>OX439243.1:7321666-8580000 GCA_949319165.1 Sialis lutaria | reverse complement strand
TAAAAAAATTCGGTGAATTTGTTATTATAAAATGGAAAAAAATGGTAAAAAAGAAAAAACTCTCCGTGATTACCTGTTGATTTATGTGTAGAAATAGTGTTTAAAATTTCAAAAGGATCGGTCAAGTAGATTTTGAGTTATAATGTTCACGAACTTCAAAAATGAAGTTTGCGAGAAAATCGATTTGAAGTTTATTATACTCGAACATCCAAAATTAAGCATAAATAAAAGGGTATAATTTTTTATACTTACATAGAATCATCAATGCCAGCTCCGTACAGTGAAACACTGTCATTCAGGATGTCCATTGCATCTTTTTGCTCTTGCCTACGTTGGATTCTACCCTCTTTTTTTATACCTGCCAGGTAGGTATAAAAATCGAGCATGAAGGGCGGTCGCTTGAAACGCTGTATCGTTATTTTTATTCCGATTTACTTGAAATTTTGACACAATACTCTCGACATGTTGTACATTCAGAAAAAAAATTTAAAAAAAAATGCAAAAAAATTTTTTTTTAAAACCTTACCATGCCCTTAAGCAAAAATATTATATGAACATATGTATTTTTCGTAAGAGAGCTACAGCCCCTAAAGATAATGCCCGAAAAAGTGTTTATTCGTTATCTAGAGAACGCTTATAAAGTTTCATAATTGGTTATGAGTGTAACCTCATTATAGTCCGCCGGCCAGGGTCTCAAAGCTGTCTACTTGTATTTTTTCCCACTCGATTATTTTCCTCTCGCGCGCATAGAGAGTATACGAATGCATGTGTACGTTTACATGCGTAGAATACATACCGAGTGTTTTTTTTAAATACTCTTCAGTGGAATGTTTCCAAAATAACAAATTTTCAGAAAAAATTTCATGATTTTAAGGGGGCTAAATATTGACATTAAGGGTTTACCTTGAAAGGTCGCTATGATGGGTTTTTAGGTTCAACTTTTCTTTTTCAAATCTAACAGGGAAAAATAAGTGACTATTGTCTGAAACATTTTTTCTGAAAATATCCCTTTTTATGATATGGGGCAAAAAAAATAGTAATATCTCGATTTTCAATAATTTTTTCTCCAAAACTATTAATTTAAAAAAATAATCGCAATAAGCAGAAAGTGCTTAATTTAAGCTAGTATTATCAGTGATTTTTTAAGTTGTATAGTTTTTTATATAATAATTTTGAAATAAAAATTTTTCTGCAAATCTTTGCCTAAATCTAAGCACTTTTTTCCTCTTTTGATTTTTCTTATAAATTGATAGTTTTCGAGTAAAAAATTATTGAATATTCAGAAATTTCTTTTATTTTGCTCGATATCATAAAAAATAGATATTTTCTGAAAAATGATTCAAGTAAAAGTTGCTTATTATTCCACGTAAATTACGAATCTGCCATAAAAAAGATGGATTTAGATTTGAAAAAGAAATGTTGAACCTGAAAACCCATCATGGTGACCTTTTCAAGGTCAACCAATTTCATCAATATTAAGCCCTCTTAAAACCATACAATTTTTGTCAGGAAAATTTTATCTTAAAATTCTTTTGGAAATATTCTGTTGGAAAGTCTTTAAAAAAACAACCGGAATACCGGGTGATTCATTTAACCTGGAATTTTGTATATCTCGAGAACTAAGCAGAATAATGAAAAATGGTTCAGACAAAAGTTATAAGGTATCGAGAGGGTCAAATACTGGTGACCTTGAATTTCACCTTGATATTTTTTCAAGGTCAAATGAAGGTCAACTTTGATTTTTTAAATGAGAACTTGTATTTTTTATTGCATATTCGTATTATAAGGAAAAATATGTAACCATTGTATAAAAAGTTCTTTTTTAATGTAAATTTTTTTTTTCTAACAAAATTTCTATGCACTTGCAATTTACTAAATAATTGCACACCCCAAGCAGGCTCTGCTTGGAAGTGTGTTCTACTCTCGTCCTAAAATTTTTTTTCGTATATAAATTGATAAAATGAGTATTATATCTTAAATTTCTTCAGTATCTCACTTACATTTTTACATTTTCTGATGGAAAACATTACAGTCTCCATTTTTGCTTAGTTTAATATCGATCGGTTTTAATTTTCTGTTATAAAAATATAAATAAAGTTCAATTTGTCGATTTAACCCGCTTTTTTGATAGAAACGCCGAACTACAGGTCACAATTCGAAATAAATTTGCACTAATCCTTTTGAATTCACTTCATCTATTATCAGAATAGAACCCTATTAAAACTCAACAAAATTGGATAACTAGAAGTAACGAAATTTGCAGTTTATTTAAACAAAAATTCATATTTTGACAAGAAATTTTTTTACAAATAGAGTAGTTGCTATTTATAATTTATTAATAGTAGTAGGCGCTATTTCTTCATATGTCACTTCAAATTCTATAATTATTATATTGTGTTAATTAATATATAAATACATGTACAAATGTACATCGATACGTGCTGTATTTTAATTATTTTATTCAAAGCCAATCAATCTTTTTAATCAAGATAAAATCTGGTAAGTTTGCATTTTTAAAACAAATATATTATATACGTCATATAACCTATAAACGTTACATTGTTGTTTCATTTTAAATGCTAGACATCAGGTGAACACAGCTGTTATCGCTGCAATATGTGGATGTATTTATCTTTTTAATTATTATTAGATATTAATTAATTTATTTACTTTATACATTTTACAAAAAAAATATGTTATATAAAAATTGTAAATTAAAATGATTGTTGTTTTATTACAATACATCCTAAATTTAAATAAAAAAAGGTAAAAAAAGGTAATAATCGATTGATATCAAGATTCATTGTGATTTTCTAAAAAATCTTAATGAGTGATAAACTTCATATTATATATTTATATAATATTAATTAACTCCAATCTTTTTTTCAAACATCCTTTTAAGTTTCACCAATTATATTGTACCTGTACCGTATTTATTTGATATTATAAGTTAATACATTTTTTTATGTTTAAGGGGTGTGCATTTTATGGCCTAGCCATAGTATTTTATTTTTTATACGGTCGATTAATAAACTACTTTTGGCGTAATCCAGAAATTAATCGACCTTATAAAAAGTAAAATTATTTAGTAATTTCAAATTTTCGAAACAAATTGCAAGTGCAGAGAAATTTCGTAGAACCAAAAATTTACATTTAAAAAAAAAATTTTTTGTACAAAAGTTACGTTTTTTTCCGTATACGAATGTGCAATAAAAATATAGGTTCTTATTTAAAAAATCAAAGTTGATCTTCATTTGACCTTGAAAATAAATATCAAGGTGAAATTCAGTCACCAATATTTGACCCTCTCGATACCTTATAACTTTTGTCTGAACTATTTATCATTATTTTACTTAGTTCTCGACATATACAAAATTCCAGAATCACCCGGTATAAATGAAACACGTGTGATTTGACAACACTTTTTATTGTTGTGTGGTTTTAACGTAGATTGCAAATTGTCACGTCTGTATAACAAGTAGAACGCGCAGGTGTGGGCGTGGTAAACAATATGGTCGAAAAAAATCAGATGGTAAACAATTGGACAGTAATAATGTCAGCAGCATACTGTCGTACAGTGATACAAAAATATCAAAATATACAAGTATTAGATAAGAATATAAACAAAATTCAAAGCTCAAATTTGAGGGATTTCCTGTATTAAAACTTTTGTAATGCACCCTCATACATTGTGATTGTGAATACAAATATAACATTTAAGATACTCGAAAGATACAGACTCCTTGTGTTGAACATGTCGACATACACTACGTAAAATGAAGACAACGAACTTTACATAAAAAATTCAAACACATTTAAATATTTTACATCATTTTAAAGCAGGGAGTCGAACCGAACCCGAACCCGAACCGAAAACCGGTTCCGGAACGAAATTTTTGGGCGAACCGGAACTGAACCTGAACCGAAATTTCAAACATGGCTTTGAACCTGAACCGGAGCCGAACCGAAAAACAATTTTTCGGTTACCGGTTCAATAAAGTTTAATTTTACCGGTTCATTAAAGTTTAATTTTTCATTGCGAATGTTTTTATTCAAATATGTATATTTATTATTCTGTACCAAATGTAAAATAATTTTTCTAACCACTTATAGTTGGCACCACTGACAAAATAAATGTAGTTGCGCTTAAATATTAGTATATTAATAAGTATAAGAATACTTGTGATTTACGTGTTTTTAATTAACAAAATTTATTTTTTCTGCGGAATTTATAAATTAATATAAAAAACCTTATGTTCTTCTTTAAATATTGGCCTACTACCAGAAAAAGTCTTAATATACCTACAAGAAAAAATGGGAAAGATTGAGAGAAAAATAGTATTTTCAGAAAAACATGAAAATTGCTATTTAAAAAAAATGCACGTAAAATTTAAATTGCATTGAGCATAATCTAATATTAACTGTCAATTATTTTATTATTCCGGCATAGGTACCTAAACCCATTTTTTTAAATTAATACAAATAAAAAAAATAAGCCATAAAAAGTATTAATATATTAAGTATATGTTACCGGGAAGGTATGAAATATTTGTTAAATAGATATTTATTATATACTTTAACTAGGCCTTCTATAGAATACCTAGGAATTCTATATAGAATACCAAAATAGTATTAGGCAATGTATGAAATAAAAGACAAAATAATATTATTAAAGCAGATAGATATTATTTAGTTAATTTAATTAATTTTAAAAAGTCAAAATTCATATAAGTAAGAATTTGGTTCTTTATTGTTAAAATAACAAAATACATGAACAATAATATAACATTTTATATTATAATAAATAAAATAAAATATTAGTTTCGATTGCGTATGAGGTATGATATTATTTAAATATTTAATAACACTAGGGGCTGTGCCCCTGGGCGCTTCGCGCCCCAACCCCCTTTGATGCCATATTTTTATACACAAATTTACTCGGGTCTACGACCCTCGTATGTGTATATGATATACCCCTACCACTATTTTTTATAGTTAATTTTTTATTTTGGCGGTGATTGTCATTTACATAACAATTTTCAGTTATCTATTACAAATTACCGTATCACAAACTTACTCGGGTCTCAGCCTTCGGCTGCGACCCTCGTATGTGTATATTGTAATAATCTACCATTCTTTTTGCTGATACTCAATTTTTTTTTAAATTAGCGGTGATAATTATAACCATTATTACAATTTTCAATAATATTACATGTAGGTACAAATTACCCAATCTCAAACATTTCTTATGTTTTTCATATTCAAAGAATATGTTGAAATATTTTCAATGTTATTAATTAGCTTAATTTTCGTTTTTATAATCATATGAGAAAAAGGCTTATTTAAAAATTTTCATGACCAAACCCCTGACATAATTATTATTAAATATGAATATTTTGGTAAATTACATCAATTTCACAACAGACGAATGATTAATAACTATTTTTTTATAAAATTGTATAAGAAAATTGTTAATGTAAACTTTTTGACTTTTTATTTTTATGTATTCCTGATGTTTTTAATTTTTATTCAATTTCAATCAAAATTAATTTTTTTACGTCAGTTTTAAAAAATAGCTATTTAAAATTTTTCTTATTCGACGCCCCTGACTTAATTATTATGTTTTTTTTTTTTTTAGATAAATTTATATTAATCTTAAAAAAAATAACAAATCATTAAATAATTTTTTTAGGCGCTACTGATCTATATTATAATTTTCATGTTTTTTTTTGAAATTTATAATTTTTGAACAGTAAAAAAAATCTCTCATATCTTTACAAACGTTACGAAATGTGACAGTTCCCAAAAATTTCATATATTTAAAACGACACCACCCCCCAACTTAATCCCCCTACAACAAAACGATTAAAAATTATATTTAATTCAATTTTATTCGAAAATGCAAATTTAAATACTTTTAAAACGCCGTCCCTGGCTTAATTATTATTAATTATAAATTTTTAGATATACTACATCAATTCTACAACTTTTTTTGAACAAATTTGAAACTTTGTGAACTATTTCAATAAAAATGTAATATTTTTATAAACGTCACAAAAAATATGACAGCTCAAACGTCAAAAAGCACGTGTTTTTAAGAAAAATGACAGGTCTAACGTCATTTTAATCAACCAGAGCACGCCGAAATGCTAGAAATTTCGAAACAAAACACTATGGTTCTAAATCGTAAAATCAGTTTTACGGATAAATTTTAGTGAATTTTTTCGTTTTGTCACACGAAAAAAATCATATCCCAAAAACTATTAAAATTTTGAATAAAATAATTAGCCTAAGCACTGTATCAAAGATGAATCTAACTATTGTGAAAAAATGAAAAAAATCTAGTGAAACGTTTATAAATCCATAAATTTATAGTCATCGGTCAGACCCAAATATATATATATATATATTAGGGTGTTCCAAAAAAAGTCGATAATTTTTTTTTTTCGATTGCATGTGAAATTCTTGTTATATATGCTATAAAAAAAATTCTGTAAAAATTTGAGCCCTTAATATCAACTTGAAGAACTCCATCACCGAATTTGAAGATTTACCATTGATTTAACATGGAAAAATGATTTTTTAACGTTCATTTCTCCTGCAAACTATGTAGAACATTATTTTTCGGAAAAACCATGACTGATCCTTCTTCAGTATTAAATTCTGTAAAAAAAAGCTCTTAGGGTCCAGTCTCTAACGTCAACCCTCTCATTTTTATTTGCGTTAAAAAATACAGATTTTTTGAAATTTAAAAACGAGAGGGTTGACGTTAGAGACTGGACCCTAAGAGCTTTTTTTTACAGAATTTAATACTGAAGAAGGATCAGTCATGGTTTTTCCGAAAAATAATGTTCTACATAGTTTGCAGGAGAAATGAACGTTAAAAAATCATTTTTCCATGTTAAATCAATGGTAAATCTTCAAATTCGGTGATGGAGTTCTTCAAGTTGATATTAAGGGCTCAAATTTTTACAGAATTTTTTTTATAGCATATATAACAAGAATTTCACATGCAATCGAAAAAAAAAATTATCGACTTTTTTTGGAACACCCTAATATATATATATATATATATATATATATATATATATATATATATATATATATATATATATATATATATATATATATATATATATATATATATATATATATATATATACGCTGGGTTTATATTATAGTGTGATATTAGTCCAGACGTGTATTAAGTAAGATTTAAGCCCCTCACTATGAAAATAACAAATTCACAAAAAACAATACCTATTGGAACCTTAAATATTATATAATCAAAAATTTGTCCGAGTACGTATTAAGGTAGTTGGTCCATCATAATGTGATCACATTAGGCCATGAGTACATATTTTTAATTTAGAGAAATGATCATGGCAACGCTGTACATTATCTACTATCAACTACATGTCAAATGATTATATTTTATCATCTAAACTACCAAAGAATATATTAACAATTAATGAAATCGATTATAATTCACTTCAATCCACTTATCATATTTTGTAAAAAATTATTTCATTATTTCGTGTATTTTTTACTATAATCAAATGAATACGTTGTTGCCACATTGTCAACAAAACTGTAATTTATGTGATGGTTTGGTAGTTAAATCTGGTTAAATCTTAATAACGGGATGGTCAATAATTCCAATTTTTTGTATACAGTTTTCTTTCATATAAATATACAACATGTCAGTTTTTTATGAAAATCTGACGCTACGTTTAAATTTTATCTAATAAAACGTTACGTTAGTGTACGGTTTGTCCATATAAGCTGTGTTAAAAATATAAACTTTGAGATCGTTTTTCATGACTTTGAGATGGTCAATTTTAATAAAAATGGGCTATTTTTTAGATATTAATCTAGGGAATATTCCTGTGCAATTTAAACAAAATCTGACGAAAACTTGTTTACGGACCAACTACCTTAAGTGAGATTTTGGCTCTGAACATTCAAAATAACATATTATCAGAAACAAATTCTTAAACACTAGTTTAGATCACTTTACTGGACAGACATACATTTTTCAATTATACGCGTAAATATAAAAAGTTAATCAATAATTCAGTATTGAATTGACAATACCGAATTGTATAGAAACCTAGC
The DNA here is from genome assembly GCA_949319165.1 of Sialis lutaria. Taxonomy (NCBI): domain Eukaryota; kingdom Metazoa; phylum Arthropoda; class Insecta; order Megaloptera; family Sialidae; genus Sialis; species Sialis lutaria. The sequence continues at coordinate 8,571,882 of OX439243.1, read as the reverse complement.
TATCGAGAATGAACCAAGATTTTTTATTATATATTTGCATCAGAAGTATTTTTATAACATAAAGTAAAGCAACATCTGTGCCTGGACCAAAATTTATTGCTTCACCCCATTTATGTTTATATTTCATACATTGCCGGCTATCAGTTAGGTATTCTATACAATGCCTAGGAAATGTATATAATTAAATTCATTTCATACATTGCCTGGTGATTTCAGGCATTCTATAGAATATCTAGGAATTCTATAGAATGCCGGATATCATACATTGCCGGTAACATATACACAAAATTGGAAAGTAAAGGTATGTAGGAAAATATACATAATTCAGAAATTATAGGATAGGTTTAATTATAATTTAATTAAAATTTTTACATATGTTTGAATAATTTACAAAAGTAAAAAAAAACCGGTTCGAACCGGTTCGAACCGGTTCGGAGGTACATTGAACCGGTAACCGAAATAATAAAAAAATAAAAAATTGAACCGGAACGAAAACCGGAACTTTATTTTCTGTGTGAACCGGAGCCGAACCGGTAAGAGAAATAGTACCGGTTCCACTCCCTGTTTTAAAGACTACCTCATGATAGTTGAGTTTATAGATTTTGATAAGAAAATCTCTGATAATGTTCTTGAAGCAGAGAATATGACATTTTTGTGGAAGAAGTATATTTAATTTATTTTAAGTTTAGGGGAGGTTCAGGTAGCCCCGGACACTTAAATAAATTGCAAATAAAAAATACAATAAACAAATTTTCTGTTTTTATTTTAATCTTAAAATCAAATTAGGACCTTTATCAATCATATTGATTAAAAATTAGTAATCACAACAATTTTTTTTACCGAAATATATTACAAATACTTTGACCTTAATTTTTTGGTAACACAAAAGTTGGCGGGTAGCCCCGGACATAGTAATAAATGGTGTCCCAACCGTTTCTTGTCCTTACAAACATCACAATAATAATAAATATCTGAAGAATATATATAAACACAATCTTCATGGGCCCATTCTTTGCATTTATAGCACTGAATCCAGTCTTCTTCAAAAGTTTCTCCACATATGATTAATTCGATCTTTTTTCCTCGATCTTCTTCAGAAAGACTTTAAATATCTTTCTTTGCCGACAACGTCTTTTTAGTGCCTTTACCTTTTTGTTTTTTTGCTTCGTCCTTTTATTGTCTTTACTTTTCTGTTTGTACTCTACATATTTTTTATATTGTGAAGATGTTGAAATTTCATTATTTTGGGTTTTTCGAGCCAACGTTAAATAATAAATTTGTTGTGCTGGTTGAAGGCACCGGTTCAGTTGCAGGCGATGTTCGACTAGTGGAGGGCACTATCGATAAAGAATGGGCTGCAAAAGATTGATTGGAAATATTATCATTAGTAGCAACTTCTTGTGCAACGTCTGATCACTGAAAATCAATGTCAGTAAAGATTTTAGGATAAATTCTTGTGCATTTGAACCCGTTTTGTGCTATTTCAAGCCTTTTCTTGGCGATGACGTCACAGTATAAAACAAATTAACTGTTCAGCAGACCTTGTAATATTGGATCATAGATCGTAAAACAATACTGCGAAATTCCAAACTAAAAACACCGTCCGGGGGTACCCGATCGCTATCATGCAACATTTTTAAACACAACTCTTAAATTGTACAAGAAATTTTACAAATACCCTAACACACTTTAAATATATCAAATGTCCTACAACTTTAAACATTAGACAAGTGCGCACACCTACTTATTATATTTAATTACCTATAATGAAGTTTGACAGGAGCGACAAAAAATGTTTGCCGGAAACACAACATCCACTAGTGTGCAAACCAATCGACATCCACGTGACAACTGAGTTGTATTTGTTTTTACTCTTGAGGGCACATATTAAAAATAAAATTTTACTTACGCAACGTGACTGGTTTCTTAGAACTTTAAATGTCCGTGGCTACCCGCCGTCCGGGGCTACCCGACTCTCCCTTACATGCTTTTCTTTATCTCTATATTTCTACGTTCCAACTAATACATTCATAATACAATAAATAATTTTATTTTATCAAATAGTGGTTCCCGTATTGACCTAATACATGCATTATTAGTATGGAATTTATTATTTTGTGTACTAAGAAACATATAAAATTATATAAAACAATAGGTACTTTATAAAAACAAGCTCTTATTAAAAATGCACTAAAAAGTAAAAAATAAATTTTCAGCTATCAAAAAAATTTCAGGTTTTTATGACTAAAACCAATAAAAATGCGGGGCGCTCACGAAGGCAAATGTATAGCTTTTAATTAATTAATTATTTCATTATTGTATTTATAAAATTGTTAAGTAGTTTATCAAAAATTCTATATTTTTTGATTTAATGTACTTTTCTACTCTTATCTTATATCAATTTATACTTTATTTCTTATTTTGCATATTTTTTTTATTCATACATTTGTCTATATAGCGCCCCACGCTTTTATTGGTTTTAGTGATAAAAACCTGAAATTTTTTTGATAGATGAAAATTTATTTTTTACTTTTTAGTGTAATTTTAATAAAAGCTTGTTAAAAAGTATTTTGTTTATTATTTTATATTAAAATTTTTAGTTACTGATTGACTAACTAACTAACATGCTAACAAGTAAAGCTCGACAAACTCTTTCATTTGATACCTATATCAAGATGGTTATAAAATAAAACGGGCAAGTGCTTGTTGGGCACGCACATGATAGGGTTCCGTAGTCATTCCCATTATAAAAAAAAGTTTTTTCAAAATTTTCGTGACCGAAGGGTTAAAATCAAAAAGTCATTTGACTTTTATTATTGCATTTTAGGAGACCTATCAAATGACACCCCACTCAATGGGGTAAATGAAAAAAATGTGAGTTCACTTTTCAATCTATGAAAAGGGGGTCCAAAATATTTTTGACAATGTTCGTTATAATTTTCAGTGAAAGTACTAATTAAAAGCTACATTCTGATTTTTTTTCAGATTTTTTGAATCAATAGTTTAGAAAAAAGAGGGGGGGGGGACGCTATGACAGCGACATTAAAAAGCAAATATATCGCGACTGAAGGGTTAAAATCAAAAAGTTATTTGACGTTTTTTATTGCATTTTACAAGACCTATTAAATGACACCCCACTCAATAGGGTAAGTGGAGAAAAAAATGTAAGTTCAATTTTCAGTCTATGAAAGGGGGGTCCAAAATATTTTTGACAATGTTCGTTATAATTTTCAGTGAAAGTACTAATTAAAAGCTACATTCTGGAATTTTTTAAGATCTTTTAAATTGATAGTTTAGAAAATAGAGGGGGGGGCGCTTTTTTAACGACTTTGGAGAGCAAATACATCGTGATTAAAGGGTTAAAATCAAAAAGTTCTGATACATTTTTTATTAAATTTTAGGAGACCTTTCTAACGACACCACACTCAAAGGTGTAGGTGAAAAATTTTTTTTGAAAACACTTTTCATTTTATGAAAAGGGGGCCTAAAAAATTTTTATTTTCAAATATCTTAACACTTCTGTTTTTTGGTCATCAATCTACGACCGTATACCAAATTTCATGTTATTATCTCAAAATTTTTTAAGACGGACGGACGGACGGACATGGAGAAACTATAAGGGTTCCTAGTTTTCTACGGAACCCTAAAAAGGTTATTCGCCATCTTCGGGCATCTGCTATATTAGATTTAGAATGACGTCACATTATAGCTTATCGTATTTTACTCGTCAAACCCTTTCATTTGTTTGATACTCATATCAAAATGGTTATAAAGAAAAGGTAATCCGCCATTTTGAGGCGTCCGCCATATTGGATTTAGAATGACGTCACATAGCTTATCGTTTTCTACTTATCAAACCCTTTTATTTGATATCCATATCAAGATGGTTATAAAGAAAAATGTAATCCGCCATCTTGGGGTGTCCGTCATATTGGAGTTAATCGTACTCTACTCGTCAAACCCTTTCATTTGATATCCATATCAAGATGGTTATAAAGAAAAATGTAGTCCACCATCTTGGGACGTCCGCCATATTTGATTTAGAACGATATTAGATGTACTATGTATATTGCATTGTCACCGGACTCATACACGTATACAAAATTTCAAAGCTATCTTAATTAGAACTAATCGAAATTTTGATTGCAATACTTATTTGATCTTAACTAACTAGCTAACAAACAAATAACAAACAAGTGAAGTTAAATAAAAGCTTTTAAAAATACGATTCAATGAGGCAAAACGACTAATTCTACTATTTTTTAGTACCTACCCGAGTAAAAATTCAAATATATATTTTTCGGGAAGTTCACACATTCCACTCAAATATTATTATATTATTGTGATAAAGTTATAATTTTGATAATCGGTTAATATTAAAAAGTGTTTTTGATTTTCAGTATCAATATATGGGGTAAAAAAGAACATACAAATACAAGATAAAAATTAAAGGCCCGGTTACCCCAAATACTCTCTAGCTCAATAACACAGTTCCACAAAAAAAATCGAACTTTTGTTTGCAGGGATCTGACTCACTGTACTATATGCATTCGAGCATACTGAAACCGAATCAGGAGTCCAAATTATCCCATCACGTCAGGTTTTTTTCCTAACCTCAAAAAATTGGCTAAAAGTCAAAATTCAAAACCCCATAATCATATATCCCATCAACCCCTCAACCCAAAAACCTTAAAATACCATAAGGTTAGGGGGTTTGAGGGTTATTGGGTTGTAGTTTTTATGGTTATAGCGTTTAGGGTTATGTTATTTTAAGTTTTTGGGGTTGATGGGATTATGATTATGAGGTTTTGAATTTTATGACTTTTAGCCTATTTTTTGAGGTTAGGAGAAAAACCTGACGTGATGGGGGTAATTCGGACTCCGGATTCGGTTTCAGCATGCTCGAATACATTAGTACAGTGGGTCAGGTCTCTGTAAACAAAAGTTCGATTTTTTTGGGGAGCTGTGTAATTTTTGAGTAACACTGTTTATTTATACTGAACCGATTAACTATGATTGAAATTTTTAGCTTAAAATAAAATTCTTGATCCACCGTTATTGCACACCCCAAGCAGGCTCTGCTAGGAAGTGTGTTCTACTCTCGTCCTAAAAATTTTTTTCGTATATAAATTGATAAAATGAGTATTATATCTTAAATTTCTTCAGTATCTCACTTACATTTTTACATTTTCTGATAGAAAACATTACAGTCTCCATTTTTGCTTAGTTTAATATCGATCGGTTTTAATTTTCTGTTATAAAAATATAAATAAAGTTCAATTTTTCGATATAACCCGCTTTTTTGATAGAAACGCCGAACTACAGGTCACAATTCGAAATAAATTTGCACCAATCCTTTTGAATTCACTTCATCTATTATCAGAATAGAACCCTATTAAAACTCAACAAAATTAGATAACTAGAAGTAACGAAATTTGCAGTTTATTTAAACAAAAATTCATATTTTGACAAGAAATTTTTTTACAAATAGAGTAGTTGCTATTTATAATTTATTAATAGTAGTAGGCGCTATTTCTTCATATGTCACTTCAAATTCCATAATTATTATATTGTGTTAATTAATATATAAATACATGTACAAATGTACATCGATACGTGCTGTATTTTAATTATTTTATTCAAAGTCAATCAATCTTTTTAATCAAGATAAAATTTGGTAAGTTTGCATTTTTAAAACAAATATATAATATACGTCATATAACCTATAAACGTTACATTGTTGTTTCATTTTAAATGCTAGACATCAGGTGAACACAGCTGTTATCGCTGCAATATGTGGATGTATTTATCTTTTTAATTATTATTAGATATTAATTAATTTATTTACTTTATACATTTTACAAAAAAAATATGTTATATAAAAATTGTAAATTAAAATGATTGTTGTTTTATTACAATACATCCTAAATTTAAATAAAAAAAGGTAATAATCGATTGATATCAAGATTCATTGTTGATTTTCTAAAAAATCTTAATGAGTGATAAACTTCATATTATATATTTATATAATATTAATTAACTCCAATCTTTTTTTCAAACATCCTTTTAAGTTTCACCAATTATATTGTACCTGTACCGTATTTATTTGATATTATAAGTTAATACATTTTTTTATGTTTAAGGGGTGTGCATTTTATGGCCTAGCCATAGTATTTTTTATTTATTTATGAACATGTCTCCGGAAATTTTTCGTGAGGGAGCTGCAGCTCTCCAGAGATTTTGCCCAAAATTAGTTCTTATTTAATATCTTGAGAACCCATTGTGTTGCAGTTAAGTAATTTGCTTACCAGTTTAGTATTAATAAGTGTTATTGATTTCCATTATCAATTATGCTTCTAAAATATATCAAAAATCTATAATACTCGTATATTTCGAATATTTTCTTCATAAATAAATGATATTTCATCAACTTTATTTGGCCTTAAAGGATCTCTAACATTAATCACACTTATTGAAAAAATATATTGAATTTATTGCTAATCTACCCAGTATATTAAACTGTGAAACATATTTTTGGAGACACAATACATCTTCTCAAAGACAATAAACAATCTTATCTTTCTAGAACTTATAGTCCCTCCATGTCTAGTATCGAGAATATAGCGAACTCTGCTTTTTCACGTCAATAAATCAGTAGTACACACATACATTCACTATATATGTATTCAAGTGTACACCCATACAGACAAATACACACAAATACATAGTTTTGTTTTATGCCAAAATGTAATACGTGTATGCAATCGAAGTTAAGGGGTTACATACAGTTAGAATTTTCAAAATAATTTTTTTTTATTTCATTTTCGTAATGTACATATACAGTGCGTTCATGATGAAAGGAACAAATTCGTTTAAAATTCAGGGAATTATTTTGTAGAAAAACGCTCGGACCCGTCGATTAGTATTTATAATTTGTACTATAGCTTGACCCGGCGCTTATAAAAATTCAAAATATTGTTTTAGACGATAATTGAACCTTTTCAGGTAGGTACATTGTTCGGATTTATTCGACCGAGGGGAGAAGCGAGCGCTCAAAATGCCCGAGCGCTTGTATACTTTCTGGACACTCCACTGCGATTAATGCTATATTTTTGAAAATATTTCGAATTTGTCTATAAAACTTTACAGACTTATTCTTAGATATATTAGGAAGAGATTTAAGCAATAAAAAAATGGATTTTTTGAGACTCATAAAGCAGGACACTCCCTTAAGTACACACACAGAAAATTTCAAGTCAATACGGCGATTATATTCGAAGTTACACGTATATTTGTAAAGATGTTTCAGAGCGTTTGAAAGTAGGAGTCCGGAGTTAAGGATTTATATGCAGTTAGAATTTTCAAAAAATCGATTTTTTGATTTCATTTTTGTAATGTACATATATTTAAATACACACACAGAAAATTTCAAGTCAATCCGGTGATTATTTTCGAAGTTACACGCATATTTATAAAGACGTCTCAGAGCGTTTGAATGTAGGAGGTCGGAGCGGTAGCGCGTTTTTCTCAAATCTGTGTTTTTAAAGTCGGTGACCACTATTCCTCGGAAACGGTTGAACCGATCAATCTAAAATTTTAACACAATTTCTTAAAAATATTTTTTAGTAATTAATCGAAGGTTTTATCTCACCGATAAATATTAATTTTTTTATAAACAATTTAAGGTAAACTTTTTGTCGAAAATCGATATTTTTTTTTTAGAAGCCGCCATTTTGTAACAAAAATTTATTTTGCTTATTCCTTCGATTAAGTACAAGATTATACATTAAAGAAATCCGTTTGGGTTTTTTTATTTTAAAAGATGCAGTCAAGAGATATCGTGGTCACCGCAAGGCGCCTTTTTTGAGAGGACCTGTAGCAGCTTTTGAAATTATTATTTTTAGAAATAAAAAATGTTAAAATACAGTTAAAAGTTACCATAATATGTGTACAAATTTTTACATTGATAAATTATAAAAGTCTTCTCTTAAAAAATTATTGAAAAAACATTTTTTTGGCCTTCTGACTGTATGTAACCCCTTAAGAAAGTACAGACGAACTCCGACCTAAGAACATGATGTACCTACCTATTTTTAAGCGGAAAATCGCAAATTGAGTTAAAATAATTTGTGTTTATTTAATAAATTAGAGTTGATAATTTATACGATTATGGATTCCTTTGTATAATATGTAGTTTATGATTTTTTGTTTCTGTTGATATTTAATAGGCAAGAAAATTCAAAAGAGCATCTGAAATAGAGTCAGAGGAAAACGCATCTGTGTATGGACGAAGAATCGCAGATTAAAGGTAATATAGAATTGTTTTTGATAATAAGACACTGACGCGGTACTTTTTTTCTTTTGCGTTTGTCTTGAAATTACATTTTTTAAACTGTTATAGAAGATTACTCGAGAACTAATAGTCGACCGATTTAATTCAAATTCTAAGTTTTGGGAAATCACGTTTTTATACATACATATATAATTGAATGTTACATTATTTTGATGATTTAGAAAAGCGCTAGTGAATCCAACTTTTACACGTTTAATAGTACTAACGTTTGAACAAATTTTACCTAGGTTTCACCATCCTACCACCCTTTAAAGTCCTTAAAGGCTTTGATTTGCGACAGTTTTTCATAAACATTTTTGATAAAATTTTGCTCCCTAGTGGCTACACATGGAATTAACAGTTGTGAAACTCTTGCATAAAAATCTATACCATCTTACTATTCTTCTGAGTTAAGTACAAATTCGATATTTTTTGAGTTGTGCCACTCTTGCTCCGAGGTGACGATATCTTTTTTGTACAATTGTTTATGGTATATCATAGGATTTTTTGATCGGATGTTCTTTTCTTTTTTTTTAATTAATTTATATTTAATTTTAAAAATCAACAAAAAAATCAGTCAGTTCTACAAAATAAATTTGAATATGATTTCCTTATGTAATACGACGGCGAATACGTTTATCCAGAAAATTAAAAAAATATTACACCATTGGCGACGTATCGGTTTTAACGACTCAAAATAAAAGTTCAACTGAATTCCATATAATTGCATTTTTACCGGTTGTTACGACTATCCGCTTTTACGATCAATATGACCGGTACCTTCGATGTCGTTATAAACGGTTTCTAATGTATTTGATATTAATTTCAACTTGATACCTCTATCCATTCCTGAGACATGGGGTCTTGACGAACGACAAAGTGACTTTTGTTTATAGGAAAAACGAAACTCTTATAAAAGTTTCGTTTTTTTTTGAGGTACGGAACCTTAAAAAAACAATTAGACATTCATTTTTAAATTTACATGTTTATATGTAAACCTATCAAACAAATTTCTACACATTTGCTAATATATGTGGTTAAATCGATCCAGAATATGTAAATTTAGTTTACATAAATTTTCATCTATGTAAGTACAAAATGTTGTAACATCAATAGAACCAAACTACAAATTTGGTTTTGTAATTAAAATAGTGATATATACAAAATTTGTTATTTTAACAAAGTTTGTCACGAGCCAGTCTATTCAAATACGATATAATAGAATTTCTATTTAGATGCTTAAAGGAATATATATGCATAACCTTTGTTAACATGAAAGCAACAAGAAATAAATTTAGCTTTATTCTATGAAGTTTTAATGAACTTCGGTATCTTTTTAAAGAAAATGCCCCAAGCAATTTAAATTACTACACTCTATAGACAGTTACTGTGCAGTTATAAAAGGTGATTAATTTGATAATAATTCATACTAATCTAGACTTATGCATTAAGTTTTGCACATGAATATTGAAATATGTATCTATGTAACATACATAGGTGTTTTAATATTAAATTTAAATTTTATATGTTGTATTTTATTTTTCTTTAAACTTTACACATTAACAAGAATCTTATAAATTATTAAATTTTTATGCAGCCAGTTTCTTCATTTACTTGTATGTATTTTATGCAATATAATATACAGGCTGATCGCGGGAACCGAGTTGTCATTGCTAACTGGAGCTAGAAGATCGGTTAAATGGGCAAAGTACCAGTATTTTTTCTGGGATGAATAATGGCGGTGTCAAAAAAACAATAGAATGTCGAACTTCAGAGATATATTGAAATATAACATTTTTTTAAATGGAATACCCTGTATATTATTATTGGATTTTATAACTGAGAATGTTCTCTTTATAAAAGTATAATACATGCATGATGGTAAAATTGATACAAAGCATGTTGTAACAATTATAAAATTAATAGAAAATATCGAAAAATAGTGTGCTATGCAGATTTAATAAAATAAAAACAAAAGATAAAAAATTTTAAAACAATGGGGTGAGAATTACTACAACAAAAAATATTAATAGTAAAAATTTTTTTTTAATTAATCACCCGGAACTGAACCGAAACCGAAAAAACCGTTATTTTTTTCGGAACGAAAACCGGAACCGAACCGATATAAATTTTTTCACTCGGAGCGGAACGAAAACCGAAACGAAAAAAATAAAGGTTCGAAGCCCTGATAATAGGCATTTAAATATAAAAAGTCACTTTATATTGATTTATGTAAACTAATTTTAAAATGTCTTCGTATCATCCAAGTTTTAAATTAGAAAAATACTTTTTTAATCAAAATTTCTATTAAAGTTGTACAATACAAGTCTTCAGGCTTCCGCGGTGATCTTGAAATGGATCTTGGCTTCTGGGTGTAAGCCGCGTCGATTTGGTCATTTTACTGGCCAACGTTTCGTCACACATTGCAGTGGACATCTTCAGGGCTCTTGTTACAGTGCAACTGGAGGTGAGCGTCCGTGGATCTTAAGTACCAGTGCGGGCAGCGGTGGGCGGGGGCTCGAACGCACCTAATTGGTGCGCGCTGAACCCTGTTCCCTCGTGCCGTACACTAGACTCTGTGGACGGGGGTGGTGTTGTGAACAGGTGTCGCCAGGCGCTGCTCAGCTGGTAGCCGTCATCTCTGTTGATGTTGTTGTTATTTTTGAGAATCTCTATAGATTCTCGGATGATGCGGGGGTAGTATCTGGGTGTTCTCGCCAGGACCTCGGTCTCGTCGAAACGGATACTGTGGTTCTGCGAATGCGCATGCTCTGCCAACGCAGACTTGTCTAATTGTTTTAGACGTGTCTGTCTAGCGTGCTCTTGCACTCGTGTCCCTATAGTCCGTCCGGTTTGGCCGATATACACAACCCCACAGCTGCAAGGAATCGAGTACACTCCTTCAGTGTGTAGTGGTATGTGGTCCTTGGGGTTCCTAAGTTTCTGAGATACTTTGTTGGGTGGCGTGAAAATAGGTTTTATGTCGTGTCTTCTCAGTAATTTGCCTAAACGGTCTGTAGTACCGCGTACATACGGAAGTATGGCCGTGGATACGTATTCAGGATCCGGTTTCGGCTCGTCAGTCTTGGGGGTAATTTTGTCTTGTATGGCCCCCGCGATGTCCCGGGTTCTGTAACCGTTCAGCTTGAGAGCTGCGGTGACATTATCCAGTTCACTTTGGAGGTTGGACGGATGGGAAATAGAGAACGCTCTGTGGACCAGAGAATTCACTACTGAACGCAACTGGGAGGGGTGGTGGTGTGACGCCGCATTGAGGTAGCGATTAGTGTGCGTGGGTTTGCGATACACACTGTGTATTAACGAACCTTCAGGGGTGCGTTCCACCAGGACATCTAGGAAGGGCAATTTGCCTTCAACTTCTGTTTCCATGGTGAAACGGATGTTAGGGTGCTGGCTGTTCAGGGAGTCGAGAAAAGAGGGGAGGGTGTCCCGTTCGAGCCCCCGCCCACCGCTGCCCGCACTGGTACTTAAGATCCACGGACGCTCACCTCCAGTTGCACTGTAACAAGAGCCCTGAAGATGTCCACTGCAATGTGTGACGAAACGTTGGCCAGTAAAATGACCAAATCGACGCGGCTTACACCCAGAAGCCAAGATCCAAAGTTGTACAATGTTAATTAAATACTATCCCAATCTTCTTTTTGTTGAATTCTTATACATTTAAACTTTTAGCTTTTATTCTCAATTGCTATAATAAAATTCACAAGTAAGTTACACATTTTTCCTAAACATGAAATGTCTGATTCGTCATGTTCGGAAATGTGACACTCTTCGGGTAAACTCGGGTGAGTCGAACAAGGGAGATTAAAATTGTCTTCGCAAATACATAACGCTCTTACTCTCTCAGTAGCTTATACTATAGCAGGGTAGGCGAACCTTTATGCATTAACGTGCCATTTTTTCTAAAGAATGTTTAATGGGGTCATTGACGTGCCATCAAATAATTTTGACTTTCTGATTATTTGGAAAATAATAATAATAAATATTATCAAAACTCTTTATTAAATAAAGTAAACAAAAAAGGTACATTTTGGAATGTTTTTTTACACGCATAAATTAAATTACTGTAAAATTAGTGTGACTTCTGTTGCTGCAGGTTAGATGACAAATAATTTATGTTAGGGTTGTAAGATGTTACTTTTAGCAAAATGCATGCTGAACTTCGCTTCCTGCCTGCCGCCGAGCCCCCCTCCATAATGATTTTTAAAATTAATAAAACTTTCAATTATTCATTGTTGAAATTTTATCGTTCATGATTGTTAAAATTAAAATTTTCAATTACTCATTGTTGACGAAAAAATCAAAAACTATAATAAAATCAGGGTTGTGGAATTGGTACAAAAATCTACGACTCCTCTATTTTTGTATTATGCGATTCAGACCTCTAATTTTTTACTTTATTTCAAAATATATAATCTTAAAATAAACAATAATAATAAGTGTGTAAAAAACATTGTTTAATTAGCGGAGTCGGAGTCAATATAATATTTTTTTCCATTTCCCTTTTTTTGCATTAAATAAGATCTTTCAAAAGTCAGCCATAAAAATATATAAATTAAAATACCCAACCCTGTTATTAAACTGTCGTAGCGTAGGATCACTCGCGTTCGATCGTCATAAAATACTTAACACATTTTTTTACACATGTTTTATGATCGGCGTCGTGCCCAAAATATTGTGTCGCGTGCCATTGGTTCGCCTACCCTGTACTATAGTATGCTTGCCTCTAAAAATGTGCTAAGAATATTCCATATGCTACAAACAACTTTTTTTAGAATTTTTTTTACGCGTATAGAAAAATAAAAACTGCAAAACCAAAAATTAAAAAAAATGTCGCGAAAAATTCTCAAAAATATTTTTTTGTATTATAATGCTAATTCTAAGAACTTTTTATTCTATTAAATATTTTTAATTCTTTAGACTTTAGAATATATTGTTTCGGCCGATGTTGGTATTTCTGTATTTAGTTACAATCTCTGATTGGTTGTATCGGCGCGCATGCGTGTTAGCCCTTCTTGTTCGGCTCAGCGTCTGTACGGCCATCTTTGAGCGTCCCATTCCACTTGCGTACGGCGTAGCGTACACACCTCACGAACTCTGTATATATTTATATCAATATTTAGTGCATCTAGTATCTTAGTTTGTAGTTTATTTGCTTATAGTATTGTAGTGCATGTTAGTTTAGTGTTGATGGGTGACTACAAGTGTTATTTCGAGTGTTTAACGTAATTAGTGATTTAATGCATTGCATGATTTTATGAAGATTAATTTGTTGGAGATTTGATGGCTTGTTTGCAGTTGGCAGTTGCAGATATCCGTGAACCATTACTGTTTACCTATCCTATAGTTATTATTTGTATACTTGCTGTATGTGTTTGCCGAGCTTCACAAAGGTAGGTCTTTATATTATTTATGCAGTGTGTAAGCAACAATCATTTCATTATTATTTTATCAACCTACAGTCTTTATCAATACTACAGTTTATCAATACACTATTTTATCGAATTTTGAGAACCGCGCAAGCATATATCATAAAAATAAAAACATAGATACATTAATGTTCCTGTGCCTCCTGAAACGGGCATTATGATTTTTCGTAATAAAATAAAAATTGCCAACTTACGGACTTAAAACAGATTTCAATCGATCTAACGAATCAATTATTATCTAAATTTTTTTTTATAAAAATTCCAAGAATGCTGATGGCGCGATAAATAAAGCCTTAATTCAGTAGTTTTGGTAATTTGAGAAGAGATAAAACACCCAAAACATTTTAGACGCTATGCAAGTATTTCAAAATTAAGCAATCAACAAACTTTACATCCTTAAAGAGGTTTTTAATAGCTTTAATTTAAGGGGCCATATGTTAAGAAATATTTCAGGGAGCTGAGCATGCATAAACATTTACAAATGAGTCAATTTTTATCTAAGAATTTATCAAAATTGGAGTTATTTTTAATTTTAAGACGTAAAAAAGGCTGTTACGAGGCAGTTTTTAGAGTTCTGTAGAAAACTAGGAATCCTTCTAGTTTCTCCATGTCCGTCCATCCGTCCGTCTTGAAAATTTTGACATAATAAGATGAAATTTGGTATATGGTCGTAGATTGATGCCCCAAAAACAGAAATGATAAGATTATTGAAAAAAAATTGTTAGACCCACCTTTCATAAAATTAAAAGTATATTTAAAAAATCACCTACCCCATTGAGTGAGGTCTCAAGAAACGTCTCCTAAAATGCAACAAAAAATGTATCAGAACCTTTTGTATTTAATCCTTCAATCACGATGTATTTGCTCTTCAAACTCACTATCAGAGCATTTTCTAAACTATCGATTCAAAAAATCTGAAAAAATTCCAAAATATAGTTAATTGAAAGTACTAATTAAATGATTAGTACTTTCACTGAAAATTATAACGAAAACTGTCAAAAATATTTTGGAGCCTTCCTTCCACAGACTCAAAAGTTAACTTATATTTTTTCACTTACCTCATTGTCTTTAGATTTAGATGTTTTATTTATGTTTATGATTTTTTATGTTTAATAGTACAGGCAATGAATGGAAAAATTGCCCTGTTCTTGGAACAAATTAGGAGTGCGATGAAATTTGGTACCAATGTAGTATACATTATTGTATGTCTGTACAGTGGCGGCGTATGGTAGATTGGCACCCGGGGCGGTTTTTTTTGCACCCCCCCCTTTTTTTTCGTTCTCAACTCAATATTAATATCAGTTTTCTGTTTTTTTGCACCCCCTTCTAGAAAAAAGTGCTGTCTTTTTTTTCGTTCTCAACTCAATATTAATTTCAGTTTTCTGGTTTTTTGCACCCCTTTCTAGAAAAAAAGTGTTGTCCTTCATTTTATTTTTATTTTTTTGTTGTCAATTCAATATTTTTATTTTTATTTATGATCTTAATGACATGTTATACACACTTTCCAGAGTATTTAAAGAATAATTTGTCACCCCTTGGTGCTTGGCACCCTGGGCGGGCCGCCCCCATCGCCCCCCCCCCCTCTTACGCCGCCACTGTGTCTGTACACAAAAATCCCCATCTATAGGTCTTGTGGAAACTTTGTTAGAGCCGTTTGAAGTTTTATTTTGTTATTCTCGAATAACTTCAAGACAAATAAAGATACAGAGGCGTGCCTTATATCAAAATTTTCAAAAATGTTTACTTTTCAGCAATATTTCAAATTTTATTCCAATGTGTGCACCTAAATTGCTGAAAAGTTGCGATGAACTCGAAAATTAAGCGCGTTTAATCAAAAAATTATGTTTAAATGGATTTTTAAGCTCTTAAAACTGATAATAGAAAGAACGCGCTTAATATTCGAGTTCATCGCAACTTTTCAGCAATTTAGGTGCACACATTGGAATAAAATTTAAAATATTGCTGAAAAGTAAATATTTTTGAAAATTTTGATATAAGGCACGCCTCTGTATCTTTATTTGTCTTGAAGTTCTTCGAGAATAACAAAATAAAACTTCAAACGGCTCTAACAAATTTTCCACAAGGCCTATAGATGGGGACTTTTGTGTACAGACATACAATATTGTATACTACATTGGTACCAAATTTCATCGCACTCCTAATTTGTTCTTTTTCATTCCATTCATTGCCTGGACTATAAATAGTAAGTAGTAGAAATGCAAAAAAAAAATCTTATTTCGCGATAAAAAATAAAATTTAATTTAGAATTGGAATATTTATTTAGAATAGGAACCAAACAAATAATCAAAAATGTTTTTTTTTTTTTTAAAATTAAGAATGAAATACAGATAAGGTTTTTGATTTCATTGTGATTAAAGTAAATATCCTGTTGTTTTTTTAAACTACTACTTCTTACTAATTAAAATCAACAAAAAAGTGAAACTAGCATTGGCCTTTACTTTCTACAATGTAATATACTTACATAATATATACTCATACATATGAAATAAAATAGAGTATGTTATTTGCATACTTATTTTTATTAAATTGAAATCCTTGGAAGCAGTGCGGCCTTAACCCATTTTCGATAAATAGGTGAGAAAATCGCTGTTTCCTCTGAACTCCATAAGCTGAAAGATATTTATTTTCTTGTTTACAATAAAATTTCTCAGATTACTAACGATTTATAACGGTGAAAGATTCATTGGATAAAATATAATCTACTAAACTAAATCTTTTGTATGAACCTTTTATTATTACATCTCTTATCTGAGAAATATTATGTTTATTATTATTATTTTATGTATGTATATGGGAATAAAATACAATATTTTAATCAATAAAATATGGTTCGAGATTTCAATAAAAAGCTGGTAGAAATTTGAATAATTCTGACTAAATCTGCCAGTCTTATTAAAAATTACAAAAATCAATTCTACCGGATATTAAAAATTAAAAATCTTTTCTTTACGTGCTGTATCAGTTTTCAACATCGATTGTAAGTAAGATTAATAAAGATACTTGATTAGGCATATTTATAAGAAACACTTGTAGATACTTTACAAATGTTTATTATAATTTACAATCAAATTGATTGATTAAACTGTTTAAAAAGATAACTTTATTTTCTGACTTTTTTTTAGATAACTTCCATAAATTTTTGTGTGTGACTCTTGAAAATTCTAAATACACGCGTAGAAAACTACAATTTCACTAAAGATCATTTATTAACTAGTAATTTTCGTGCCATGATGATTTATCGACTTATAGATTGAATTTATAATGTTTTATTTTTAAATGTTGTAGGCGAATTTATAAACTTTAAATGAAAAAATTACAATATAATAATTTATTTAGAGGTTAATTGGGTTATACAATATAGTAATTTTTAAAGTAAAGTTTGACATTAATTGATTTTTTGGAATCAAAATATAGAAAATCGACTGTATGTGAAATGATTTTTAAAATGCACATGCATGAATGAAAAAATACTCTGCCTTGTAAATGCACGGTGCTTCCTCGTGCTAAATTCATCAAAGGTAGTTAATTATTGAACAATTTAAATAAAAACCGATAAAGTATTCAGATGAACTGCCTGTCATTGGTTAACCATTTAATTTTCATACGATTTTAATAAAAAAAATTAATTTGACATTTTTCTTAATACGCGCCTGATTATTATGTCGTATATTTTGAATTTTTTGATAATTTCAATCAAAATCATTATTTTTCTGCTATACGAATGTCAAAATGACATTTAAAACGTCAAAATGACATTTAATATGTCAAAGTAAATAGCAGTTTTAAAAAAACAAATGACGATTTTCTTAAGTCAAATTAAGATATATCTTTGTAAGGGAATATTTTACAACAAAAGTAGTGACCTATATTATAGATAATTGAATGCTCTACAAAAAAGGTTCTATAAAATTTTCACGTAACATGTGTCTTTCTTGAGATATCTTCAAAAAATAAATCTTTTTGGATGTCACCCCTCCCCCTTACACACAATTTTAATTATTTTGAAATGGGACCGTCCTCAAGCCAGACCAAACCAACCAACCAAGTTTCATCAATATCGGTTCAGTGGTTCATGAGTTAAGCGTGTGACAAGGATTGGGGGACAGACACACACACACACACACAGAGACAGACAGACACGGAACAAAAAGTGTTTGTCTTGACCTGAAACGGATAAATAAAGTAAAATTTTTGAAATCGGAGAACAAATTTTTTTTCTCGTTTTAAAACGATAACGAAGCTTCTCGTATCTTCGATATTGCGAGGAAGCAAAAATGTTATAATAATTTTCTATAAATTTAGACGTTCATTGGGTTATACAAAATAGTGATTTTTAAAGTAAAGTTTGACATTAATTGATTTTTTGGAATCAAAATATAGAAAATCGAATGTATGTGAAGTAGTTTGTGTTTTTATCAGTAAAAAAACCACTTGATAAAATATTAGATATGATTATATAGCGTCTGGGATCAATTCATTTAAGTGATATGAGTTATTGAGAATGAGATATCTGGTTGTCATTTTTTGCTGTGCTCATTCGTATACGTAAATACTAAGGAATTTTTCTTATTGCGCCACTTCTTTTAATCATAGAGAGTGCAAATTTAATTAAACCAGAAAAATATATTGCTGAACATTACTTTATTTGCATAATTTATCTTGAGGTCTCATATACTAGTTTTTAGACAGTCCTCAATACTAATTTATCATAATAAATAATTATTCAAAACTTACCTTAGACCAGTGAACTTGGAAATTTTCCGGAACAGCAATGTCAAGGTTGATTCTTATAGATTTTGAATCGCTGAACAAGGAACAAAATGATTTTTATAGCTGATACTTAAACAAATCTATTGAGATCGGTTAGATAAAATTTAACGGGAAAACATTTCTTTCAGAGGGTGAAAAAGCCGTAAATTGCTAATCAGTAAAAATTTAATTTCCCAAAGTTTCAAAGAACTGAGATCAACCATAATATGGTTTTGGCACTTTTCACTGCACCCTTAACTAAGCTAATATGAAAAATACCTTTTTTTATTAAGATTTTTTAATTTAATTAATTTCCCTCAAAAATGAATCATTTTTGAGATATTTACAAAAAATATAATTTACCCCCTTTACCTCCTAAAAAACGAAAACTCCTGGCCCAAATAAACGGTACTTTTTAGGGTATGCTTAGGAAATCAAAATAAAAGTCTCCACCAAAATCCAGCTTGCTCAGAATTTTTTCTTATTGACAGTAAAAACCTATATTTCCTAGTCTAAAATTTTCAATCAAAAATGCGGCTAGCTAAAATTGAAAGTAGAAGTATAGTTCCATGGACGTTTTTTCTTAGAGTTGAGAGTACTTTCACATAGGGGAGTAGTCGAGGTTGGTGGGAAAGCTGGCCCACCTTAATATACATATACTCTTCTGTCAACCATTAGGTCTGGCCAGACCTTTTTGATCTTTCCATAAGTTTTTTTGATAGAAATATTTTATGTATCTTTATCAAATTCCTTGAATTCCTTAATCTACCTCTTTTCTATGATTCAGTGCAAAAAAATAATAATAGGGTTTGTGGGAGTGCGAAAAAAAAATGATATTTCTATTTGTATACCTTTTGTCTACCTTATAGGTCTGGCCAGACCTTCATACCTTTAATTACCTTTTAAATGGGGCACCGTTACAACTTAAAATTCCACAACCGACCACTAGCCAAACAGCAGTAAAACAGAAGAAATCCTGCAAGATTTGCCGAATAAATGATAAATTTCAAAGAAAAACAAGATTCACGTGCAATGCTTGCGCAGACCCGTATGTTTGCAACATAGCCGACAATATTTAAAATGTCACGAATGTGTAAATCTAGAAGATAAATAAAAATACAAAAAAAATTTAAATAAAATTCAAAATGTATTAAAATAAGAGAAAATATATATTTTATATTCAAATTAATCTATAAAAAAAGTTTTATTAATTTTTTCCATTTATTTTATTTCATTCTCATACAAAATATATGAAGGTCCAGTCAGACCTATATGGTAGACGGAAAGGTTTTAGAACTGTGGTTGACAGAAGGGATACTTACGTATAATTTTTCCTGAAATGTAGGTATTTTTAAAATAAAACATTCTCACATACATAATTAAATTTTATTAATTGTATTTGTCAAGGTACATTTTCACAGTTACACATTTATTGATATACCAATATATAATGATTACTCTCGGGTAATGTTTATACAATTGACATAAAACGTCTCATTAACAAATGTCGCCGTTATACTATATTGTCTTTTCTCAGCTATAATAAGTAAATAATCTAATATCAACGTGTTATTTACTATATGATATTCATTTGATTGTGCTAACAATTGCAAGAAAAACGTTTCCATTTTTCAAATAAAACTAAATTATTTATACATACAACAATCTATATATTATACACTAAATTAATATAACTAAATAATCATGTATAAAAATAATATTTAGAAATTAAGCAATTATTAAATTAATTTATATTATTTACAATAAAAATATACATTTATATATATATGTAGATACAATTTAATTTATCACCATTTTATATAATTATAATATATACAAAAATTCTAATATAAATATTATTTTTAAATATGTGTATATTAATTTTTTATTTACATTTTGATTCTAACATTTAACACTGTTAAGCTATGTATAAGTAATAACACAAAAAATAAACAAATTACTTCATATATTAATAACCGAAACGTATGTATTTTGTAAATTTTAATTTAGCCGTTAATAGCAGTACAGTTTACATACTATTAATTATGTATGTACATTTTGTGAATTAGATGGTGGAAATTTTCATAATTTCTGTTGTTTACTTGCATCATCAAGTGTACGCTCTATTTAATTGATTTTATAAGTGGTTCTGTATTTTATAATAATAATTACATTAAATTAGCCAAATACGTGCACTAATTTTTGAGTCTTTTATATGTTAATTAAAATATTCATTTTTGTCATCAAAATATAAATAGTTCCATTTAATAATTTTACATGAAACATCCATTCAATTATAAATATGTTTTTTTTTTCACACTAAGTTACATTCAACAACACGAACATGGCTAGATTTTTATTAAAATTAATACAATACACGTCTATTATGATGTTAACATAAAATAATTCTTTTTAGCTTGTAGGATATCTATTTATACCAATATCTTATAATTAAAATTTATTCCATTTACATTTAGATACATATATAAACACTCATATGCAAGTACATACATTTATAGTATAGGTTCTATCGCTTATATATTTTACAAATATACATTTGGTCAAGTTGATTTGTCGATAAGGAAGGAATGATTAAACACGTAGTTTTATTTCGAAAACAATGTCACTTCATATTATTAAAAATTTTAACTAAAATAAAAAATTCTGGGGACATAGTTACATCATTGTTCGAAATATACTGAAGTTATACGAATATATTTATCAATTTTAATATCAGGACATATCTAAGGGACATAATATTGATTATATTGTTTATAAGAAATTCAAACACGTTAAAGGTTTTATTTTGAATTTGTTTCAAAAGTAATAACATTCATAAAAAAAAACAATTTAAAATTCACATTTATTTATATTATATACACAAATTTTTTTCAAAAAATTTTGCTTACATTTAGTGACATTTAACATCATAAAACTAACGTTTAATAATCTGGTGTATTATTTTATTGATTTGATAAATATTTATAATTTATATAAAACATACAAATCATACAATATAGAATTTACATAACAAACAATGTTTGAAAATTAACACTACACTCACTGTTCTATACAACGACGGCGTTGGTAAATCAACCGCTCCATATAACGACGGCTAGAGGGTCCCCACCACCGTACCGATGAGTGAGAAATATTTTTTGAATGCCTAGAACGTTCTAGTCATGGTGGGGATAGGGAAAGGTCGTTCCATAGAGCGATTAGCCAATCATTGTATTAAGCGGTCGTTAAGTAGAAGGTCGTTGTATAGAACGCTGAGTGTAGTTTATTATGAGATTGATTAATAAAAAAAATAAGATAAATCATTGATTGTGATTTTTACTTACCACAATTTGTGGTATCAATATTTATTATTTTCATACTCATTTTTGTGAAAGTATAAATACATATTAGATAAATTACATAAGTAACGAATTATTAAAGCATAAATTACACCATGCTTTTTATAGCAGCTATTAATTAAGTAGCATATTAAAGGTTTTAAATGAATTCAATTCATTAAACTGAAAGATTATAGCTATTTGTGATCAGTTGAAATTTAGTTTTGGCCTATTAAAAAAAATTAATAATAATAAAACTGCTAATAAGAAAGTTTCGTGTAAATCATGCTTAGTTAAATAATAAACAATTAAATATTTTCACATAGTCAACAAATAAACAAATGAATAATAATTTTTACGTATTTATTTTACCCGTATAATATATAATATTCAACATATAACAATTTCAGACTTGGTATTCTTAAAATACGTTTTTTATAATATTAATAAACATTTATTGATTATTTTGATTCATCTAATAAGTACCTTTAATTAATCTAAAACCCTGTAAATGTTGCTTGCTTTTTCTTATTATATTGATTTATTATAAATTAAATATTTTAATAAAATTTTTCTGAAATACAGTTTTCAGAAAATAGGCATGAGGAACCTTTTCAGATCATAAACAATTTCACACTTATAAGTTTGTAATTAATGAAACATTTTGAATTTGGAATATCTTAAAACTACAAAACAATGGGTCGCACTGACTATATATATCAGCCAAAAGGTTGCGGGTTCCCCATCCTTGCACTAAATAATTCTAAAGTCAATTCTTCACTCAGTTCTTCATGTTTTGTAATACGATATTGAAATTTAATGTTTAATCAGAATCAATAGAAATTAAAATTCAATACAAACTTGATTTTATAGTTTCTTAAAAATTTTATTAATCTGATTGATAGTTGGAGAGGTTTCAATAAAAATAAAATATTACAATTTATTTGGAGGATTACATTAATATAATAGTAACTATAGGGCGTTTATGGAGTTCCGTGGGTAATCAGCAATCCTATTGTCCTCGCTAGGTTGTCGGTCCGTCTGTCTGTCACATGCTTCTAGTTCTGAAACTAATGTGAATTTATAGTGTTTACCCAAAAATAAATAAATTATATTTAAAGAATATTTCGTATAAAAGTTAGTTAAGAATGGATTTATGGTTTTAATTTTTATTTGTAGGTGCTGTATTAATTGTTAATTTTTTTGAGAAATTGAATTCTTTTTTTAAAGAAAAAATACTTATGTCCAATTTTTTTTATAAAAGACGATTTTTTACGTTAATTTTTGAAAATAAAAATAAGCAAAAATAAAGGTTCCTTAAAAATTACCATTTTAAAACATCCCCAAACAAAAAATGTTACGATAAAAACAATATATTATTTTTTAGTCAGCTTATTTCTCGAAATAAAGATTTGTAATATTTTACATGCTTGATTTGAGGCTAATAGAATCTACTGAAGTTATCGAAAGCAGTACCAATATAAAAAATGTTGCTAACAAACACAAGAAATCTTATATCAGCTGTTTTCATTTACATATGAAAACATATTTTTATATTTTCTAAACTTCAAAACTAGTTCTATACAAGTTTGAACAAATGTAATATTTAATGAATATGTAGTTTGTTATTTTTAATACAAACAAGCAAAAAAAATTCTCAGACACGAACAAGTGAAATATTTAAAGAGATATACTACGCTAAAAGAAAAGTAGTCAGTTTTTTGTATGCAGTACCTACGACACAACACGAGTTAAACATTGACAGAAATTCTACTGCGTGTGTTTTAAATTTTACATTTGTTTCAAACAAAACTGGCAAAACTGTGGAATTTACTTACATCTAAATATTTTGTACGTTTGTTAAAATTATCAGCTGTATGAAAAAAAAAACTGAGTCACTTTCAGTAAATAAAATCATTATTTGTAACAACATTAAAAATATCAATTTTTAATAACAGTGCTTCGGGCAGTTTTTCTATTAAAGTGGTGTACTTCCTTGTGAGCGCAAAATCTAAGGTTATTTTCTCGATTTTTTAAAAGAAAAGGTACCCAAATTTACTGAATTTTTTTATACATGTTTAAGGTACCTACTACTAAAAATAGTATTACCGCAATGAAATCCAATTTTTTATAATCTCCCTGGCCGTACTCTTATAGGCCATAATTTTTTTTGGAACAAGAAACATAAGCGATTCTTTAAAGGGTGTAGAATTTTCTCAAAATATTAATTAGAAAAAATGGCGTCGTTTTGAACGAATTTTTTTTTTCGAAAAATTTTGTAGAAAATCGGGTATAAAATCGGTTACACTAAATCAATCAAAAAAATCTACGCTCATCTCTAAAAAAATATTATTGTGAAGTTACAGCTGAAAATTAAAGTCAATTCGTTAAAAACTTAGGGCGCTAGAAGTACGGCCAGCTCAAAAAATATAGTTTCGAGAAACACGCTAATTTTGAAAGTCGAAAATTAACCATAGAGAAGTTCCATTTGCACATCATTCTTGAGTACCTAGTTAAGAAATCATTTAAACCAATAAAAATGTCATTTTTTTACAAATTAGTACAGTAGTGCCTCCCCCCCTAAAGTAAATATATTATATATTTGCAACATGAATGTTATGTTGTTTGGAGCCATTATCTTAGAATAATATTTATAGAAACCGTTAAAAATAAAATACAATCATTTTTTAACTGTAAACTTTTTTAAAATGTGGTAGGTGTTCGGTAATTGTTGATGAATATAAACCAGGCGTAGGTAAAAGATAAGATAAAATAATTAGTTTGGCTGTTATTTTGATTAACAAATTTTTTTTCATACAACAAAATTAATTTAAAATTAACAAATTCATATTGCATCTATCTTACTTTTAAATGTATAATTAGTAACTAGCAATTATAGCTAAAAAATTTTAAGTACTAATAGAACAGTATGTCATATTTTTAATTAAAATGGGTTAAAATTTCTGGAATAAAATCTGGTTTTAAGGTAATTTTCAACCTTTGGTAAGTTTTTTGGTTCATTTGAAGAAAACAAGGTTACATAAACAAGTGTCTTAAAAGATTTACATTAGTATCCAAATTATAAAACGGTTACAGAAAAATGTAAACGTGTTCGTATGATATAATCTGACTGCCTGAACATGAAAAATTGTAGTTTGATTCAGTCAAGTGTATAAGTCACAGAAAAACTATCGATTTCATCAGTTGAAATCATATTTTTCTTTATTTTTCCATTCGAAAGCTAAGTCACTTAGGACACTTATAATATCAATGGCTGGGTACTTAAGAAATAATATATTAATTTTTTCAAATATTTTTAAATGGCGGGGCGTTTAGTAACTATATAAAAATAACAAATTGAAATTTAGAATTACTCAGTACCGCCACCATTTAAAAAATATGATATATTTATTGGAGTGATAAAAATGGTATTATTTGAACGAATGGTGTAAGGATTTGTGTAGATATTTAATTTATTTATAAGTGCTAGTTATTAAGAAATTTAATTCTCATTGATGATACTATGATATTTTTAATATTCAAAATTATTATTTACGTGAATAGCTCCTCAAATCTACGTGTTTGTATATATCTATATCTATAAAAGAGTTTGTCCTTAACCACTCACTCACTCATATATCAACGTACAGCCCAAACCCCTGGACCTAGAAACGTGAAATTTCGTAGGTGCCTTCATTTTATGATGTAAGCACCCACTAAGAAAGGATTTTTCGAAATTCAACCTCTACGGGGTTAAACAGGGTGTCAAAGTTTATATAAAAAAATATTTTTTTTGTTCGCATTTAATTGAAACTTATCGAACATACTCTAGAATATAAATAATGAAACAATTATTTCAGAATTTCCCAAAATTTAACCCCTAAGGTGTTTGGGGGGGGGGGGGGGAATTTGTAATTTTTTTTTATTCACCGAATGAAACATGGCAGAAGAAGGTACTCTACAAGACAAATATCAAGTACAAAAATTCAATAAATTTTGATATATTTATCTTCATAATTGTTCATTATATTAAAATAAATTCGGACAAATTAATATTCAATTAAAAATAAAAGTTCAATATTCAAGCCCTAATAGCATGGGACGGGGACGAGGATGGATTTAGATATGTTTATCTGGATACCTGCTTTACTTATAAACGGGAAATTCGGGCAAAATATTAAATTATAAATTTCGACATTCAACCCCTAATGGCGGGGGTAGACAGGGTCTGTGTTTTTGATATGTTTATTTGCATAGCTGCAAACGTTATAATGGTGGAGTCGGACAAAATAATCTGCAATAAAAAAATTCGATATTCAACCCCTAATGGTGAGGTTAGTTTTTACAATTTTTTAATTAAGATCTGAGATATTTACGTTTTTTTATAGGTAATTAATAAAAATCAATTTAAATTTAACATGTCATCCCCTATTATGTATGGAGGGTTCTAATTAGTTTCGAAGTTTACGCGAGCGAAGCCGCGGGCGATTCCGCTAGTTTGTATATACGTAGATATTTGTATATTCTTGATCTTAATATAGCCATAAAACAAATAAGATTTTACTGTCACGTCAAATACGAATCTATTCTTTCTAAATTCCAAATCGGTTTAGACCTTATAAAAGGTTAAGCACCCTTGAAACATCGAGGATTCCTTTCTCATATCATTTTTCAACACGACAGTAATGCCACTGTTAAATAACATAGCCCAATAACTAATTACAGTTGTCAAAGCGAAGAGGTTCTGCAAGACGTGCTTGTCTTATGAACAAGTCTGTTGATTTATGTGTCGTAGACATCGACAAGCGAGGAATTATCACAAATGACTCCTCGTTTAAAGTCTGATTAAACGTGATTCTGATTGCCGATCACGTTTGGGGCTAGTTCTGTAACTACATTGTGAATATTTTACACAAATGCGTGAGTTTTGTGTGAGTTATGTGATGGGTACGTGAGTCACAGTAAGAAGATGTATATTTCAATGCGGCGTTACGTTATAATTTTTATTGGTTGTTAAATTTTATAGTGTATGTAATGGTGTTAGATGTTTTATTATTTAACTAAGCAATAAAATGTTATTAATTTTTTTGATTCCAATAAAAATTTATTTTTTAGTGTTGCGTACAGAAATCGTGAATAAGAAAAACTTATGGGTGTCTGTCTGTTTATCCTTCTTGCTACTGAACCATTTGACTTATAAAACAGATTTGGTACAATTATAGTAATAATATAACATCTTAATTATTATATAAAACCTTAAGGTTTTAGCACTTTTGAAGGGAAAGAGTGATGTTCGTTTATGTAATTTAAAAAAAACGTTAAATTTTATGCAAAAGTAGGTAATAGCGGAGAATCTAAAATAAATTTTGAATATGATGATTACAAGAAAATGATCAGCAGTTACGTATTTTTTTGTATATTTAAAATTACAACGTATACTTTTAACCCATGCAATTAGAATATTTTCTTTGCGAAACTATTACCAATTGCTAAAAATTAAAGTAAATAAAATAAATAATCCAAAATAGTATAGAATTCCTAGGTATTCTATAGAGTGCAGTAAAAATCACCAGGCAATGTATGAAATGAATTTTCATATACATTTCCTAGGATTTGTATAGACTAGAACAGTGGTCCCCAACCCTATGCCCGTGGGCACCATTGTGCCCGCCGATCGTTTTACGTGTGCCCGCCGCTGACTGAACGATAAAAAAAAATTAAATTTTAAATTTCATGTTATGTAATTTGTTTTTTATTTTTAGTAACTAATTACAGAAATATAAGCGTATTTATTTGAAAAAAATATTTGCAAAGTACAGCCAGAAAAATATGTAACCATTTAATCTTTTTCTAGCTGTACGCAATTACATTAATTCTAAAGATAAATTAAAAATATTTTGTTGATGCAGATTTGTTAATAAAAAACATTTGTGTTCATATCAAACATTGCACAAATTCGTTCAACAATATATAGGTTTTTTACCTCTAATTCAATTTTTTTCATTTCAAATTTAATATTTGAGAATAAATTGATATACATATTTATTTTTTAATTATTTAAAAGTACTTAGTTTCTTCAGTTTAAAAAATAAAAAAATAAATATACCAATTTATTTTCTAATATTGAATTTGAAATGAAAAAAATTTAATTTGAAATGGAAAAAATTTAATTTGAAATGAAAAAAAATTAATTTGAAATTATTAAACTTGAATTAGAGGTAAAAAACCTATATAAACAATGATCAAAGTTTTAAGAATAGCATTTTTTACCAGTCACGGCTTACGTAGGAACTAAGAAATATATGGAAAAATGCCTCTGAACCTTTTTGTAGATTACAAACTTTTCCATCAAAAAGTCAGCGAGAGCATATGTCTGACTTTTTTAGTTTAGTCGTGAGAAACGCCTGAGTGAAAATCGTGATTTTCATGTGGGCACCTTGAAAAAATAAATGGTGCCCGCCGTCCAACCAGTATTCTAGAATGTGCTCTTAGGTACAAAAAAGTTGGGGACCACTGGACTAGAATATATAAACATACATAGGACACCCTGTATAAAATTATATAAATATAGATAGTAAATACTTGGTACGTAAGGTTGATTTTTTTAAATTTATTTTTCAAATCAAAAAAATATTATAGGAAGATGATCACCACGAAATATTAATAATTTTACATGAAACTCAAATCAAGTTTATGTTTCCATTGATGCTATCATATATACATATGTAAATATTGTGTAATTTGAAGTTGTCAGAATAAAATAATTTTGTACACACCAAAATAGATTTATGTGCGGGTATACATCAAATATATTCATATTTAATATGGTAAACATACAGTGTCAACAAATATTTATACCTTTGTCAATAACATGACTACAAATTTCAAAACGAATGATTTGTTACTGAATTCATTAAACACCTTTTTATGGAATTAACACTATGTCTGTCTGTTAGAAATTAGAACACACCATTTTTATTTTATATTTCTTTTATTTTTTAATATACAAAAAAATAAACCATTTTTAAGTTTCCGTAAAAAACTAGGAACCATTATAGTTTCTCCATGTCCGTCCTGAAAAATGTTGACATAATAAGAAGAAATTTGGTATACGGTTGTAGATTAATGCCTCAAAAGCAGAACAACGTTTTATTATTTATATTTTTTTTATTATACAAAAAAATGATAAATAGTGGACCAATATTAGATCTGGGTTATAAAATTATTAGGTGGGAAATTAGTTACAAAAGATAATTTCTAAATCACTTTTTTTCAATAAAATTAGATTATAGGTATAATGAACAGAAAAGAAAATTACCTGAATAAATATCAGTAATTTTAATTATTATCAATAATTAATTATTAAAAACCAAAACTATGACAAAAATCACTGCAAATATACAATAAGAACTTGTGACAGCTCTGGTTATATGTGATTGATTTTATAAATTTAAAAAAAAATTTGATGGCTCAACTTGATTGTAAAAATTTTTTTATAGTGAAATTTGTACCGTAAGCCGGGGTTACTTTGATCATTTTAGAAATTTAAAGGGCTGTAAAATCTGTACGGTAAGTAAAAATTTACAAAAAAAAAAAACTAAATAACCGTTTTTTTTCATACTATTGATATGCCAAATAAAAAAAAATTAGGCCCAATAGATTTTGTAAAAAAAATTTACGTGATCAAAGTTAAACTGAGAGTGGGGTTACTTTGATACTCTCTATTTTTATTGCAGAAATCGGAAGATTTAAAAAAAGATCAACAGGAACAAAAGTTACACGCGTTTTTATGATGTTGGGTTACTTCTCTTATAGATAGGAAGCATTAGAAAGTGGGTAAGCCTAGGGGAGGCGCCAAGCAGTAAATCTAGAGGGGGTGGGGCAAATAGTCCAGAATAGCATTATTAGGATTAATGTGGCATGAGGACTAAAAAATTGTCATAAAAAAGGGCGCAAAAGTAAATTTTAGGGTCAGAAAAAACGCGATGACAACGAAAAATATGTTCTTTAGTTACATCAAGGGAGGGGCGCTATTTTCAATTTTCGTCGGGGGTGCAGCGACCTCTAGAAAACTTTGACTGCATGATCAATGTAAGCCCTATAGGTGCACATTATTTGTTAACCACGTTGTCATTTTTGAGGTTAGAATTTTTAAAATTGTTATAGCAATGTTCGGTACAGACCTACTGACATGCTGTGCTGACACTTTTATGATTATTATAAATAAACAAGTTATAAGTAAAGTTTTACAACTTGAAAATTCATTAAAATATTGATTAAATACTTTTTATTTTTTTCTCAAAAAATATCGGCGCATTCACATGGATCAACAGGTCGATAGTGACGTAACTATCAGAATTGACAGTTGACAGCTGTCAACTGTCAATTTTAAAAATCTGACATCGGATTTGAATTCAGCGACCACGAAAACATAAAGTAATAAGATAAAAGTAAGATTTTTAAGATTTCATCGATTTTTGAAAGCTATTTGACAGTTGTCAACTGTCAATTTTTAAAATCTGACATCAGATTTGAATTCAGCGACCTCGAAAACATAAAGTAAGAAGATAAAAGTAAGATTTTTAAGATTTTATCAATTTTTGACAGCTGTCAACTGTCAATTTTTACAATCTGACATCGGATTTGAATTCAGCGATCTCGAAAACATAAACCCAGACATTAAAAATAACAATATAAACCATTTAGAGCTTTCTAAAGACTTTGCGAATAAATTAATCTGTGATGGAGCTTTAAAACTTTAAAGCTCCGTAGCGGCCAAAGAATTGAATTCTGAGCTTTGTGCCCATTAGGACTTTTGCTTAGAACACCGATATCTAGAACATATCAAAAATCCAGACATTTTGACCGAAACCCAATTTCAATAAGATTATTAAATTGACTAGATTATATCATTTATATCGTAAATAGACATCCTTGCATAGAAAGTTTTTTGTGTTAGAAAAATGATTCAAACATTAAAATAAGTAAAATTCAAGAAAAATGAGAAAAATTGCGTACATTTACCAAATGACAATTAATATAATTATCGATATATATACATAGACATATGTACATAAATTGCCAATGTTTAACAAATTAGATTAAATGGTGTTGAAAATTGGTAGTTTTATTTAAACAAATTGGTTTACTATATTTAAAACTTCTTTGCTGATCGATAACTATTTTCGGTTTATGTGCCCAAGTCATGCCTTCTCGATCTTATCAACTGCTTATTTGTTTCTTATTGTAAAATGGAATGAAACATTGGTTGAATATAGTTATAAATACGCGAGCGATAAAAAATATTTGAACTAAAAAAATGCTATTAATTTTACATATTTTTGTTATAAACAAAAATTAGTCTTGAAACTTCTTTCTGAGAGAAACATATACTAATATATAAAACCATAAAAAATGAATAAAACGAATAGGTACTCAGATATTTTTAACTAAAGAAAATATTAAAGTAATAAAATATTAAATAATATGTATATAACATAATTGAGCACCTGGTCAAGAGATTGGAATAGTGTGAACAATATTTTTATGAGATTTTTTTTTATATATAACAGGATGTCCTAAAATTCTCACCATATATTTTTGTAACCTGGTCTATTCATGAAAATAAATATTTTTTTATTTTCGTTGAATGTCTTTTTTTCACAAAAATGATTTTATTTTATTTTTCCGCACGGAACTCTTATAGGATTACTTTGGTGTCCATCTGTATGTCCGTCAAGACACCTTTTCTCAGGAACTATAAAGATATGTTGAAATTAACATAAAATACAAGTCTACAGCCTCATATTCTTGTAAAAAATTCAAGTTTCTAACTCAACGCAATAAAAAATATGACCTTTCAAAGCGTATATTGACACTGATAGATCATCAAAATCTATTTCTATTTCTATGTGGAATTTAATACTATTTTCTATTGTAACCAATACAGAAAATAATTTATTTCGTCGTTTTGTTTTGAGTTTATTTAAAAAAAAGATTACTTTACGATGATTCAAACAGAGAAAGTAATCAAAATAAAATTCTTCCTAAAACCACAGTTAAAAAAGGCATCTTTCCCCAGTAAAAAGACCTCAAACAGAAAAACGAGAAAAAATAGGAAAACAGTGTTAATTTTCTTCAAAATATATTGCGCGAATTTCGGTACACTCTGTAATTCTGTACAATGTATACCTATGTGTTATCAGAAATTTATAGCCAAGTTTGGATATGCAAATATTCTGGTAAATTGAAAGATGACGTGGCTATCTCACAGACATCAGACGTGTTTATGCGAGTGTAGATAATGCACTGCATTCTCAGTCTAAATCGATTTCAGAGGTACATAGCATCGATGCATTACAATACACTTAGCGGGGAAACAGAAATTACATTGTTTACTTCGTCTAACGTATTATGTATAGGGTCGGACTTATATAATAAACTTGTATCGTATTACATACGGTTGTTCCTTAGAAGATGGGCATGAGATGTTGATTATAAATATTTATAGTTAATATGACGTTATAAATAATAATTATCAATTACCTCTACCTACATAACCCTTATAAAATGCGTGTGACAAAACAAAATAATAGTATTTGGGGTATACTATTATGTGTCTTTTTTTACGAAAAAAAATTAATTTTTTTATCATCGATTTTTTGCTTTGTCATCTATATCTATAAAAGAGTTTGTCCTTAACCACTCACTCATTCACTCACTCACTCATATATCAACGTACAGCCCAAACCCTTGGACCTAGAAACGTGAAATTTCGTAGGTGCCTTCCTTTTATGATGTTAGCACCCACTAAGAAAGGATTTTTCGAAATTCAACTCCTACGGGGTTAAAACACGGTGTCAAAGTTTATATAAGAAAATATTTTTTTTTGTTCACATTTAATTGAAACTTATCGAACATTCTCAACAATGTAAATAATGAAACAATTATTTAAACATTTCCCAAAATTTAACCCCTAAGGTGTTGGGGGGGGGGGGGGGGGGCGAAAAAATTGTAAAATATTTTTTTTTGTATTCACCGAATGAAACATGACACAAGTAGGTACTCTACAAAACAAATATCAGTTACAAAAATTCAACCCCTATGGGAATGGGGGAGGGGCGGTAAAATTTTGATATATTTATCTTCATAATTGTTCATGATATTAAAATAAATTCGGACAAATTAATATTCAATTAAAAATTAAAGTTCGACATTCAAGCCCTAAATGCATGGCACGGGGACGAGAATGGATTTATTTATAGGTAAATTCGGGCAAAATAGTCATCTATTAAAATAAAAATTTCGGCATGCAACCCCTAATGGCGGGGGTAGACTGGGTCTGTGTTTTTGATATGTTTATCTGCATAGCTGCATGCTTAAGTTATGATGGTGGAGTCGGGCAAAATAATCTGCAATAAAAAAATTCGATATTCAACCCCTAACGGTGAGGGTAGACAGGGGGTTAGTTTTTACAATTTTTAACTAAGATCCGAGATATTTACGATTTTTGTGGGTAATGTTCAAAAATCAATATAAAAAATTGTTAATATGTCATCCTCTATCACGTATGAAGGGTTCTAATTAGTTTCGAAGTTTACGCGAGCGAAGCCGCGGGATCCCGCTAGTACTTTCATATTCGGTCATTCCATAAATAACTACACACCCTTTTTGAAATTGTCACCGATTTTTTTTATTTTTACATATGTTTTAGTACTAGCTTAGAGAAAATTTTAAACGGTACTTAAAGTTCGAAAAACTTTCTCCCCCCAAAAATATCGACTTTTGAAAATTAGACGTACTTTTTTTTGTAAACGAAATATCTCAAAAACTATCAAATATAGGTTAAAACTACAAGATATCAATTTTATGAAAAAATGTATGAAATTTATTAAAAAAAATATTTCGCTGCACAAAATTATTATTTTAATAATTTTTTTTTATTTATAAAATTTTAATTGAAAATTTGGGGGACATGTCAACTCTGAATTTTAAAAATAAAAATATATGTTATAGCTTATTCATTCCTGAGTACACTCCACTTTGAAAATTTATGAACATATGAAAACTTTTCGAAATATTAATTTTTTTAGGTGACGGCGCGCGAGTATCACCGCGCTGCGCTCGCGTTGACTTAGGCGCAACACCACACGACTGTGTCAGAGTGCTCTGCATTTACTGCAATAACTATATTATTGGTTATTTTATAAACATTTTCTAATATTTAACTGATTTCAGTATATTTATGGATATAATTTAAATAATCATATAATGAAAATTTCACTTATGTCGGATGAAAACAAAAAATTAATTTAGTGAAATATATTTCATTTTAAATATAAATTATCTTCAAAAATATAGTTTTTAAACTTTTTTATAAATCTTTACATCAGGTACGTTATTATTAACTTAACTTCCCGTTAAGCAATATACCCACTTTGAATGCCTTAATACAGTAAGATTTATTGTTTTCTCAGGTTAATAATCACTTAACTTATGTAAGCATTAATAAAAAATGTTTATAAAATAATCGATGATAGCTACTTATTACAGTAAATGCTAAACCTCTAGCACAGTCCACTATGCTTAACAAGCCAACGCGAGCGCAGCGCGCTGATACGCGCGCGCCCTCATCTAAAAAAATTAATATTTCAAAAAGTTTTCATATGTTCATAAATTTTCAAAGTGGAGTGTACTCAAGAATGATTAAGCTATAACATATATTTTTATTTTTAAAATTCAGAGTTAACATGTCTCCCAAATATCCAAAATAGAATAAATATTTACTTAACTAATAAATTTCATAATTCAATAATAACTTACTTGATGTAAGATTTATAAAAAAAGTTTGGAAATTATATTTTGAAGATAATTTATATTTAAAATGAAATATATTTCACTAAATTAATTTTTTGTTTTCATCCGACATAAGTGAAATTTTCATTATATGATTATTTAAATTATATCCATAAATATACTGAAATCAGTTAAATATTAGAAAATGTTTATAAAATAACCAATAATATAGTTATTTGCAGTAAATGCAGAGCACTCTGACACAGTCGTGTGGTGTTGCGCCTAAGTCAACGCGAGCGCAGCGCGGTGATACTCGCGCGCCGTCACCTAAAAAAATTAATATTTCGAAAAGTTTTCATATGTTCATAAATTTTCAAAGTGGAGTGTACACAAAGTGGAGGAATGAATAAGCTATAACATATATTTTTATTTTTAAAATTCAGAGTTGACATGTCCCCCAAATTTTCAATTAAAATTTTATAAATAAAAAAAAATTATTTAAATAATAATTTTGTGCAGCGAAATATTTTTTTTAATAAATTTAATACATTTTTACATAAAATTGATATCTTGTAGTTTTAACCTATATTTGATAGTTTTTGAGATATTTCGTTTACAAAAAAAAGTACGTCTAATTTTCAAAAGTCGATATTTTTGGGGGGAGAAAGTTTTTCGAACTTTAAGTACCGTTTAAAATTTTCTCTAAGCTAGTACTAAAACATATGTAAAAATAAAAAAAATCGGTGACAATTTCAAAAAGGGTGTGTAGTTATTTATGGAATGACCGATTATAAGTTTAGACAAGTTATACAATAAAAAAATCGTTTGTTATAAAAAACCATGTAGGCGCAACGTGAAAAAATGTTTCCAAATTATTTTCTCGATACCAGCTTCTACGTTTATCCGAATAAAGACAAAAACAATAAGTTTCTTTATTTATATAAGTGTGGCTATAGCAAATAGCAAAGATAAATAAGAAAAAATGATAATTAAAAAAATGACGGCATTTTGAAAAATCATTTTTTTTTCATAACTGACAATTGTGGAAATATACACATAGGGTTTAAAACACATATTTTTTAAATATACTATTACATTTATTAAACAAATATAATCGATATTTTTTTTTAATTGTGTTAATTTATAATCTTTAAATTATGCTATAGAATATATTAACAATCAAATTATAACTGTATAAATAGTAGGTATATAACTGTCTTTACAGCAAATTTAAAGTAATGGTGAAGGTGCCGGGTAATTTTGGATAGCTTCAAAATTCAAACGGTATATTCAAATTAGAAAATAATGAAAATTCCTGATAGTTAAAGTATAGTATCTATGTTTTAAATAATAATGAAAATATTAGATAAAAATATGTTTCAGTACCTATTCAATATAGACTATTTGAGGTATTTACAAAGATGTATGTATGTATTTATTATAATGTCGTTCTTTACAAAAGGTATTAATTAAATGATTGTTTGTGTTAGTATTTAGCTAATAAATTTACAGCGAGTGGGCCTTTATGTTAGATAGCAATTACATTATTCCCTTCATTACTCTTGCATTAACAGAGTCGCTCACAAGACAAATAGACAAATAAATTAATGTTTTCTTAAGCCGTTTAAACTCGTTATTAGTTGATGGTAAGCAATCTACAAAGATATAATTATTTTAATCCTTTTTTGTTATCTGTCTTTCCGTCCGTCTTGTAAAAAATTTGACATAATAAGATGAAATTTGGTAAGTGATAAGATTTAAAAAAAAATTGAATGGGGTGTCGTTTGAAAGGACTCCTAAAATGCAACAAAAACGTATCAGGACCTTTTGATTTTAACCCTTCAATCACGATTTATTTGCTCTTCAAAGTCATTATGAAAGCGCCACCCCCCTCTATTTTCTGAACTGTCGATTCAAAATATCTGAAAAAATTCCAGAATGTAGCTTTTAATTAGTACGTTCATTGAAAACTATAACGAAAAATATTTTGGACCCCCTTCTATAGACTGAAAAGTGAACTGTCCTTTTATCCCACTTAACCCATTGAGTGGGGTGCCATTTGATAGGTCTCCTAAAATGCAAAAAAATGTCAAAGAACTTTTTGATTTCAATTCTTCAGTCACGATATATTTGCTTTTTAATGTTTTCAGAGCGTCCTTCCCTCTATTTTCTAAACTATCGATTAAAAAAATCTGAAAAAATATGGAAGTGATCTTTTTGTGAAATAATTAAATAAAAATTAATAACTTTAGTCAATAGTCGTCTTATTGGGATGGGGTTGGCTTAAGAAATATCACTTAAAAAATGTTTATTAGGGTACGATAAAATTTTAGAAAACAGTAAGATTGTTTTAAAAATAAAAAGTTTATATTTGATGGTCGGTGCAGTATTTAGATATCGGTTGACATTACGAGATGTTAAAATAACTTAGTGTCAAAAACGACCATCAATTTTCATAAAATAGAAACATGTACTTATTTCTTGACACAACAAGAAATAATTTGATTTGAAAGACACACGCCAAACAGTATTGTTTATAAATACTCTAAATTGAATTCTTCAGTTTGACATAGACAAAAAATCAATCGTGACGTCAGTAGTTTTAAACGCGTTGTCAAGTGACGTGCTACCAACATTTAGGAAGTAAATTAAGTTCGTTACGCAGTGATACTCAAAAACTCGTAAAATTATTGACTGGTGTTTCCTTTTTTTCGTTTATATTTGATGTTTTTTTTATATTTCTTAACTTTTTAGAACATTATTATTTTTTTATGTAACTTCTTTCTTTTTAATATACAGTACAACCTCTCTAAAAGTTCTAACTCTACATATAAGTATTTGAAAAAAACTTATTTCAAGTCAAATAAATGTAGAAAATTGTTTTTAAATATTACTATTTCTGGTTTATAATAACCGAGAGAAGTTTTCCTTTAAAAAGATTTTAACTTCAATACAAAGTTAAACATAACCTTAAACTAATGTAATTATACTTTTAGCGTTGTAAATTTTTAAAACTTAACCTTCATCTCATCCTCAGAAAAACTTACGTTGTCTACCTTCATGTGTAAATTTCTACACATATGGAATTTCAGTGTATTATCAATGGTTAACTGCTTTTTTGGAATTGAAATGAAAAAGTAACTGATTTTATAATTTTATTTTAATAAAAAAAAATATTCAAATTAATTTTTCTTCAGTGCATTTTACATATGCATTACGATTATACTGTTTTTTACAAGCAGCTTTTACACAAAAACAACAAATTTTTTCATATACATTATTTTTTTATTTATTTTGTTAATAAGATTTGTAAGAAAATTATTGGAAAAACAATGAAATAACAAAAAATAAATAAATGTGGGAGTTTTTAATTGTGATTTAAAGTAGTTCTCGTGCTACAGTTTTATCAAAAAGTTACGTTCATAATACCATGGTAAAATGTCAAAAAAATGTGCGTTGCAAAAAAGAATTTTTAATCATTTAAGGAGGGTGGACCATGGAAGGCCACCTTAAAGAATAAACAGTTCTTATTCCTTTATTTACTGGATAAATGAAACAAACAAAGTATTAAGTAATACTTTGTTTTTTGTTCTGTAACTTATAAAACATTTTTTTTATTACAGAGTTAATGATCATTTATTAATTATTATTAAAAGTTTTATTAAACTCGTCCAAATGGTCATGCAAGGAAAAAAGCTCCATACAAGGCCTATATAATAAATCAGTCGTTTAACTTAAAACTAACGTTGTGACAATCAAAATATCTGCTTAGTATCTAACTACATAAAAAGGTATTTCATTAAAATAAAACATTAAAAGCTTACCATATTAAATTCACATACAAAATACTCAATGAACATTACTTGAACCTGAACCCTATCGTAAAACTATGTATTCGTGAAAATGTTTTTAAAATAATTTTAATGCGTATTACTATATCGATATCAAATATGCTGCCAATAACCTTTATAATAAAATTAAAAAAATTATAACCGACCAAAATGGCCTTCTTATGGATCAATTCCTTGTGAGGCCAAAATGTTTCTAAAAATAAAATTATTTAAAACATGATTATATGTAACTAGCTGACTCGGCCACGCGTTGCTGTGGTTAACCTATACTTTAATTGTAGGTTATTTGAAACGTTTGGAAGTTTGACATAGCGCCATCTATTGAATACTTACTTAATCCAGTCAACAGATGTCACCATCTGTTAGAATCGTTTGGAACTAACAGATAAAGACAAATAATTTGCAATAAAATAATATTGCGATCATAAATTGAGATGTAAGCTATCCTATATTTCAAGTTGGATCAAACTACACACGGTGTACAAATTTGATTAAAATCGGTTAAGTAGTTTAGAAGTCCATCGCGGAGGAACATGTGACACGTAATTTATATATATTAAGATAATATTACGAACTTACACATTGTTTTACCTTTCCCAATACGCATCTACAACTAAAAACTAAGTATATCGAATGCCTTTATATCGAGAGGTAAGTGTATATGAATCAGAAGGTTCTGCCTGTATAATGAATAGATGCTTAGATGGGTGGGTTGTAATTGGAATCATTCGATTTCGCGGAAAAAATCCTGCGCGTGTGAGTAGGAGTTACTAAGCGTCAAGTCGATTTTTACGAAATTCAAAAATAATTCTGACTTGATATTTTTTTCATAACGAGATCGTTGTTGTCTGCTCCATTTTCTGAATTTTGTCCCTTCTCCCATCCCAGTGGGAAGACGCCGACCTGTTGGATGGCGAAAACATCAGAATTTCTTGGTGACAAAAAAAATGTAATGAACAAATATCTAGTTTAAATGTGTGTCTGTCTATTTGTTCCCTATTAACAAAAAACTACTGAACTGATTTTAACGAGGCTTTTTACTGTTATAAAACCAAACTCACTAGATTTTTTTAGACTATAATCGTATAACTTAAGGTACTGGTACAAATATTGGATAACACCCCAGTGTTGAACATTTTTAACTTAAATGTATAATACTGAATTAGAAATATTTCTCAATATTTGATTAATACTATTACTGGATATTAATCTATACAGGGTGATCCAGACCACCCGTCCACTATGTTTTACGCCCAAACTATTGAAGATAGAGTTTTATAAAAAAAGTTTTACTATGTATATCGACCCTAAAGAATTTCAAGAAAATATTTTCAACCCCCTAAAACTGCGCCTTAGGGGGTAGTTTGGGGGGTACATGCCCGTTTCTCAGTAAAATCAAATGGAATGATATATTCAAAAGTACATAATTGTAAAGACCATAAAAAAGTAAGAAACTTTTGTAAAACAAAAATTTTCATACTTTCAATTGTTTAGAAAATATGGCGACTTGATCTCAAATTTTAGGGTTCTATTAAAAGTGCTCTTATTTCGTTAAATATTAACGAAATTTTATTCTTTTTTTAAATTTAGAAAGTAGAAATAATTACTTTTGTAATGATCTATGAATATTTAAGATTTTGATAGTTTAAAGTGACAAAAGCGACATATAAAAAATGCAAAAGATCAATTAGCGATAATTCAAAAAATTTAAATACAAAGGTACATCAATTAGTACTTTATCTGAAAAAAGACATGTAAATAAACAACTTTTGTTAAGAAAATTAAAAATTAAAAATCAAAATTAATGGAAAATTATAAATTTTAATTTAAAATTTTACTATCAAAAGTTGTTTATTTACGTATCTTTTTTAAGATAAAGTATTAATTGATATACCATTGTATTTAATTTTTTTGAATTATCGCTAATTGAACTTTTGCATTTTTGATATGTCGTGTATATCACTTTAAGCTATCAAAATCTTAAATATTCATAGATTATTACAAAAGTCATTATTTCTACTTTCTAAATTTAAAAAAAGAATAAAATTTCATTAATATTTAACGAAATTAGAGCACTTTTAGTAAAACCCTAAAATTTGAGATCAAGTCGCCATATTTTCTAAACAATTGAAAGTATGAAAATTTTTGTTTTACAAAAGTTTCTTACTTTTTTATGGTCTTTACAATTATGTACTTTTGAATATACCGTTCCATTTGATTTTACTGAGAAACGGGTATGTACCCCCCAAACTACCCCCTAAGGCGCAGTTTTAGGGGGTTGAAAATATTTTCTTGAAATTCTTTAGGGTCGATATACATAGTAAAACTTTTTTTATAAAACTCTATCTTCAATAGTTTGGGCGTAAAACATAGTGGACGGGTGGTCTGGATCACCCTGTATATACATTAACTGTCTTACAGCGTGATTTCATGATAATTAATCATTTATGTTTAAACAAACACAAATAATTATCGCGGTTCAGTACACTATCAAGAAAATTGTATTTTTTCTTATGTTAATATTTTGTTTTAAATTTTATGTCTTTATTTTTTAACATTTGTGTTAATACTGATCATTTTATAATCATTAGCAAGTGTTCATTACTGGAGAAAAAACATTTGCAAAAGAAAAGCTATAATTTAAAAATAAACTATATTTTCGGATTTTGGTAATTAAATTGCTTTAATAAAGAGGTAGTTGTTTTATTAGTAACATAGATTCATTAGAATTACAAAAAAGTAGCCCACCAATCCAGAAAAACAATACCGCGTGGTCTATTTAAATTGAGACACGCAAATATCTCGAAAATTAAGGTTTTTCAGGGATAATGTTTCGTACAAAAGTTTCAAGGTTCGAAGGGGGGAACTCAATGGAGATAAATTTTTTGACTTTGAGTGGAAGTTTTAAGGTCATTTTGGGGTCAACTTCATTTTTTTAAATGGAAACCTATTTCTTTTTTTACATATACGTATTTTGCAGACAAAAAGAAACAACTTTTGTCTGAGAAGTTTTTTCAAAATCCTCAATTTTAACCTATTTTTTTTTAGTAAAAATATTCAAAATATAAAAAAAAATATTTTTAAATCCTAAAATAAAAAAAAATCATTTTTTTAAATTTAATTGTTAATTAAACATGCATAATTAATAATTATAAATAATTATTTCGAATTTTTTTAATAAAAACAAACAAAAAAATAATAAAATAGATTAAAAAAATGCCCCTGAATTTGAGGATTTTGAAAAAACTTATTAGACAAAAGTTGTTTCTTTTTTCTGCAAAATACGAATATGTAAAAAAAGAAATAGGTTTCTATTTAAAAAAATGAAGTTGGCCCCAAAATGACCTTAAAACCTCCACTCAGTCAAAAATTTTACCTCCATTGGTTTTCCCCCTTTGAACCCTGAAACTTTTGTACCAAACATTATCCCTGAAAAACCTTAATTTTCGAGATATTTGCTCGTCTCAATTTAAATAGACCACCCGGTATACTTTGCACTTAAGACATTCAAAACTGGTGCCAATACCTTAGAAAATGTTTTAATACGCTTAAAGTTTTTGAAATATACATTATTTCATTAAAAAACTTTTTTTAAGATGTGAATATTATGGATTCAATCTCTAAACATAAATGTATAGATAGGAATATTAGTAAAACTAATCTCTAAAGTAATGATTTGGGAGTAAGCTCACGAGTGATGTACTACCAATTCTTAGAAATAAATTAAGTTGGATATCTTCAACAGACTGATTGTTCGCTTGATTGAGCTTTAGCGGAAAATAGACAGATTACCTGAGCTACCGTTATTGGCTACACTGTAAAAAACAACATCAACCTAAATTACAACTGTTAAATTAGCAACAGCGCTACGGAATTATTGTTTTTGTTATCAACGCAATGATATGGTAAATGTATTTTGTTTTGCAGTTTACATGTAATTCTACATAGTATGTTCTTATTAGGTTTTCTCTTTTTAAGTTTGTATTAGATACATTATGGTAAAATTGATAGAAAACAAGTTATAACAAGTATAAAACTAATATAAAATAACAAAAAATAGGGTACTATAATACAGATATAATAAAATGCAAACAAATGATTATAACAATTAAAACAATAGTTTCAGGTTTTTATGTCATTTGTTCAAAAACATTTTTAATGTTTTTGAATTTAATAGATAAAGAAAAAAAAATTCCAAGTAAAATGATGATACGTGTCAATGTTTTTAAATAAAACACAGATTATTAAAATAAAACGGACAAGTGCGTGTTGGGCACGCAAATGATAGGGTTCCGTAGTCATTCTCACTACGATTTATAAAAAGTATTTTTCAAAATTTTCGTGACTGAAGGGTTAAAAATCAAAAAGCCATTTGACTTTTATTATTGCATTTTAGGAGACCTATCAAATGACACCCCACTCAATGGGGTAAATAAAAAAAATGTGAGTTCACTTTTCAATCTATTAAAAGGGGGTCCAAAATATTTTTGACAATGTTCGTTATAATTTTCAGTGAAAGTACTAATTAAAAGCTACATTCTGAAATTTTTTCAGATTTTTTAAATTGATAGTTTAGAAAATAGAGGGGGGGGGGGGCGCTTTTTTAACGACTTTGGATAGCAAATACATCGTGATTAAAGGGTTAAAATCAAAAAGTTCTAATAATTTTTTTATTGCATTTTAGGAGACCTTTCTAACGACACCACACTCAATGGTGTAGGTGAAATTTTTTTTTGAAAACACTTTTCATTTTATGAAAGGGGGGTCTAAAAAATTTTTATTTTACAAAATCTTATCATTTCTGTTTTTGGGTCATCAATCTACGACCGTATACCAAATTTCATCTTATTATCTCAAAATTTTTGAAGACGGACGGACGGACATGGAGAAACTATAAGGGTTCCTAGTTTTCTACGGAACCCTAAAAAGAACGCTTCATTTTACAATACCGTGATCACCATATCAGTTTATCATTACGTTAAATTTTCGCAATGAAAGTTACGACCTATTAGAATTAGTCCATCGATAAATACTTCTTTATTGTAACCGGGCATTGGTCTAGGAAAATACCTATTATATTTTTTTTACAAAAACGACATACCAATAAATAAAAAATTTAATGCTTTACGCAAAATGTAAATATTTTAAGTTCAGTACCGCATTACGCCAGAAAATATAACACTTTATGTAAAACTGAACCGTAGTTTTTAAATTAAAATCTGTTATTTTTGTGATACATTCATATAAAAAACAACCAGACGCCAACGGAAGCAATTTTGTGTAGTAATTCGTGAAAAAATGTGTTTCAGTTACTATGTTTTCGACCACGGCTCACCTGCGCCTGTCACAAAAACACGAGATCATAACAAAACAGACGGTGTACTCTAGTGTGAGGGAAACACAGGGATGTCATATGAACCGGTTTAATAGTTGTTGAACCGAGACTTCTAATTAGTAATAGTGGTTTACGGTTTATGGTGGTTCAACAAAACAGTATATTATTTACACTTCTTTTCTTCTGCAGCGTTTTGTTGAATCGGTGTTTTTAATCTATATCTATAAAAGAGTTTGTCATTCACTCACTCACTCACTCACTCATATATCAACGTACAGCTCAAACCCATGGACCTAGAAACGTGAAATTTCGTAGGTGCCTTCCTTTTATGATGTAAGCACCCACTAAGAAAGGATTTTTCGAAATTCAACCCCTACGGGGTTAAAACATGGTGTCAAAG
This sequence comes from Sialis lutaria, assembly GCA_949319165.1. Lineage (NCBI taxonomy): Eukaryota > Metazoa > Arthropoda > Insecta > Megaloptera > Sialidae > Sialis > Sialis lutaria. The sequence goes on along the minus strand of OX439243.1, from coordinate 8,527,611 downwards.
TTTATATAAGAAAATATTTTTTTGTTCGCATTTAATTGAAACTTATCGAACATACTCAACAATGTAAATAATGAAACAATTATTTAAACATTTCCCAAAATTTAACCCCTAAGATGTTAGGGGAGGGGGTCGAAAAAATTGTAAAATATTTTTTTTTGTATTCACCGAATGAAACATGACACAAGTAGGTACTCTACAAGACAAATATCAGTTACAAAAATTCAACCCCTATGGGAATGGGGGAGGGGCGGTAAAATTTTGATATATTTATCTTCATAATTGTTCATGATATTAAAATAAATTCGGACAAATTAATATTCAATTAAAAATTAAAGTTCAACATTCAAGCCCTAATAGCATGGGACGGGGACGAGAATGGATTTATTTATAGGTAAATTCGGGCAAAATAGTCACGTATTAAAATAAAAATAAAGTAATGTTCAAAAATCAATATAAAAAAATGTAATATGTCATCCCCTATCACGTATGAAGGGTTCTAACTAGTTTCGAAGTTTACGCGAGCGAAGCCGCGGGATCCCGCTAGTTAATAATATAATAGTTAAGTGGCTCACTAGTATTTATGGTTTATCAACAATTATTTTTGTTAAAATTTTGTTACATTATACTAAACGATTACCAACTATCCAAAGGGCGTCGGTTTAGATCTATATCTATAAAAGAGTTTGTCCTAAACCATGCACTCACTCATATATCAACGTACAACCCAATCCCCTAGACCTAGAAACGTGAAATTTCGTAGGTACCTTCCTTTTATATTACAAGTATTTTTCGAAATTCAACCCCTACGGGGTTAAAACAGGGTATCAAAGTTTATATAAGAAAATATTTTTTGTTGTTCGCATTTAATTGAAACTTATCGAACATAATCTACAATATAAATAATGAAACAATTATTTCAGCATTTCCTAAAATTTAACCGCTAAGGTGTTAGGTGGTGGAAAAATTTGTAAAATATGTTTTTTTGTATTCTCCGAATGAAACATGACACAGTAGATACTCTACAAGACGAATATCAGTTACGAAAATTAAACCCTTATAATAATGAGGGGGGGGGGTAAATTTTGATATATTTATCTTCATAATTGTTTATGATATTAAAGTAAAATTCGGACAAATTAATATTCAATTAAAAATGAAAGTTCGATATTAAAGCCCTAATAGCATATGGGATGGACACGAGGGAATCCTTAATAGAAATTTGTTTATCTACATACTTGCTTTACTTATAAAGGTAAATTCGGGCAAAATAGTCATCTATTAAAATAAAAAAGACAACATAAAACATTTATTAAATTTCAAAAATGTATATATTTATTCTAAAGCCCGAATAATACGTCATTGACTTTCGGAGCACATTTTAGGTGCACAATGGTTACAATGTTAGGTAATCGTAGCGTGTTACGAGTCATATACCTTTCCTTGTCAAAGTTATCATAGATGTCACTTACTTGAAAATAATAAGAAAAATCATTTTTAACCAGTAGTAGATATACACTTCTTTTCAGTACACCCCCGATAGCAAAGTCAAACGGTTCATTCTGTGGTATCAGCTTTGTTAGTAGTTTTGTAGTCTGAATTAGGTACGCTGTTCGGCGTGTTTTTTATTTGAAAATAAATCTTGAAATATTTTTTTAATGTTTGCAGAAATGTCTTTACATTTTCAGGTTTTTGTTTTATTTTTAGAAAACTAATGTCGACATGTTTCGCATTTTTTTATATTACAGTAGACACATGTCTTTCTGTTGGTTGAAAATTATGATTTATTGTCGGTATACTAAGCATTTTATTAACTTTAAAATGTACATATAGTAAGTATATGTTTGTAAGATATACGTACCTATGTACAATTACTTTTAATGTCGACTCCTAGTTCAAGATAATGTTTATTTTCTGTAAATAAAAAAATAGAAAAATGTTAAAATAATAATTTTACAGGCCGATATAACTTATTTACCTAAAGTCTAAAATGGTGGTCTCGAATGTTTCTGTTGTATTACCTAAATTAGTAAGATTTTCGAGATATCCTAATCTAAATGCATACTTGGTTAAGTTGTTAAATGAAAAAATTGAGAAAAATTAACTTTCTCAAAAATTGTATTTAATCTTATTAATATTTTATAAGGTTGAATTAAAAAATTAAGATCTATTAACAGAATCAATAAAAATAAAATGTTATACCGTAACTGATAATCGATAAGACCATTTTTTAGGGTTTCGTAGAAAATTAAGAACCCTTATAGTACCTCCATGTCTGTCCGTCTTGTAAAAATTTTGACATAATAAGATTAAATTTGATATACGGTCGTAGATTGATGATAAAAAAACAGAAATGATTAGTTTTTTGAAAAAAAAAAAAAAAAAAAACATTTTTAGACTTCCTAAATGAAAAGAGATTTCAAAATTTCACCTACCCCATTGAGTGGGGTATCGTTAGAAAGGTCTCCTCAAATGCAACAAGAAATGTTTTATGACCTTTTAATTTTAACCCTTCAGTCACGATATATTTGATTATCAATGTCATTATTAGAGTGCGCTCCCCTCTATTTTCTAAACTATCGAGTTCAAAAAATTAAAAAAAAAATCAGCAGTAAAAATAGTTTATGGAATTTTTGAAATAACTCTTTTTTATAAATCGTAGTGAGAATGACTACGTTTTATTAAAAGATTAACATTACATAGGAAATAGTTTCTCTAAAAACGTTGACATTTTTTTTTAAATAATAAATACATTAGAAAATATATAAAATATTAATTTTTATTCACCTTAATTTTAATTCATCCGGAATTTTTAAAAGCCAAAATAATGATTTTAGATAAATACACTTCAAAAACCTGACGTGATTGAGCTATTTGAACTATGGCTCACTTATTTAGGTCTTTATATTAGAGTAGAAGATTTTTTTGTTGACCTGCGTTGTGTATAGTTATTTATATTATCTTCCCTCCATGATATTGCTTCTAGACCCGTCACTGGTCGCATACATCTACTCGTATTTGAAATATATCTAGTTTTATACACGTGCATATGAATAAAGTTTAAGAAAGTTATTATAAATATAAAATGAAAAGGTAATTATATCCGTACAAGAATTTTAAAGTTTCGAGAACATGTAGGTTGTAAATTAAAAATCTTTTGAAATTAAATTCCTAACGGAAGTTGTTTTTCTTATATTTTCTTTATTTTACGTTAATCTTCTTGCGACCCTTAAAGGTGACAGTTTTTGTTTTAGAAATGTGTTATTGTTTCAAGAATACGGGGCATTTTTGTGAATAGAAGAGAAGAAGTTAACAGGAAAACATATAAATAATCTTTTTTTTTATCTTGGGTAAGAAGTAAAATAAAATTACATAGAAACATGCATGTAACAAATTAATCAGGATAGTAAAAGAATAAACTTAAATAAAAATAAATTATACCTATATGAGTATTTTTAATTTGCAATGTATGTAGAAAAACATATCAAATTCAAAGAAGTGGAAACTTTCAAAGTGTAAATAAAAAAATAGATTTATAACATGATAATTCTAGAAATTAGTCTACTTTGAATTTATAATCTAGAATTGGTTAGCATTTTATTAAATTTATCCTTATTTCAAGAATAAAATAATTTTGCTTCAGTCGATTTTTTTAACGATAATTCAATATTTCATAATATACAAGATGTCCCATTTTAATCTACAATCCCCCTAATTTTTGGTTTCTATCAATTAAATAAAAAAAAATGTTTCGAATATTTTAAGTAAGACTTATTTTTTTTTTAATATTTAACAAATATTAAAATAAAATTCAAAAGATAAAACATATGAAATCATTTTCCTAGTTCTGGCAGGTCAAAATTAATATTTTGTAAAAAAAATTTGCACTTTTTCTCTAGAATTGACGGTTTTTGAGTAGGTATAACATTCATGAAAATTGTTGACAAAATTATGAAACCAAAAAAATATCATTTATGTCAATAATCAGCTTTAATTGTTACAAAATTAAGGAAATACCGAATTTTTAGTTTAAAAAAGTGCGAATTCGAGAACGTTTACGAAATAACCATTCCCGAAAGTGTTGTTTTCACACTAAGACTCTTTTGATTTAAAAAATGTGTTGTGTACCTTACACATATATAATAATAAATAAAGCTTAATGTAATTAATTGTCAAACTATTTTAACTCAAAAACCGTAGGTATCAAAACACGTAGCGCGTAGCATGACCTAAACTGACTTTGTACGCATTCATCCATCTTCCTCTTATATATTTACTCATCTCTCTCACACATAACCGACGTAAAGTGACTTGTACGTATGCTTAATTCATCCATATTTATCTCATATTATATCAACTCACAAAAATTTTCGTTCATTCGACGTAAATTTTGTATTTTAAAAATTGTTTTATAGCTAATATTCCTCGATTTTTAATTAGAAAAAACTACTTCACGGCGCAGTCATTCCTGTAATGATGCTTTATTTATGTGCGCTACTGAAATTATCATGTCAAATTCACTTTCTAATTAATAAAATAAACTCTATATTGATTATTTCCCCGAGCGACGGAGAACAACTATAGCGACTACCTATTAAGTAAAACTGTTTAAATTTATATTCGCTAATTGTAAATGATTTATTGATTTCTGGATGAATAACAACCAATTTATTGATACCGTTTTAAAATTTGCATTAAATATAAATAAGAATATATATGTATAAATAATAATAAAACATATCAGGTGGAACAAACTTGAAGAACAGTTGATTGAGAAAAATATTTCAAGCAAAAAAATACTTATGAACACGTGTCAGGAAACTCTTTGTGACGGATCTACAGACTTTCAAAGATTTGGTCTACAATTAGTTTTTATTTAATATTTTGAGATCCCATTGCAATACAGTAATTACATTTAATATCCAGTTTAGTATTAACACATGATATCAATTTCCAATATCCACTTAATGATTTTTTAGACCTGGGATGTATGGGGCCAGTGGGGACTTTGATTTTTATATAGTAATATTCTTAAATTTTTCCTATGTTTGACACCTTTATAATGTTATATAATACAAAATACATAGAAATATAATTTGTTAATTTGTCATTTAATGAAATATGTACGATAGTAAAGATAGTATTCGAGAATTTGACTAGAATTTAAGCTAAGTTTTTCTCCATGTGGCCGTTCGTTGCCCCTTCTGAACTGGCACCCCGGGCGGTTCTCCAGTCTCCCTCCTTAAAACCAGCATTGATGTTATACTTTAACAAAATAAGCAACGAATTTTTACAAATATAAAAATTTTAAACATCAACCATTCTTTTTTCCAAAGGTTACTTGACTTGAATTTAATATTGCACTCGAGTGAATGTTCTAATTGTTGACGTATTTTAGTTTTCCATGGCAATTGTGATTTTTATTCAATAATCAATAAAATGCGTCGTATCTTTGTTATGAGTTGTTTTATTATCGAAGAAATTTCACTCGATCTTTCTGTTTCAGGTTAATAATCGTTTAAATTCTCAAAATATTAAATAAAAACTAATTTTAGGCTAAATCTTTGGGGATCTGTAGCTCTCTTACGAAGAATTTCCGGACACATGTTTATATGAACGTTTTTTCATAAAATATTTTTCTCAATACACTGTTCAAGTTTGCTCCACCTGATACGACTCATTCTGTATATCACTATTCTTTGCCGGAAGATATTTCAAAAACGAATCAATGTTTGAATTATTAACCTGTTAAGTACGGCGCACGGAATTCTTTATCCGCACTGCCGTCGGCAGCGTCTGTAAAGAATTGTGCTAGAATAGTATTATTTCATCAATGCCGACGGCCGTGTGCTTTATTGTACTCTTGACGGGGCTACAGTTAAACTGTCATTGTAAATAATTCTTTGAATGTATTATTGAAATTAAATGATAGAAAATTTAAATATCGGTATGGAGAACCATACATGACTTCCATGTTCTATAATATTTTTTACAATAGATAATTGTTAATATAAAACTCACCTTTCTATTATAAATATTAGTTTTCTAATATTCTAATGTCAGTTGTAGAATAGACATTTTTGTAAAATAATAATTATCTGACATTTGAATTTAACTGCGCTTGTTTCCATGGCAACATGAATTTATTAGTATTTAAAATTAAAATTTTGAGGATGGTTTTCACCCCTTCAGTGGCTATCTAATAATTTAATTTATCTTCATAATTTATGAAATAAGTGCCCCTTAGATTGGATTGAACTACAAGTGTACCAAGTCTTATCAAAATTGGTGAGATAATATTCACTTTTCAGACGATAACAGGTAACAGGTACAAAATTTCGAATATTTCGGAAACCCCTAATCCGATTAGCACCAAAATCAATAGGTCTGGAGTACTCACTGAGGCAAACATTTTCCCCAAAAATAATTCAAATCGGAGCATATCTACAGTAGTTATCGTACACGGAAGAAAATTCTACATCCAGACACACACACAGACACAAGCACAGCCGCCATGCGGAAATTAACTTTTCTTTACGTTTTGAAGTTAGTACAATCAGAATCTGCTTTTTTTTCGGGCATGATTTTTTTACGGTATTACAATACTTCCATTTCTTCGAAAATGGAAGTAAATAATCTACCGTGTGCCACAGGACTTTCTTATACGTAATAATGACAGTGAACAGTGTACGTGATTTTTATTTTAGTGAAGGATATTTCTAACAAACTAATAAAAGATAGAGTAAAATGAATGAGACATAAACTATAGAAATATTATTTTATACATTATGTATCGAACGAATTTTGTTTAACATAATTACTAACAATAAAATGGAAACGGATGTTTACTCTTGTAATTTTTTGAATTTTTTGAAATAAGACAAAAATGTTTTCGATAAAAAATGTCGAGTATGTTATTATCTATAATTTATTCCCCATACATTTTTTTCCAACACTTATGATTTAGCCAGAAATATTTTTTTTAAAATCATTATTTAGAATAATCTATACTGGTTGCTGGGTGCTTTGACCGTACGGATCACGACTAATACCGTCAAGTCGCACGACGACCACTGCAAACTAAATGAATTAGAGTATACAGTGTTTATTCTCAGTATTACGTATAAGAAAGGCCCATGGTACCTATGGCAAACACGTACAGTCTCTGTAATACGTATAAGAAAGTCCCATGACACTCATGGCAGATATTTCTTCTCTGTTATAAACCATTTGAAATGTACTTAAAATCGAATACTTAGTAAAAAAAAAAAATTAAATTTGTTTTTTTCGAAAAAATGAATAGAACATAAATTATAGATAATAATATTACCTACAATTTTCAACTTGGCCATTTTTCTCTAATTCGCACTGTTTCAGTGTAATTCGAAAAATTCAAAAATCAATGTAGGTAAACATCCGTTTCCGGTTGAATGATCGTTTTCAAAAATAGGAGGTTTTCTTCCCAGGCAAAAATCAATCTTAAGTATAAAATTCCACCTTTCTACGATTTGTCGTATTTGAGTTACAGCGTCTACAGACAGACAGACAGACCGACAGACCGACAGACACACAGACATCATGGCGAAAATAGTCAGAATGGATTCAGGGAAGGTCAAAATTGATAATTCCATCAAAATCCGGATTTCGAAAAAAATCGCGATTACAATACTTACTTATACTATATGTATATTTCATATACATTGGTATAAGAAAGTAAAAATACCCATAACTCCTAAACGACTGATGATGGAAGGGTGTAATTTTATATTTATAATAATCTTTCATCTGGGAAGACAACCACCTTATTTTTAAAATGATCACTAAACCGGAAACGGATGGTTACTCTTGTAATTTTTTGAATTTTTTGAAATAAGACAAAAATGTTTTAGATAAAAAATGTCGAGTATGTTATTATCTATAATTTATTCCCCATACATTTTTTTCCAACACTTATGATTTAGCCAGAAATATTTTTTTTAAAATCATTATTTAGAATAATCTATACTGGTTGCTGGGTGCTTTGACCGTACGGATCACGACTAATACCGTCAAGTCGCACGACGACCACTGCAAACTAAATGAATTAGAGTATACAGTGTTTATTCTCAGTATTACGTATAAGAAAGGCCCATGGTACCTATGGCAAACACGTACAGTCTCTGTAATACGTATAAGAAAGTCCCATGACACTCATGGCAGATATTTCTTCTCTGTTATAAACCATTTGAAATGTACTTAAAATCGAATACTTAGTAAAAAAAAAAAAAATTAAATTTGTTTTTTTCGAAAAAATGAATAGAACATAAATTATAGATAATAATATTACCTACAATTTTCAACTTGGCCATTTTTCTCTAATTCGCACTGTTTCAGTGTAATTCGAAAAATTCAAAAATCAATGTAGGTAAACATCCGTTTCCGGTTGAATGATCGTTTTCAAAAATAGGAGGTTTTCTTCCCAGGCAAAAATCAATCTTAAGTATAAAATTCCACCTTTCTACGATTTGTCGTATTTGAGTTACAGCGTCTACAGACAGACAGACAGACCGACAGACCGACAGACACACAGACATCATGGCGAAAATAGTCAGAATGGATTCAGGGAAGGTCAAAATTGATAATTCCATCAAAATCCGGATTTCGAAAAAAATCGCGATTACAATACTTACTTATACTATATGTATATTTCATATACATTGGTATAAGAAAGTAAAAATACCCATAACTCCTAAACGACTGATGATGGAAGGGTGTAATTTTATATTTATAATAATCTTTCATCTGGGAAGACAACCACCTTATTTTTAAAATGATCACTAAACCGGAAACGGATGGTTACTCTTGTAATTTTTTGAATTTTTTGAAATAAGACAAAAATGTTTTAGATAAAAAATGTCGAGTATGTTATTATCTATAATTTATTCCCCATACATTTTTTTCCAACACTTATGATTTAGCCAGAAATATTTTTTTTAAAATCATTATTTAGAATAATCTATACTGGTTGCTGGGTGCTTTGACCGTACGGATCACGACTAATACCGTCAAGTCGCACGACGACCACTGCAAACTAAATGAATTAGAGTATACAGTGTTTATTCTCAGTATTACGTATAAGAAAGGCCCATGGTACCTATGGCAAACACGTACAGTCTCTGTAATACGTATAAGAAAGTCCCATGACACTCATGGCAGATATTTCTTCTCTGTTATAAACCATTTGAAATGTACTTAAAATCGAATACTTAGTAAAAAAAAAAAAAATTAAATTTGTTTTTTTCGAAAAAATGAATAGAACATAAATTATAGATAATAATATTACCTACAATTTTCAACTTGGCCATTTTTCTCTAATTCGCACTGTTTCAGTGTAATTCGAAAAATTCAAAAATCAATGTAGGTAAACATCCGTTTCCGGTTGAATGATCGTTTTCAAAAATAGGAGGTTTTCTTCCCAGGCAAAAATCAATCTTAAGTATAAAATTCCACCTTTCTACGATTTGTCGTATTTGAGTTACAGCGTCTACAGACAGACCGACAGACCGACAGACACACAGACATCATGGCGAAAATAGTCAGAATGGATTCAGGGAAGGTCAAAATTGATAATTCCATCAAAATCCGGATTTCGAAAAAAATCGCGATTACAATACTTACTTATACTATATGTATATTTCATATACATTGGTATAAGAAAGTAAAAATACCCATAACTCCTAAACGACTGATGATGGAAGGGTGTAATTTTATATTTATAATAATCTTTCATCTGGGAAGACAACCACCTTATTTTTAAAATGATCACTAAACCGGAAACGGATGGTTACTCTTGTAATTTTTTGAATTTTTTGAAATAAGACAAAAATGTTTTAGATAAAAAATGTCGAGTATGTTATTATCTATAATTTATTCCCCATACATTTTTTTCCAACACTTATGATTTAGCCAGAAATATTTTTTTTAAAATCATTATTTAGAATAATCTATACTGGTTGCTGGGTGCTTTGACCGTACGGATCACGACTAATACCGTCAAGTCGCACGACGACCACTGCAAACTAAATGAATTAGAGTATACAGTGTTTATTCTCAGTATTACGTATAAGAAAGGCCCATGGTACCTATGGCAAACACGTACAGTCTCTGTAATACGTATAAGAAAGTCCCATGACACTCATGGCAGATATTTCTTCTCTGTTATAAACCATTTGAAATGTACTTAAAATCGAATACTTAGTAAAAAAAAAAAAAATTAAATTTGTTTTTTTCGAAAAAATGAATAGAACATAAATTATAGATAATAATATTACCTACAATTTTCAACTTGGCCATTTTTCTCTAATTCGCACTGTTTCAGTGTAATTCGAAAAATTCAAAAATCAATGTAGGTAAACATCCGTTTCCGGTTGAATGATCGTTTTCAAAAATAGGAGGTTTTCTTCCCAGGCAAAAATCAATCTTAAGTATAAAATTCCACCTTTCTACGATTTGTCGTATTTGAGTTACAGCGTCTACAGACAGACAGACAGACAGACCGACAGACCGACAGACACACAGACATCATGGCGAAAATAGTCAGAATGGATTCAGGGAAGGTCAAAATTGATAATTCCATCAAAATCCGGATTTCGAAAAAAATCGCGATTACAATACTTACTTATACTATATGTATATTTCATATACATTGGTATAAGAAAGTAAAAATATTATTGAGACATATATTTTTATATCCATCTATACTCTGTTTCTTTTTAACCCTTTGTAGCTCAAAATCTTAAAAATTAAAAATATATTGATAATGAGACAAGTTTAAGCATATAAAAAACGTTTATTTTTCAGAAATTTAAAAATATTTATTTTTAACTATTTATTTGACTTTTTTGGGAGTGACATTACTGTGAGTTAATCGTAAAAAACACTTATGTGGTATGGCAGGATTTAAAACATTTATTTTAATTGTTGTAGCATAATGCTACACCGCATTTTTCGCAAATTGTTTGTGAAACGCTAGTACACTGAGGAAACTTACTTCTACCCAAATCGGTCAGTAGCCGATCTGGTCCTGCCTTACTGCCAATAGTTACGAAATAGGTTATGCCATCTGTGAATGTTACATGATACTAAGTTATTCAGTAGTGTGTTACAGTAGTGTTACACATATTTGAATGAACTAAATATATTTAGTACGTATATTAGCGGGATTATTGAGGTTTGTTACAGAAATGTCACATGGGGCTACAAAGGGTTAAGATTATAGCGATAGCTAATATAGGGAAAAAACGCCAGACAGATAACAATAACATAATTTTGGTTAAATATTACTTGTTTTGATTAATTAAAAGGAGCAGCTTTAAACGTCAGATGACATCATAATACCCACAGAGTGTTTGTAAAAACGATTGCAGGGTGTCGTTTTTGGAGTATATTTATTTTGTGACTTAGTATAATGCTAGAATAGTGTCTGTATGAATATTGTTGTGCATATCCATTAATAGCCTGTGAAACAATGAAAATTAGAAATACACTCGAAAAAAACCATGTAACATTTTTTGCTTCCTTTGAGCCGAATGGATTAAAAAAGCATACAATTCTGAAACTGGTCGTGGCAGCCTTTTATTTTCACTATTATGTTTAGAATATTTGAAATACAAATTCATTTTTCATTTATATAAAAAGTTACACTTTTTATACCTTCATAATATTTATATTGAATGAGGGAGAGATTTAAAATATTCAGAAGGTTCAAGAAATACGGTATTATTGATTTTATGTGTGCATTATTAATAAATTCAATTTATGTTTTATACATGAACTAGATTGTAAACTCTCATTAATATTTTCGCGTTTCGTATATATTTAGGTCAAGTTTTGGTTCTTGTTGTTCATTCTTTTTATAGCTCCATTTCAATTTTTTTTTCTTAGGAATAAAAATGTCATTAATTATATCGTCTCTCAAATAAAAAAGTAATTCGTTTGTTTTTTCATGTTATGAATTACATGGATTCCCTGTACTGAAAATTTATTAAATATTTTAATGATGATTAAAAAAGTTATGAAAGTATATATTTATAACTTTTAACAAGTTTAATGCAATCAAAGAATATTAAATTTTATTTCTTATGCATAAAAACATCAATACACGTTTGTTTTTATTACTAATGAATTCTTTTGGAATCAAATAAGACAAGTATTATACCGGATATACTCCTTTGATGTTTTATGTTTATAAAATTTCTTGGCTTGAATTCATAAACACAAAATATAAATTGTACAAAACTGATGAGGCCGGAACTTGAGAGCGGGGATGTTAAAATAATAATGTGATTGAGAAACGTTTCAACATTATGAACGAATTTATTATTTTTACAGTTTGATTTTCAAGTATCTTTTTCATGAAGGACTTTCAGTAATTTAATTTTATATATAAATTTGAAACAATATAACTCCATTCTTCGATATTTTTGAAAATACATTTTATAAAATGTTCTACGAAAGACGAGTGAAATTTTTGTTCTGTGTTGAATATCGTTTTAGGCCAGCACAAGAGAAGAGAGTTAGGTATCTCTTGACTTGTCTCAGTTTTTGTAACTGACAGTCTCGTCTCGTGATAATTTAAGCCATCTCGTCCGATCTCGTTTCGTACAAATGATTCATACTGAGACCGAGAAAAACCTTGACCTCGTAGATAAATAAATAAATAATTTTAAAAATATTCGTTTAACTTATATTTATTTAATAAACAATAAAATTTAATATACAGGATGTTAAAAAAATTGTAAAATATTTAAAGAGGTAATAGTATGGACCAAAATAAACAAAAAAGTCTTAGTAAACATGGGTCCGCAAAGTAACGGTTTTGAAGATATAGTTTTTTTTTAAACATTTATTTGCAATAGGCTATTTGACTAATTTTAGAAAATATTTTTAAATTATTCATTATTACATAATAAGCACATTACATTGATATTTCGGGGAGATGTACTGTATTATCAATAAAAATCAATGTTAAAGTTTAAATTTCCAAAACTGCGTCAGAAACGCTGTTTCTATCATGGCGGTGGTCATATGGCGCGTGTGACGTCACACGCATGTAAATAAGTCATTACCTTAATAAAACAGTGCAGCTGAAGTGAATTTCATCTTCAAATTTAGTGGATAGAATGGTGTATAAATGGTGTGTAGTGCCACAATGTATAAATACGTCTATACAAAATCCACAGAAACTGTTTGTTTCTGTTCCAAAGAATCCCAAAAGACGAAAAATGTGGTTACAATAATTGAAAAGGTCCAACGAGTATTTTATTGAATACAAATGTTTTTATGTGTGAAGATCACTTTGATATAAGTAATATTTAACTAGATAGTAGCTAAAAATATCGGTTCTTATAAAACGAAATAACATCTTTTCTAAATAACTATACTCGTGATTTTTGACAATTCTGACAGCGGCCACCCGTACACTCCGTATTAACCAACATCTTTAATAGGTACCTAACCTCTTAATATGACTTAATCTTGCAGCATATAGGATTTCAAATGTTTTATGTGGTACACTGCTGTTTTCACATTTTTAAGTTCCGCAGCATAGTAATCAGGGTTATTCTTAAAAAAAAGTGCAACCATAAAAGCGTTTACCTTAGATAGGTTGCTATAATCAGCTCGCACAATATTTAATTCCATTTTGAAATTCGAAACGAATATTTATGCCACTAGTAATAAAATTTATCTAAAAACTGCTTCAAAAATAGCTGAAAAATCGAATATAATACTTTGATATAATACACAGAAAGCATAAAACGCGAACTCAACATGCGTGTGACGTCACTAGAGTTGCAACCAATCACATAGCGTTCCCTTCATAGATAAAATTTTAAAAATTATTATATTTTTTTTTCGTGTAATTTGCAAAAAATATACATAATTTATTTTAAAATAAAGTGTAATATGTTCTTTTATGCTATTATCTGATAGGATGACCACAATTTGTAGTATATTTTCAATGTTGTCAAATAGCCTATTCTTTATTACTTATTTATTATGTACAAACAAAAGAAAAATCTAGCTTAATAAATCTACATAAGATGTTCAAAGTGCCCTCCTTCCATTTCCTAGCAGGCACGAAATTTTTGTCTGAAATACATATATTCAAACTTTTTAAAATCCTTCAATTGGCTCAGATTTGTTGGCATTTTTGATTAATTCGTAGCTACAGCTCCTCGAGGCTATTTACAGAAGTACCATAGACACATATTATCAAATATCCGCAAAAAAAGAAATCTAAAGCGTTTAAATCAGGTAATCTTGCAGGACATAATACAGATCCACCCATCTACGTGGAAAAGTTTGATGTAAATACTTAATGTTTATTTCACAAAACATCACCCAACTATGATAAGAAAATGCAAGCTTTTGCAAGTAAAAAGATGTCATGTCTGCTTCGAAATAGAAAGAGGGCACTTTGAACACCTTATGTAACTTTATTTTTTGGTTTTGCTAGAAGCTTCTTTTGTTTGTTAGAATATAATAAATAAGTAATAAATAATTGTAAGTCAATGTTTCGAAAAATAATAACCTTCCATATCTCCGAAACCGTTACTTCGCGGACTCATGTTTATTAAGACTTTTTTGTTTTATTTGGTTCATATTATTACCTCTTTAAATATTTTACACTCTTTTTTTTAACACCCAGTATATCTATTTTACGTTAATATATATTACTGATTAAAATAAAATGTTTTATAAATAATTTTGCTATCATCTTTATCTCGTCTCGTCCGACTTTAAGACAACCACGTCTCGGCATGTAACCTTCATTTTTATTATTTTCGGAGATATTATTTATAAATTATTATAATAAAAAAATATATTTACGATTTTAATTTTTGTTTAATTTTCAAACGAATATTTTAATTTTAACAACAAAACGTTCATGTATTTAAATTCCTTGAATTGTCAACACTAATTTGATATATACTCAACTCGCGATGATTAAAAAATCTTTTTGGTAACCATTTGCCCCCCTGCAAAAGCCCCGAAACATAAAATTTTATTTTTATAACTCAGGTGTATATTTATTATATTTCTTTCAAATATCTGCTTTCTATAGGTAAAACAGTTCATTATAATTAGAAGCCAGTGCCGGACAGATAGACACACTGCGTTGTTTCCATTATTTTTTTAGATGAAAAATAATAACAATAAAAATCCTGGATTAATATTACTAATTTGCAGTAAACTTATCTGTCTAGAACAGTGGTTCCCAACCTTTTTTTGACCAGGGACCACTTTGACTTCATTATTATTAGCAGAGATCACAAGGCTAAAAAGTAAACTTTAATTTTCGTATTATTTTATAGATTTGAAATAACAAACCTAAAAAAAGGTCTTCACATTTCATTTTTATGTTTTTTATAGGTTAAAAAACATGAAAAAGTTACCGATAATTCTTAGTTCATTCAAAAAAATAGGGACCATATTTAATACCTTACGGACCACCGGTTGGGAACCACTGGGCTAGAACGATTATAGGTTCTGATGAGGACTTCTTGTGAAATCGAAACACATGTCGAGCGACAAATTTTTATTGTGTTATTATGTAATGTAGATAAATGTAAATAAAATCAACTTGAATATTATATTCTTCATTAAAACCACTTAATACTCTTTAATTTGCAAAATAAAATTCAATAAATGTTTCCATTATTGATCTACGAAGTTCGCAACCCGTTTTGTACGTTTTATTTCTGTATGTACAAAATAAAGCAATTTATCTAGACGGAAGAAAGTTAATAGAGAAAATCTCTTCCAAAAATCGCGCGATGATCAGAGTTTGGCAGGGATTCGTTGAAGCGATAGATTTGCGATGTGAGAGAGAGATATCGGTACGTAATTGGCGTGTCTTGTTGTGATAGGATTGCCGTCATGACGTCTAGGATGTGTCGCCGAAGGTGCTGCGGGATTGGTTTTGTGTACAGCCGATTGCGAACGAAATTAAATTTTCAGTCCGAGGGTCGTTCCAGGAAACTGAATTTTTAAATCTCTTATACCTATATTTATACATATAAATCATATTTCGATTTTTCTGTCCGTGTGTGCCGTTTTTTGTTGACATTGATGTGCTGAATTCGCGATGATATTGATTCAATAAGTAATATGTATAACAATTCGCGAGTAAGGTATTTTTTACAAAACATTTCAGTGGTTTTCAAACGTAAATGCCTACTCAATATAAAATATCTATTTTTACAGATTTTGTTTTAATAGTTTATAGTCTAGCATTTGTTTAAATGTTTTAAACCAGCGATTTCCAAACTGGGAGGCAAGGAATTGTGCAAAGGAAGGCGCGAAAAGTTTAACAGAAAGGACCCTGCACATTCCTTATGAGAACTGGCTTTCCGTGAAAATCGCTATATTTTTGGTATGATGTAGTTTATGTGATGCTGATCAAAAGCTCTCACAGGCACAACCTCGAAAAATGAGCCGTTCCGGTGATAAAAAGTTTTCATGATAAAAAATGAAATTTTTTTATCTTGTTTTATTTGAGTTTTTATTGTTTTAATGCTTTTTTGGCTATTCTAGTTTTTCACTAATGCTATTTCAGAGGTAAGTTGTTATTAATGATATTACAATGATGAAAAATGTAATTATTAATTTTTTTACTAAAATGTGTAAACAACAAAATTGATATACCCCCTGAAAAATTAAGATTCATATTTTCTTTCATTTAAGTTTGCAGTGGTTGTTAATCAAATCACATAACAACCACTGAAAACTTAAATGAAATAATATAGATTGATGACAAAAAAATAAATGCTGTTCAAATCATCAATTATTTTAACTAAATAATAAAAATAAATTCCACTAAGGTATTTATGTAAACTAGTAATGATATATTATAAATGTGAGTTATTTATAACTTTAAAAATGTTAAAAGATCTAAAACTTAAATAAAACTTTAATTTCAATTTTTCATCTTCAAAAATGTTTATCGCCGAAACGGCTCATTTTTCGAAGTTGTGCCTGTGAGAGCTTTTGATCAGCATCACATAAACTACAACATACCAAAAATTTAGCGAATTTCACGGAAAGCCAGTTGCCATAAGGAATGTGCGGGGTCCTTTGATTTTTATATAATCACATTAAGGCGATTAAGGTGTACAAAATAAAATATATATGTATGTTCTTTAAAGGGACGTTACCGTGTAGTTTTACACTGACAACTATTGAAAAAGCAAAACTGATATAATTATCATGCGATACTTATATTTTCTTTAAAGAGAGATCTAGTTACAAACAGTTTGGAAGCCACTGTTTTAAACTCTCTTTTTTCTTAAGGATAAATCTTAAACTGTCAGTTAAGGTCTCTAATCGACCGAATCTATACATTACACCTGCTAGATATCTATTGTTCGTGAAACCAAGTATTAGTAATTTTAGAAACGCCATTTAATAAAATATTAAAAATATTGTTATATTACATTATGATTGTTAATAAATATAAATATTTCATATTATTGCTTCCTCGCCTCATCAGAAGAATACAGAAAGCTATGGGATTGTTTATGAAAGTAAAAAAAAAAATGTTCTCCAGTTTCAAAATTTCCACTCGATCTTTCTTTGTCTCACTCATAACTCATGAACCATTTCATCGATATTAATGAAACTTGGTTTATTGGTTGGGTCTGGCTACTAAATGGTCTTGTATAAATATAATTAAATTTTTTAGAGGGGGTAGAGTGGTATTCTAAAAATGTGTATCTTTAATTTATTTAAAAGAAAGGTCATTACAACTTTTGTAGAAAAATATCCACTTGCTTCCTAAAATTTTAGCCATCGTCAATCGTTTGGAATAAAAGTGCTTTTATATATATAATAGAAAAAAGTAAGATTTAAAAAATATAAAAATGAAAGGGTTAACTAATCGTAATTTACGAGTGTCAGAATACTTATAGCGATATTTATTAAAACTAAACACGAGGAATCAATCACTTGGCAGATGTTTTTAGGGTTCCGTAGAAAACTACCCTTATAGTATCTCCATGTCCGTCCGTCCGTCTTCAAAAATTTTGAGATAATAAGATGAAATTTGGTATACGGTCGTAGATTAATGACCCAAAAACAGAAATGATAAGATTTTTGTAAAAAAAAATAATTTTAGGCCCCCTTTCCATAAAATGAAAAGTGTTTTAAAAAAAAATTTCACCTACCCCATTGAGTGGGGTATCATTAGAAAGGTCTCCTAAAATGCAACAAAAAATAAATCAGAACTTTTTGATTTTAACCCTTTAATCACGATGTATTTGCTCTCCAAAGTCGTTAAAAAAGCGCCCCCCACCCTCTATTTTCTAAACTATCAATTTGAAAAATCTGAAAAATTTCAGAATGTAGCTATTAATTAGTACTTTCACTGAAAATTATAACGAACATTGTAAAAAATATTTTGGACCCCCCTTCTATAGACTGAAAAGTGAACTCTTTTTTCCCACTTACCCCTTTGAGTGGGGTGTCATTTAATAGGTCTCCTAAAATGCAATAAAAAATGTCAGATAACTTTTTGATTTCAACCCTTCAGTCACGAAATATTTGCTTTTTAATGTCGCTGTCAGAGCGTCCCCCCCCTCTATTTTCTAAACTATCGTTTCAAAAAATCTGAAAAAAATTCAAAATGTAGCTTTTAATTAGTACTTTCACTGAAAATTATAACGAACATTGCCAAAAATATTTTGGACCCCCCTATCATAGATTGAAAAGTGAAGTCACAATTTTTTCATTTACCCCATTGAGTGAGGTGTCATTTGATAGGTCTCTTGATTTAAACCCTTCGGTCACAAAAATTTTGAAAAAACTCTTTTTTTATAAATCGTAGTGAGAATGACTACGGAACCCTATCATGTGCGTGCTCAACAAGCACTTGCCCGTTTTATTTCATAATATTTTAATGTTATTTATTTTATTTGTTTTTTGTGATTTCAAATAAAATAATCTAAATACCTATTTTTTTAGGATTTCTCGCAAATAAATTTCATTTTGCATAAATTCGTCAAATACTATTATCACGATGAAACATTTATTTTTTTCGTTAGCATTTTAGATAAATAAAAACACATTGAATCATAAAACCTTATATTTTAAATAAAAGTTCTTCTTTTTATTAAAAAGAACGATTCATTTAACTATAAAATATTTTTTACGTTATTTACAGCAAGCTTTTAATAGGAAATAAAATTTTATCTTGTGTATAAAAAAGAAAACATTGTACATTCTATCAATTAAACCAAATCAATACTTTTTTACCTTTGCCAACTGTCACTGAAGTGTGAAATTATTAACTCGATTAGTGTGCCCTAAATTTCCTTTGAATTAAGCAGAAAGGATAGAATACAGAGAATTTGGTAAAACCCAATTATACATATTTGATCAGATGATAACAAATTTACATACATTAAGGTTGCTTTGGACAAGGTAAGTACATGAACTATTATATTAATTATAACATTAGTACTAATTGTAAGATATTGATATATCTTTCAGATCAAATGAATACGTATCTATGTGTATTAATTTTACTAATATACAATGGATACTCAAAGCAGTTTATGATATTGTCTAAGCGAATATATTTGTCTATGGCTTGAAGATTATAATTACAATATTTACAATATCGTTATTAAATTAAGATGGAATAATAGCAAATTCATATGAGAAATAGACAATTTATTTTTATTATTATCTTAATATATATAAATTACGTGTCACATGTTCCTCCGCGATGGACTCCTAAACTACTTAACCGATTTTAATCAAATTTGTACACCGTGTGCAGTTTGATCCAACTTGAAATATAGGATAGCTTACATCTCAATTTATGATCGCAATATTATTTTATTGCAAATTATTTGTCTTTATCTGTTAGTTCCAAACGATTCTAACAGATGGTGACATCTGTTGACTGGATTGAGTAAGTATTCAATAGATGGCGCTATGTCAAACTTCCAAACGTTTTAAATAACCTACAATTAAAGTATAGGTTAACCACAGCAACGCGTGGCCGAGTCAGCTAGTATACTATATTATGTCGCTTTTAATTAGTATTTTCACTGAAAATTATAACCAACACAAAAAATTTTGGACCCCCTTTCATAGACTGAAAAGTGAAGTCACATTTTTTTCATTTACCGACCCTATTGAGTGGGATATCATTTGATAGGTCTCCTAAAATGCAACAAAAAACGTTGCATAACCTTTTGATTTTAACTCTTCAGTCACGATATGTTTGGTTTTCAATGTCGTGGTCAGACTCTATTTTCTAAACTATCGATTAAAAAAATCTGGAAAAATCCAGAATGTAGTTTTTAATTAGTACTTTTACTGAAAATTAGAACGAATCTGTAGCAAAAATAGTTTATGAAAAATTTCGAGCACTTGACCGTTTATTTAATTTTTTGTATTAATACATTTTATACCTTTTTAAAATGTAGCTGTATAGTAATTTTATGAAATAAAGGGGGGGGGGGGTCCTTTGAAAATTTGAAATCTACTTATTTATTTTAACGATTTTCTTTAACAAATTGACCAAATGAAAGAACACATAAAGCCAAATCGGAACGTATTTAGAGTATAAGTGTATTTTAATATTTTTAAATCTTTTTTCCCTATTTTAAACAAAATAAAACAAGATGACCATTTAAAAAATATTTTAATACAAAATCAATTTAGAATTTTTTTGTGAAGTCTAAGCATCTTGAATTCATTCTCTTCTTTATTGAGATAATGGATTTTCTTTGTTATATGGTAAATAAGTGTAGAAAAGTAATTTAATGGATACGAAGATATTTAAATAAATGGAAGAACGTAGTTCCTAAAACTTAGATCAGTTCTTGATTGTATTATTTAAAAATAATGTTTTAATTAGTAATGTTATTTGAACTGATTATTTTGCCACTATAATATACTTGTTTTTCTTAAATTTTGTGCAGACCGTATTTTAATGACTAATTATAAGTTAAATAGATACGCCATCACTACATTAGTATAAATTTTGTCTGATAACAATTTATTGAACATTTTAAAATTTAAATAGTATAACGTAGCATTTGTATCTGCAGAACTATTTTTATTGGTTGATTATAATTGAGTTTTAAATTACTCATGTGTAATATATGTGCAATGTGCATGTTGAACTTTAAAAAATCATAATGCACTTTATTTTTTTAATAGAAAAATATTTTACCTGAAATTCACATTTATAGTATGTGATGTATATTGTATACATATATAACATAAGCAATTATAAATATGTATATCAAAATAAAAACAATGCTTAACACCATTTCTCCTACCTTTTTGGCTGACTTCATTTTAGTGGGTGCTTACTAGGGCTTGCAAAAAACCGACTTAATTTCAAAAACCGGTTTTCGGTTTTTTTGTAGAGTGAAAACCGGTTAACCGGTTTTTAACCGTTTTTTTTTATTTATTAAAATAAAACAATAAATTGATATTTAAAAATAAAAACGATTTATTGGTTTACATTTTTTCAAGTTCAAATTAAGACTAATCTATTGCTAATTGGGAATAATCAATTTCGAATTGGGAATTATCATTTTTAAATTAGTTAAGTTTAAAAGCTAGTGTTAAAAATGATTTAGGCATTGAAGTACCACGTACCCAGTGGTGAAGACAGAAAAATGCCTGAAACTGAGTTTCGATTACTAAAAAATACGATAAATTATTATTGTTGCTAATTGTAGCTGATATGTCATTCATGTTTAAAGATTCAAAACTGATGCATTGATTATGCTTTATTAATTTGAGTAATAGTAAATCATCGGGAGCGTGATTTTAAATAACATCTTATCTTAACTAACTAATATTCGTAATAATAAGTTAAATAATTAATGAAACAGCGGCCCTTACATGATCGGAGGGGGGGGGGGGGGGTAACAAGACTCTAACCTGGGGTCGAGGATTAGGGAGAACTCGGCGCGGCGAGCAAAAATAAAAATCGGAGAATGGTATACAGATTTACTTATTTGAATTTTTAATTGAATGGTCGAAAAAAAGGTCATACTGAAATTTCTGTTATTGAAAGAGCGAAAAATAACATGGTCGAGAAAAATTGTTGTATTATATTTTGTATTCTAATACATTATATTATAAACAAATAAATTATTTATTTATTTCCATCTCAAATGTGTAATTTACACTTCTCAATTTGAAATTGATTAGTCTCTATTTGAACTCTGAATAGTAGATATATTCAATTTGGATCTCCTTTATTATTATTATAGATTTCACGAATGAAACTCAAATTCCACTTACTCCACTATAATATTTTTATTTATAGGTACATTGCGCATTCTTTCATAGATGTCACTCTTTCACTTTTTATTTGATTTTAAATAATTTTACAACATAAACACTTCATGAATAACAGTAGAAACATAAAATTATTTTTCAGTTGAAGAAAAAAAAGAAAATATAATTGACTTTCGGTTTTTCATGAAAAAACTGGTTTTTCGGTTTTGGTAAATTTTAACAAAAAACCGGTATACCGGTTTCGGTTTTAACCGGTTTGCAAGCCCTAGTGCTTACGTCATAAAAGGAAGACACCTTTAAAATGTCACGTTTGTTGGTCCGTGAGTTTGTCGAGATTAAAACGTATGCAGGTTTTTTAATAGACAAACAAAGTTAAGAAACGCTAGTCCAATTTCTTAATAAAATATAAATATAGTGATTCTTAACTTTATTAAAATGAAAAGAAATTACAATAATCGAATAAATTGAAAAACTATACGGTATGGGACACTTGTACGTGAGGCTCGACTCGCACTTAATGATTTTTTTTAAATTCTTTACTACTACATATTTGGAGTGGGTTATTTCGGAGCTAAATGGTAACAGTTTGTGTTATGATACCTACTCATGTATTTTTTGTTGAAGAAGTTATAATACGTATGTGGATCTTTAAAACTTTCTGTACCTCAACAAAGTTATATTTGAAGTCCATCGATACACACGTTTTCATAAATCAAAAACAACTTTGAAAACTGTCGTGAGTATCCTGCCACAATGACAAATGGTTATTATAAAA
Source organism: Sialis lutaria (assembly GCA_949319165.1). NCBI lineage: Eukaryota > Metazoa > Arthropoda > Insecta > Megaloptera > Sialidae > Sialis > Sialis lutaria. The sequence goes on along the minus strand of OX439243.1, from coordinate 8,504,525 downwards.
CTTACACAGATTTACATTTTCTATAAATACTAAACACTCCACACAGTACATATTATTTATTATGTAAACAGGATTTTAATGTAAATCATGCAAACTCGGTGTAAGGAAGTGATAAAGCGCTGTTCTCAATTTAATAAAACGTCAATCATAATCTTACATATCTTAACGTCCTTACTTAAAATAACGTAAATCGGAACTTTTCGAGTTATATGATTTTATAATTTATATTTATTACGGTCTAGTATACATATAAATGTTGTATTCATAATCGATATTTATGTAATATCTACATAGAGTAAAGTCGGCATATATGGACCAGGCGGGTAATATGGACACCTCCTTTTTGTTGCTCCATTTTACATTTAATAAATACAATATTAATATGTATTTTATTCGATACATTTTTTGATTTAATTGATAGATAAAAAAAATTAGGGGAGTGATAGATTAAAATGGGACACCCTGTATTTTATATAAACGTGTTTTTTCTCTATTTTTCAGCAATATGTTCTCTTATTATATTGAATGTACCATCCAATACAACATAAAAAGTGTCTTCAGGAACTGCAAACAATTTTCTTACCTACTTAAAATTAGTTATGAACTTAAATTCGGAATTTCTAGTTTTTTTGATATAAAACCGTATAGATTTTTTTTCAAAAGTTGATGTAGGAATACTCATATTACAAAGAATTAATCTCATTTAACCAAATCTGTATCTCTGAAAGATCTGAATCCCCATCACATTGCTGGAATTATGAAATATAATATTTTAATTGTATTTTTTGTGATTATTTTAACATATTTCTGAAATATGACAATCATATCAAAATTTTGCAGGTATCTCTTGTACATGTACATATTTTTCGGACTTTTGGTTAATGTTGTTGGTGCTAAAGTTATGCTGTAAAGCCTTCATTTGTTATTCATAGAACCGAGCACGACAAAACTAATCTTCCAGTTGTAGCGAAATGAGATTAGGTAAATGAGCGCAGGTCTCAAACACGCGTAGCTATGACACCCTCTCCCCACTTTACCCCCCCCCCCAGTCTCATCACATGCATTCATATACATATACATGAGCGCATACAATGAATGTCTCGTAATAGAATAAAAAATCATAAAATTTTGTAATATGATAGAAAGATACTTTATTTTAAATTAAGTTTTATGCAGTTATCATTTCTGAATTTATGATGCCTCTTTAGATTTCCGTTTAAGGAAAAATATAGAGTAGAATATCATTATTGTCTGTATCACTACTGTCCGTTGATCATACTGTCCGACTCCTGAAATTATTACAGTTCGATTACTTACCATATACTTCTATGATTTTTGGTTGACCAATTATAAAAATCTTTGCCACACCCGCGCGTTCTACTCTTCATAATGAAGTGGTAGTTTGTAATCTAAATAGTAATTAAAACATATTGTCAAAAAACACGTGTCTCATATGCGTGTCATTATATGTATATCGTGCATGTAAACGCGCAAATGTATGCACGTGAGGGAAAAAAATAGAAGCGGATAGTATCGAAGATTGATTGTCCTTATCATTGACAATAATGCTGTTCTTATATATTACGTAATATTACATAAAATAATAACCTTTGTTTTTTTGTGTTTATTATATAAATTTAGCTGCAAAATTAAATTTTTCGTGCGTCATAAATTTGAAATTCTGTATTTAACACGTTAACTGCTACCCAGTGCCGGATTAAGCACACCGGGGGCCTTAGGCCATTCAAAATTTGCCCCCCCCCCTTTTTTTTTGAAAAGCTGTAAAATTAAGTGTTATTCAAACATGCATAGAAATTTAACAGTCTTTAAATATCATTTTAAGGTTCCTCAAGACAATAAAACAAACAAAATCATTTTTTTCTGTTAAATTATATATTTCTTAATTTTAATAATATAATAGTTTATAAACTAATCTTTGGAGTAATCTTAAAGCTTTCGGGATCGGAAAAAGCACTCGCCTTCAAAAAACTTTTTTTCTACATTTGAGATCAATGAACTCGTCGATGATTTCTTCAAAATCAATTTTACGAAGAATATCCGATTCGATTGACATCAGACTAAGCATGTCCAGTCGTTCTTGACCCATAACACTTCTTTGCTCGTTTTTGATACGTTTCAATTTCGAAAAAGAGCGCTCTGTTGAACAATTCGTTATCATTAGAGTCAAAAAAATGCGAAGAGCGATTTCAACGTTCGGAAAAACAGATTACTAGATTATCTCGAATCAAACTTTCGTAGAGCTCAGAGTGAGTAAATTCAGGTTTCGATGGAAATTTCGATCTGATAAACGCGTGAAACTGTATCAGTTCAGGGTAAAAATCTTCCAAATCGTCAGAGTAAAAGTCAACCAAATCGGCGATCTTTTCGCGGTACTCATTTTCTGTCTAAATATGTATAATAGCACACAGTACATAAACTGTCATACAATGAATGGCTGCTTGCTGCTTGTTCCACGCATGCGCAGTCCACGCGACATGCAACACACAGACCAAAAAGTTTGAGACGATGTAATAAAAGTTTCACTTTAAAAAATTTCAAAAATTTCAAAATTTTCAAATTTTCATGGGGGCCCTTGTTCGTCGGGGGCCCCGAGCCACGGTCTAGTCCGGCCTAATGGGTAACCCTACCCTGCTGCTACCACTGAAAAAAAAGTCGGGTCTCCTTTTTTAATAATATTTTAAAAAAATGTTTACTCGTTCTTTTTTAGGCACAATATTTATTGCACGAAGTAAAAAAATATGCGCTAAATAGATATTGAGTTTGAAGAGGACTAGAGAAATTAAACAACACTTACAGAAATTCTCTGCCGACCACGGAGCCTAATGTGTAATCAATCATTGAGGCACGAACCGTGTACCTCGAAGCACCAGTGAATATTTTAGTGTCTCATAAGTGGTACCTCAGAGCGGTTAATGTGTGGTACCACATAATAACGAATGATGCTATATGAATAAATATGATAGTTGCCATATTCTAACTTACAATTAGAAAAAGCATAAATTATTCAATTAACTATTAAAATGTTAGAAACAGTATCATAGTTATTGAGACAAAGCTTCTAGTGATAAAAGAATAAAAGAAAAAAATACAGATGCATATATTGCCCTGATTACATAAATTCCTATGGAATTACTACTAGACCGAATTTTAATACTTTTCGTCAAGGCATATAAATATAGATAATAATTTAAGTAAATTACAGGTATTCAAACGATCAATAAACGTATTGTAGTTGGGATACAACCAAATTGTATGTATTTATTTATACAGGACGTTCCAGACCACCCGTCCACTATGTTTTACGCCCAAACTATTGATGGTAGAGTTTTAGGATAAAAAATTTGCTGTATACAGGGTGTCCCATTTTAATCTATCACCCCCCTATTTTTTTTTACCTATCAATTAAATCAAAAAATGCTTCAAATAAAAGTTGTTTGGTTTGGAGGGGGACCCAAAATGGCGTTATTAATTTTTGATTTTTTGGACGTCTTCATGGTCAAATAGGCCCAACTTTTTTTTTCAAATGGAAACCTATATTTTTTATTACGGTATCTTATTGTTTGGGAAAAAAACAAGTAGCTTTTGTTTCAAAAAAATTTTTGTATGACTTCATTTTTTTTAATATTAAACAAAATAATTTTAGATTTTAGATTTTTACTAATTTTTTACTCGAAACCCATTAAGTTTAGAGGAAAAATGTAAAAAACAAAAAATGTTTATTTTAATATGATATAACTAGGAAAATTATTTCAGATTTTTTTATTTTATTTTTTATTTGCTTTAATATTTTGAAGAGCAAAAGTTAACAAAAAATCCTGATATAATTTTCCTCAAAAAAAAAAAAAAATATGACAAGGATTGGGGGACAGACACACAGACAGACAGACACACACACACACACACACACACACACACACACACACACACCACGTAGTCGAACCGTCACTGAGACGACGACAACGATGGACACCGAGGTCGACACTGATAATGAATCAGTCACTGAGGACAAACGAGATATCCGCACGGCCAAACGGAGGCAGCGGACGTCACCACAATCGGGGAACAAAGAAACGAAGAAGAGGAAGGAGACAGGACCAACTCCGCCCATCAAGAAAGCAACACAGCCCCCCGACAAGGAGATAATGGGTTGGCAGCAGGTAAAATCCAGGAAGGAGAAGAAGAGAAGTAAAATGCAGCCTTTGAAGCAACCTCAACGCAAGAAGTCACGGAAATCAGTGACTAGGCCCGATGCACTGATCATTTGCCCGAAGGAAAAGGAGAAATACGCCGAGATACTAAGTCGGATCAAGAAGGACGTCCCTGACGATCAAGTCCGTGCTTCAGTTGATAAGGTCCGTAGGACAACCACTGGAGACTTGTTGATCATTCTCACCAAGGAGAACACAGATAGAGAGCATGGTCTCCAAAAAACTATAACCGATCTCCTCGGGGATGATGCTAAAGTCATCAATAAGAGACCGCAAGAGGATATTGAAATCCGAGACCTCGACGAAATGACGACAAAGGAGGATGTCCTCGCGGCCCTACGGAAAGCAGCTGGCCCTACGGAAGAGTGTGAAATCACTCTGGACACCATCAGGTCACTGCGTAAGGCATATGGGGGTACCCAGACTGCCTCAGTGACATTGGCTGCATCAATGGTGGAGAAGGTACTGGGTGAACATGGCAAGATCAGGATTGGCTGGGTCAATTGCCGGATAAGAACTGTGGAGAGACCAACCAAATGCTTTAAGTGCTGGCACTATGGACATCTCGCCACTAATTGCAAGAGCGAAGTGGACCGGTCCAGTCTTTGTACCAAGTGCGGAAAAGGAGGCCACAAAGCCGCCGCCTGCAAACTGGAGGCTCGATGCGCTCTGTGCACCGAAAAAGGCAACACGAGGTACTGTGCCCATAGTGCTGGTAGCAATAGATGCCCAGTCTTAAAAGAGGCACTTCAGAAGATGAAGAATAAACGAGCATGAGGATACTCCAGCTCAACCTCAACCATTGCGAAGATGCACACGATTTGTTCATGCAGACCGTGCGCGAACTGAAGCCAGATCTTGCATTGATCTCGGAGCCATACAAACATCTCGCCACCCAATCCTGGGGAACGGATAGCACTGCTAAAGCCGTCATTTGGTCCTGTGGCAAGTGCCCATTCCAGAACGCTATTAATAGCACAGAAGCCGGTTTTGTAGTAGCTAGGTTGGATGGAATTTATTTCAACAGCTGCTACGCTCCACCCAGCCTTTCATTCGACGGATTTACGGATTTCTTGGATCGACTTACCGAGGATGCGAAGCAGCACTCTCTCGTCGCAATTGCCGGCGACTTCAACTCCTGGGCAGTTGACTGGGGTAGCAAAGTGACTAATGCACGAGGGGATGCGCTACTGGAAGCCATGTCCACACTTGATGTGGTCTTGCTCAACAGTGGTGATAAACCAACGTTCATTAGAGGAGAAGCAACTTCCATTGTGGATCTCACCTTCGTCAGCAGCAGCCTCGTTAAGAGGAATTGCTTCTGGGAGGTAATGGACACCTACACAGCCAGTGACCACTGTGCAATATTATGGGAAATATCTACCAATCAGAATACAAGAGGAGCACACAGGAAAACTAATGCTATTGGTTGGAAAGTAAGCGCCTTTGATCCTGACGCTTTCAAAGTGGCACTGGAAACCCGTCCAATAAGCGATGGAAATGCCAGTAAGAAGGCAGAAGAGATGATGAGGAGAATCACGGAAGCCTGTGACGCTAGCATGCCCCGAAAACGCGGCATGAACCAGCTTCCATCGATGCACTGGTGGAATGATAACATCGCTGCCCTCCGTAAAGAGTGCCTTAGCACGAGAAGGGCATCACAACGTGGCTGGAAAAGACCAAACTCTGAAGAATTGGTGGCAGAGTACAAAAAGGCACGCCGAAGATTAAACAAAGCTATCGGTGAAAGCAAGAAACAATGCTGGAGTAAACTGATCAATGAGGTGGAGGACGACCCGTGGGGCAGGCCGTATAAGGTGGTCATGACCCACCTGAAAAGCCAGCCAATGCAATCGCCTACATGCCCTAAACTCCTAAAGAGGATTGTTACTGCGCTGTTTCCACAACAAAGCAAATTTCAATATCCAACAGAGCAGTACGAGATGGAAGAAATTCCGCCGATCACAGAGGATCAGTTGATGGAAGCTTGTAGAAGAGTAGGGAATACCAAAGCTCCGGGCCTGGATGGAATCCCAAACATCGCATTGAAGGTAGCCATCAAATCAGCGCCTGCGCTGTTCCTGGAGGTCTACAACAAATGCCTTGAAGAGGGTATCTTCCCTCCAAAGTGGAAGCAACAGAGACTAGTACTTCTCCCTAAAGGGAAGAAGCCACCGGACGAACCAACATCCTACCGTCCTCTCTGCATGCTGGATACAGCTGGTAAAATCCTAGAACGCATAATTCACAGGAGGATCGAAGCAGCAGTCGAACCACTACTTGCCAACAACCAATATAGTTTTCGAAAAGGCCGCTCCACCTTGGATGCGATTGATCTTGTCGTCAGTACAGCCAAGAATGCGATAGCAGGAATCAGATGGAAGGGAGGTACGAAGGAGTATTGCCTGGTGGCAACACTAGACATTAAGAATGCCTTCAATTCTGCCAAGTGGGACTGCATTATGAGAGCCCTCACTGAAATGAACGTACCAAGATACCTACGAAGGATGGTAGCAAGCTACTTCACTGATAGGATCCTGAAATATGACACGAAGACCGGTCCGAAAGAGCACATTGTCACTGGAGGAGTACCTCAGGGCTCGGTTCTTGGCCCTCTCTTGTGGAATACCATGTATGACGGGTTACTGAAACTGTCACTACCAAAGGAAGTCAAACTTGTGGCATATGCAGATGACGTGGCCATAGTAATTGTCGCAAAGCATCTCGAAGAGATAAACTTTGCTTTTGTCATTACCTTTGAGAAGATCAGCCAGTGGATGGACACAGTTGGCCTAAAGTTAGCAGAGCACAAGACCGAGGCAGTACTCATTACTAGTAGAAAGCAGGTGGAAACCATCACACTACAAGTTGGAGCACATGAAATCAAATCTCAGCCGTTTCTTCGGTATCTGGGAGTAATGATTGATGCCCGACTAAACTTCAAACAGCAGGCAGAGCACATGTGTGCCAAAGCTTCGGTAGTCAGAGCGACTCTATCACGACTGATGCCTAACATAGGAGGCCCGAAGCAGAGAAGGAGGATTTTACTCTCATCAGTAGTGACGTCTGTGCTCACATATGGAATATCCATCTGGGGTGATGCACTTAAAAGGCAAGAATCACTGAGAAAAATCGCGTCAGTATATCGACTAAGTGCCTTGAGAGTTACCAGCGCTTTCCGCACAGTGTCTGAGGATGCAGTGTGCATTATTGCCGGGATGCTGCCTATTGAAGTACTAGCCGAAGAACGAAAAGCCCTTTACCGGCGAAAAGGATCAACCACACTGAGCCCTGAAGAACTCAGAACAGAGGAACAACAAAATAGCATACGGCGATGGCAAATGCTATGGGATACCACAAACAATGGCAGATGGACGTACCGGCTTATTCCAAAGGTGAATGTTTGGCTGAGCCGTGACCATGGCGAAGTCAACCACTACCTAACACAGATGATCTCAGGACATGGGTGCTTTCGAGCATACCTTCATCGTTTTAAGCATGAGGTTTCTCCAGAGTGCCCGTCCTGCCCCGGAATCAGTGAAGATGCGGAGCACGTGTTCTTTACGTGCCCCCGCTTCTACCCATCACGCAGTACTTGGGAAACTGTCCTCGAACAGAAAGTTCGGCCAGAGTCTTTAGTTCGAGCTATGCTATCATCGAAGGCAGCCTGGGAGGCGACATCCTCTTACGCGACAGAAGTCCTTCAGGAACTCCGTCGCATAGAAAGGCAGCGAATAGAAAAGAAGCCGTGACTTCGACCACTGAAGGAAGAGCATAGAGCTAAATCCTCCCTCCGTGAAGTAATGCCTAACGGCGGTTCCGCGGGGGAAACAGAGGCCGATGCCAGAGGAGGTTTTTAGTCGGTATGGGTCTATCCGAGTCCGACATACCAGGCAGAACATCAAGGCCTGACGATACGTAAAGAGTATTTTCCGAACCTCTGGAAAAAAAAAAAAAAAAAAAAAAAACACACACACACACACACACACACACACACACACACACACACACACACACACACACACACACACACACACACACACACACACACACACACACAGACAGACAGACACGGAACAAAAAGTGTTTGTCTTGACCTGAAACGGATAAATAAAGTAAAATTTTTGAAATCGGAGAACAAATTTTTTTTCTCGTTTAAAAACGATAACGAAGCTTCTCGTATCTTCGATATTGCGAGGAAGCAAAAAATGCATCCTTATCAACAAAGAGCCATTTTTAGTCAAGTTAGTAAGTACGTGTAGCAGTAATAGAACTGACTTTCTTTGTATGGATTTTTTTCTTACGGCTGTAGCTCCCTCACAAAGAATTTCCGGATACATGCTTACATAAAGTTTTTTGCTTAAAATAACATCCTCGATCTACTGTTAATTTTTTACACTAGTTGTAAATCAGCCTGTATAACGAAAAAAAATATCTTAATTTGAATTTTGAACGTCCGTTGATGCGTGCACATAACCTATTTCGATTAGGAAATATTCAATTACAACTTTCATTTTTGTCTTATGTCAATGTTATGACCAAATTATTATTAGTAAAACAAAACATACATTTCAAATAGCGCCTGTCATTTTATGTGTACCATGTACTTATATGCACTTGAAATGAAATTTGCCAAAATCGACAGTAACTCTTTGAAGCCCCCTGGCACGTAACTAATATCACTGTCAATCTCCCTTCTCCATTCAACGGCATTCGCACACACTTCACCGCGTGCACGTACTCAATAATTCTACGCTAAAAACTACGAAACTCCATTCCTATATTTCTAGATCGTAATTTTGAAATTTTCTGCGTACGCTCCTTTACACTAATATAGTTGCGTGCTTAGTTATAGTTACTCACAACCGCCACCAATGCCGCTGGTAAATCCTGTGACGGTCCGTCCTTCTGTCTGTCTGTGTAACGGACTGAGGACCGGCATTGTTGTTGTGTTTTGTTTATTTTAACGAGATACAATATCATGCGGGCGGGTTGAACGAATGTATTCTTCAAGCGTGTAAGCGCCTTGCTGTTGATGAAAATTACGTGGGACTAATTTGTTGGGTTGGTTTGCTAATTATTTTAGTCGTGAAAGTGGAAAGCATTCACAGATTTCATACATGTTTAATAAATAATTGATTATTGCTTTTTCCTAATGTAATATTCTCTTGTTGTTTGCACTGAATGATCCTTCAAAAAAACAGATTCGATAAAAAATTATCTTTAAAACATGTTAATTTATGCTCCTAAATTATATTGCTTTTTTAATAATTATTTATTTATTAAAAATGTAATTTTCGACTAAAGAACAAAACATAACATTAATTTCCCTTAAATTAGAACTTCATTCCCGCTTAAGAGTTAAGAGCTCTTGACTTTGAAATGTAATTAAAAATATTTTTGATGGAGTGGGCTCTAGATAAAAAGATCATCATTAAAATGCTCTAAATTGAATAAAATTGCTATTTAAATTATGTTGAAAGAGTTCATTAAATAAACATTATTGCCGGTTACTTATTCTTACAGAATTAACACATTGGATGTTTATTAAGAAATAAAAACATTTAGAAGCCAATTTATGTAAAAAAAATAATAATAAACATAAGCATGAAAAATTAAAAATTATATATAATTAAATTATTCTTTTTTTGGTATCAAGTCAATAAGGGAGCGTTCAAGTATTACGTAACGCAATTTTTGGAGATTTTTGACCCCCCCCCCTCCCCCCATGTAACGCGCCGTAACGTTTTTCTGTACCCCCCTCCTCCTAGTTACGTAACCACCAAGTGACTATTTTTGATCTAATTCCGAGAAAAACGGAAGTCGGTGAAATGCAAGAAATCAAAGTATCGAAAATTTCTTCTCATACACTCACTGGAATTAAAAATATAGAATTTTATGAGTGTCTTTCGTTTATAACGTAAATACCCTCTAAGAAGGGATTTTCTAAATTTTAATTTCAAAGAAGAGGGGAGGGGTAAATTTTTTAATGTTGATATATATTTGCACAATTGTAAAAGTGAATTTCAGAAAAAATAAAAATACACTATACAAGAAAATTGCGATTTTTCAGTTCAACCCAAATTAAATAATTATTCCAGATTAACAAAATATATTAGATTTTATAAAATGTTCATAAAAATGAAAATAACATAAGTAAAAGTTTTCACGAAAAATTTCAATTTATAATTACATTTAATAACAATTACACAGTTTTGAAATTCTTTGAAACTTTATACAAATTAAATAATTGTGATAATGAGTGGAAATTCAATTTGTATGTTTTTCATTCATGAAATAAATATAGTATATACAGGGTGAGTCATATCAGGTGGAACAAACTTTTGATCGTGAAAAATATTTGAAGCAAAAAAGTTCATATGAGCATGTGTCCGGAAATTCTTCGTGAGGTAGGGCTCCCAAAAATTATGTATAAAATTAGTTTTTAATTAATATCTGAAGACCCCTATTGTGATACAGTTATTAAATTTGATATCCAGTTTAGTATTAATACATGTTATCGATTTCCAGAAATACGATGGTAATATAATATAATATTGTAGAACTTAACTTACAATAAGTTATATTGTTACCATCGTATTTCTCGTAAATGGTTGGTCATATAACAAATCAACAATATGTATATTTTTGTTTATTTTGTAGCATATGACCATATAAAAGTGGCAAATATAGGAAAAAAATTAAAAACATAAAAATAAAAGGCAAAAATTGGTGGGCCCACTAGCTCCATACATCCTTTGTCTAAATAATTTTTGGTTAATACTGGAAATCGATAACACGTCGTAATACTAAACCGGATATAAAATTTCATAACTGTATCACAATGGGGTGTCTAGATATTAATTAAAAACTAATTTTAAACAAAATCTTTGGGAGACTGTAGCTCCCTCACAAAAAATCTCCGGACACATGTTCATATGACCTTTTTTGCTTGAAATATTTTTCTCGATGAACTGTTTAAGTTTGTTCTACCTGATATGACTCACCCGTATACAGACAAATATTTGAATATGTAATAAAATTATTTTCTGCGGATATAACAAATTTGATTGATGACAAAGTTTAAAATAAGTAAATTAGAATTACTGTGACCGTATTTTGTGAAGACTTCAAAGATGATTTATTATTTCATTTGTTTTCTGGAGTTCATTCTTATTAATTTAATAAAAATTCAAAAAGCATCGTGAATCAGATCAATAAAATCTTCAAATAAAAGCGTAAAAGTGTATAACCGATTCGTTGGTTCAGTTCATAAATATACATATTGCTTCCTCGTCATATCGAAGATACGAGAAACTTTGCGATCATTTTTCAAAGAGAAAAAAATGTTGTTCTCCGATTTCAAATTTTCACTTGACCTTTCCGTTTCAGGTCAAGATAAATGCTTGTTTTCCATGTATGTCTATCTGTCTCCTGAATCTTATTACAAGCGTAACTCCACTGAAACGATATTGATACGACCCTGAATAATACATAGTCGTAAAAGTATCTTTAAATACATTTTGTGTACAATTTTGTGTACCCTTAACAGGTATTAAGGTTAACACGTGTGCAACGGTCAACGCGTGTCTGTTTGCTGCAAATACACCCCATCTCTCTATATTATATTCTATATTAGTGAGTGGATCTGTTGGTTCCAAGAATTTGAAATTCCAATGGTGACAATAAACAAACATATCGCCATATCGTGAGAATACGCTTCGCTCAGACTGACGCAACACTACCGCCTACACCCCGTGCGCTCCCGAGTGAAATTCGTATAAGAACTGGACGAAAAAAAATGCAGAACTTCCTTGGGAGATCTCGATTGACTTATCGCTAGACACTGTCATATTCATAAAACATTCCTGGTGGGTTTCCAACGCCGCTCACGGAAGTCACTACCAGGTTAACCATCGCTGTCTCCTACGACGCCGGCATCCTCGCTGTCGCACACGCCGCCCGCCCAGGCTTAGCGTTCACCTATACATCGTGGCCCACTACTATGACGCATCCACCGTCGCACACGACGCTCAGGCTTTCACGGTCACCTCCCTCGTAACTCCACCACACGACGCCCCACCATCGCCATCTTGCTGAGGCTTCCACGGTCATACGTTTCCTTGGACGCTGACGCCGCCAAACACACAAGTCTACATCCCTCCAAAATCAAGATGCAGACAAACCTTTAACTACGCTACGATAATATACATTATACATATTTATTATTGTTGAAAATAAAATACACAAAAACAACATCATCGTTCTGTCTCTCTCACACAAACACCCGAAGTCGTATCAATATTAATGATATTTTATTAATGGGGTGAATTCATTTATGTTATTACTAGCTGCTACCCGTTACTTCGTTCGCGTGGAATTCAGGTTTGTGAAAATACATTAAGTTTAGTTAGGTAAATAATCCAGATAGATAATACAGATTTTTGTATGATAATCGATAAAATAGGTCAAATGTTACACACCCATTTTTTATCTAGTAAATTTTTCGTGATACAAAGTCATATGTCCTTCCTCAAGATGCAATCTATTTTCCTGCCAATTTTCATTAAGATCGGTTCAGCGGTTTAGCCGTGAAAAAGTAAAAAACAGACAGAAAGACAGATCCATTTTCGCATACTTAATTTTATTGTTTTGATAGCAGTTATTTATAGACACTTATAAAAAATGTAAAATCAGATATGCATAAAAATTACGTCCTTTAAGGAAGAATTTTAAGTATAATTTAATTTTCAATATTATTTTTGATATAGTATTCATTCGCCAAGGGAATTTCAATCACGTTTTTTTTATAAAATTATTCATAGAATTTGAAAATTATAAGATATACATCAATTTAATAAAAATATTTTAAATACCAAAATATATAAACTGTATTTATAAAGCATATTTTCTTTTGAAGATTGTAAATTAAAAAAAAGATGTAAATTTCTTAAAACTTTGTTTTTTGTCTCTTATTTTTATTTCAATAGGAAGGTTTACGTTTAGAAAATTTGTTAAGATGAAAAAATATAAAATATAATTGAATAGTTTTGTAAGTTAATTAAACCATAGGTGCCACGTGACATTCTTTTACGTAATACTGGGAATGAGAAGTGTACGTTTTTTTTTATTAATTATAGAACAAATCTTTTTGGCTAACTGATGAAAGATATTAATAAAATTTATATATATATTTTTTTTTTCTTAAAAACATAAACATCGATCACACAGCTTCTCGTATCTTCGAAATGACAAGGAAGCAAAATTAAATTGATATAAATTATAATAGATAATAATATTCTTGCAAAACAATTTGAAAAATTTATTATTTTTCGGTTAAAAACCGTTTTCACATTTATGAGGTTATTCTTGCGGAATTAATCCTAATTATAAAATTTTACCCTTCTATGTTTTGTTATTTCAACACCTACACAAAATGGTAGACATACAGTCATCATGGAGAAAATAGTCAGAATGGATTCAGGAAGACCAAAATGGATATTTATATTAAAGTATCGAATTCGAAACAATCGTCCATAGAAAAGAACGCATATGAGAAATCCGATTAAATTGAAACAACTTAGTTTTCGTTAATAAACATCTTAATGACATGGTATTACATAATTTAAGAGAACAGTGATAAGTACATACATTTATAGCAGACCTGGCAAACTCAAAGGCATTGATCGAGGACCGCGCATAGTTAAAAATTATTTTGAAATTTGTTCGATATCTGGTTTTACACAAATTTCGTACTTATTGAATTTTATTTCTTCCTCGGCGATATCTTCGTGAGTACGAATGTAAAGATAATATGTCATATTTTGTAAGTTTTACTAATAGTAGAGCAATACATATAAAAACGCCAATAGATTTATAATAAAAGTTTTAGCCTTCAATCCCTCAACCCTTAAATATTCTAGCATATAAAAGTTAATTTTCATAGAATTTTGAACCTTCAATATTTCAGCCACGTTGATAGAACTTCCTTGGGAGATCTCGATTGACTTATCGCTAGACACTGTCATATTCGCATAAAACATTCCATAGAAGGGTTGTAATTTGTGAAAAAAATAACTGACTATCTTGCATAGTAGCCGAGATATTAACGATTTTGTATAATATAATAATATCTAAATAAAAAATGTAAAAAAAATTCAATATATTGTATCATATCACAAATTATTGTAAATGTATTGTAATTGGTCTCGTTATATCAAAAATACTTTAAATTATTTTTTTGTATTAAAAAAATAGTTTTTAGAACTAAAATTATTAGTTAAGTTACATAAATAAAACAATATTTTAAAGAAAACAACGAGAAATTAAAACTAGCTTCATACATTTAAAAATATTCGATACTTATAAAAAAAATATGATAAATTTTATAATATAATATGACCGCGGGCTGCACATAAGAGCGCGGCGAGCCTCAGGTTGGCCAGCCCTGCAATAAACATACAAACGAGAAGGTATACGAGTTATATATCGAAGTAGTTCAGAGTCAAGGTATATAAATATAGAGGTATGGCAATGCGGTCGTTGACCAATCAGCGTTGTTGACGTCACTGGCGTACATATTCAAATGTTATAAATGTATAATTGCAAAAACATTCTTTAATTTATTATTGTTTTCGTATTTTTTGACATTTTAACAATACATACAATCACAGAAGTACAAATTTAATATTACAAAATCATAAAATGCTGTTAATACGATATAGCCGTTTTTGTATTGCCAACATAAGAACAGTAAAAGTAATACTTCTCGAATACACCAACAAATTGTCTGTGACAGCTTTTTATGATTTTGTAATATTGAATTTGTACTTCTGTGATTGTATGTATTGTTAAAATGTCAAAAAATACAAAAACAATAATAAATTAAAGAATGTTTTTGCAATTATACATTTATAATATTTGAATATGTACGCCAGTGACGTCAATTCCCGCACCACCGCTGATTGGTGAACGACCGCATTGCCATACCTCTATATTTATATACCTTGGTTCAGAGTAAATCCCCTGATACACTGTGATATTTATTAGAATGAAAACTCTATCTCTACTGCAGTTACTTGTTACTTGTTAACACACAGCAGATGTGTAGGCGACTGGAGTCTATATACTCGTACGTATGTGTGTGCATAGGTGTTGCGTCTAAAGTTCAATTTGTGAAACGGTTTATATTGTAAGTGTAGGTGTACTTAATACTTATTGTTTGTAAAGCACGTCTACTTATCTTTGAGATGTTTTATATTTGTTTATTACTAAGAAGATAAAACGTGTTTTGATTGTAATAACATAAATGTCAGTTAAAGAGAAATTAAATATACTTTTTTTATATTAAAATTTTTAATTTTCATAAACATACTTTTATCTTTTATACGTACAATCTACTAAAGAAAATCAGAAAATGTTATCTCCGATATTATAAAGGGGCTAGCAAATTTACAAGCTAGCCTAGCACTCTCAAATGAGATATTAAACTTATATGACAGTTCTTTTAGAGTTTTTTGATGACTTTGACATATTTCGCTCATGCGTTGTATGCAAACACCAACGGTATTAAAACAGTGATGATATAATGGAAATTATTTTATATGGTCAGAGTCGCCAACTGTGTTAGTATCACTGTTCTAAATTCCGTAGCATATCTATAGTCTATAGATACTATCACAAAATTAATATCCTCATTTATGAGTGTTAGCTAGCTTGTAAATTTGCTAGCCCCTTTATAATATTGTTTTAAAATCATTATTACGACTGTTGCCGCCGCATTTTGAATGTCAATATAGTTTGATAAATGACCGAACGCAGCGCAACCGTTTTTACTTCACAACAAGTAGGTAAAAAAAATTTGATAGAAACGTGCAACACGTAAAAATGCAATTAAGTATATGGGATTCAGTTGGACTTTTATTTTAAGTCGTTAAAACCGATACGTCGTATTAGTCCGGACGTTAAGAGCGATATTTCGAGTAATCTGTGCACTTTCTGATAGAAGCATGAAATTTGGTATGGTTGTATATTAAACCTTCCTCTACAAAACTAGAGACGGCGACATTTCAAAAACGCGTGTGGTCCCAATTTTAGGGGCAAAAATGTCTCCTCGGGTTTAGTTTTTCTTATTTATCTCGCAAATGGTTATTCGTACAAAAAAATAGAGGAGGTCAAAAATAATGTACATTAAATTATAAACAAAAGTTGTTATTGTAAATTTTACGATTAGAGTTCACCGTTGCCATTTAAATGGGGGTTAAAATTATGAGAAAATTTTCGCGCGCGGTAAAAGTTGTGTTCTCCCTCAAATATCTCGTAAACGGCTTTTCTCATGTGAAAAATTTATATGACAAATATTTAAGAGCAGACAATTTTCTATCAGATATGTAAATCTGCTATTCTATAAAATTATTTTTTAATGAATTTTGTTCATTACAAGTAGAATGACATAAATGATAATTTAAGAAAATTAACGATTCTCGTACAAAAAAAAAAAAAAATGTGATATTTTAAATGTGTAATACGATTTTTAATATTATTATTCTGTAAGAAATTTAAAAAAAATTTTTTTTATAGAATGGCAGATTTACATATCTGATAGAAAATTGTCTGCTCTTAAATATTTGTCATTTTCACATGAGAAAAGCCGTTTACGAGATATTTGAGGGAGAACACAACTTTTACCGCGCGCGAAAATTTTCTCATAATTTTAACCCCCATTTAAATGGCAACGGTGAACTCTAATCGTAAAATTTACAATAACAACTTTTGTTTATAATTTAATGTACATTATTTTTGACCTCCTCTATTTTTTTGTACGAATAACCATTTGCGAGATAAATAAGAAAAACTAAACCCGAGGAGACATTTTTGCCCCTAAAATTGGGACCACACGCGTTTTTGAAATGTCGCCGTCTCTAGTTTTGTAGAGGAAGGTTTAATATACAACCATACCAAATTTCATGCTTCTATCAAAAAGTGCAGAGGAAAAGTTCTTAACGTCCGGACTATATTAACCGGTGTCATTATAACCGGTTTCTACTGTATGTTTCAAATTCAAGTTGTTTGATTTTGTGAGGAAATAAATTGGACGTTTTCATGGACAATTCGATGTCTGAATTTTATTATTATTTTTCATATGGAAACTTTCTAATCATGGTTTCTTATTCTATTGAAAAAAAGAAACAATTTTGTCTGAAACAATAGTATTTTGTATGTTTTAAACTTTCCAAAACATTCAACAAATTATAGCATAATCGGACAGACAGACAGACAGAAACGTAATTCTTTATAATATACATATAGATATATTCATGTCGAGCATGTATTTTAAAATTTTACTTGAACTGTTTTCAAAATTCAAATTCAATTTTGTATACCAAATAAAAATTTTCATATTTTTATAAATTTATTCAAAAAGTCTTTTGATTTTCAAATGCATTTGAAACGCAAATAAGTTTTTTATATAAACTACATCATTTATAAAATCTAACCTTTTGTATTATATATGTAGTTGGTAAAATTATTTCCATAATAAAAATGCTTTATAAATATTTAATTAACATTTTTTTGTAAACCAAAAGTCTGAACTTTGAAGTAACTAAGTTTACTAATGTGTTAATGTTCTTGAATAATTTCTAGTTTAATAATTATAATAGCATGAACAATTTTAGAGCACAAACTGGAATATATTGACTAAATGTACCTAGTTTGAGAATATGGAAACAAATGTGCTCTAAAATTAGCTGATTATGCACACTGTAATTTCTGTAATGTCGAAATAAACACAAATAGAGTACAATGTACAGTACAGGATGTTTCATAAATGACATAACCCTGAAGATACAAGAGTTGAACTTATGCGTAGGTCAATTTTATGCAATGATATCAGTCAGATGGTAATACTGTATTTAAGATTAACTGTCTTTAGCTATTGAAATTAACGTGTTCCGGGCCAGTTTCACATAAGCATTAATTACTTTATATATGTTTTCCAAATAGATTAAAATGTAACTATTATTGAGACTAATTAGACCTACAAATCGTATAAAGTATAATTTAGGAGTTTGACTTGAAGTATATTCAGTCTGCAGTTCACAACAAATACACAATATCTCGTTTAATTAGTTTATAGAGCCCATATCGACTATAATTGTTAACTGTTCTTGATAATGTTAAATTAACTCGCCACTTCAGTCTAATAAGTTAAGAATAATTATACAAATTCATTTTTGGAAAACGTCATAGTTGACACAGACACAATACTAACAAGGGGAACCCTTCTGTGGGCCGCTTTCGATTTTCTTCATATTGAAATATGTTGTGAAGGGGGGTCCCCTGATAACACCTATACCCGGTTTTGGGGGCAGACGGGCAATAGTTTAAAAATTATGACCCAAAATATATTTTAATGTTGCATATATACTTATATGTTAAATCTACCCACACAAGCGTTTGTTTGCCCCGTTTTTTTAAATATAGTTCCCACTTTTTTACGGTGGTGGTGGTGGGGGGCTGTAAAGCCTCCTATGGCAAATGGGGGGGGTTGCCCCCCCCCAATTTCCCATACGGGGCTTTAGAGCCCCCCACCACCACCACCGTAAAAAAGTGGAAACTTTCTTTAAAAGGGGGGGGGGCAACCCCCCCCCCCATTTGCCATAGGAGGCTTTACAGCCCCCCCCCACCACCGTAAAAAAGTGGGAACTATATTTAAAAAAAGGGGGCAAACAAACGCTTGTGTGGGTTGATTTAACATATAAGTATACAGGGTCCTCCAATAGTGCGTCCGGCATTGTTTTACGCCCAAACTATTGAAGATAGAGAGTTAGGATAAAAATGTTACTATATATATCAACCCTAAAGAATTTCAGGAAAATATTTTCAACCCCCTAAAACCGCTCCTTGGGGGGTAGTTTGAGGGGTACATGCCCGTTTCTCAGTAAAATCAAATAGAATGGTATATCAAAAAGTACATATTTGTAAAGATAATAAAAAAATAAGAAACTTTTGTAAAACAAAAATTTTCATACTTTCAACTGTTTAAAAAATATGGCGACTTGTTATCAAATTTTAGAGTTTTACTCAAAGTGCTCTAATTTCGTTAAATATTTATGGAATTTTATTATTATTTTAAATTTAGAAAGTAGAAATAATGAACTTTGTAAAGATATATGATTATTTGAGATTTTAATAGTTTAAAGTGTCATACTCGACATACCAAAAATTGAAAAGTTCAATTAGGGATAATTCAAAATTTTTAAATACAATGGTGTATCAATTAGTACTTTTTCTTAAAGAAGATATGTAAATAAACAGTTTTTGATAAAAAAAAATAAAATTAAAAATTTTAATTTTCAGTTTTCAATTTTAAAATTATAATTTTAAATTTTAAATTTTCTTAACAAAAGTTGTTTATTTACATATCCTTTTTAAGAAAAAGTACTAATTGATATACCGTTGTATTTGAAAATTTCGAATTATCCCTAGTTGAACTTTTGAATTTTTGATATATCGCGTATGACACATTAAACTATCAAAATCACAAATGGTCATACATCTTTACAAAGTTCATTATTTCTACTTTCTAAATTTGAAAAAATAATAAAATTTCATTAATTTTTAACGAAATTATAGCACTTTTAGTGAAACCCTAAAATTTGAGAACAAGTCGCCATATTTTTTAAACAATTGAAAGTATGAAAATTTTTGTTTTACGAAAGTTTCTTATTTTTTTATGATCTTTACAAATATGTACTTTTTGATATACCATTCCATTTGATTTAACTGAGAAACGGGTATGTACCCCTCAAACTACCCCCCAAGGAGCGGTTTTAGGGGGTTGAAAATATTTTCCTGAAATTCTTTGGGGTCGATATATATAATAAATTTTTTATTCTAAAACTCTATCTTCAATAGTTTGGGCGCAAAGCAATGCCGGACACACTATTGGAGGACCCTGTATATGCAACATTAAAATATATTTTGGGTCATAATTTTTAAACTATTGCCCGTCTGCCCCCAAAACCGGGTATAGGTGTTATCAGGGGACCCTCCTTCACAACATATTTCAATATGAAGAAAATCCAAACCGGCCCACTAAAAGGTTCCCCTTGTAAGTAATGGATACTTTAAACGAGACTGGCTCGTGACAAGTTTATTTAAATGGCTAGAGACAGTTAATCTTGAATACAGTATTGTAATCTGGTTTATATTATAGCATAAAATTTATCTACGTATAAAATTTAATTTTCGGGGTGTCGTACTTTTTGAAACATCCTGTATATATACAGATATAAGTGTAAAACCGTATGTAAGTATGTGTACTTCGAAACTACAAGCATCGTTGGATTTGTTTCGGAATTCACTCATTGCCAGACAAAAAGTTTTATTCAGGTTTTTGGAAATATGCATCTTTACTTGAGTTATACAGGGTGTTCACGGGAACCGAGTGATCATAGCTAACTTTGTTATTATTGGAGCTAGAAGATCGGTTAAATGGGCAAAGTATCAGTATTTTTTTCCGGGATGAATAATGGCGGTGTCAAAAAACAATTGAATGTCAAATTTCAGAGATATATAGATATTCAACTTTTTTTTTAATGGAATATCCTATATATTATTACTGATTTTTAAAGCTGAGAATATTTCCTTTATAAAAGTGTTATACATGCATGATAGTACAGTTGATAGAAAACAAGTTTTAACAGGTATAACATTAATAGAAAATATCGAAAAACAGTGTGCTATGAAGATTTAATAAAATGCAAACAAATGATTAAAACATTTAAAACAATAGTTTCAGGTTTTTATGCCATTTGTTCGCAAATTTGTAATGTTTTTGAATTTAATTGATAACGAATAAAATTATTTATTATAATTAATTATATTTTTTTATGAATAATACTCAAAAACGTTAAAAATCTGCGAAATAAGGCACAATACTTGAAATACTTCTTTTAAATTTTTTTATCATTTGTTTGTATTTTATTAAATCTTCATAGCACACTGTTTTTCGATATTTTCTATTAATGTTATACCTGTTATAACTTGTTTTCTATCAACTGTACCATCATACATGTATAACATTTTATAAAGAAAATATTCTCAGCTATAAAATTCAGTAATAATATATAGGGTGTTCCATTAGAAAAAAGTTGTAATTCAATATATCTCTGAAATTCGACATTCAATTGTTTTTTTGATACCGCCATTATTCATCCCGGAAAAAATACTGATACTTTGCCCATTTAACCGATCTGCTAGCTCCAATAGTAACAAAGTTAGCAATGATCACTTGGTTCCCGCGAACACCCTGTATATAGACCGGGAGCCAGGCTACATTCCGTTTAAAAAACCGTTAGGATTCATAAGAGTTGGTGATTTACATTCAGAAAGATGTAAAGAATGAAATTCTGAAGGTTGCCGGAAAAAAAACTCGGAACTTTTTTTGATACGAGCATTATAACGGAGTCCTTCCAGTTATAAAAAAAATTAGATGTTGCACCATTTTTAATTTTGATGAAAGTTTAGTCAGTTGTTATTATACGTATTAGTTAGCAAAAACTGAAATTAGAAAACTTTAAATGTTCACAGGTTGGAGGTGGTGATCGTTATACCCTCGTAAGATATGAAAATTTCATCGATTTTTAACGTTTTTTCGACTCGCTATAGCATGCGTTCTAATTAAACAATTATAATGAACTTGGGGTCATTTGAAAGCCCAAAGAGTCTAGCTTCAAAATGATTTAACTCAATTTTAAGTTTAGGTTATTTTCGTTGTAGATATTCGTAATAAAGGCTTTTCAATTTCATTTATGAAATTGTCATTTTATCTTTTTTTCAAAATTTTCAGTGGCTTTCTGATTTAACCGAGAATGCTGTAATTATGCGTAAGTTATGTTCACATATAGTACTCAGTACCCACAAAAAATCAGCTTGATTGATGCACATTTTCTATTAAAAAAATGAAGTTAAATATCACAAATATCACGGAAACACCAAAAACAGCTGTTTTCAAAGCAAATAAAAGTTATGTGGGGGGCAAGATAAAATGCTGATTTTTTTTTTACAAATGCTCTTAATAATTATCTAAAAAGGGCAATTTGATTAGTTTTGTTATTTTAATTTTTTTAGCTGCCAGAAATTTAAAAATAATCAAAAAAATGCAAAAACTCCAAAATTAGCTATTTTCAAAGTAAAAAAAATCTATGAAGGGGGTGAGATTAAAATCTGATTTTTTTTCTACAGATGCTACTGCCCCTTTTGAGTGACGTAAGTTGCCGCGCGACGCCTATATGACTTTTTTAAGTCCACGATACAGCTGCATTGGAGTAATAAAATTGTTGATTTTTATTTTATTTTTCATTTATAAAGCGTGATATTGATGTTTTTCAGTCTAATTGCAGGACACTAAGTGGCTAGAAAAATTTTAAAAATCAGAAAAACACCACTTGGCCTTTGAACCTTACTACTGTAAGCATCTTAAAAAAAATTCAGATTTTAATCTCACCCCCTTCACAGATTTTTTTTACTTTGAAAATAGCTAATTTTGGAGTTTTTGCATTTTTTTGATTATTTTTAAATTTCTGGCAGCTAAAAAAATTAAAATAACAAAACTAATCAAATTGCCCTTTTTAGATAATTATTAAGAGCATTTGTAAAAAAAAAATCAGCATTTTATCTTGCCCCCCACATAACTTTTATTTGCTTTGAAAACAGCTGTTTTTGGTGTTTCCGTGATATTTGTGATATTTAACTTCATTTTTTTAATAGAAAATGTGCATCAATCAAGCTGATTTTTTGTGGGTACTGAGTACTATATGTGAACATAACTTACGCATAATTACAGCATTCTCGGTTAAATCAGAAAGCCACTGAAAATTTTGAAAAAAAGATAAAATGACAATTTCATAAATGAAATTGAAAAGCCTTTATTACGAATATCTACAACGAAAATAACCTAAACTTAAAATTGAGTTAAATCATTTTGAAGCTAGACTCTTTGGGCTTTCAAATGACCCCAAGTTCATTATAATTGTTTAATTAGAACGCATGCTATAGCGAGTCGAAAAAACGTTAAAAATCGATGAAATTTTCATATCTTACGAGGGTATAACGATCACCACCTCCAACCTGTGAACATTTAAAGTTTTCTAATTTCAGTTTTTGCTAACTAATACGTATAATAACAACTGACTAAACTTTCATCAAAATTAAAAATGGTGCAACATCTAATTTTTTTTATAACTGGAAGGACTCCGTTATAATGCTCGTATCAAAAAAAGTTCCGAGTTTTTTTTCCGGCAACCTTCAGAATTTCATTCTTTACATCTTTCTGAATGTAAATCACCAACTCTTATGAATCCTAACGGTTTTTTAAACGGAATGTAGCCTGGCTCCCGGTCTAATAGTCATGTGTAATAGATTAAAGTTTTATTTGTGAAATATCTGATTACAAACATAATAGAATATAATATAATGGTTACTTTTTGAAACAAAATTATATGTTAGTCATTTTTTTTTTTGTAACAGCTTTATCATATCTTATCCCATTAATAACAACCCAGCTCCCCTTATGATTAGAAATTCTGGTCTCAAACTTTGTGTAAAATATAACTTTTAAACGATAAAAACTTGAGCAATTATCTCTAAAATTCATTATTTATAATTATAATTATAGGAACTATATTAAGTATTAAGTATACAATAGTATACAAAGTATATCAATTATATAACTGTAATGAGTTATACATTAAAATTTAAAGAAAATAGTACAGGTAATGAGGAAGGTATAATGGAATCTGTTGAAAAAAAAAAAAGATTAAACTCACATTTGTGCCAAAACTGCCTATAGAGTGGAACCTCGAAAGTACGTTTTTGAAAGGACTGAGTAAGGGGAAAAACGTACTTACGAAATTTTTTTACCTAAAGAGGTTCCACTGTATACGAGTAATATGGTTTCGATCAATTGAATCGGTGAGTGAAAGAACAATACAAGTGCCAAAAATGGCAATTTTAACTGAGATAGGCAAAATGTTAAAAATTCATAGCTCTATCACATAGCAAAATAATAATACATCGACCAACATCGTACGTGCGACGGGAGGTAGTTCAATTTTTTTTACAATTACTTTTACCTTACTTTTCTGACGAAATCCTCGAATTTTACTACCATATTATTTCTTGGAAAGTCAAAAATGAAGATTCTGAGTAAAAATTACAAATAATTTTTTTTGTAAAATAATAAAAAATAAAATAATAAAGCCGAAAATAAAGCAATAAAAAAAAAATTTGCAATTTTTTTTTAATTGAGTGAAAGAACAGTATAACTGCCGATCATTTTTTTTCAAATATCTTTTTTTGCAATTTTTTTTAAATTTATTTATGTACGTATTATTATCGGTTAACATAAGTTCTATAATGTCACAATACATAATTAGACCAAATAACCCATAGTTCTCCTTTAAAACAGTTTTTTTCGTTTTTCTCAAAATGGTCATTTTGGAGATGTATCGTTCTTTCACTCACCGATTCAATTACAGTCTAGAGTAAAAATAGTTTTGAAAATTTCAAAGGTGTATAGATAGTTGAGGAAAACAAATTTTAATCAAAACGGGTCCTAAATCAAATCTTTTATAAATTTGTGAGTCCTGAAATGAAAGGGTTGATTTAGAATTTATTTAACTCATTTTAGTCAGTATTATATGCCCTGAAAATTTCCGATACCTTTTTTAAATCCTATTTAACTGTAAACATAAGACGATTTTGTACCTGCCTAAATGTAATTGTTTTAGCTTCTGAAGGATCTGTACATAAAAAAACGAAACGTGAGTGTTTATTTTAAGATTAAATATATAAAAAATATCAGGGTAAATTGGTTCGAACATTTGAGTATGTTAAAAATACTTAACAAGGTGAACATCCTTTCTATACAAATTGGTTTCAAAGAAGTTGGACCGGTATTTAAAGGTTGTGGAAAATACAATGTAGGTATTCACTGAAAGTTACTTCAGATGTGAAGTTTCGGATCTACCTCATTATCTAAAAAGGTACTCTACTTTTGGGGGGAACAAGTTTCTTTATTTGAAACTTATCGAGAACGTATTGATTGCCATCGCAAAGAATCCATTCTGTAAATGGATTTATAATGAATTCTGATTAAAACTGTTGTTTTTAATCAAAATTAAAACAGAACAGTCATTTGCAAATTATATTTTGAAAGTATAAAATATGCACAAATTTTAATTGACTAACCATAAGCAAATATTTTTGTTGTTTTCTAGATTTTTATTGTCATATGACAATTGATTTTTTGACTGTATAATTTGTACAATTGTTCTTTTTGGATTTTGAATAGTTCAAACGAATCAAATGTTTTGATAATTCTTTAGAAATATTTAATAATACCTATATCCTTTATTTCTGTATACAGGGTGACCCATTTTAAGTGCACACCTCTAATAACTTTTTATGGTGAATTGTTATAAAAAAACTTTTCAGATAAAAGTTACACGGTTTGGAGAGGGACATGGACTTACCCGGATGAAATTTTTTTAAGTGGTGTTTTCAGGGTGATATGAAGGTCAACATCATTTTTTTAAATGGGAACCTATAGTTTTAATTAAGTAATTTTATTTTACGTGAAAAAACACGTATCTTTCATTGAAAATTTTTTTTGAAAAACTTAAACCTTTCCAAGATATCTAACAAAAAAATTCGAGATTTTGAACTTTAAATATTTTTTTACTAAAAAACCATCAGGTTTAGGAAAAAAGTATAAAATACAAAAAATGTTTATTTTGGTCTAATAAAATTTAAAGTATTATTCTAATTTTTTTTTAACATTTTTTTTTTTTGCTTAAATAAAATGAATTGAAAAAGTTTTAAAAATAATTCTTCATACAAGCTGTCTAAAGAGACCAGCAGGTTTCATAGACAAACCCCCTTTTTTAAAAAAAAATATATAAAAAATAGTTCTTCATGTCTTATTAGATCAAAATAAACAACCAACAATGGTAATGGGGCTTTGGTGGGACTATCATAGGATAGGTGTGGTTTAGTTTCTTGATCACGACACTTTTTTGTGGCGCTGTGTTATGATAAAACTGAATACCTTCGGTATTAGCATTACCCGACGTGCACTACAAGGAGGTTGTCGATCGGATTTTAAAACTTTTTCAATTTTTCAAAAAAATTAGAATAATACTTTAAATTTTATTAGACCAAAATAAACATTTTTTGTATTTTATACTTTTTTCATAAACCTGATGGTTTGTGAGTAAAAAAATATTTAAAGTTCAAAATCTCGAATTTTTTTGTTAGATATCTTGGAAAGGTTCAAGTTTAAAAAAAAAATTCAATGAAAGATACGTGTTTTTTCACGTAAAATAAAATTACTTAATTAAAACTATAGGTTCCCATTTAAAAAAATGATGTTGACCTTCATATCACCCTGAAAACACCACTTAAAAAAATTTCATCCGGGTACGTCCATGTCCCCCTCCAAACCGTGTAACTTTTATCTGAAAAGTTTTTTTATAACAATTCACCATAAAAAGTTATTAGAGGTGTGCACTTAAAATGGGTCACCCTGTATATCGTCTATTATTTTCAACCTTTTTATGAACATATTTTATAAAAAAATACTCTTATATGCTTTTTATATAAAACCACCCAATCAATGCAATTAATATTTATTTTAATTAAAAAGTACATCACTATATTTATTGGAAATATTTTCTGTCATAAAAATATTAATTGATATTTAATACTGACGCCATATGGAATAATATTTTTGAGTCAATGACCCCATACAAAAACAACGTAAATGATTGTCTTTATTTTTCTCCATTCCGAGTTTTTCCCCTCATGCGCATAGAGTGCATATGAATTACTGAATATATTATATGCGGAATATATATATGTTACATGGTGTTGAAAAAAGATGAATACACCAGCGTAAGTCGACAGGAAGGAATTATCAGGAAAAATGATTCAGACAAAAATGTTAGCATTTTTTCCCAGCTATCACATGGCGATGTCAGTTGTGGGGGATGATCTTCCCCCCAGGGGAACGCACCTCCCTTAGTATTTTTATATGGGAAACCCCTATTTTTATAACAGATTTCGATTCTCTGACCCAAAATACCCCGGAGACCCTCAAAATATTTTTTATTAGTGCCCAACACGCACTTACCAGTTTTATTTTTTTGTTCTTCAGTATGTAATGTACCCATTGATAAGCAAGTCATGACGAGCTATATACATTATATTTCAGTTTTAGTCAATTTGACTGTAACCCTAATTTACATTGATTTGCACGGGGCCCTTTTCTATCAATAAATCCATATAAATTACTACTTTAACCATTGCATACAGACAGATATTATTATATAGACGGATATTCAATATACAATAATTTGACATCGTTTGTACGCATTTCAACCTGATTTCACAATAATGTCTATGCCATTGTAACATTTCTTTTTGAAGTAACGATCGAATACGCTTGCCCTGAAGATAGGAAGCTTAGAAATAACTCAAACGAATCAAAACTGTGTCTAAAGGTGCTCTGTTTCACAGTCTAACGAGCAAAATGGTAACAGGTTTAGAATCTTGTCCGGCCAACTGTTGGAATCGGAAATAAGCACTTGCGTAAGTTTAGAGAAGGTGTTTTCTGTTGGATGTTACGAATATTTTCTATTCGAATAAATTTTGATATAAATACGTATCTGTGTCTGTATGTTTATTAATATATGTATTTATATTATGTAAGAATTTTTTTTAACATAATAGAGTAGTTATTTGTAATAGTTTTTGAATGTAAAACGTTTTATTTTTACTTATTGGAATATTTTATTTTGTAAATTTCTGTTATTAGTTTATATGTAGTACCTGAATAAAGTAAAGATAGAAATCATATGTAGCGTACTCATCAATGTCCAGCCCAAATTTCTGGACCTAAAAACGTAAAATTTTATGAGTGTATACTTTTGTTAAACTTTTTTTTATTTTAATTTTTTTTGCGTTCGAAAATTTTGAAATAATTATCCAAGATGTTTAAGTAAAAATATATATTATTATATATAATTTCGGAATTTTTTTACCCAAAAAAATAATATTTTAATGTAAAATAAAACGGACAAGTGCGTGTTGAGCACGCACATGATAGGGTTCCGTAGTCATTCTCACTACGATTTATAAAAAAATAGTTTTTTCAAAATTTTCGTGACTGAAGGGTTAAAATCAAAAAGTCATTTGACTTTTATTATTGCACTTTAGGAGACCTATCAAATGACACCCCACTCAATGGGGTAAATGAAAAAAATGTGACTTCACTTTTCAATCTATGATAGGGGGGTCCAAAATATGTTTGACAATGTTCGTTATAATTTCCAGTGAAAGTACTAATTAAAAGCTACATTCTGAATTTTTTTCAGATTTTTTGAATCGATAGTTTAGAAAATAGAGGGGGACACGCTTTTTAATGACTTTGGAGAGCAAATACATCGTGATTGAAGGGTTAAAATCAAAAAGTTCTGTTACATTTTTTGTTGCATTTTAGGAGACCTTTCTAATGACACCTCACTCAATGGGGTAGGTGAAAATTTTTTTTTGAAAACACTTTTCATTTTATGGAAAGGGGGTCTAAAAAATTTTTTTTTCCAAAAATCTTATAATTTCTGTTTTTGGGTCATTAATCTACGACCGTATACCAAATTTCATCTTATCATCTCAAAATTTTTGAAGACGGACGGACGGACATGGAGAAACTATAAGGGTTCCTAGTTTTCTACGGAACCCTAAAAAGAAGCAAAAATACATTCAAATTGTTCTAGACGAATGTTACAAATGATTAAATGATAGAAACTTTTATAAAGTATACAAATTAATGTTCATAAAATGTAATACTTCAAAGAAATTAAAATAAATATACATTTCATAATTATTTTACTATGAATTATTATTAATGAAAGTAACAAAAACGTTTGAAGAAAAGTACAGAGATAAAATTATTGAAATCTAGTCGCTATTCATCAAAAACTTTTTATAAACTCATAGAGAAATATTAATTAGTGAACGATAGTCCTTTGTAATGAATTTTATTTAATTCTTGATATTAAAAATGTCATAATTACAAGTCGATATTCAAATCTATACTACATTAATTAATTCAATTTATATGCTAGTTTAATTGAACTAATTGGACGTCCAAAATAAAGTCCTAAAAGATAATTGACCAGCCGTATGCGTGGGTTGATGACACTGATAACTCTTGAAATGGAAATCATTGCAATTAATCTTGATGGCGGCATAACATGCACGAATTAATAAAACAAAAATATCACGAAAAAAAATAAAAACGTATGACGTCTTTTTAATTGGTATCATTACGACGTACGTGCTGGGTATTTGTACATGCTATCAAATAATTTCAATAAAAGGATAACAAAAAAATAAAGATACATATAATGTAAGTATTTTGTTGTGATATATTCATTTGTATATACAGGATGTCCAAGATAAGCGTGCAATGCATGGGGATATCCTAAACGGTAAGAGATACAGATGTGGTTAAATGAGATGAATTATTTGTAATAAAGGGGTGAGTATTACAACATCAAAAAATATTATAATTTTATGTGGTTCAGGCGGTATACCCAAAAAACTGAAAATTCAGAATTTCTTTAAATAACTATAACTTTTTTGGCAAAGTAGATAGGTACTTTTTGTTTGCGGTTTCTTAAAGCACTTTTTTGAGTAGAATTGTTTGGTGTATTTAGAATTTTTATATCACTTTTAGTTTCCGAGTTACAAGCCCTAACTTTAGTTTTTCTTATGGGCCGCCAAGTTGGCTATATCATATTTGAACGTGTTTTTTACTCTACTTTACAACGATATATCACATGACATACTTATTATAGAAAATAAGTCGAAGTACAAAATATTGGTAATATTTATAAAGTATTTTATTACAAACATTTAAGTAAGCCATGAAAAACAAAAATTGTTAAACAAAAATCGCAATAACAACAATGAAAATAACAAATGCATATTTAAAAACAATAAACTATTACAAAAAAAAGGTTTTTACTTTTTTTTAATAATAAGTATGACATGTGACATATCATTGTAAAGTAGAGTAAAAAACACGTTCGAATATGATATGGCCAACTTGGCGGCCCATAAGAAAAACTAAAGTTAGGGCTTGTAACTCGGAAACTAAAAGTGATATAAAAATTCTAAATACACCAAACAATTCTACTCAAAAAGTGCTTTAAGAAACCGCAAAAAAAAAGTACCTATCTACTTTGCCAAAAAAGTTATAGTCATTTAAAGAAATTCTGAATTTTCAGTTTTTTGGGTATACCGCCTGAACCACATAAAATTATTAATATTTTTTTATGTTGTAATACTCACCCCTTAATTACAAATAATTCATCTCATTTAACCACATCTGTATCTCTTACCGTTTAGGATATCCCCATGCATTGCACGCTTATCTTGGACAGCCTGTATAGTACAATAGCTATGTAAAGTACTTCCTTCTATTGTTGGGTTCTATTTATGTGAGGGTTTCAACTGTCAAAACGAACAGTTTAAAAAAAATCCATTTCTTGACTTACGTAGAATTACGTCTTCCCCGGCGGTATTGGTGGGTTATTTCGTAAGCACGAATGCAATAATTATTTGTCACATTTTGGAAGCTCATATCTCCGGAACTAACAATAAAAATAGAGCTAATTTTTATAGATTTTGTACATACAGCCGACCTTCAATATTTTCCCCGTGTCACAGATGAAAATAATTTGTTGTATTTGTTTCGGCGGGGAAAACGGATAGGTGCCGAGACATTTACTATTTTTTATTATCATGAATAAATAGCTATGTAATGTAAGTAACGTATTTTTTTTTAATTGAATAATTTTTTAAATTATAGTTGATTATTATTCCTTGGAACTTCAGGAAGAATTTTAGGCCAATTACAATTTAAAGAAAAACGATTAAAAGAGTATTTTTTGTCAAATTCAGTATATGTGGCCTCAATCGATTCGTCTAAGTATCCCCAGTAAAAATCAGCCATAAAAACACCCCGTCATCGATTTAGATTCTAAGCATAAGCTTATTTTCATTGGATTTTGTACATAAAGCCTATTTTTATAATTAAATATAAATATAACTTATTTTCTATAACAAAAATAAACAATATACCTTGTTCTACGTTATTATTTGCGGTACAGTTGTTATTAGGCTCCTTTGTTTCTTTAAAAATAAATCAAATTACATAAAACCTATTTAATATTTTTTTTATAAAGTTTCATAATTTTAAATCAAAACATTAGGAACCACAGATGCACAGTGAGGTAAAAAAAAAATTACATCCAGTAATATCAACATAGCAAAAGAGGAACTCATGCCAATAAAATAGACCTGAACAAACATATGTTTACCCGAAATCACTCCCAATGGTATATCAAATAACTATTACATAAGATCACAGCGTTGTGCTATTTATTTAATTAGTAATTTTGAGTTGGTAAATAGATTATACGACGGCAAAGTGAACTGGAATGCTGTAATTGTCGTACGTGATTGCCCCACAGGTAAATTAGTGCGCTATTTTATTTGCTACAGTCTTTGTTTTGTTTCTGAGAGTCGTCAAAATAAATACAATGTTGTAGTCGGTCTTACCTTAAGGGAATACTTTACTAGACACATATGTATACCGGTTGTTCAAAATAAAACGTTTTTTCGAAAACTATTTACAGAAAAATTTAGTGTGCAGTGGGAAATATCATGATTTTTTTGTTTGTTGGTGTATTTTATTTTTAATCTTTTCACGAGTACTTTCTTATATCATATTTTTTCCAAGACTTGATTCTACGTGGAAATGTAAAAAAATATTTTCCTATTTTAAATTGATATGATTGACAACATATTTACCATTTCAAAAGAAGTAGAGGCTCATCACTAGGTGGAATTTTCTTCAATCATGATAATTTTTACTCAAAAATATATTCTTCAGAGATGATACGGTACGGGAACACTTATCGCACGACAAATTTGAGAAAACTGCAAAATTATTATTTAACTCTTTGAGGCACGGAATTTTAGCTAATAAATAAACCCATATTGCACAGAATTTTTTTTTAATTTTTTAACAAATTTGGTTTATTTTAATTAGTAAAAAATACAATAACAAGAAAAAAATAAAAAATAAACAAAAAGTCATTAAGCCATTTTCAACGTCTAGCGAGCCTGTACTGACAAGTTTAACAGTCAAGCAAATACCAGTGAGACACCTGATGTGAAATTATTAACTAGTTTCAAGAGGTGGAACTAAATTTAAACCTTAGTTCCAGTAAAAATTTTAATTTTTCGAAGTGGTATAAAAAAAGTCCCACCATGCAGATTGAAGTTACAAAAAGGTAGGACACTTCTAGTCCCGCCTATCCCCAAAGAGTTAAAATATAAAGTTAACACTACAAAAAAAAAAAAAAAACAGATAAAAAGTGGCATGGTTTTTTGCCCCCTCCAAACTAAGTAATTTTTGCCTGAAAAGTTTTCCTGTAAACAGTTTTTTGTTTGAAATAAAAAAATCTGACATGTCTACTACCTTTTTGTACGGTATTATAATTAACATGAATATAAGTAAGTAGTTAGTAAAGAAGCAGTTTGTAAGGGGTAACAAAATTCTATGATATTTATTTAAATGTTAAGCGCATGCGCACTTAGTAAAAAATGACAGTATTAATAAAGTCTTGATATTTGTATGTTAAGCAGCACCAATTTGTTTTTATGAATTAAAGACCCATTTTCTAAATTCTAATATTTGCATTTGTTATTTATAGGTATTTTTATGTTGTTTTTTTTTTTTTTTTTTTTAATGGCAACATTGATTTTTAAAACGAAAATCTATATTTTTGTTTTAGGGATTTTATTTTACAATAAAAAAAATGAGAAAGTTTTGTTCGAAACATTTTTTAATCCGAGGCGATTTTTGAGTCAGTGATAAATTATAATACCAAAATTTGCTCCTACATATTATAATTTATGTATAACTATTACGTATAATTATGATTTGAAACATCATTCTTTTTGTCATATTTTTTCTCTTAATAACTGTTTTATAAAGACAAATCCCACGTTCGATACGTTCATTTGTTAAAATCTTAAAAAAAAATCACCTCAGATTAAAAAACGTTAGGAGCAATTTTAAAAAAAAATAAAATCAAAAATATTGGTTCTCGTTTGAAATCAAAGCAACAATAAAAAAAATTAAAAAATCCATAACGCAATAAAAAGTTTCATGACACTACCCCTTACAAATTGTATAACTATTTTTCTGAAAAGTTTTTTTTTCCAAATATCTTTTTTTTTTTCGAAATAAAATTTCATAACGTACCTATTATAAAGAAAATATTTAAAAATAATCTGCCGTGTGCCACAGGACTTTCTTATACATAATAATGACAGTAAACAGTGTACGCGATAAAATTATAGATAATAATATTACCTACAATTTTCAACTTGGCCATTTTCTCTAATTCGCACTGTTTCAGTGTAATTCGAAAAATTCAAAAATCGATGTAGGTAAACATCCGTTTCCGGTTGAATGATCGTTTTCAAAAATAGGAGGTTTTCTTCCCAGGCAAAAATCAATCTTAAGTATAAAATTCCACCTTTCTACGATTTGTCGTATTTGAGTTACAGCGTCTACAGACAGACCGACAGACAGACACACAGACATCATGGCGAAAATAGTCAGTATGGATTCAGGGAAGGTCAAAATTGATAATTCCATCAAAAACCGGATTTCGAAAAAAATCGCGTTTACTATACTTACTTATACTATATGTATATTTCATATACATTGGTATAAGAAAGTAAAAATACCATAACTCC
This sequence comes from Sialis lutaria, assembly GCA_949319165.1. Taxonomy (NCBI): domain Eukaryota; kingdom Metazoa; phylum Arthropoda; class Insecta; order Megaloptera; family Sialidae; genus Sialis; species Sialis lutaria. Next base: position 8,470,389 of record OX439243.1, on the reverse strand, counting down.
TAAACGACTGATGATGGAAGGGTGTAATTTTATATTTATAATAATCTTTCATCTGGGAAGACAACCACCTTATTTTTAAAATGATCACTAAACCGGAAACGGATGGTTACTCTTGTAATTTTTTGAATTTTTTGAAATAAGACAAAAATGTTTTAGATAAAAAATGTCGAGTATGTTATTATCTATAATTAATTCCCCATACATTTTTTTCCAACACTTATGATTTAGCCAGAAATAATTTTTTAAAAATCATTATTTAAAATAATCTATACTGGTTGTCTGGTGATTTGACCGTACGGATCACGACTCATACCGTCATGTCACCGAGCGACCACTGCAAACTAAATAAAATAGAGTGTACAGTGTTTATTCTCAATATTATGTATAAGAAAGACCCATGGTACCTATAGCAAACACGTACAGTCTCTGTAATACGTATAAGAAAGTCCCATGACACTCATGGCAGATATTTCTTCTCTGTTATGAACCATTTGAAATGTACTTAAAATCGAATACTTAGTAAAAAAAAAAAAAATTAATTTGTTTTTTCGAAAAAATGAATAGAACATAAATTATAGATAATAATATTACCTACAATTTTCAACATTGTCATTTTTCTCTAATTTGCACTGTTTCAGTGTAATTCGAAAAATTCAAAAATCGATGTAGGTAAACATCCGTTTCCGGTTGAATGATCGTTTTCAAAAATAGGAGGTTTTCTTCCCAGGCAAAAATCAATCTTAAGTATAAAATTCCACCTTTCTACGATTTGTCGTATTTGAGTTACAGCGTCTACAGACAGACAGACACACAGACATCATGGCGAAAATAGTCAGAATGGATTCAGGGAAGGTCAAAATTGATAATTCCATCAAAAACCGGATTTCGAAAAAAATCGCGTTTACTATACTTACTTATACTATATGTATATTTCATATACATTGGTATAAGAAAGTAAAAATACCATAACTCCTAAACGACTGATGATGGAAGGGTGTAATCTTATATTTATAATAAACTTTCATTTGGAAAGACAACCACTTAATTTTTACAACGATCACTAAACCGGAAACGGATGTTTACTCTTGTCATTTTTTAAATTTTTTTAAGTAAGACAAAAATGTTTTAGATAAGAAATGTCGAGTATGTTATTATCTATAATTTATTCCCCAAACATTTTTTTCCAACAGTTATGATTTAGCCAGAAAGATTTTTTTTAAATAATTATTTAGAATAATCTATACTGGTTGTCGGGTGATTTGACCGTGCGGATCACGACACATACCGTCAAGACACCAGGTGACCACTGCAAACTAAATGAAATAGAGTGTACAGTGTTTATTCTCAATATTACGTATAAGAAAGACCCATGGTACCTATGACAAACACGTACAGTCTCTGTAATACGTATAAGAAAGTCCCATGACACTCATGGCAGATATTTCTTCTCTGTTATCAACCATTTGAAATGTACTTAAAAACGAATACTTGGTAAAAAAAAAAAAAAAATTAAATTTGTTTTTTCGAAAAAATTAATAGAACATAAATTATAGATAATAATATTACCTACAATTTTCAACTTGGCCATTTTTCTCTAATTCGCACTGTTTCAGTGTAATTTGAAAAATTCAAAAATCGATGTAGGTAAACATCCGTTTCCGGTTGAATGATCGTTTTCAAAAATAGGAGGTTTTCTTCCCAGGCAAAAATCAATCTTAAGTATAAAATTCCACCTTTCTACGATTTGTCGTATTTGAGTTACAGCGTCTACAGACAGACCGACAGACAGACACACAGACATCATGGCGAAAATAGTCAGTATGGATTCAGGGAAGGTCAAAATTGATAATTCCATCAAAAACCGGATTTCGAAAAAAATCGCGTTTACTATACTTACTTATACTATATGTATATTTCATATACATTGGTATAAGAAAGTAAAAAATACCATAACTCCTAAACGACTGATGATGGAAGGGTGTAATCTTATATTTATAATAAACTTTCATTTGGAAAGACAACCACTTAATTTTTACAACGATCACTAAACCGGAAACGGATGTTTACTTTTGTCATTTTTTAATTTTTTTTAAGTAAGACAAAAATGTTTTAGATAAGAAATGTCGAGTATGTTATTATCTATAATTTATTCCCCAAACATTTTTTTCCAACAGTTATGATTTAGCCAGAAAGATTTTTTTAAAATAATTATTTAGAATAATCTATACTGTTTGTCGGGTGATTTGACCGTGCGGATCACGACACATACCGTCAAGACACCAGGTGACCATTGCAAACTAAATGAAATAGAGTGTACAGTGTTTATTCTCAATATTACGTATAAGAAAGACCCATGGTACCTATGACAAACACGTACAGTCTCTGTAATACGGATAAGAAAGTCCCATGACACTCATGGCAGATATTTCTTCTCTGTTATCAACCATTTGAAATGTACTTAAAAACGAATACTTGGTAAAAAAAAAAAAAAAATTAAATTTGTTTTTTCGAAAAAATGAATAGAACATAAATTATAGATAATAATATTACCTACAATTTTCAACTTGGCCATTTTTCTCTAATTCGCACTGTTTCAGTGTAATTTGAAAAATTCAAAAATCGATGTAGGTAAACATCCGTTTCCGGTTGAATGATCGTTTTCAAAAATAGGAGGTTTTCTTCCCAGGCAAAAATCAATCTTAAGTATAAAATTCCACCTTTCTACGATTTGTCGTATTTGAGTTACAGCGTCTACAGACAGACCGACAGACAGACACACAGACATCATGGCGAAAATAGTCAGAATGGATTCAGGGAAGGTCAAAATTGATAATTCCATCAAAAACCGGATTTCGAAAAAAATCGCGTTTACTATACTTACTTATACTATATGTATATTTCATATACATTGGTATAAGAAAGTAAAAACTCGTATCTTTGATATAGCGAGGAAGCAAATTGATTAAAAATGAAATATTTCAATTCATCATAATCTTTCCAATATTAACAGATTAAAACAATAATTTTAATTATAATACGTTTTCATAAAACCCTGTCATGAGCGCGACCTATCCTGCATGATCGGACATATAATTTAATTAATAAGCATACGTGATTGTGATATTCTTTTTCTATATCCATGCTATACAAAATATGATTAAATAAAAAAAGAGAAAATTACTGACGCGTCCATCTCTAAAATGAATAAAAACTTCAAATATCTCTACTTTTTTGTTTTATACAGTAACTAGTAGTAACTACAGCTTCTAATCATGGACATAGGAATATAGGGACGGAGCATAACGCTGCGGGGTGGAAGCCGTTAAGGGGAGGGAGACGAGGTAGTATGTGCCTAATTTTGATTGGTTACTATGCTATAGAATTCAAATGTTACTGAATATTATATTATGTCCATATGTCAAATAACTTTTTTTGTGTAATTAGTAACTCATTATTTTCCTTAAAATTAAAATGAATTAAGAGTGTTTACACCCAAAAATGGTGCAGTGCTGTGTACCTTTATGTGAAAACAGATCAGATAATCAAAACTGGAATAAAATAAAAAATACAGAAAATAATGTAAAAATTTCATTTCACGGTTAGGTATTCAATTTTTTATTATTGTTATTTATCTTTAAAAAATATCTGTTGCTCTTGTTAATAAACTATTTATTACGTGAAATGTATAAGTATGTTAAAAAAATATAATATAAATTTTTAATAAATTAAATCTGTTAAAAAACTAATTATTTTTATTTATTTAAGATACAATAATGGTAGAATGAATTATTGTTACAGTTTTTTTTCTATAAAGTTAGGAATAGTTGTTATTTATCTTTAAAAAATCGAATTTATCAATAATTATTTTTAAATTTAGCGGTACTGAACGTCGCACAAGTGTAACCAATCAAATCTAGGCACATAAGTAACCATAGTAATCAATCAGTCCCCCTCCGCAATTCGGCTTCACCCCCCTCGCCAATAAAGCTAGTTTATGCTCTGTCCCTATATTCCTATGTCCATGCTTCTAATATGTACACAATGTTCATCTGTTGCTGCTCAGTTTATAAACTTAGGTGATATAAATTATGTTAAAGTTATAATTAAAGTAAACGTCACAAACATACAACCGAATCACGGAGCCGCAACTTTCAGGCCCGGTAGTCCATCACTCAACCCACCTGCACCTAAATGTGGCCAACTTGCGGTAACGTGACTAACTATCATACCTTACAACTAATATTTTTTGCTCGCGTTAAGGCTATGAGTTATATTTGATGAAGTTGTTTTATTATATTATGCACGTGGTGTTTTTGTAGTGTGTCGTATACGTATAACTTAGATATTAAATTCTTGTGTTGTATTTTGCAGCACGTTCAGGTATTACAAATATGAAGATCGTATGTTTTTTGTATAGATTCCTTCAAAATCTTCGTAGTATGATATACAGGATGGTTCAAAACTGACTATATATTATAATATACATTATACATATACAGGGTGATTCAGCACTGTCGTGCCAATCTTAAATAGTAGATTAAGAAATATTTTAAGCAAAAAACTTCCAACAAACATGTGCTCGGAAATTTTTCGTTAGGGAACTACAGTCTTCCAAAGATTTTGCTCAAAATGAGTTTTTATTTAATGTCTAGAGAACCCTTTGTGATGAAATGATGAAATTTGGTATTCTGTTAAGTAATAATAAGTGTTATCGATTTCTCGTCTTATACAATTATAATTTAGTGGGCCTTTCGATATTAACGTAATTTTTTTGTTCTTTAATTTTTTTATAATGTTGGGCACTTATTTAAGGTTATATGACACAAAATAAACAAAAACATACTTTGCTTATTTGTGATAGGATAAACTGTTGAGAAATATCGATAGAAAAGAAAGCATGCAGAATTTAACTTAATACGAATGCTACAAATTACAAATAATAAATTTATATTCTTGTTCTATGATTAAAGGTAAGAAAAAAAGTTCATATACAGAAACCTCCTAATATGAATCCTCTAACAATAAGATCTATAGCCAGTCCTATTACTGTAATATGTACGTTACTAACTTGACTAAAAAACGAAACTAAAAATGGCTATTTGTTGATAAGGATGCATTTTTTGAGGTAAACTTATTTTAGCTTTTTGTTTTAATTTTTATCATAGAACAAGAATATTTTAGAATGGTTTATTTGAGATTGAAAATGATGTTGGCAACTCGTAACGCATCACAATGAACTGGATAACCAGTCAATCGTTAAAATGTCTTTCTCAAAATTATATATTGTTTTTAACAAAAAGTGGACTACATTTAGTAAACAAAATATCGAAATCAGTTTGGGTGTCACTATTTATAATGGGGAGATGCAACAATGAACAAAAAGTAATAATCTATACAGTAATTTAACTTATGATTACATCTACATATACATATATCTAAACCGTATCGCAGAAATTTCAATCTTTTTATGATTATATATAAATTGCCAAACAATATTAACACATCTTTTAATAAAAAATACACTCTCCGAGGAAAACAAAGCCCTAAACAAGAACAGCTATTCTGTTTATTATATTTATAAAAATGTTTAAGTCGTAAAAACATCAGCGTCAACTTTGTCCACAAATAAAATCTCTTTCGCATAAAGTTATATCTACCCAAAAGCTTCTAGTTGTTTTCTGTATAAAAAACTTTATTGTAATTTTGTTATGTGGGAAACTTGCATCGTTTGTAAACGAGAAGAAAATCTATCAGATTTTCCAGAAAACTTATTCGATCATCATATCTTAGATAAATTAGTTACTAAGATGTATGGTAATTGCGGTCTAAAATACGTAGGTACTGCAAGGAACAAGTACTTTGAATTTCAAAGTGAGATACGTAGGTACAATGTTGTTTTAAACTACGATTTTCAAACTTTCTAATGGATATTAAAAGTATGAAGAAGGTACTCTACAAGTAGCACCGGGAAAGTTGCGTAAGATAGTTTATCCTATGAGATATAGATAAATATATGTTAGAAACTTTTTTAATGATAGAGTAAAGTATATAATATATGGAACACCATGTTTTCGGTAAGAAAACTATGATAATATTATTTAAAATCAGCACTTGTTATTTCATTAGACAGAGAATTTAATCTTTTAACGAGATCGAATAGGCAAAAATAGAATTCTTAAATTAAAATAAAATTAAAATAAAAAATCTAAAACAATCGAAAATCAGCCTCTTAAAAATGTGCGTGTAATATGGCCCACAGTGATCCATATTACACGCTTGTTACCATAATACAGAATTATTTATATTAGGTGGATAAGACATTTGTGTTTTAAATTTAATTTGTTGTTTTTATTTTAAACTTATATGTTGTCAATGTAAAAAAAACAGTGGCGTAGAAAAGAGCATTTACTTAATACCCCATTTAGTTGGCTCCATTATGAAGAGTTGTACTAAAAAAAGGATATTTGCGGAAGTGAATAGTTGTGAAGTACTGGATGATTAATATACTTTTAATCTTTTTTGCCTCACCACAATTCTGGTCAATTATTACACTTCATAGTCATATAAAACCGCATAGTTCATAATAACCGCAACCACTTGTATTAAAAAAAAATTTGCCATCGCCGAGGCAATAAATATTACTTGGATTTAAACCACGGTCAACCCTTGTACCTACATGTTTAAACAGCAATATAATTAATTTAAACATTTTAATACAATAAAAATTTTAACTTACTTAATTTAGCAAAAATAATCAAAAATGACAAATTTCATTAAGTTGCCCTCAATGACATACCGGTACTTTAAACACTGTCATGTCAACTGACGCAGTTATTTAGAAGTGTAAGCTTAGATACATAACAATGTTGTCTTTATAAAATGTAGTAAAAAGGAGGTGTCCATATTACCCGCCTGGTCCATATATACCGACTTTACTCTATGTTATTTCGGTTGGATTTTTATTGATGATTTCTTTATCTTACATATATTTTGATAAAATCTTAAAATGTTACCTGCCCTGAATATCCCAGGGCAAATTCCATTCTATTATGTTATCCACGTCGGGAGAAGGTTGTGTTCGTTCGGTTATAACTGGCTGCATCTAGATACAAAACAAGAAAGAAACAAACAAAAAATCTTAAAATAACTGATAGGTAATTAATGATTTCAAACATAACTATCGGCAAGAAACAATTTATCATAGGTTTATACGGTTTTCGACCCAAGCAGTCAAAAGATGTAATTTTAGCTTTAGGTAATTTTAAACGCTGATTACGAATTTGCAGCCCATTTTTCGCCATCAGTTCAGGATTTTGAGATAACCTAATCTTAAAGTGCAAAAAATGACGAATTAAGCAATGTTTAAGAATTGATTACCAAGTAAGTATTTTTCTCTGCAGTTTTCGTTCACGGTAAAGTTAGTACCTACTATCTTTATAGTCCAGGCAATGAATGGAATGAAAAAGAACAAATTAGGAGTGCGATGAAATTTGGTACCAATGTAGTATACATTATTGTATGTCTGTACACAAAAGTCCCCATCTATAGGCCTTGTGGAAAATTTGTTAGAGCCGTTTGAAGTTTTATTTTGTTATTCTCGAATAACTTCAAGACAAATAAAGATACAGAGGCGTGCCTTATATCAAAATTTTCAAAAATGTTTACTTTTCAGCAATATTTCAAATTTTATTCCAATGTGTGCACCTAAATTGCTGAAAAGTTGCGATGAACTCGAAAATTAAGCGCGTTTAATCAAAAAATTATGTTTAAATGGATTTTTAAGCTCTTAAAACTGATAATAGAAAGAAATGTCCTGTACAAAAGTTGTGGAGAATACAATTTTACATATTTTTATGTAAACTGCAATATTCAAAGTGTGAATATTTATTAGATATTTCTTTTTTTAGGTAGTCGAAAAAACAAAATTAATTTAAAAAATCATATAAATAGTATGCTATGAAAATTAGTATTACATTGAAAATAACACGATATTATAGAAAATTAATGAAAATAAAGGTAAATTATAATTCCAATACTTCCATAAGACTTTAAGTAACATATTATGACTACAATGTACTGAGGTTATACATTATAGCCCCTCGATTGAATATTATTGTATGATTTAATAGTTTTAAATATGAATCTTCAAGATATTTGATTTTATCTTTAAAATACGGATATTAGAGTAGAACAAAATCAGAGTGCCGTAAAAATGTGCATATATGTAGTACTTATATTACTTTACATGTGTGAAAAAGTCCTCACGAATTGGGTATGTGGAAAAAAAATTATAACGATTTTAATGACGATATATTAAATTACAATATATTATGATGTAACATTACTAGCCGTTTTATATCTGAATATTTACATACTATTTATCTCTGTATAACATATACGTTATGAACACTTAAATTATGATTATTTAGATATAGATTTTTCTTTTTTAAATCAAACGATTTTTAAGACATAAATTTATTTGTTTAATTCGAATATATAAAAATATAACATATCATGTATTTTGTACTTGTTTGTAGATATGCTTATAACTTTTCTTTCGGAGTATCAATTAATGGGGACTTTCGTACAGGCGTGGGAGATACATTAGTGAGCGCATCTGAAAAAGTCCTCAAACATTGGAGCCATAGGAAAAAAGTTACAGCTGTTTAATAACTACGGTGTGGTAAATTGTGATTTATATAACTTATTAACAGTAAAAATATTTATAGGTGGTTCTACCAAAAAAACTGGAACTAAATTTTATTTTTATTTGGCTAACGTATCGTTCATATTAAAAGCAGTACTCAATTTTTTATTACCTATCGTGACTCTCCATAAAACATTCTTTAGTTAAAAAATATATAAATAAATAAATATATTTCATAAAGAAAGAAGTGACCAATTACAAAAAAATTCTCATCGAGAATCCATAAAATATGCTATTCATTATTAATTATGTGTGTAATACTTTCGAATGTTTATAAAAGGAATATATATTATACCTCTTCTGTATAAAAGACTCAAAATTCTGAACAAATTGTAAAATTATATATTTTAAAAAAATAAAGAATGTTGTATGGAGAGTCCCGATGGGAATTTAAAAAAAATAATTTCTTTCAATATGAACGATACATTAGCCAAATAAAAATAAAATTTAGTTCCAGTTTTTTTGGTAGAACCACCTATAAATAAATTTACTGTTAATAAGTTATATAAATCACAATTTACCACACCGTAGTTATTAAACAGCTGTAACTTTTTTCCTATGGCTCCAATGTTTGAGGACTTTTTCAGATGCGCTCACTAATGTATCTCCCACGCCTGTATGAAAGTCCCCATTAATTGATACTCCGAAAGAAAAGTTATAAGCATATCTACAAACAAGTACAAAATACATGATATGTTATATTTTTATATATTCGAATTAAACAAATAAATTTATGTCTTAAAAATCGTTTGATTTAAAAAAGAAAAATCTATATCTAAATAATCATAATTTAAGTGTTCATAACGTATATGTTATACAGAGATAAATAGTATGTAAATATTCAGATAAAAAACGGCTAGTAATGTTACATCATGATATATTGTAATTTAATATATCGTCATTAAAATCGTTATAATTTTTTTTCCACATACCCAATTCGTGAGGACTTTTTCACACATGTAAAGTAATATAAGTACTACATATATGCACATTTTTACGGCACTCTGATTTTGTTCTACTCTAATATCCGTATTTTAAAGATAAAATCAAATATCTTGAAGATTCATATTTAAAACTATTAAATCATACAATAATATTCAATCGAGGGGCTATAATGTATAACCTCAGTACATTGTAGTCATAATATGTTACTTAAAGTCTTATGGAAGTATTGGAATTATAATTTACCTTTATTTTCATTAATTTTCTATAATATCGTGTTATTTTCAATGTAATACTAATTTTCATAGCATACTATTTATATGATTTTTTAAATTAATTTTGTTTTTTCGACTACCTAAAAAAAGAAATATCTAATAAATATTCACACTTTGAATATTGCAGTTTACATAAAAATATGTAAAATTGTATTCTCCACAACTTTTGTACAGGACATTTCTTTCTATTATCAGTTTTAAGAGCTTAAAAATCCATTTAAACATAATTTTTTGATTAAACGCGCTTAATTTTCGAGTTCATCGCAACTTTTCAGCAATTTAGGTGCACACATTGGAATAAAATTTGAAATATTGCTGAAAAGTAAACATTTTTGAAAATTTTGATATAAGGCACGCCTCTGTATCTTTATTTGTCTTGAAGTTATTCGAGAATAACAAAATAAAACTTCAAACGGCCCTAACAAATTTTCCACAAGGCCTATAGATGGGGACTTTTGTGTACAGACATACAATAATGTATACTACATTGGTACCAAATTTCATCGCACTCCTAATTTGTTCCAAGAACAGGGCAATTTTTCCATTCATTGCCTGTACTATTATTCTTTAAAATTAATTTTTACTGTACGATTGAATATAATATAATAGTTTGAATATATTATGCTTTTATTGATAGAATAGACAAGTGACACAATAAACTTTACTACATTAGATATACTACCTTGATCAAAAAGTTACCGGAATCACCACCGTGTGGCCCTCTCAGTCACCTGATTTGAGTTCTCTTTTTTTAAAGGTTGCCACATCTGTCATTGATATTCTATGAAAATTTCAGCTTGAAAGCTTGACATTTGTGAAAGTGACGCCGTATTGAGTACATTGCGAGTTTGTATTAAAATTTGCGTTAAAAACGGTTTCAATGGTGCGACGACATTGCAAATGTTATAAAAGTGTTTTGGCAACGATACTCTGAAGAAAACAGTCGTTTATCAGTGGCACGAACGTTTCAGTCGTTTTCAGTCGAAAAAGAAGGCGATGCTCACAGTTTTCATGGATTACAAGGGTGTTGTGTATCATGAATTCCTTCCACAAGGCCAGACCGTCAACAAGGAGTATTATTTGGGTGTTATGAGACGTTTGCGTGAAGCAATTCGCCAAAAAAGACCGGATTTGTGGGCAAACAACTCGTGGATCTTGCACCAGGATAACGCACCGTCGCACAATGCCATCGTTATCTGTGAACATTTGGCTAAAAACGAAACGAATACCATTCAACAACCACCGAATTCACCTGATTTGGCTCCCTGCGACTTTTTCCTATTCTGTCGACTCAAGAAACCGCTCCGCGAAACGCGTTTCAGCACCCGAGATGAGATCATGGAAAAATCGAAGATGGATCTGATGGCCATACCGCAAACCGAATAAAAAAAATGTTTCGAGGATTGGATCAAGCGCTGGCATAAGTGCGTTGCAGTCGATGGGGAGTACTTTGAAGGGGACAATATTGATTTTGATGTATAATCTTGTATTTTTAATTTCCTGAATAAATTCCGGGAACTTTTTGATCAAGGTGGTAATAATATTTTCGAACTAGTATATTTTGGTGAAAAAGAATCACACAGTAAAAATTAATAATTAATTTTAAAGATGAAAGATAGTACCATTTTTTATTGTGTTCGAAAACTTTAGAAAAAATTACGTACTTGGTAATCATTTCTTAAACATTGCTTAAATCGTCATTTTAGGCACTTTAGGTTAGGTTTTCTTAAAAATCTGAACTGATAGAAAAACGGGCGACGGATTTTAAATCAACGCACAAAAATACCTACGTAAAAAACACTATTGTCTTATCAGGTCCGAAAATTTACCGATATTTGTAAACCTGTGAATTATAAAATTTTATCATCGTATAGATAAAATTATTATGTAATAACTGTCAAAAGAATTGTGCGTCTTCACTTGAGCATTCAACTACGAACGAACTAAGTGCGTGCCGCGCAATATTATTCTAATCGGTACGTACATATCCGAACAGAACGAGCACGCCGAACATTTCCAAAACATTTTACAAAACTGTAAAAAATCACCCTGTCATGCTCTTTGTAGTAAAATTGTTTGGACCTACAATTTTATGTAAAAAATGTGCAGTGCCCTTCAAAAACATATCATCGCTTATCTAACAACACCGCTCAAGTCATTTTGACTTTACTGGTGAGCGAAAAAACCGTATACTTATGTTTCCGCTGTCACTATTTTTTGAATTCTTATTGTCCGAAACGTCTACAATGTGATTGGTAGATCGACGCGCAATGAGTAGCTCTATCCAATGACATTAAAATGTAAAAACCGCTAATTTTCGACCTGAGCGGTGTTAGATGAGCGACGATATTTAAAATTTTGATATTTATTTTCAGGGCCTACTAAAATTAAAAGATCAAAATAAGTGACTTCATGATAAAACCAGTACTGTCTACTAATCCTTAACTATATAGTACCTGTATAATATATTTTTTAAACATACATATAGTTACCCTAATTTTGTTATAGTATATGTGACGTAAACATGTGTACTATCAGTTTGAACATATCTGACAAGTACGGTCATGTTATTACGAATTAAATGTATTAATGTTATACATGCCCTCTTTAGTGTCGACGTCAGCGCGCTAATCTCACTGCAACGTCGGCGGTTTCGTGCGGGGATTCTCGTTAAAATCTGTTCTTTTATGACGTTTTGTCTTTTGAATTAAATTAAATAACGCACGATACACTTGCACGAAAAATCCGTCTCCTTTACTGCTACCATAAAAATATTGTATACGTGTGCCGTGTTTGCAATTTGTAATATGTTTAGATTTTTTAATGGGTTATTTTTGTTATGATTTTTGTATGGTATGTATATTTTATATTTTATTGAGCAGTTTCATTGGTTTTGTAGAAACAATTTGATCAATCTGTTAACCGGTATATTGTTTTTATATAATCTGCTATATATAGAGTAAATACAACGTTCATGTTTTAGGTAGGTAATAAAATTCTTATTTATTATTTAAAATCAGCCCTTTTCATTTAATTGAACAGAGAATTTAATCATTTTACGAGATCGGGTAAGCAAAAATATAATTCTTAAATAAAAACGAAATTAAAAAATGTGCATGTAATATGTACCAGAGTGATCCATATTACACGCTTGATATAAAAATACACGATTATCTATATAAGGTGGTTAAAGCATTTGTTTTTTAAAATTTCTCTTGTTGTTTTTATTTCAAACTTATATGTCGTCACTGTAAAAAAATAGCAGTGGCGTAACAAGAAGTATGCGGACAGTACCTCTATAATAGGTACCCTATTTAATGGGCATTATCATGAAGATTTGTACTAAAAAAAGATCGAAAAAAATTATTTTTTTTGTATTTTTAGGTCATCTGTTATTTATATAGTATTGTTTAAAACATTTTTTTTCCTAAAAACGCAACTTGATAGAGTTTTTGAACAACCACAACGGTCTCACCTCGCGACACACCTAAAATGTGTCATAGTGATACATACTAGTGATGTAAGTGATGTAACGAATATTCGCACATTTTTAAACATTCGTATTCGCATTCGCATTTGCAGGTAAAGTTGCTAATATTTTTGCGAATATACTATGATGTATTAATAAATAAAAATATCGTCTTTTAATCTATTTTATTCAGTAGACCTTTAATTTTTTTAACTTTTTTTCAAAAAGTCAATATTCGCATTCGCATTCGCGATTTTATTGTTTAAAATCATACATTCGTTACATCACTAGTACATACATATATATTTTAAGTCTATTTGGAGGAAAACTTTGACTTACAGTACACAATCATGAAGTTTTTATTGTAGCACAATGGTAGTGAACGTGTTAAAATAAAATAAAAACGATAGCTGTAAAAATAAAAAAAAGTTTACATTATTTGTATGTAACATGTGTTTGTATGTTCAATCATTCTATTGTTTCCCAAAGTTTCACTTTTGCTAGTATTTTGTGTGAGTTACAGAATGTAATTACTTAATTGTATAAAAAATTGATGGGCGAATGAAAGATTCTGATTCAGCACGTGTACATTACGTTTGATTACTTCTGTAAGAGTTTTATTTAATTAATTGATTCGTTCGCGTGCTTTTTTGCTCAAATTAGAACGTCTAACACGAATAATATACTATTTTTTAAGGTTCGATTTTTTTTGTTATAATGAAAAATATTATTTTAAATTTTCTCAATATTGTTTTTTACATTAGATTTAAAATGAAGGGCAAATAAAAATTACTCAATTTTGTTTTTTGTAGTAAAAGGGTTTTTATTAAATTTTGGTCTAGATAGAGTATTATTTTTAGCAACAATAAAAAAACTGCCATACGGGACTTTCTTATACGTAATACTGTCAGTGAACAGTGTTCGTGATTCTTATTTTATTCATATGCATATTTCTAGCAAACTAATTAAAGATAGAATAAAATGAATGGGACATGAACTATATGTATATAGAAATATTATTTAATACCTACTATTTATATCAAATTAATTTTGTTGAACGTAATTACTAAACCGGAAACAGATGTTTACTCTTGTCATTTTTTTAATTTTCGAATTATTTTTGAAATAAGAATAAAATATTTTATATAAAAAATGTCGAGTATGTTATTATCTTTAAAATATTCCTTACACATTTCTTCCAACATTTACGATTTAGCCAGAAAGATTTAATAATTATTTAGAATCACTCATTACTGTTCACTCTCAGTATTACGTACAAGAATGTCCCATGGTAAATACTGTTTAATCTCTTTAATACGTATAAGAAAGTCCCATGACACTCATGGCAGATATTTTTCTTCTCTGTTATAAACCATTTGAAATTTAATTAATTTCTTTTTTCAAAAATTTATTTATTCGAAAAAATGAATAGAACATAAATTATACACCTATCCACTGATTTACACGGCACTTGTTTTACACGATTTATAAATTGACAATTTTCATAAAACTAGTAAAAATGTTTATTCTGCTCCATATACGCCTATACAATGGTTTTATGGCATTTTTTAATTTTTTCCTTCGGTTACCTGATGAAAAGAACAGGGGATTCCCGGGCTTGTAAAATATACATTTATGGGAATCCCGGTAATCTGTGCGTATGTATTTCACAATACAATAAATGTAAAATATTAAATATCTAATTATATTACTTTCATATGTTTGTTGTTTTATGAACTAACATAAGAACAATTTTGAGTTTTCCAAGATGTCTGACTTTTGTTGTGCAGAACATATCTACCGTGTAAATCGAGGGATAGGTATAGATAATACTATTGCCAATATTTTTTAACCTGACCAGTTTTCTCTTATTTACACTGTTTTGATGTTATTCGAAAAATTCAAAATTCGATCTTAGCAAACATCCGTATCCGGTTGAAAGATCGTTTTTAAAAATAGGAGGTTTTCTTTCCAGACAAAAGTTTATCTTAAATATATAATTTCGCCCCTCTACGATTTGTTGTTTGAGTTACATCGCTTACAGGCAGACAGACAGATCGACACACAGATATCATGGCGAAAATAGTCAGACTGGATTCAGAGAAAATGGATAATTTCATCAATCTCCAGATTTCGAAAAAATCAGCTATACAATACTTACACTATATGTAGGTATATTTCATATGTACATATAAGTATAAGAAAGTAAAAAAAAAACTTTATTATTTTTTTTAAAATTATACATAATAATTAATGAAAAATACTTAATAATATTTGTTGATAAAATCAGAACTCTTGCTATGAGTATCTCATGTGCTTTCGGAAGACACTTACAAAATAAGTTAATATTGAGGACGAAATGTTTTTTAAGATAAAACATAAATGTTATATTATATAATATTTAACTATAGTCTGGCGGTGAATTAGGTACCGATTCTTACCGGCTTATTATTTAATAGATCCTTTACATTACCCTAATTAGTCCGGATTAATGAGGTTTAACTATATACATACATATATAAAATACGCATATTTATCAGGTGGTAAATTTGACACTATAACACATATTCAAACACATGATAGCTAGTCGTTCAAATAAACTTCTGTGCGGTCAGAGAGACAGTAACCTGCGCGTGGAGACCATTTGGGTAGAATTTATAACAGCTATTAGTCGGGTTTCCCGTTTCTGTGTATGAGTTATTGTATATAATGTGTTGTTAATACGCACACACTTCTATTCCAATAAAGACCTTGTCTCGGAAGCCTAATGCGTACGGTAATCTTACCGCAATCACTACATATACCTGGTATTCAATTTTGTGGCGTTATACGTGAATTATAATGGAGGTTGTCACATATATGGGATTTTAGTTATTATTAAGGTTGTGTAGGTACCGAGACTAGACATTTATCGGTCTCGGTATTGAAACGAGATCGAGACGAGAGTGCCTTAATATCGGACGAGATTTTAAGGCACTCGTCGTCGATTTTACGGTGTAAAATCCGTGTTCAGTTCCAAAAATCTAGATGAGACAAGATATGAATGACTCCTTTCTCGTATTGTATGCAGTCCTAGTTATTATTTGATCTTTTTTAACATAAATTCCCGGTTTCATCGTGTTAAAAAACAGCGATTAATCTAAATTAGGTATGTTAGTTAGCACTCAGCACTAAAGTAATATAGAGTATCCCAGATAACTTTTCCAGCATGGGGATCTCAGTATCTATAATGCGGTGTTTACACCGAGAAATAAAACAGAAACACGGTGTTTTTGTTGACAAAAAAACAATAAACCCTATACATTTTTAAATTATTAAAGTATTTTAAAGACACGATGTTTCTGTTTTGTTTTTTCGGTGTAAACACCGCATAAGAGATACAAGTTTGGTTAAGATGAATTATTTGTAAGGAAGGAGTTAGTATTACTACACCAAAAAATATTAATAATTCTATGGGGTTTTAGGTGGTATACTTAAAAAACTGAAAATTCTGAATTTAAAAAAATCTTTTTTGTCAAAGTAGATAAGTACTTTTTGTTTACGGTTTCTTAGGGCTCTTTTTGTGTAAAAATGATTGGTATTTATATTTAAAAATTTTACATCATTTTTCATTTTTGAGTTACAATAAGTCTTAAATTTTATTTTCTTATGGACCACTAAGTTGGTTATGACATATTTGAACGTGTTTTTTAACTCAATTTTACAACGATATGTAACTTATTATCGAAAAAAGGTACGATTTTTTTTATAATAGTATTGTTTTCAAATATTAATTTGTTATTTTGATTGTTGTTATTGTGTTTTTTTCCAATATTTGTAATAAAATACTTTATATTATACTAAGTTATCACTGATATTTAGTACTTCGACTTTTTTTTGATAATAAGTATAACAAGTGACATATTGTTGTAAATTAGAATAAAAAAACACGCACAAATATACCTATAACATAGCCAAATTAGTGGCCCATAAAAAAAACTAAAGCTAGGGCTTGTTACTTGGAAACGAAAAGTGATACAAAAATTCTAAATCCAAAAATCAATTATACACAAAAAGTTCTATATGAAACTGCAAGCAAAATGTACCTATCCATTTTGACAAAAAAGTTATAGCCATTTAAAGAAATTCCGAATTTTCAGTTTTTCGGGTACGCCGCCTAAATCACCTAGAATCATTAATATTTTTTGTTGTAATACAAATTATTTCCTTACAAATAATACATCTTATTTAACCTAATCTGTATTTTAGATACTGCTGGAAAAAATATCTTGGAATGTCCTAGTATACTAGCGGAAATAGTATTTAATTATTGATATGAGTGGGCAAATAAAAATATATAATTTTACTCTTGGTCAACATACGAGTAATACTTTGTCTAATATAGTTTTACCTATAATAATTTCAAATCATTCTGATAATTGCTTTATTAGCTACAGACCTTTGGGTAATGTACATAAATAACATCGATATTCGAAGAGCATGTGGTTAAATTTATTGGTCGACGTTAATCTTCAGTCTACATTGAATGAGTAGCCTTTGAATTGAATTTAAAACATCGCCGTACATTTATATGAGTGTTCAAATAGCGAATTTAGTTTTAGTTTTGTCATAACATAAATTGCGATTGAAATCTACTTTAGATTGTTACAGTTTATTTTAAATATACAATATACATATGTATAGTGAATATACAATTTTAAATATACAATACACATATGTATAAAATAGTGAATAAAATACCGTAAACCGGGGTTACTTTGATAACAACTTCTACTCGTCGTTCATATGCGTTTTAAAAAAAAAACGGAAAGCAACTTTGAATTTTTTTTGACGGTTGACAGCACTGATGGTTACGCCACTGTTGATCAATGTGAATGCGCCGATATTTTTTGAGAAAAAAAATAAAAAGTATGTAAACGATATTTTAATGAATTTTCAAGGTTGCAAAACTTTACTGATAACTTGTTTATTTATAAGAATCATAACCATGTTAGCACTTCATATCAGTAGGTCTGTACCGCACATTGTTATAAAAAAATTACAAAATTCTAACCTCAAAAATGACAACGTGGCTAAGGAATAATTTGCATGGGGTGTCTTTAATCAACTATAGGGTTTACATTGATCATGCAGTTAAAGTTATTTAGAGGTCGCTACGCCCCCGGCAAAAACTGAAAATAGCACCCCCTCCCCTGGTGTAACTAAAGAACACATTTTTTGTTGTCATCACGTTTTTTTGTGACCTTAAAATTTACTTTTGCGCCCTCTTTAAGTTTTTAATGACAATTTTGTAGTCCTCATGTCACTTTTTTCCTAATAATGCTATTCAGGATCATTTTATCTCCCCTCCACCCTCTAGACTTACTGCTATTTTATAGTTATTTTAACTTTTTGTCATTTGTTTTCAATTATTTATTAATAGTCCAGTGAATCTAGCATCATTGAAGTAGATAAACGAATTCGACCAACCTATATGATATTTATAAGCTCTGTTTATTCTTCACAAATATGTAGTAAAGTTTTGTTACTTCATTAGTGCTAGATTGACTGAACTATAACATATTCTTTCAAAAAATGCCTCATATCTATAAGAGAAGTAGCCCAACATCATAAAAATGCGTGTAACTTTTGTTTCTGTTGACCATTTTTTTTAAATCTTCCGATTTCTGTAATAAAAACAGAGGGTACCAAAGTAACCCCACTCTCAGTTTAACTTTGATCACGTACTTTTTATTTTTTTTTTACAAAAACTATTGGGCCTAATTTTTTTTTATTTGGCATATCGATAGTATGAAAAAAACCGATGATTCAGTTTTTTTTTGCAAATTTTTACTCACCATACTTTAGATTTTACAGCCCTTTAAATTTCAAAAATGATAAAAGTAACCCCGGTTTACGGTACCAGGATCCCGAAATACCGAAAACCGGGATCCCGGCCATTTTTCTCCGGTATTAATGCATATAATACCGGTATTTCGGTATTTATAATTAGTACTAAAATACGTATAAATACCTGTAAGGGAGTTGATTTTTATACTTAAATATTCTTATTATTAGCTAAACTGTTTTGTGATATGTAATTGTAGTGTAAAATTATGATATTTCCCCGATAGATTTTTCTAGGAAATATTTTATTTTGAATAAAAAAGTAACAAATCTTTAAAAAATTATATTAAATTCAGGGCAATAATAGAAGCTCGAATAATTGTTTTTCTTTTCATTACATATCGAGCCATTACCTCCAGATTATAAGCGATTTTTTTCCGAAATTGAGTTTTGTATCGCAAATGACAATTATTTTAACTCTGAGATTTACCTCGCCTCGGGTTGCACAAAGCAAAAGAATTACCGATTAGTTAATCGGTTGTTTTCAATTCATGATTAATGTTTATTTATTCTCAATTTGTAAATGAACAATTCACTAAATATGACAATTTTTTACCTTATAATATGTATCATAACCGTGATTGTTTTTTAGAATTGACGTAATAATGCTTTGAAAACAACTGATTAACTAAGCGTGAATTATTTTGCTTTGTGCAACCCGAGGTTAATCTTAAAGAGTTAGAAAAACTTAATATTTCATTTTTTTAATACCGGTATCCCGGTTTTGAACTTAAAAAATATCGAAATACTGGTATTTCACATACAATGATTTATTTACATAGTATACATGTGACTAGTTATAATCAGGGCCGCCGAGAGCCAAACCGGGCCCCGATGCAACATGTAAAAAAATGTTTTTTGGACCCCCCTCCCATAGACTGAAAAGTGAACACAATTTTTTTTCACTTACCCCATCATGTGGGGTGTCTTTAAATAGGTCTCCTAAAATGCAAAAAAAAGTTCTAGAAACTTTTGTTTTTAACTCTTCAGTCTCAAGAAGAAATATAATTAAGAAATTTATCTACTTACTAAATTGAATGAATGAAACGTATTTTTGACATCGATAATAAAATTTAAATCCTACACTTACCTCAATAAAAACACAAACGTTTGTAAAAGAACTTAAATTTTATATAATTTGGTTAGTTAGCTAATTAGTTTGTGTATTTCAATAATTTCAATTTATCATATAAAATAAATTAGATTTTCGTATGTGGAGCCTCTCGCATTTTTTTATAGATTACCTAATATTTTTCCAGAAGTATGTATTTCAATAAAATGATGTATACTTATTTGATTTAAAATTTACTCAAATATAAATTATTTTGGTCAATTTTTTTTACCAAAATGCAAAAGGCCGGGCCCCTGGATCCTGAATGTTAAATCATTTTTCATACGGTTTTTCTTCTGTATTTATATTTATTTTCTTTGGTTTTAATAAAATTTTCTATATCTTCTGCTTCATTTGTGAAAATTAAATTATTCTCTAACAAGAAACCTGTTATGTTAAATTTATACCGATATTTAATTATGATGAAGATTTTTATAGCTGTCATCAACAGAACTATTTTAAAATTTCATCATTCAAATAATTTTCAATATTATTATCTACATTTTTTTAAGAACAGATCAGTCCGGGCCCCGTCAGGTCCCGGGCCCCGATGATTTGATCGCCCTCTTGTCGGCCTTGGTTATAATTAGTATTTATTTGGACGATATCTGCAACCACTACGAGTTATTATCGTTGGAAATTATTTACGCGAGTTATTGATCTCGGCGTGACACGTCTATTAATCTTTATTAAGTCGTTGTGACACCCAATTAGTACCTACTTCACCAATTCGGAACTGCGCTGTTTTATACGAACGGGAAGTCGTTAAGTGTGAAACCGTTAATAAACTGTTCAGACGGAATATTGTAATTATTGAAATTAATTGTATGTATGTATATAGGAAATAGGAAGTAAGTTTTATTGAATTTTATCATGTGGAAAGTTAAGTTATTATTATTGATATTTGTAAAATTTTAAGTAAATTTTCTTCCATCTATATTAATTAGTGATGTACCTATTTAAATTTTAACATTTCATTACTGAAATTTGATTGTTAATTAATTTATATGTTTTGAGCACTCACTTACTGTGGCGGGCTTAAAGAGGAGTTTATTTGGCACAAGTCAGGGGCCCCGTAACAAAATGTTGGAGAGAGAAGCTTGTATGGTATACACAAAAGTTTGAATGGTAACATTTTCTTATAAAAATAGGTTACTATGTCAGAAATTCAGCTCTGCCTATTTTTGGCTAAAAAATTAACAAATCTTGATATTTACATATTTTTTTAATGCTTATTGTTAAATAAAATATTCAAAGTCGATAAATATAAACATCGAATTCAGGGACACATTTGAAATTTGACAAATCTTTTTTTGGACATTTAAAAAAAATCTCATATATTTTGATGAAAGGAAGACGACGCTGTACGAAAAATCGAATATCTCAAATAGTTTTTAAGATATAGTTTTTAGTACTCCAAATTTTTACAATGCAGTGTCCCAAGGACCAACTTTTTTGCTTTTTTAACTCCAACAGGATATTAAAAACTATGTATAAGGCGAAGATTTAATCGTTTTGACGGTTATGTATTTGATTTATGTCGAATTTTGACAGTTGCTGATCACAATAATTAAAACACAAAATAAATAAATCTTCGCCTTATTATACATAGTTTTGAATAATACTCTATTATTGCATTTTTCTATAAAACAGCATTCGAAGATATAATAATTAATATTTAAATTAATAGTACACACTTTACTTACATCACTTAGGTATTATATGTTGCGAAAGGCAATTGGCAATGTTTATATGTATATTCCAAATAAACATAGGGGATAGTAGAGTAAAGTCGGTATATATGGAACACCATTCATGTTTTCGGTAAGAAAACTATGATAATATTATTTAAAATCAGCACTTATCATTTCATTGGATAGAGAATTTTATCTTATTGACGAAGAAAAATAACACCGTGGTAACGGTGGCGCTAGTGTGCAAAAACAAATATGGCCGCAACCACGGACAAAACGTCATTAAGTATTTTTCACAAATTACGCAAGAGAAGTGATATCAATCATTGTAATGTAAACTGTATCACTGGAGGAGTTGTGCAGGTACACTGCAGCAACTCCTATAACGCGAAATATGCGCGAAGGGCAAAAAGTCATTAATTCTGGGCTCTTAATAGTAATGGAGTCAACTATGTATTAATTTATATTTCAATAAACGAGAATACATAAGATATGTAATAGAAAAAAAACGTGTACATCTTTCAACGTAATGCTAATTTTCAATATTACTTATAAGATAATATGATATATATATATAAGATATACATATAAAATAATTATAATATGATAATAATGTGACAGATGTCATCGGAAATGTTGTGTTGATAATTATATTATTACACAAAATAATATCAGATATATTAATTAAATAAAACTTACAGTATGATAATAAATATGTAAAGATTCTAAAAACATCTATTTAATTCAATATTGTTTATGTTGTATAAAATATGATGAAAATAAGCTTGCTTTTCTATATCCGACCGAAAATTCCATTTTCTCCACAACACGGGGATGATATTACTGTTTATACAAATTAAAACAGTAATTTACTGAATTTTTCAATACGTCAACATTGAAATTTGTCCGTGGTTGCGGCCATTTTGAATAGTTCCCAAAATGACCACCAATGTCGCATGCTAATTTGACATTGTCAATACCTACCGAGATCGAGCAGGCAAAAATAGAATTCTTAAATTAAATCAAAAAAAAAAAAAAAATTAAAACAGTCGAAAATCAGCCTCTTAAAAATCGTGCGTCTAATATGGCCCACAGTGGTCCATATTACACGCTTGATACCTGAATACAGGATTATCTATATATAGCTAAAAAAAATTTTTTAATTAATTTTGTTGTTTTTATTTAAAATTTATTTGTTGTCACTGCAAAAAAAACAGTGGCGTGTCAAAGTGCACGCGGGCAGAACCTCCGTAATAGGTACACTATTTAGTGGGCACCATCCTGAAAATTTGTGCTAAAAAAATAATTTTTGTGGAAGTGAGTAGTTGTGAAATACTGGATGATTAATATACTTTTCATACTATTTGCCTCATAACGATTCTGGTTAATTATTACACTTCATAGCCGTATAATACCCCATAGTCCATAATACCCGCAACCACGTGTATTAAAAAAAAATGTTATCGCCGAGGTTATAAAACCTCGGCAATAACAATTATATTACGTGGATTAAAAGCACTATTCATACGGCCACCTTTGTTCCTACATACCATATTACCCGTCTGGTCCATATATACCTACCGACTTTAATATTATTATAATATCAAAAGAGCTACATCCCATAATAACATTGCGCTAGTCACGTTTCAATATCTTTGCTGTTACAATTTCAATATCCTCTTTAAAAGTACTTGCATCTGTACATAAAATACAACATACATATATTTGTACATATGTGCATTCATGTATATAAGAAATGTACTTGTTTATGTATGAATATGTACGAAAGCTTCGACTACGAAAGAATTCATTGTATTTTATCCTTCAATAACGTAGGTAGGATATCCGAACAAATATTCAATTTTTTGCTGATCTTATGTAAGTAACAATGGTATAAGATAAATTTAAGTAAAGCAAATACTTTAAATCAATAGAGATTTTAATTGAAAAACATCCGCAATGTTTGCAGTTTTCTGAATTCTGTAGAAAGCTGAACCGTCCTTCAGCAAATATTTTAGTATTTACAAATTACTCGTTTAACAATGGTCCTGTTATTGAACAGAAAGATGTTTGCTATTTGAATGTTTAATGATAACTGAGTTTTTATTATTCAAAAATAGCGATTTACAGAAACTAAACGTGGTTATAAAAATATTGATTTTATCAACCTCATGAATCTTATACACGATTTAAGGGGGTATGCTGCTTTATGAGTCTCAAAAAATCCATTTTTTTATTGCTTAAATCTCTTCCTAATATATCTAAGAATATGTCTGTAAAGTTTTATAGGCAAATTCGAAATATTTTCAAAGATATAGCACTAAACGCAGTGGCGTGTCGAGCAGATATACGAGCGCTCGGGCATTTTGAGCGCTCGTTTCTCCCCTCGGTAGAAAAAATCCGACTAATGAACCTGAAAAGGTTCAATTATCGTCTAAAACAATATTTTTAATTTGTACAAGCGCCGGGTCAAGCTATAATACAAATTATAATGATATATTTCCTCTCCCTTTAACTCCTTTTCTGACCGTAAACTTTGAAGCGCGTTTTCTCGAGTTTTAATTTTTATCAATTTTCTAATCTGGCGGGCGTGATTACAAGAAAACTAAACAACCAATCAAAATGAACCTAAGCTTGTTGTCATCAGTTTTGAATTCTCTTCAATTTGAACCAAAAAGTTTCATGAAAAAAATTGTAAACAACTTTTTTAGGAAGTTGAATTGATTTTTTTCTTGCAAGAAGCACATTTTTTTCAAACATGAATTTTTTTTTAATTTTACAATTTTTTTAGTTTTTCTTGGGTCACCTAGAAGAAAAAAATCTAAAATAAAAATTTACTTTGTTTTTTTTTTTTTGTCTCAGACAAAAATTACGAGCTTCATCTTTCCCGCCGATTGGAGACTGCGATTGCAAGGCGTTGCACAAATGTACATAAATTGGCTGCGTTTGAATATTTTTGTCTTAATAAAAAAATTTTGAACGTTCAAATATGCAATAAAATAATTTGAAAAGTTCGCTACACTTGCTTCTTTTTTTCTGTCATAAAAAAATCCCCAATAAAGCAGGATCTCCCCTTAATTGTAATTATAAAAACAAATGATGATTTTAATTTATAAGGATAAGAAGTTCTACAATATTTGTGCTGACTTGTTTTTTTTAAATACAACACGATTCAACTTGTTATTATTTAACTAATTAAAAAAAGTGTAAAATTGGTTTGTAAATAAAACGTGTAACAAGTCGTTCTTTATAATTACAATACTCATTTTTAAAGAAGAGGCATTTTTAAACAGTCCAATCAAAGTAATTACAGTGTTTATAATGTAACAATGTTTTGAAGATTATATTCTGAAAGAATCAATCGATACGGGGGTTTACTTTAATGTCAAGCCAAATGATACTGACAATGAGATTTTAAAACTTCATTAAAAGTTTTCGCAAATTTAAGCAAGTTAGTAAGAGATGTTTATAATATTTATACATATAACATTTTAAAGAAATATTATGTTTTTATATCTATTTACCTTGAAAAGGTAACAAAATTCTTTAATTATTTAATAAGGGTATTGCGCTTTATGTTTTATAGAATTTTGTACATACATTAAAAAAAATTAAAAAATATTGTACAAAAGTTACTTGTATTTTAATCGGTAAAAATTTAATTTTTGAAATCTATAAATACAATAAAATTGTACAAAACTATTTCAAGATTTTAAGGTAGTTGGTCCATCATAATGTGATCACATTAGGCCATGAGTACATATTTTTAATTTAGAGAAATGATCATGGCAACGCTGTACATTATCTACTATTAACTACTTGTCAAATTATTATACCACAGAATATATTAATAATTAATGAAATCGATTATAATTCCCTTCAATCCACTTATCATATTTTGTAAAAAATTATTTCATTATTTCGTGTATTTTTTACTATAATCAAATGAATACGTTGTTGCCACATTGTCAACAATGCTGTAATTTATGTGATGGTTTGGTAGTTAAATTTGGTTAAATCTTAATAACAGGATGGTCAATAATTCCAATTTTTTGTATACTGTTTTCTTTCATATAAGCATACAACATGTCAGTTTTTTATGAAAAACTGACGCTACGTTTAAATTTTATCTAATAAAACGTTACGTTAATGTACGGTTAGTCCATATAAGCTGTGTTAAAAATATAAACTTTGAGATCGTATTTCATGACTTTGAGATGGTCAATTTTAATAAAAATGGGCTATTTTTCAGATATTAATCTAGGGAATATTCCTGTGCAATTTAAACAAAATCTGACGAAAACAATGTTTACGGACCAACTACCTTAAGTACAATTTTATATAATTTGACATAAATATATATGATTATATATATTTCTATATAATTATTTTTACTCGGGGATATACAGTATGTCAAGTAAGAAAGTAGCGGCGATTACTCGCAGGAGATAAATCGTAAGCATGTATCTTTTTTTTCAAACATAGAGGACACCATTGCCGTTTTCGCAATCCTGTCAATAAGACGTCCAGCTCCCCCCAGTATCGATAATTGCCTGACATATCCGGCATGATTTCGACAAGATTTTTGGCATATTCTTCGGGAAAGACCTCAAAATTTTTCGAATTCGTCGAGAGAGCTGATTCAAAATACAGGGCCGGATTCTACGAAGCTTAAGCTTGATTAAAGCCCAAACATGTTCAATAAGATTTGCATTGGGTGACTGAGACAGCCAATCCAAAGTGACGACGCATTTCTGCTATTTCCATGTTTTTCGCTCAGCAATGGTTTTAGCAATGTGCTCCGATATTTGAGGTTATTATCGCATAAATGCCTACGAATTGTTTCGAGAAATATTTTTACACACTTTTTGTTTAATTTTTCGACATCTTCACTCAAAGTCATGGCAAGATTTTTCGAAAACAGAGAAGGAATCATTTTTTGAATTTATCCGACACTTTGCTAACACTCCCACGATTCGTTAAGTAATCGACATTTCTAACCTCCAAAAACTGGTGTAATCACTTGGTTACAAACTGCTGTGGCATTTTCATGTCTTTTGCGGCCACTGCATGTGATATTTTAGGTCCTATGGGTGTGTATACAAAATCACAGCCTCGTTACGTTCAGTGTAAACAGCACTCATCTTCTTTGACTCACCAGAATTATACTAAATCGAAGAAACAGCTATTAATTTTTATACTGCGGAAATAGTAAGGGTGCCCTCTACCTTGGAAAAAAAAGATACATGATTACGATTTGTCTCCTGCGAGTAATCGCCGCTACGTTCTTACTTGACATACTGTATTTACGATTTTGTACAGAGAATAAAAATATAAACAAACTATATTAAATATTTCTGCCCCTGTTGTGTATGGAGGGTTGTAAAAAAATTTATTCGAACCGGCGGAAAAAATTCCACGGGGGTGCGGGGTGGAGGTTTCGCAATCCATGCGAGCGAAGCCGCGAGTTACTGCTAGTTATACATATGTGTACTGTTGTACATCTATGTAAATTACTTGGGAAGCTAATATTTTATTATTGACAGATTGATATGTTTGTTTATTATCAATCTGCGTACACTATTGACTATTGATATAGCAATCACGGTTGTACATATGGACATATACAACAAGGTTCAGTGGTTGTTGACCTATCCCATTACATTCATCCGATTAGTTACAGATTATAGTTAACGTAAATGGAAAAAAATAAATATTTAATTTGTATAATCTATAATACAAAATGATTTTAAATTTATTAAAAATGAACGTTGTAGTCATTAAACAAATATGCATTATTATGAATGAAAATATCAAAGTATAAACTATACATATATCAATATCGAAACAAAGTAATTGTTTAAAAAGTGATTAATTAATTTTACACAAACGCGGACCCTCTTTGTTTTAATACTTTTAATACTACAAAGAACTATGTAGTATTTTTAATTTTTTGTTTTATAAATTAATCTGTAAGCATATAGGGGTGGCAGAATTTTTAAGTCTATTTTAAATTTATCGGTCTCATGTGGATTTTTTTATATTTCAATATTATGATAAGCCCCTCAAAATTTTTAAAACGATTAAAAATACACGAATATATAAAAAAATCGTTTTTAGAGTGCCGTGTTCCGTACCTTAAAATGAAAAAGAATCTTTATAGGGTCGTTCTGATATCCGTTTATCTGTCTCAGGTATCATCTAGAATCTATTCTAGGTATTGTTAAAATTAATATGAAATAGCAAGATCTGAAGTTTTTAACTTAATGCAAAAGATACGTTCTTTAAACGCGTATTTTGATAATCAAAATCTATAGAATACTTCCTATAATTGATCTAAAATCTTGAAATTAGGCAAGAAGAAAGGTCTCACAGCACAAGTAAAGGAAAAAATCCGAAAATCATGAACTCTTATTCTATGTGACAAACTATTTTGTGTTTTATTTTATATAGGATCTACATATATAAAGACGCCAACAACACACAAAAAAAGAAAAGATCTTAAAGAAATGTAATCGTCCTAAAATGTATTAAATCTAAAAAATCACATCATACCATAAAAAATACAAATAGCCACCGTAAAGTTAGGTTAAATACTTGTATTTTCAAGTCAAGTAAAAATGTAAAAGTACAGTCAAAATCGGGTCTACGACAAAAGGCAGAATCCCGAAAGACAGACACGGACAAAAGGCAAACATGGACAAAAGGCCGACAAGGACAAAAGACATAATCCAGAAAGGCAGACACGGACAAAAGACAGACATGGACAAAAGGCAAACTCCCAAAAGGCAGACATGGACAAAAGGCAGACATAGACAAAAGGCAGAAAAAAAAATATAAAATTAATAATATATTTAAGGGGTGAGGGGCTTATAAAATACCCCATACCTTCCCCAAAAAAATATATCGTTAAAGTAAACTAAATAATACAATATTATATTTAGGGAGGGGCATATTGCATATACCCTCTCCCCTCAAATATATTATTAATTTGTATTAAAAATTGTCTGTCTTTTGTCCTTGTCTGCCTTTTGTCCATGTTTGCTTTTTGGGAGTCTACTTTTGTCCAGGTCTGCTTTTTGGGTGTCTGCCTTTTGTCCATGTCTGCCTTTTGCCCATGTCGGCCTTTTGGGAGTCTGCCTTTTGTCCTTGTCGTCCTTTTGTCCATGTCTACCTTTTGTCCGTGTCCCGTCAAAATCAGTTATAAAGGTATCGAGGGGACCAGTCATTTAGGTTGTTAAAGCCAATAGTCGTAAAAACCGGTAAATATGTGATTCAGTCGGACTTTTATTTTGAGTTGTTAAAACCAATATGTTGTCGCTATAACCAGTTTATACTGTATTTACTTAAGTACTTTTTGTTTAATGTAATTGAGCTTGTATTTAAGTAAATTCATTGTACTTATATGGAGATCTGTGGTACAAACTAAATTCATTGTTTTGATATTTTTTATATCTACTTTTCAGCTCCTTTTTGATCTATGTGTTCCATGATATATGCATGTTTTACGAGTTTTTCTACATGAAGAAACATGAGGAAGGATTGCGAATTGCTTATGAACTCTTGGTAGTTGAATATTTATAGTTTTATTATGTTGTTTCAATTTTTATTCGAAACGAAACAGGAAAAACTATAAACAAAATATACATGAGCTGTGCATTAATATTTTCCTCAGTAGCATAAAATGTTTAACTTTTCATAGGTTTTGTACATATAGCCTACCTTCATTAATTTATTATTATCACAGATGCCGTATTCTAATTAGTCTCATTCGATTGAACGGGAAAATCCGACAGGGGTGTAGAGGTTTTATAATGAATTAATAGCAAAGTGTTTTTATAGTTCCATTTATTTCAAAACATTTTTTAGTTTTAACTTTCTATCTCTTTAACTATTAAATGCGGTAACATAAAAATATTCAGTTAATTTTCACAGGATTTTGTACAAATAGCCGACCAAATTAATCATTTATATTAAGTAATTTAATATAATAATAAATAATTTTATGTTAAAAAAATTATAGACGAAATTTGCGTTTCTAGTTGCTAATGCGGTTCTTTTTTTAAATGTGAAAATGCATTTAAAAACAGTATTATTACTTTGAGCCAATTATACATACAGAGAGAGTTTTTTTATCTTGATGCTGCTTAATATCTGGAAAATTATGGATGTTTAAGGAAAATGTTTATTGAAAATTTTATGGTCATTTTGGGGTCAGCTTATTTTTTTTAATGGAAACAAATATTTTTTTGTAGATTTGTACTTAACTTTCATGTTAAACTTTGTTGAAAAAAATAAACAACTTTTATCTAAAAAGTTTTAAATAAACTTCAATTTTTTATTTTTTTATTTTTCCTTTTTTTACATAAAATTTTTTCTATGCGTTCAAAAATTTTGAAATAATTATACAAGATATTTAACCCTCGGAGTACACACCTATTTTTTCAACCTACTAGTACATTCTGGGTCAATTTGACCCTGCTTATTTTTGATCGCCTATAATTCCGCAACTACAAAACCTTTTGACTTACCAAAATTCAAAGGTATACTTTGATCCATGATAAATGAATTTATAAGTGTTTCAAATACCTTTGAAGTATTCAACATACTTAAAATACCTGAGCGCTATTCACGATCAAAGTCGGTGTATGGGTCAAATTGACCCATAAGAGGCTCCGAGGGTTAAAAAAAACTATTTTTTTTATAATTTCAGAGTTTTTCAACGCAAAAAATTGATGTTTTTAAAAAAATTTCCAGTCAGAAGTTATTAAATAAGGTTTCTATTTAAAAAAAAGAAAATTACCTTAATACCTCCACTCAAGGTCAAAATTATTACCATTGGTTCTGCCCCTCTAAATCCCGAAACTTTTGTACTAAACATTTTCCGTAAAAATCTATAGTTTTCAAGATATTAAGTAGTCTCAAGATAAAAAAAATTCTTCCCGTATATATTTTGATTACTCCAAATACCCTAAAATTAAGAATATTTTACAAAACAAACTTGTTAGGATCCGCAACTGCTTTGACTAATTACCATTTATTACTTATATTGTATGGAGTAGTAATTAGTGTGAAAGAAATACCCACCTAGCATCAAAACGCCGACAGATGTCATCTTTTACGTAGTGGAACTACAGAAGGAAGTGACACAAACTTCTGAAAACTTTGCTAAACAAGTTGAATGTACCTACTAATGAATAATCATTAGTTCATATTTTATGTTCACTTCTATAAAATAATTTACTTGGTAATTATTTTTGTTGTTTCTGAATGTAAACTATATTTTTAATCATTGATTTAATTTCAACAAGTATAAACTTTGTCTAGAGTAAATACGGCGAGACACCACGGGCGGAAAACATTCGCACTTTTAATATCTTCCGATGTGGAAAAGAAACGACAATACACTCAACATTTTGCTATACGACGGCATCGGTATTTCAAAAGCTCCACTACACGATGGCTAGAGGGGCACCCACCACCGCACCGACTTTAACATTGATTGATGAATTTAAACGCGCAGAAATTATAGCAGTTACGGTGGTATTATGGTGGGAATTGGGGAAGGACGTTCGTTAGAACTGTCGGCATATTGTATAACGGAACGGTCGTGTAGTGGATGGTCGTGTAGCAGAACGCTGAGTGTAAAAAATGGCTTTCGATAAAGGCTTCCGTGTTTAGAAAAATAAGTAAGTGTCGGTTCAGTTGTGACAGAGCATGTCGTGAAAATGTGTGCAGAAAATTGCACTAATTTTTTTTATGTAAAAGACATATTGAAGCTCTTTTCTTTTCAACTTTATATAGCTTTTTTGTCTTGTTAGGTTGGTAGCGTGTTGTCTTAGAATATTTCGAATAGACAATTATTTTTAAAATATTATTATATTTATATATTACTAGATGTACCCACGCGGCTTCGCTCGCATTAAGTACAAATTAAGTACAAACACGATTAGTTATTATTGTAATAATAAAAACAACACTTAAATTTAAATTTAATTATTGAAACAAAACTGACGGTCAAATGACAACGGCCGAGCCGAGGGAGATCGAATACCGGCGTATTTAGTTCGCGCGTTATTAATAATATTTTACCGTATAAAACTTATTTAATGTTATTTCCTAAACTATACCACCAAATTGGATGCTGTAAAGGGCAAATTATATCTACATTAAGTACTTATGACGATGAAATCATTTATTTCAATAAGGATTAAAGTTTTGCAGGTCATAAGTACATGTAAACATAACCCAAATATTTTATGTTTTCTTTGTAACATAAAAGCAGTAATTGTGGCTTAAATATAAAAGTTAGACATATAGTGTCGCGGACTTTATTGTAGCACTTTTGATTCTACACAATTCTTTAATACATTATTTTGTTCTATATTCAACGGTTTAGGCAGCGTATTGCAAAACAGCGCGCCGTCGGCAAAATATTTTCCGACTTGATTTACTATTATCGTCACTGCTTAGTTGTTATGTTACCTAACGTAACAAAATATAGCCTATAACCTGGCCAGAGAATGTACCTATGAATTAAAAAAAAATCACGTAAATCGGATAAGTGGTTCTCGAGTGATAAGCGCACTAACGGACAGACAGACAGACAGACAGAGAGACGTTGACCTTTATATATATTAAGGATGAGTTCAGAAAAAAAGTTTATACAAAAAATCTAAATATTATCAAATACTTTAACTTACGATGCTCCATACTCACGATCCATCTCTTGAAAATCGCTTATGTTCACATCGGGTCACAAAATGCACAAACCGCGCCCAGCTTTAATTAGTCTGGGACCTCCTTTGCATTTTAGAATCTTGCAGTCGTATTTAATCTACTGTTTGTTTTATAAGTCTACTTACATAAATAATTATAACCTCCTAATATTTCAAATTAAAGGATAATTTAGTGAATCATTATCTCAATAATTCCCAAATACACCCCTGTTTACAATTAATCAGTTCCTTAATACTCGGGCACCGAAAAGACTGCAATGCAATAAGTCTAGTAAGGCAATTGCGTAGGTGTAGTTGGTAGGTAGGTAAAGATGAGATTTGTTGGCCACATCTGTTGCTGTACCCATTATGGAGATCGATTAAGCTCCATAACCCGCATACTGTGCTTTGTAACAAAGGATGCTGTATGTCCTTCAGATAGCTGCTGCTTATCTTATTATTGCACCCAAAGGTAATTAAATTAATGTGAGTTTAGTATCAATGTGAATAATTAGCATTTAAAAGTGGTTTGAATGTTTAATTTAAATGGAGTTTTCGGCCTTTTTGAGTTGTTTTGTTCGTATTTATAGGAAGGGGGAAGTTCTACACAGTTTGAATATACTTTTTTTATATTGTTTGGAAAACGTTTTAGAAGAAATGACATGTCTGGATGCAGCGAAATTCGTTTAAGATTAACTCACAAGGAAAGCTCCCGAGGTGTCACTCTCGGATTAAATAATTGGTATTGGTTGATAGAATCAAAAAGTGTTTATTAATATGGTTAAAAGAATTCAAAAATATTTTCAACCATAAAATTTACCTTTAATATTTAATTTCTACTGTATTTAATTTGGGTAAGTGTAACTAATTTGTATAATTTATATTAATAGTTTTAAAACCATTTTTTCAATACTTGAAATCGCTACATTCCATTGTTTCTCACTTTAAGGGTTGCATACCCTGTAGCGATGAGAGTACAAAATTTTTACTCTCTATAATTTTAAATAAACCCATATTAATGATATTTGTGAATTTTCAAATTAATATCACAACTTATAATAGATCCACACTACTTTGAAAAATGTTCCACTAGCTTTGACCGGTGCGCGGCGCGGCATGCAGTATCTTTATACAGTGTATAAAGTATATGGCGGACTACAAAACTGCCGATATCTCCGAAGTTTGAAGACACGTTATTTTG
Source organism: Sialis lutaria (assembly GCA_949319165.1). Classification (NCBI taxonomy): domain Eukaryota; kingdom Metazoa; phylum Arthropoda; class Insecta; order Megaloptera; family Sialidae; genus Sialis; species Sialis lutaria. The sequence continues at coordinate 8,436,386 of OX439243.1, read as the reverse complement.
AAATTTGATATCATTGTATTCAGAATACTACACTCTATTGATTTATGAAAAAAAAAAAAATTTTTGAAAAAAATTGAGGGGTGTCAATTATACCCCCCAAATAAAATAATTAGGGGGTACCACATTAATGATTTTTTATAGCTCTTGTAATACCAAACAAATGTTGCATTATACACAAGTCACTATTCCAAGTGGTTTACGAGCTATTTACAAATTAAAAATTTTACCCTCATTTTCAAGGGCCGATTTCACCCCCTAAATATTAAAACGGGCACGTATAAAAAAATAGGTGTCCTTAATTTTTATCCAAAGAACATTTTTACCAAGTTTCATTAAAATCCGAGAGTGACACCTCGGGAGCTTTCCTTTTCAACATATGGGTATTTGTACAAAAAATTTTGACCAAAAAAACTAAGTTAAAATAGTTAAACGTATTTAACCCTTAATTACTCGCGCTGGTGTATTTTGTACACCAGTAACGCATTTTCTGCGATTACTAAATGCATAAATTTTTGTGGGACTGTACACCCCCATCTAACCTTTGTTTAGTCATTCTAGAGTGTGACTGTAGTTTGTATTAATTTTTTACTTAATAAATTTAGGTGGTATTAATATTAGTGAAAATCTTGTCAAAAGAGTAAAATTAAAAAAATTATCAACAAAATCAAATTTTTTTTGTCCGATTTATTGCAATATGAATATTGAACAGTTTTGTGTACTTTTTTAGATTTATTTTGGTTAGTTTTTATTTCTAATCCTTAATTTTTAGTTGGGTTAATTTTCAGAAAATTCTTAGTTCCTTAAAAATAAATACTACATAATATGAATTGCACAAAAAAAATATAATACCTTCAAAACTCCCAAAAACTAGCTTTTATTATGTGGTGTATAAGATAAACCACGAGAGTAAATGTATTACGGTATTTCACGCGAGTAATTAAGGGTTAAATAGGTATTTTATACAAGTTATGATGTCATGCTGTTTGATGTTATCGTAAAAAATGCTTTTTAGTCGTGAATTTGACTCCCGGTGGTCCTAAAATTAAATTAAAAAAATAAATTTTGAATTTTTCTACGTTGCAATTCGGACGAATGCGTAATTAATTATGATGTAAATGTTTAGAAGAACTTTCTTCAGCAATATTTAATAAAAACTATAACTGGGACGCTCCCGGAGATGTTACAAAACCCTTTGAAGATTTCAGTAAACAAAAACAACTGAAATTCAGTTGAAGCAGTTACAAAACGGTCAATCTCATAGTGAGAATGGTAGAGTAAAGTCGGTATATATGGAACACCATTCATGTTTTCGGTAAGAAAACTACGATAATATTATTTAAAATCAGCACTTATCATTTGATTGGATAGAGAATTTAATCTTTAACGAGATCGAATAGGTAAAAATAGAATTCATAAATTAAAACAAAACAAAAATAAAAATTTAAAACAATCGAAAATCAGCCTCTTAAAAAACTTGCTTGTAATAAGGGCCACATGCAGTGGTCGGTCCATATTACCCGCTTTGATACCTTAATACAGGATTATTTATTAGGTGGCTAAAAATTTTTTTTAAATTCATTTTGTTCTTTTTATTTACAATTTATATGTTGTCACTTCAAAAAAAAAAAAAAAAAACAGTGGCGAAGCAAAGCATACGCGGGCGAACCTTCGTAATAAGTAGGGGAAAGGGTTGTACCTTGGGACATTTTTTACTTTTTTAATTATTGCACTGACATCTTTCGTTCAAATACAATAATCTTTTAGCTCTGTAGAGGCTACAACTGCAGGCAGCTGTTCAATCAACAATCATTTTGTTATCACCAAAGCGTACACCACTACTCATTGTTTAATAAGTTGTTGATCATTGTCCCAAGGTACAACCTGTGGTTTTACCTTGGGACATGGCAAATATGTGAATATTATAGCTTTTAAGATGTGAAAATGAAGTAAGACTTACGTAGTCAATGTTTATTAATATGAAAATATAATTATACATAATTATTATTAAATAAATTTTATTTCAAATTAAGCTTCTGTGGGAATGCAATTTTAAATGAATGAAACCCGCGACGTATTGTTGGAGTTGGCAATACTTTTACAATATTGCATGGATTAACACTACTGATGTCGTCAACGTTGGGGAATACAAAATGCTTTCTTTGCTTTCTGAAAATTTCTCAGTCCCAAGGTGCAACCAGAAAAATGTCCCAAGGTGTAACCAATCATTCTTTTCACAAAATAAATTTTCTAAACTCTAAAAAATTTACGATTTAACAACTTCTTGCATAGATTGCTTGCTTAAGTAATGCTGCAATAGTACTACATCAAATAATGTCAATAAAAATGCTTATCTTGTTTGTATATGATCTAGAAGTTGCAGCAAAATTTTACTTTCAAGGTACGAAAACAATAAACTGACACTTAAAGCTTCAAATAATGACTGAAACTGAAATAATTTGGTGAGCAAACAAAGGACAGGGTTGCCAATATAAGATGTAATTCTGAGAGTTACCACTAGAGTGGTTAGATTTCTAGAGCAGTTGTCCCAAGGTAAAAACGTCCCAAGGTGCAACCCTTTCCCCTACACCATTTAGTGGGCACCATCATGAAGATTTGTACTAAAAAAATTTTTTTTTCGAAAGTGAATAGTTGTGAAGTACTGGATGATTAATATACTTTTCATACTATGTGCCTCATCACGATTCTGGTTAATTATTACATTTAATAGCCGTATAAAACCCTCTAGTCCATAATACCTGCAACCACGTGTATTTAAAAAAATTGTTATTGCTGAGGCAATAATTATTATGTGGATTAAAAGCACTGTTCATAGATCAACCCTTGTACCTACATTTTAAACAGCAATATAATTAGTTTAAGCAATTTAATACAATAAAAATTTAAACTAACTCAACAAAAATAATCAAAAATGACAAATTTCATTAAGTTGCCCTCAATGACATACCGGTACTCCAAAAACTGGCATGTCAACTGACACAGTTATTTAGAAGTGTAAGCTTAGATATACATAATAATTTTGTCTTTATAAAATGTAAAATGGAGCAACAAAAAGAGGTGTCCATATTACCCGCCTGGTCCATATATACCTACTTTACTCTACTTTTTTCAGTGTATAAATCTTGAATATTTACATGCAATTATAAGAACTTAACTTTGAAATTACACTATAAACCACTCCCAACATTTTTTTCGAAAAGGTGTGGGGAAGTAATTTATTTTAATAAAACAAATGGTTCAATGGAGTGATATATACCACATTAAATCTAATTAATTGCTCTTTAATTTAAATTACAGTCCATTAAAAATATTTTATCATTATCGGAATTAATTGTCTTTCCATTGATTCAGTTTTTTTTTGTTTTTGCTAATTTCATCAGGATCTGCATTAGTATATTTTCGTATTTAAATTTACATATTTTCGAAAAATAGAAAAGGCGTATACTTGGGAACACGTTAGAACTGGGATATTTTTGAACCATTTTTGGGATAGTAAAAAAAATTAAACTGCATATTATAAAGATTATTTATGCCAAGTTATTATATTAATATAATTTTTAGAGGGATTCTATTATAAATTTTAAGAATTCTATGATTGACATAAAGGTTAAATACTACAGACCACAAACTTATATTTAGGTATTTACTATAGCTGTATTCAATCACGATGTTATCACTAATTCATAGATAGCTTTCAACAAACACAACGATAAAGTTTAAACAAAACAAATATAATTCCGTGTATACACTGTTGTAGAACTATTAATAGTTAGACTAATTATTGAACTAGTAGGGCGAAGTTTTTTCTATAAACTTTTATAATTTATGTTTGTAAAATTGATTATAGAGTTCAGCTTGATATGAAGGTTGTAGTTGGTATTTTGGTTTGTAAAAGAAATTTTAACAATAAATTAGATACAATGGGGACTGTTAAGGAGGAAAAAGTGGCATATAATATTAAAAAAATAATTGAAATAAAATTATAAATAATAAAAATAAAATAATTAGTCAATATACATTATAGGTACGTGTCTTTGATCGGTGTGGTTAAAAATGGAACTATTCCTATCGGGTCAGCTGTGAGTTGTTAGTTTGAAAAACGTGTTTCATTAAAATGCAAATTTTTTTTAAAGCAGGGGTTCCCAACCTTTTTCTTATATCGACCTTTTTTAAACGAATGATTTTCTTTATAGACCCCTTTGATTTTATTTAACATAATTATATTACGATCTTGTTGAAGTACAAGTAGAAAAAAAAGTAATTCAATTATACAGAGTGAGTCATATCAGGTGGAACAAATTTGAATAGTTGATTGAGAAAAATATTTCAAGAAAAAAGTTCGTATAAATACGTGTCCAGAAATTCTTTGTGGGAGAGCTACAGATCCCAAAGATTTAGTCTGAAATTAGATTCTATTTAATATTTTGAGAATCATTATCATAAAATGTGTTTGTTTTCTCCTGAAATGGAAAGATCGAGTGAAATTTTTGAAATCGGAAAACATTTTTTTCCCATTTAAAATACGATCGCAAAGCTTCTCGTTAAGATACAACGCGCATTTTATTCATTATTTAATAAAAATCACAATTGCCATGAAAAACTAAAATATGTTTGTTAGTCGAGACATCAACCAAAATGAGAAAAACTTAACTTTAGTAGATTTTTTTGTTCTTTAAAAAAACAATCATCATTAATTAAGTAAATTCATCAACACTATCTTTACTAGAAAACTAACTTTAGACAAAATCTTTGAGTCTGTAGCATTCTCACGAAGAATTACCGAACGCATGTTAATATGAACTATTTTGCTTGAAATATTTTTCTCAATCAACTGTTCTAATTTGTCTAGGATATGCCTCATTCTGTATATACAGGGTGTCCCATTTTAATCTATCACCCCCCTAATTTTTTTTATCTATCAATTAAATCAAAAAATGTTTCAAATAAAAGTTGTTTGGTTTTGAGGGGGACCCAAAATGGCGTTATTAATTTTTTATTTTTTGGACGTCTTCATGGTCAAATAGCCCCAACTTTTTTTTTCAAATAGAAACCTATATTTTTTATTACAATATCTTATTGTTTGGAAAAAACAAGTAGCTTTTGTTTCAAAAAATTTTTTATATGACTTCATTTTTTTTAATATTCAACAAAATAATTTTAGATTTTAGATTTTTACAAATTTTTTTCTCGACACCCATTAACTTTAGAGGAGAAATGTAAAAAACAAAAAATGTTTATTTTAATCTGATATAACTAGGAAAATTATATCAGGATTTTTTGTTAACTTTTGCTCTTCAAAATATTAAAGCAAATAAAAAATAAAATAAAAAATTCTGAAATAATTTTCCTAGTTATATCATATTAAAATAAACATTTTTTGTTTCTTACACTTTTCCTCTAAAGTTAATGGGTTTCGAGAAAAAAATTAGTAAAAATCTAAAATCTAAAATTATTTTGTTGAATATTAAAAAAAAATGAAGTCAAATAAAAAATTTTTTGAAACAAAAGCTACTTGTTTTTTTCCAAACAATAAGATATTGTAATAAAAAATATAGGTTTCCATTTGAAAAAAAAGTTGGGCCTATTTGACCATGAAGACGTCCAAAAAATAAAAAATTAATAACGCCATTTTGGGTCCCCCTCAAAACCAAACAACTTTTATTTGAAACATTTTTTGATTTAATTGATAGATAAAAAAAATTAGGGGGGTGATAGATTAAAATGGGACACCCTGTATATAGATAAATATAGTTAAAAACAAAACAAAAATATCATTGACCCCCAATAGATCCCTGAAATACTATATAACGTTTTAAACTTTCATAGACCTCCAAAGAGTCCACTTTGACCTCGTTGTAAAACCCTGTTTTAAAGAATTATACTTCTTTTCAATATAAAATAAATTAAATACTCTAACTCTAATTGTTGAAAGCACATAATCACTGATTTCATTGTTTACTAAACATCGATTATGTTAGGTTAGATGACAATTCACTCGTTGTGTTTTTTTCGATATTCACAGGCGATATTCATATAGACGAACTAGGCGATGGTCTGGAGGGGGGGTGTATTAGGGGGGGTGGCAATCGGCGGCATCGAAATTAAAAAATAATTCAGTTTTGTTGAATTTAAAACAATTGATTTAAAAGAGACCGTTTTCACTTTTTTCCAAAATTGAGGCAAGAAAAATAAGCATATAAATACCTAACTTAGATAATTTAATATTGCTGCGGAATCTAGAAGCTGTAACATAAATAACGCAAAATCATAAGTAGTTTGTTCAGAACCGATTAGACTAACCCCCTCTTTTGGGTGCATCACTGCTTGGCACTATATTGGCCTATATAGCATTGCCCAATGCTTGGGCCAGAGCCTGGTTAGACTCTGGGCCAGCATTGGTACTAAATTGGTCGCCAAGCCTTGGCCGAGCCTTGAACGATGTTATCATTTGTATATTGGCCCAGTGTTGGGTGTCAGCGTTGGCAAGCATTGGCGGAAGCCTGGGCCAAGCCTGACCCCATTGTAAAATCCTATATGGGCTGTCTACATTATTGTTTTATTTTGTTACGAATTCTCTTCAGTTTTTTTTGCCTAGGGCGCCAGGAATGCTCGGGTCGGCCCTGGATATGCACCACTGAAAGCGTCGCTACCATCGTAAAAAAATATTATTTTTATAAAGTAAACATTTAAAACTATGGAATCATATTAATGTTCTCCTCTTTTTTACATCCTGAATATAAATTCTGAAAATTGTGTACAGAAATAAAATGTATGCATTAATTTTCGGAAAACATGAAATATGCATATGTAATAATTTATACTATTAAACATGCAGTTTCGCTTTCGCTGTACAAAGAACAGTTTACGTGCTAGCGTTGCATGCGGTAAGTTTGAAGAGAATTAACTTCACATCTCGAATGTTAATATTATTATCACATAATCGTCTATCCACATATTTGCGCCATTTGTTAAGATTATCCACATAATACAGACTGTATCTATACTTCAGGTTTAAGCTCAAATAAATGTACACGTGTAGAATGTAACTACAGTGTTAAGGAAAATCAATGTTATTTTAGATGCATGCAAATATTTGATGCCCTGGTAAAACTACGATAAACTCGAAATTACATTTTTTTCTTGGTTAGAAACTTGTTCCAAAAATTTTGTTTTACATTTTTAGATCAGTCAAATTAGAATGTATCGCAGAAAGCAGATTTAAGTCCCGATGAAAAATATAAATAGAAAATACTTCCCTCCCTGTCTTGACAGCCATGTTTTTGTATAATATATGGGAATTGTGCTAATCTGGTAGGTTTTTACGGTCGTATATTTTGTTGACAATATTAACGTGACGCAGGATTTTAAAAACGAATTTTATTATCCTGCCGTATAAATCAGTGATTTTTAACTTGTTTGTTTCACAAACTTCATCAGCTATAAAATGTTTATAGGGAGTTTTGAAACTGCATACAGGGTGGGGTATTTAAAGTGTTATAGATTTTAATCTCAAAACCATCGCATATTTGAAAGAAATGTCTAGTTGTGAGAAAAATTTATTTGTTATTTTAGCGTGGCCTTCAATGTTATTTATAGGTCAACATCATTTTTTTAATAGGAATCTATAGGTTTTATTTAATAATCTTATTTTACGTGGGAAAACACGAATCTTTCATTACGAACTTTTTTTTAAACAATATAAGCTTTACATGATAAGTAACAAAATAATTTCAAGTTTTTAAACATTCAAGAAATTTTCATTCAGAAATCATCAACTTTAGAAAAAGTACAAAATACAAATAATGTTTAATTTGGTTTAGTAAAAACTAAAATTTGGTTTAGTAAAACTAAACCAAATTAAAAAAATTTCTAGACTTTTTTTAATTTTTGCTTAAATAAAATAAAATGAAAAAGTTTTTAAAATGTTAAAATCAATTCTCCAAGCTTTATAAAATCAAAATAAACATTTTTTGTATATTGTACTTTTTTCTAAAGTTTATAAATTCGAGTAAAAAATTCTTGAAAGTTCAAAATCTCAAAATTATTTTATTAGATATCTTGGAAAGCTTAGTTAGGTTGTTTAAAAAAAGATTCATCTTATTAAAGTACGCTCCGAAAAACGACTGGCCAACCGCTCCATGTAACGACTTTCCCCTATCCCTAACACAATACAACCGTGACTGCTGTATTTCTGCGCGAAATTTAAATTCACCAATTAACGTAAAAGTCGGCACGGTGTTGGGTGCTCCTCAAGCCTACGTGGTAATTCAGAATCTCCTAGATTCTGAATTACCAATGCCTACGTTGTTCGGAGCGACGAGTTTACTAACAAAATTCAACGGTTTGATTTTTGCATTACAAATGTGTTACCACGAATATAAAATGTGTTTTTATTTTATTATACAAATAAGAATATATATAGAGTTCATTATGATATTTTGAAATATTGACGGACTGTATTTTGGGTACCTCCGGTCTATTCTAAGTTGTTGTTTGCCACACTATGTTTACATATGAATGTGAAATCAATGTTTGTGAATAAATGTGGCCGACATAATGCGAGAGTTCAGCGATTGGGGACTGAAAGGAATGCACAGATCATGTGACATCAAAAACTGATGTCCCCATAAAGAATGTGCTGTTGTGACGGATATATTTCAAAAATGTGTATTCAAAAATTGTGTTATTGCTAGCACTTGACGGAAATTTAAAATCAAAATTCGTATGTTTTTTTTGTTAATATTTCTTAATCTATTACAGGCTGTTCGCAGGAATCAAGTGATTATTGCTAACTTTTTATTTTTGGAGTTAGAAAAGCAGTTAAATAGACAAAGTATCAGTAGTTTCCGGGATGACTAATGGCGGTGTATAAAAAAATTGAATATCGAATTTAAGAGATATTGAAAAACAACTTTTTTTTCAATGGAATATCCTATATGTATATTATTATAGGATTTTATAGCTAAGAATGTTCTCATTATAAGAGTGTAAAATACATGCATGATGGTAAAATTTATAGAAAACAAGTTATAATAAGTGTGTAAAATTTATAAAAAATATAAAAAACTGTGTGCTATGCATATTTAATAAAAGACAAACAAATGATTAAAAATTTGGAACAATAGTTTCAGGTATTTATGTTCTTCGCAGATTTTTTTTTTTAATTTTATTGATAAAGATAGTTATTTGTGTATCTAGGGCGTAAAGTGGCTGTTTTTCGCACGAGTGGGAATGTTTGTTAATCGAGGTGCTAGCCGAGATTAACCATCACACGAGTGCGAAAATTAATATATGAAAATGCATGATGAAAATGTATGTTAAGCTACGGTTTCCTAGCAAAGCGGTGTCGTTATCTAGCGGCCGTGATATAGCAGTTGGTGACGTCACCAAAACGTTGTCTAGAAAAACCAATGGTGTTGGTTTCCTAAGAAGCGTTGAATGTGAACGTAACGTTAAATAGCGTTGCCGTTATTTATATGACGGTCGCCATAGCGGTGACGAACATTTGTCGAACGTTTTTTCACGTGTAGCGGTGAACGTTCCATTAAAAATAATGAGTGGAAACGTGATTTGGACCTACAAAAATGACAAAAAATTGATTATTGATGATCGGAACTATACATCAATAAAACGGCCAGTCTATTTTTTCTTCAATTTTTTTTTTTACAGTGTTCGTTATAATTTTCAAAAGATCCTAAAACATATTTTATTGTGAAATACACACCTCTTAAAATGTATTAATTATAACTTGAAAATATTATTTTCTTAAATGAATATGTCACAAAACTACAAATAATAATTATATGACATTTATTATACGTTAATCCAACAATTATAATTTTTCAGTTAAAAAGGTAATATTTTCTAGGAAACCACGACTTTGTCACCGTAAGACGGCCGTCAAAAACGCCCGCCATATCACGGCCGTTAAATAACAGTACCGTTTTCCTAGGAAACCGTAGCTTTACTGTTACTATAGAAACACTTTTACGCTCGCCGTGCGTAAAAGTAACTTTGTCGCACGGCGAGCGCAAAAGTACTACTTTACACACTGAAATGACAATGAAAAAGCCTACTTTTTAACACTGTTGTAGAAAAAAAATATTATTTACTATATAATTAATTCTATTTTTTATGAGTAATACTCAAAAACGTTAAAAATCTGCAAAATAACGGCAAAAAACTTGAAATTATTATTTAAAAATATTTAATCATTTGTTTGTATTTTATTAAATATGCATAGCACACTATTTTTAGATATTTTCTATTAATTTTATACTTGTTATAGCTTGTTTTCTATCAATTTTACCATCATGCTTGTGTTGCATTCTTATAAAGAGAACATTCTCAGCTTTAAAATACAATAATAATATACAGGGTATTCTATTTAAACAATGTTGTATTTCAATATATCTATTAAATTCGATATACAATTGTTTTTTTGACACCGCCATTATTCATCCCGGAAAAATACTAATAATTTACCCATTTAACCGATCTTCTAGCTCCAAAAAAAGTTAGCAATGATCACTCGATTCTGGTGAACATCCTGTATATACCTACAAAAATGAACATTTTGTTGAGAAGAGAATATCTAAATATTTATATTCAAGTAACAGTTGGTAGAAAAAATAAAAAAAATAATATGAAAATACATAATCATAAAAAAGTGGACAACATTTAATAATATATGGCACAACAATGAAGACAATTACTTTTGAAATAAAGTTAGATATATTTAGTAGATTGGTACTTAAAATTAAATAAAATATAAAAAAAAATCTTCAAAATATTATTATAATGATAAAAAAATTTTAATATAGTTATTTCGTAGAAATATACTTGTATGATGAAAAAGCAAGCAACGACTTATTTATACATAATATTTATTTTCCAAAACACACATACTCAAATATTACCCTTCTTTAATACGATATTCCTTTAACAGGATTCGCTTTGATTGATATGGATATAAAGATATACAAAATTGAGCTTCTGATATAAATATTATATCTCATTATATATAATTTTATAATTCGTTCGTATTAGATGATTAAAATTTCAAGCTCGATATCTTCTTATTTATTTAGTCCATAGAACTACTCGTTAAGGCCATCACTACAACGATTAGATGCAATATTTCTTTTTATAAGTACATTTTTTTTTTACTTTTTAAAGGAGAATTTTTCTTAATAAAATAAACATTAACTTAACTGAAGTACTTGTTTTAATACTTATTTCAAATTTTACAATGAGTAATAATGTCTTTGTATTTTAACTTTTAAGACGTTACTGGAAAACACAGAAACTGTAGTTTCTTTGTCACTTAAAATAAATATGTACAGCTTGTCTAAAATAAAATAATGCCAAACCACATGTTTCGACGAAGTCGTCATCAGGAGCCTAATAACTATAGACAGTACATATTTAGATTAAATAATTTTATATGTAATACATATCAACCCTGGAGAGTAATTTTGCTTTAAACACCTAACTTTACAAAATTCGTTTATTACATTAATTTGTTCAGGTCCAAACTGAAATTGGATATACCTACAACTTTTTTTTGATAAAAATAGTATCTAAATGACAGCATTTTTTATCAAAATGTTAGGTCCATACAGTAAAGTTGTACTTTTGGTGTTTACAACAAATTTACTTTTCTGCATCGATATATACCCATCCTTACTCCTTTATGAACGCCCATGGTTATTTTCTTTTTTTTGATACTGTTAATTAAAATTAAAAATTAAAAAATATATGATTTAATTAGGTCAGTAATCAATATATCATAAATTATTTAATTAAAAATTCTCCTTTTTTCCATAATCCATATTGCATCTAGATTATAACTGAAGGAATCCTTATTCATCCTTTTAATATATATAATTATATATAACAAATTACAACCAAGTTCTATATCTTCTGCTGAAATTCTAATAAATCTCTCTAATATATCACGTGTCGAAAAATATATCCTGTTCAATTTGGTCTTCTTCTCCCAGCTTATCTACATATCGTGTAGAAATAAACACTCCAAGCTTTTTTGTGATAAAAATGTTCATATCAGCCAGAATAAAATGAATAATTCCATATTTTTACATATTATAATCTTAATCAGTTTTCAAACAAGGTAGGTAAGTAAATATGAATATTGATTCTTCAAATAAGAACGTAAATAATATAAAATGGACAGAAACCAATTACAGTAGTAATTGAAACACATAATTCAACTTTTAATGGAAAAACGAACGGATACATAAGAAAGTATTTTTGCAAATAACACAAATGACCTGAAATGTAAATCATCAATATTTGATTAATCCTTACAATTTGTTATTGATTTTATTCAGTACTAATCATACGTATGAGATACTTAAACTGTTTTTGCTCAGTATTTTTTACTTGGATGGAATATGAATGGAGTACATTATATAAAAGCAGTATTATTATAGATTATAATTAAATTTGAAAGCGGATAAAGCTACGGTTTCCTAGATACTGTTTTTTTCCTAGTACTGTTTTTTAACGGCCGTTTTATGGCAGGAGTTTTTGACGGCCGTCTTAACGGTGACAAAGTCATGGTTTCCTAGAAAATATTACTTATTTAACTGAAAATTTATAATTGTAAGATTAACGTATAATAAATGTCATATCATTATTAATTGTGCAATACTTTTTCAGTTTTTGTATTTATTTATTCTTTTGTGACATATTTATTTAAGAAAATAATATTTTCAAGTTATAATTAATACATTTTAAGAGGTGTGTATTTCACAATAAAATATGTTTTAGGACCTTTTGATTTTAATCCTTTAGTCACGATATATTTGCTTCAAAGTCATTATCAGAGCGTCCCCTCCTCTCTATTTTCTAAACTATCGATGTAAAAAATCTGAAAAATATTCAGAATGTAGCTTTCAATTAGTTCTTTCAATGAAAATTATAACGAACACTGTAAAAAAAAATTTGCACCCCCCATTTATAGACTGGCCATTTTATTGATGTATAGTTCCGATATTGTTCTATAGATTTTGTTTTAACTGGGCTTCTCTAAACTCTTTGCATTTACTTGTACATACATATAATGCTTCATGATTTTTGACAAAATCAATTTTTTCGTAGGTCCAAATCACGTTTCCACTAATTTTTTGTAATGGAATGTTCACCGCTACACGTGAAAAAACGTTCGACAAATGTTCGTCACCGCTATGGCGACCATCATATAAATAACGGTAACACTATTTAACGTTACGTTCACATTCAACACTTTTTAGGAAACCAACACCATTGGTTTTCCTAGACAACGTTTTGGTGACGTCACCAACCGCTACATTACGGCCGCTAGATAACGACACCGCTTTTCTAGGAAACCGTAGCTTAAGTGAGGAATTTTTTGGTTCATGTTTCCCTGCATGGGTGAGACAGTTGATCCAACATATTTTTTTTTAATAAAATTCAAATCAAAAAATGACAATATAGAGTAATGTCTAATTACATATTTAAATATTATCATTTGTCGACACAATGCATGAGAGGGTTAAAAATATGTTTGTTTAGTTTTTTATAAAAAATTTTGTGTATACATATGTGTATTTGATTAATCATAATAATAAACATAAATAAATAAAAAATCGAAATAATAAATCTTAATTTAAAAGGGCTACTAAAATATATATAACATATACTCATCAACTGTGGATCAAATCTCTCACCCTGTTTATGGTTAGACAAATATTTAAAAGAAAAATTATTTTGATATTGAAAAAGTCAGAATTAGGACCAAAGTAGACAAGCCTTTTGTAACAAAATTGCGAGATTGTAGCGCAACTGCATCGCGATTTGATTAAAAGCGCTTTGCAATCTACCTATGCATGACAAAATAACTTCAGAATTTAAAGCGAATAACTATTACTCGTTTTATTGATTTTCTAATTTTATTATTCAAGTATTTGAATAATGAAATACTTGATATAGGTATTTTTATTTAATCATTCATTTTATTGATTAAAGCGTTAATTCTATTGTCTTTTGATAGGTCAGAAAATTATTTCATAGGAAATAATATATTAAAAGTTAGGACGAGTGGCAACCAATTTGATAAAACATTTCAATCATTTTTCATGTCATTTTGTTTTGAGTGTTTAAAAAAGATAATTAACTTCTGTTCAAACAATAATTTGAGTTTCAAAAACGTCAAGTGAAGTATTTATCAATGATTGAATAATTTCAAAATTCATTTAATTCTTTTTATTGATTTTTATGATATTTATTTCTTCATTTCATGAACGACAAATCGAAAATGTTAGCAAAATCTAAAATTACCTGCTTAAAGTTTGAAAATATTTCATTTTTGGACAACATACCTAGTATATTCATTTTTTATTGTTTGATATTTATTGTGTATCATATCGTAATTTAACTATATTTTAAAAAACAAAGTTGTTACAATTTACAAAATTTTTAGTTTGGAGAATAATATTCATATTTCAAAATCAATTATAATATAATTATTATATTGTTTCTCATGTTTTTTGCCATAAATATTTTTCTTACTTATAATAACTCTTTGATACCTTAAAGAAGGATTGGAAATAAGGGCCTATATCGGCGCATGAGGACCTATAATCGAGTTACCATATTGACTTCGACTGATATTTTTTTTGTAAATATACAAAAACATTTTTTTTATTTTAAGGTTGTTGTTCACTGAAAGTCGTGGCATCTAGCGAAATTTAGCATGAACTACAGGGATTTACTATGTCGATTATAAAGAACAAATAGATCTGGCAACAACTTACAATATTAGACAAGAATAGAAGATTTATTTTTGACAATATTATAATTATTACTATTGCTGACAATAGTAATAATTATAATAACAATAGTAACTATTATTATTATAAATAAAAACATTAAATGTTAATCAATAATAACTTACTATTTACAATGGACGTCAGTTGTCATTACCACGTTTTTACATTTCGAAGAGCGCGCCGAATGCGCTATTGACATATCGTATGTTTACGTCATGTGTTCGGGAATTTATCAAAGTTAAAAATTAATAATTATTTAAGTAGATGGTAAATCATTCTAGAATTTTGTATATACATTCTTTAATAACCAATCTATAACATATCCGTTTTTGGTTAAAATCTGACGTTTAGTTTTAATACACGAATTAAACGAATATCGAATTCCAAGTGGATCCCTATGCTTGCAATGTATAAGAGGCCAACTTTGCACGTTTATAATTAATAAACGAAATGGTAAACTGACCTGAATTTTTTTTTACAAATGCGAACTAGCTTACATAACACAATATTAAAATTTTAGCAAATTCTGTAGTGATCGATTTTAGTGAACAACAACCTTAATACCATAGATCAGAGCTGATCATCAAAACGGTTTTTTTAACTACTCTAGTCTCTGTTATTTTTTACTGAGTCATACATTATATATGTCAATGTATGACTATTTTACTGCGCACAGCTCCTTATCACCACCCTTCCTTTAATAAAAATCCAAAATAACATTTTGTGTGTTTTATGTAAAATTAGTTCAATCTGCGAATATTTTCTTATTATACACATCTGGCTAATTTTTATCACAAAATTGCTTATCCAAACATAAAAACAAATCGTACCCACTAAAAATACAAATAAACTTACATACATCATTTAAATCACCGCCTCCGTCTGCACGCGCATATCTCCCGACGACGCCCTGGAACTTACATTCAAATTCTGTACCGTACCGAAGTACGTCGAGCAATCCGTCCGTTGCAGATGATTATTCATATGTATCTCTGAACTCGCATTACTGTTGACGAAGTCACCGGGTGTCCTGCGACCTCCGGTGCCTCCACCACGTCTGCCGCCCTTATCGAATCCAATGTCGCTACGACGCCACGCGCTTCGAGGCAGTAACGTTCTGCAACAAGACTGGAGGGTTTTCTTGAAAGCCACGCGGAACTCGCGGTTGAAGTACGCGTAGATGAGCGGGTTGAGTGCAGAGTTGAAGTATCCTACCCAGAATACAGCAGCCACGACAACTGGTGGGCAATAGCATATGGTTTCGCCGCATAGAGTTGTGATTATGTACCTGTGGGAATAAAAAGAGTTAGTTAAGATTCGATAATGTTATATTTAAATAAAATAACTGCAGTCGAAACCAGTTATAACGACATCGATGGAACCAGTTATATTAGGTCGTAAAAGTTGATAGTCGTAACAACTGGTAAAAAAGACTGGGATTCAGTCGGGTTTTTATTTCGAGTCGTTAAAACCGATATGTTGTATTAACCGATGTTATTATAATCGGTTTCAACTGTATTTACTTTTAATCTATATCTATAAAAGAGTTTGTCCTTAACCACTCACTCACTCACTCATATATCAATGTACAACCCAAACCCCTGGACCTAGAAACGTGAAATTTCGTAGGTGCCTTCCTTTTATGATGTAAGCACCCACTAAGAAAATATTTTTTTGAAAATCAACCCCTACGGGGTTCAAACAGGGTGTCAAAGTTTATATAAAAAATGGTTTTTGTTCGCATTTAATTGAAACTTATCGAGCATACTCTACAATATAAACAATGAAACAATTATTTCGGGCAAAATAGTCACTTATTAAAATGAAAATTTCGACATTCAACCCCTAATGGCGAGGGTAGACAGGGGGTTAGTTTGTGTTTTTGATATGTTTATCTGCATAGCTGCTTACGTTATAATGGTAGAGTCGGGCAAAATAATCTGCAATAAAAAAATTTGATATTCAACCCCTAATGGCAAGGGTAGACAGGTTAGTTTTTATAATTTTTAACTAAGATCCGATTTATTTACGTTTTTTTAATAGGTAATGAATAAAAATTAATATACTTTTTTTTATATGATCCCCAATCACGTATGGAGGATTCTAATTAGTTTCTAAGTTTACACGAGCGAAGCTGCGGGATTCCGCTAGTGCGTATATAATCAATATTATTAGTTTCGTTAGAAAAATCATGTTTGGATGCTTAAAAAAATTAACCCTATTAGTCTCACAGACTACATACCTCCCACTGTATGTTTAACACTTTAACCCTAGAGTCGGCGCGCTATGAGCATTTTCCCGTCTTCGATAAAAAACCGTCATTCTTTTTTCAACTGTTCGCCCGTCAAGGTCAAACTTCTAGGTAGCTGCCACCTATCTCTTCACCTACCTCTGTTGTTAGTTTGAGCTTGCTTAGTGCATGGCGCGTCAGGACGAGAGGGTTATTACCATACTGTGTCAAGCGGCGGCAGTTTGCTAACCAGTAATGGTCGGTCTCTCTGATGATACAAAGTGGGTGATTTGATTTCTCAATGGTCTACTTTACTAAAAGTTTTTTGAACTTTTTTATGTACTTTACATAAAAAAACGGTAACTAATAAACAATTTTTCGAAATGATTTCAAATTAATATAAATGTGAAAATAGATTACATATTACATTAGACGTTCTATACTGTGAACTGGTTAAATACGACATCTTCTTTAGTGAGAAGTCTCTCTATATTTGTACAGCTGTCGTTTATAATTTATAATAGAACTGGTTGCACCTGCGCGGTTCGGAGTATGGAATGTTTACTGTATACAAGATAAGTCATATTAGGTGGAATTTATCGAGAAAATATTTCAATCAAAAAAGTTAATATAAACATATGTCCAGAAACACTTCGTGAGGGAGCTATATTCAATATTCATTGTTATACAGATAGAAATTTAATACCCGATTTAGTATTAATACGTCTTATCGATTTCTAGTATCAACTAATGATTATTTAGACCAGTGATGTATGGAGCCAATAAGCCCTTTGATTTTTATGTAGTTCTTTTTTGTTTCTAAATTTTTCCCTATGTTTAGCACTTTTATTAGGTCAAATGATACAAAATAACAATTAACGAGAAATACCATATTACCAATTTTTACTTAACCCAAATAATACGGATGCTTCAAGAAAAATTAAATATCTGCGTTGAAATTGTTTAATATTTAATTTGCTACTCAGGTATCAATGTATAAAATTTGATAAAAACCATTTTCTTTTTTTTACTTGTATAAAAGATGAAACGAGTATTATGAATTCATAAAACACAGTGTTATATTTTAACGCCTAGTTAAAATGAAAAGTTACTAGAATTGCATTAAAAAATATTTACTGTAATAAAAATACATACTCAATAATTAATTTACATTCCAATTTGTGCTCTAGCGTTGAATAAAACTATAAATGTTAAATATCTCCATAGTATCGGTTTTAAACAATGTTTGAAATTTGTTTTTAATTGACTACAAAAGCATCGATGTAAAAACAGTAGGAAACAAATATTTAGAATAAATATATTGTTGTTTATTTCCCCCGTTTACAATGAAAAGGAAAATAACGTTTCAATTTAAAAAAAAGTGTGTGTGCTTTAATTGGACACAAACAATCAGATATAAGTAAACAAGTTTACAGTGACTATCAACAGCTCAAAACAAACAAATATTTATACTGCTTTAATCAAGCTAAATGGTTCCATTAAAAATAATTCTAATTATCGTTTTGAATGTTCATTCATGTATCTACTACTAACAAATACGTAAACATGAGTGGGGTCGATACACAACAGTGGGGAGTTAAAATAAACACATGACATATGTGCCATTTAAATGTCAAAACGACAAAATAAAAGATTGGGGAATTTGACATTTTTAGAGTTGTAGGAAACGAAATATGAAAGAAATCAAATAGATGTTTGAAATTATAATCGTATTAATTTATTTATAGATATAAAAAAAATTATTTTGTTAATTTAAAAAATATACTTCTGTGGTTCATCGCAAAATGTTTTTCTACAATTAGTCGAGTCAATGAAGGTTTTTACTTCAAAATCCTCAGAAACAGCAAACAGCACATATTTTGATGATTTTTTTTATCTTCGTTAAACCATAACATTTGAAAACAGAAACATTCCAGCCGTCGGACTCAAAAAAAAAAAATTTTTAATATCAAAAATGTATAGGTATACTGTTATTTTGATTGTTGTTATTGTGATTTTTGTTTACAATTTTTGTTTCTCATGTCTCACTTAACTGTTTGTAATAAATTATTTAATAAATATCACTGGCATTTAGTACATCGACTTATTTTCGAAAATAAATGTGACAAGTGACATATCGTTGTAAAGTAGAGTAAAAAACACGTTCAAATGTATCATAGTCAACTTAGTGGCCCATAAGAAAAACTAAAGTAACTCGGAAACTAAAAGTGATATAAAAAATATAAATGCATCAATCAATTCTACATAAAAAAAGTGCTTTAAGAAACCACCTACAGAAAGTACCTATCTTCTTTGACAAAAAATTATAGCCATTTAAAGAAATTCCGAATTTTCAGTTTTTTGAGTATACTGCCTAAACCACATAGAATTATGGATATTTTTTGATATAGTAATACTCACCCCTTTCTTACAAATAATTCATCTCATTTAACCAAACCTGTATCTCTTATAGATACTGTGATCACCATGCTGGAAAAGTTATCTGGGACACCCGGTATAAATAAATTAAAAATTCGATGAAGATTGATTTTTTTTCATAATAGAGTTTAATAAATAATATTTGAGAAAAAGAGCTAAAACAGTATTTAGATTTTTATTAAAAACTGATAATTTTCAATTATTTAAATAATTTGTTTAATAAATTAACGAAAACCGGGGTTACTTTAATTTACGGGGTGACATTGATCACAACTTCTACTCCTCGTACATATGCGTTTTTAAGAAAAACAAAAAGCATCTTTGGAATTTTTTTTGACGGTTGATAACACTGGTAGTTACGTCACTATCGACCTGTTGATCCATGTGAATGTTTCGATATTTTTTGAGAAAAATAAATAAAAAAGTATGTAAACGATATTTTAAGGAAGTTTCATTGTTGCAAAACTTTACTGATAACATAATTGTATTGACGGGAAAAAAATTAAGATCTATGTGGATCAAATTAGATATGTATCAAATACTATAGAGATCAACGCAGATATATAATAATAAACTTAGATATTACACTTAAAATCTACAATCAGGAAGATTTTTGTACAGTAGAAACCGGTTGAAATACAATTATAAAGGATTAAATTGGACTTTTATTTTGATTCGTTAAAACCGGTACGTCGTATTTACCGGAGTCGTTATAACCGGTTTCTACTGTATATCTACTTATTATTAGATTCACTAAGATATACGTGAATCGAAACGTATAATCTTGATTTTTCTTAAGTTTTGTCTTTTTAGATCTACATAAATTTTGGAAGATCTAAACAAAGATGACATGACCAGATCAAATTTTACATCTATGTACATATGTCGATTACCATAAACATTTTTATCTTTACATCTACACAGATCTATCTTTTACCCCTTTTTAAATGGACATTTTTCAGTTAATTCTTTAAAAACAGAAAATATATATTGCTTACAAGAAATGTTCTATTTTAATCTCCATATAAAATAAACAGTCACAACCCTCTATTTATTTTCAATATACGCCCATGATTTCAGCACTTTGTGGATAACAATAACAATAATAAAACTAAATTTGTGTGAAGATAAATTAACAAAGTCAACATATGTTAAATATGTAGGTTTTACATTGTGTCGTTTGTTGCCCCCATAATGACCATTTGTTTACTGGATATTGCGTATAAGGGTATAAAATAAACTGTAGCCTGTTTTGTTGTAAATACGTGTGTTTTGTGTACAAGTACGGACACTTGGAATTAAAACAATTGTCATTTGTTAAATACTAATTATTGTGCTTATTTGGTATTTCTACATTGCTGAAAATTGCTTCCATGCCATATCGAAGATACTAGAAACTTTGTGATCGTTTTAAGGGGTTACATACAGTTAGAATTTTCAAAAAATATAATTTTTTTTATTTCATTTTCGTAATGTACATATATTTAAGTACACACAAAAAAAATTTCAAGTCAATCCGGCGATTATTTTCGAAGTTACACGCATATTTGTAAAGACGTCTCAGAGCGTTTGAATGTAGGAGGTCGGAGCGGCAGCGCGTTTTTCTCAAATCTACGTTTTCAAAGTCGGTGACCACTATTCCTCGGAAACGGCTAAACCGATCAATCTCAAATTTTAACACAAGTTTCTTAAGAATATTTTTTAGTAACTAATCGAAGGTTTTATCTCACCGATAAATATTTATTTTTTTATAAACAATTTAAGGTCAAATTTTTGTCGAAAATCGATATTTTTTTTGAGAAGCCGCCATTTTGTGAAAAAATGTTATTTTGCTTATTCCTTCGATTAAGTACAAGATTATACATTACTTTAACGAAATTCGTTTGGGTTTTTTTATTTTAAATGATCCGGTCCACAGATATAGTGGTCACCGCAAGGCGCCTTTTTTGAGAGGACCTCCTGGAGAACAGCTGTAGTAGCTTTCGAAATTATTATTTTTACAAATAAAAAATGTTAAAATACAAATAAAAGTTACCATAATATGTGTACAAATTTTTACATTAATAAATTTAAAAGTCTTCTCTTAAAAAATTCTTGAAAAACCCCTTTTTTGGCCTTCTGACTGTATGTAACCCCTTAAAATGATAAAAAAATGTTCTCCAATTTCAAAATTTTAACTTTTTGTTCTCCCTCTGTCTGTCTGTTTGTCCTCTGAATCCTTGTCATACGCATAACTCATGAACCACTGACCCAATATTAATGAAACTTGGTTGGTTGGTTTGATCACGGTCCCATTTCAAAATTATTAAAAACATGTGTAAGGGGGAGAGATGACACCCCAAAATATTAATTTTTCATGATATTTCAAGAAAGATACATGTTATGTGAAAATTTTATAGAATCTTTTTTATAGAGCATTCAATTTCCTATATATAATATACATAGTTCACTTACGTTTGTTGTTAAATATTCCCTTACAAAGATTTATCAAAAAGAATTAGACATTTTTAGACGTTACTATACGTACACGCTTCTAACCTAAAAAAAATTCTAGCTAACTGATAAAAGATAGAAAAAAATAAATGCGTCATTAATTAATTACAGTTATTAAAGTTCTCCACAATTTTTACCTAAACGATTTTTTTCTACTTCAACTCGTTTCTAAAATAACTCGAAACATTCAAAAAAAATGATCAGTAATCATCATTATGCATTACACTGTTTAATTATCATACCATGACGTCACGCATACTACGAGTTTTGGATGAGCGTTTTGGCGGGAAAATTTTCATTTGAATAAAAAAATATTATTTTCAGCGTCTTTTCGGCATTATTTTGAAAAAAAAACACACACAAGTCTATATTATATACATACGAACAATTTAGAGTACAATTTAAAATTTAGTCAGGGGTTGAGGAATTGAAGTAAAGTAGTCCACCGGCTATAAACGCCGTGCGATGAAAAGAAACTTCAAACCGGGGGTATAGCTGAGCCTAGCACTAAAGCACAGCTGTACCCAAGACCGATGGGTACAATCTACAGTTGATAGATGGTATGTGATCTTAGATTGCATCCTTCACGAGGTGGCCCTGTTGAAACTAAACCCGGCGGATCTAGACTGGGAAGTCGATAAACATCCCTCCAGCCCAGCTGTCGTGTCGTGGCTAAGGGCCTGCACTGGGGCAAACGGCGCCGGCTGCTGACTAACCTAGTTACCGAAGCAGTCGAAAAATCCTGCATCTTCCTGGCCTGTGGTCAAGTTTCGCAGGATAGGTGGATGTGGGGGGGTCTTGGCTTAATCGCCTGGACCAAGAGGAGATAACCTCAATAAAAGAATCCTAAATCTCACGGTGGGAGGCCAGGCCAAAGAGATGCGTGACTGTCTAGAAGATCAGTACCTACTGGTTATCACCTTGGGAAACCTGGCGAAATCCCATTGTATCTAGCCTTGCCCCGTAAGAGGCTGTCCGGGGAATGACACACACTTGCCTCACTACTCGTGGGAACAAAATGGATCCGCAAAGTAAGACAAATGAGGGCTCCCCACCGGGGGACCTCAACCTCGATGCCGGAGGCCCCTCTGGGGAAACCGACACCGCAACGACACGTCCTCAAGAGGCCCCTGAAAAGGGGCCACCAGAGGATGTAAACAGACTCCCAACAAAGGAGAAGAAGGATCGAGAGGCCGGAAACTAACCATTGGTTAATGACAGGTATCTCATGTATCCAAATCAACTTACAACACTGCATCTCTGCTACTGATTCCTTGTGTCAGCAGATAGCAGCGCATGCAGACATCTGCCTAATACAGGAACCCTGGGTTTATGGGGGCCATGTAAAAGGCTTGCCCACCAATGGAGGCACTACATGGTATTGTGCCTCAAATGAGAATCCACGTACATGCATTTATGCATCAAATAGAACAGATTTCACCCCCTTACCATCTTTCTGTTATAGGGATTTGGTCGCAGCCAATCTACGATTGGACAGCAGTACAGGACGGAGAGATCTTGTTATCTGCTCTGCCTATTTGCCGTACGACTCATCAACTCCACCACCTACTAGAGAACTAGAGGAGCTGATAACCTATTGTAGGAATGAAGGGAAGGACCTTCTTATTGGTTGTGATGCGAACTCTCACCATACCCTATGGGGAAGCAGTGGCGTCAACGAGAGAGGAAGGGTTTTCCTAGAATTCCTACAAACAACCAACCTCGAAATTCTGAACCGAGGAAATTCTCCAACCTTCATTACATCTAGAAGGCAAGAAGTAATAGATATAACACTTGGGTCCCTATCAATCACCCAAGATGTAGAAAACTGGCATGTGTCAACTGAACCGACCTTATCGGATCACAGGTACATATGCTTCAGGCTAACCTCAACTTCTCCCGTTCTGGAAACGTACAGAAATCCCAAATCTACCAATTGGGCTTCCTACAAGGAGGACCTTTTGAGTAGACTTCACGGGATTCAGAACGAACCCAGAATCCCAGGAGAAATAGAGCTGGCCGTAGACTGTCTACAGAGGGCCATTATCACATCGTATGAGGACAACTGCCCTCTACGTGTGCATACAGGTAAAAATAATACCCCTTGGTGGAGTTCATCACTAGATAAACTTCGCAAAGAAACACGTAGGCTATTCAACATAGCCAAACGCACACGAACACCTGACGATTGGGAACACCACAAGATGTCCCAACAAAGGTACAAAAATGCCATAAGGCAATCAAAGCGAACAACATGGAAGGCCTACTGTGAAGACATAGAAAGCATGCCTAAAGCAGCAAGGCTATGCAAAGTTCTCGCAAAAAACCCTAGAAGCAGGTTGGGGGCCTTACAACTCCCTAATGGTGACTTCACCACCACCAACGAGGAGGTACTTAGGCTCTTGATGAAGACACACTTCCCTGACTCTAGAGAGTTACAAAGTAACACGCCGATGATGGAGGCTCCCCAGATTAGACCTTCAACTAATGACTGGAAGGTGGCCTCCAAAGTCGTAACTTACGAACGCACGAAATGGGCGATCGCATCGTTTGCCCCTTTCAAAGCAGCAGGCCCTGATGGTATCTTTCCGGCTCTCCTACAGGAGGGACAGGAAGTACTAACTAGGCCGCTATACCACATATTACGAGGCTGCCTTGCTATGGGATATGTTCCTGTCCCATGGCGGGCGGCCAGAGTAATATTCCTCCCTAAGCCTGGTAAGGACTCTTACTTCCAGGCAAAATCATTCCGACCCATCAGTCTCACCTCCTTCCTACTAAAAGTGCAGGAGAGACTGGTGGATCGGTATCTGAGAGACGGATGCCTAATGCAATACCCATTGCATCAGCATCAACACGCCTACCAAAGAGGCAAATCCACTGAGACGGCCCTTCACCAAATCGTCCACAAAGTCGAGAAGGTTCTGAACTATGGAGAATATGCTCTTGGTACGTTCCTAGATATCGAAGGTGCCTTTGACCGCACAACCTTCGAATCCATACACAATGCTGCTTTAGAGCATGGAATGGAACCCACTATTGTCAAGTGGGTCGAGTACATGCTTAAAAACAGAAATATTAATGCCACGCTAAAGGGGGACTCCGTGAAAGTATCTGCCAGCCGTGGGTGCCCGCAGGGAGGTGTACTATCACCACTCCTGTGGTGCCTCGTGGTTGACGGACTTCTGCGGAGGCTCAATGAAGCGGGTTTTTACGCACAAGGCTATGCTGATGATATAGCAATCATCATAGCCGGAAAATTTCTCGGTACGATATGCGGAGCAACTCAACACGCTCTGAATATCGTACAAGATTGGTGTAACGGGGCCCAGCTATCGGTAAATCCATCCAAGACCGAGCAGGTCCTGTTCACACAAAAGCGGAAGATGGAGGGTTTGAGAAAACTATCCATCTTCAACAAAACACTGGAACTGTCCGGAGAAGTGAAATATCTGGGAGTTATCCTAGATGCCAAACTTACCTGGAACAGCCATGTGAAAAGACAAGAACAAAGGGCCTGTGCAACCTTTTGGACGTGCAGACGTACTTTAGGCAAAACTTGGGGGCTGAAGCCAAGAATCGTGTACTGGTTCTACACGGCTGTCGTTCGCCCCCTATTAACATATGCAGCTCTTGTATGGTGGCCAAGAACTGAACTGGCCACCACAAGGACCACACTCGCTCGAGTGCAGAGACTGGCGTGCCTTAGCATCACAGGCGCTATGCGAACTACCCCGACGTCGGCTATGGAGCTGCTGCTCGGCCTTGTGCCTCTACACTTGGTGATAGAGGCCGAGGCCCAGGCGGCGGCATACAGGCTAATGCGTACGGGGCACTGGAAACCCACTCAGGAAAATACGGGACATACCAAAGTTGCCTCGAGACTGAGGTCGACCATTCCCATTTCCCAAATGGGAAGTGACGGTATGATCTCCTATTTTTCCTTTAGTAAACCCTACAAAGTGTATATCCCAGAAAGGGAAGAATGGCGCTCCAACGACCGCTCCTTCCTAAAACCCCATGGCCTCGTCTGGTATACAGATGGGTCGCGGAACAGGGAAGGTACTGGAGCTGGAGTGTACGGAGAAAAACCCAGGGTCAAACTCAAATTTGCCCTGGGTAAATATCCCACAGTCTTCCAGGCAGAAATCTATGCGATAATGGCCTGCGTAGAAGAAAACCTCAAACGAGGATACAAAAGTAGACATATCTACATTTGTTCCGACAGCCAAGCTGCCATAATGGCCCTACTCTCTCACAAGATAGGGTCACGCTTGGTCGAGGAATGTCGACAAAAACTCACTAAACTCTCAGCTGAGAACTATGTGAAGATCCTATGGGTTCCAGGCCATAGTGGAATCAAGGGAAATGAAGAAGCTGACGCTCTAGCGGTAGCTGGAGCGTGCGAACCTTTAACAGGTCCAGAACCAGCCTTCGGAATATCCCCAAAAAACGTGAGGCACGAGATCTGGAACTGCGCCATTGAGCGGTTCCAGCAATCTTGGACCTCTAGACAAAGACCTAGACAAGCAAGATCCTTCATTAAGGACTACTCGCCTAAGACAACAGAATATCTTCTGAACTTAAGCAGAAGACAACTCAGAATCGTAACGGGCCTCCTAACAGGCCACGGGTACATGAACAGTCATCTCCACACTATAGGCATAGCGCCTAACCCACAGTGCAGGAAATGCCACACAGAGGAAGAAACCTCAGAACACATCCTATGTGACTGCATAGCACTTGCAGCACTAAGGAGCAAATACCTTGGCTCCCCTTTTCTCGAGTCAAAAGATATTCAGGACATGTCGAGGAAAAGGATCCTATGCTTCGCTGAAGCAACGGACCTTTTCAACGAGTCTTAGAAACCCAGGGGAGCACAATGGGCCCTAGTGGCCTAAGTGCCGGAGCCTCGGCTCCACCCCTCTTACGAAATTCAAAAATTTAGTCAAATACCCTATTGTCAAATTGTTTTAAAAAAATCTGAGTTTTCTTTCTAGACGAAAATAAATTCTTATTACAAAATTTTTAAATTGTATAGTTTGTCAATTTTGAGTTACTCGTCTATATACCAACATATACACAGATATCATAGCGAAAATATCTCGAATTCGAAAAAATCTGTTCTATAATACTTATACTATTATTTGTATAAGAAAGTAAAAATTACGAAAATTTGATTTTATTGTAATAAAAATAAGTGACGAAATATTTCACTGTATAAATTACGGCCTTTATTTTTAATAATAAACACTTTATATTCAATCGTTTTCACTTATAACAAATTATATCACTTTAAATAAATACATAGTTTACACTAAAAATAAATACTTTGCACTAAAAAAATAATACTTTGCACTTGACCTAAATTTGGACCTGCCAGGTTTAAAAATTACATTATTGTAATTTCTGTGATTTTGTATATATTAACTTAACGTGAAAACTAACCAACCTACTTTCGCCTCAATCGATTTGATATTTTTAATGTGATTTTTATGATTTTCAATATTTAAAAACGATTAAATATTCGCCTTATGTATTAAAAAAATTATGAAAATTTATGTTCTCGTGTATACTAAAAAATTTTAAGTGCAAATTATTAAAATTTATGTTCGATGTACAAAGTGAATACTATCTAATATAATAGTATTAATAGTGCAATTAAATATAACCCTATATAATGTTGTTATCTCAATACTGGAAACAGATATCATTTTTCCAACAAGATAGATATAGAAAATGAATGAATTATAGTACAAATTCGATTAAATGTACAGCAACGAGTACTTTGATAAATGTATCGCCGACAGAATATTCAAATATACATAGATACCTACTACAGAGCAGTGGAAAAATAAAGTACCAAGAGATATGTAAAAGCCAGTCTATATAACCAGAATTTTATAGATAACGGTGTTAAAAATACGGGACGTATTTTCATATGAATGCTTTTACATAAAGGTGTTTTCAAAATAAAGCTTTCACTTTACATCTAAACAAAGGCTTTCATGATGATGCATGATCCATTATATTAAACATTCTATACTATTCAATGGCGGTATCTGCATTCTTTTCGAAAAGGTAACTTTTTTCATTTAAAATGTTTAAATAGATTTTTACTGGTTGTTCACTTTTTAGCCAGGTAATTTAAAATTTGTTTCGGTTTATTGGAAATTTACGATGATATTTATAAGTTTCTTTAGTGGTTTAAAAAAAAATTATTTCATAGATGAAAATGTAAAAATGTTTTGGATTACCTACTACAATATTTAATAAAGTGGTGAATGCTTCACCCACACGAGCGCATAGATTTTTGTTTTTTTACTAACCATGCGAATTAAATAAATAAAGTTAACGATTATTAAATTAATAATATAGGGGAAAGTAGCCAAAATCGTACTACCGCCTAAGACCTATTTCACACATATACGGTTCTATTCGATTCGGTTCGTTTTCGGTCGCTGGCGACAAGTGTGAAACGAAGTTTCAGTTTGTATTCGGTGCCTAATAGAAATCGTAGAGCACCGAATACTCCCTCCACACGAACAGTTTTCATCAGGTTTCTATTAGTGTGCAGGGAACAGAAAGCAATCAACGCGTTCATACACACTCGGTTTAGTTTCGGGTTTAACCTGATAGCGAGTGTTATTTTTTTTTAAGTTTTGTCGCGGTTTTTCTAATAAAATGAGTGGTTTTCCAGATGTTGATGTGGATCGTCTTCATGCTCTTTAGCTTCGGGAAAATAGTGTAGAATGCTCCAAATTCCTGCCGTAAAGTGATGAGAGGGTGCTCCCAATGAATTCTATTCCTCCTTCGTTTTTTAATTTTTTTTATAGAGAAACATGACAACAGTTTGCTTTCTCTCCATGATAACTACTGAGTGTACGGAAAAAAATAAAACCTAATATGAACCGTGTATGTGTGAAAGGGTTTGATTCGTTTTCGGCTGCAACCGAAAACGAACCGAAGCGAATGGAACCGCGTATGTGTGAAACAAGACTAAATCGTACCACAGCTATTTTAAAGAAAACCGCTATTACATATTAACCATCTATTGTGGATAATAAAAACTAAATCATATTCTATGTGAACATAACAATTTTGTAAGATACGATATTAAAACGACAGTTGTTTAAAAAACATGTTGTTTGATGTAATATTATACAAATTTTTGTAAGAGTATAGAACATTGATAGTTCAGTAGATTTGCAATTTAATGAAATGTAAGTATAGGTAGTTAATAGTTATGTTATCTACAATATGTAATAATTACCAATTCCAGATTTATTTTCTTCAGTTAAGGTTATAATTAAAATTTATTTATAAAATGTCAAAGTTTCCAATATTGTACCATGCACTGTTACTTAAATCGTATTTAAAAAAAACGTAACTTGTACATTTAATCTTTCTCTCTCACGCATAACCGACGTAAAGTTACTTGAACGCATGCGCTATTCATGTTGAAAATTCATGAGTTTTTAGTGATCTTTGTAGATCTTTGCAGGTCTCCACATATCAAAACCAGTGACAAAATATGATTTTGTCTCAAAATGCAGATCTATCAAAATCTGATTGATCACTTTAAATAACATTTTTTTCTCGGGTTAGCAGATGTTTTTTTACTAGTTTATAGTCACTAAGTCACTACTAAGAACAGTTCTAGTTCAATAATAAAAACTAGTGCAGTAAATTCCATGTTAATAACGTTAAATTAAAAAATTAATTGAATATTGTAAAAGCGTTAATTGCAAACGATTAAATTTGATTTCCTTTGAGATAAAATAGAAGTTATGAAAATTGAAAGCAAAAAACGAATGAATTACGAAATTTAAAAATATAAATAGCTTGAAAATAGATTGCTTTTCCCATTGAAACACTGAATTCCATTATTTTGAAAGTTGAATTTGAATAAATATGAATAAAAATGATAACGAGCAATAGATTATCTTACAGTACAAGCTGTGCTATTTTCTGCATGTAATTTTACTTCAAAACGCTGTTTTTGTGAGACGCGTAAAAGAAATTTTAATCTTGCTTTAAACTTTTATAATACATTTGTTACAAATTCTATAAGACTTTCTTTTTATATCTAATACGTAGCTGAGTTGCCCGGCGTTGCTCGAGGATGAATGATATTTTTGCAAATTACACTCTATTCTTGTTATCGCTATTGTATAGTTCATATAATTTAGTTATCATAACTTAATTTGCATAGAAAACTTGGCTAGAATTAATGAAATTCATGTATTTTTTTAAATTTACCCACCCAACATGCCCACTACGCACAACTCACCCAATATGCTCACCACACACGGTTCACCGCAACAGAA
The DNA here is from genome assembly GCA_949319165.1 of Sialis lutaria. Taxonomy (NCBI): domain Eukaryota; kingdom Metazoa; phylum Arthropoda; class Insecta; order Megaloptera; family Sialidae; genus Sialis; species Sialis lutaria. Next base: position 8,406,060 of record OX439243.1, on the reverse strand, counting down.
AATCGCAAGTATGTAGGGCCTTTAGAATAAAAATCATCATCAAGTGTCATTAAGTATTAATATACAGTTCAAAACCTGTTATAACCACATCAGCATAGGTGGGCATTAACTCATTAATCCGTTAATCGTTAATTAATGAAGTTAACAAAATGCTTAACGGATTAAATTTTAAGCGAACTCAAAACAATTTTAACGTTCTTGTTAACTTCCGTTAACTTTAGTTCGTTATATTGGTAGTTTGTTGACATGTTGTCATTATTTGTTTGAATTACGCGCCACGCTGGCATACCGGCGCAGCGCTGTTGCTCAAAAGAGCAAGAGTCCAGAACCGAGAAACTCTTAGAAATAAAGCGACCCTGTTGATTACTTGCTATGTACCAGTGAATACAAGTTATTATAACCTGACTTTTTAGCGTTTTCGCCATTTTTAACCGACTTAATTTAGAGCTTATCTTTTTCATCCATATTTCATATTAGTATAGTACACAGGATGTCCCATTTTAATCTATCACCCCCCCTATTTTTTTATCTATCAATTAAATCAAAAAATGCTTCAAATAAAAGTTGTTTGGTTTTGAGGGGATCCAAAATGGCGTTATTAATTTTTTATTTTTTGGACGTCTTCATGGTCAAATAGGCCCAACTTTTTTTTTTCAAATGGAAACCTATATTTTTTATTACAATATCTTATTGTTTGGAAAAAAACAAGTAGCTTTTGTTTCAAAAATTTTTTGTATGACTTCATTTTTTTTAATATTAAACTAAAAAATTTTAGATTTTAGAATTTTACTAATTTTTTACTCGAAACCCATTAACTTTAGAGGAAAAATGTAAAAAACAAAAAATGTTTATTTTAATCTAATATAACTAGGAAAATTATTTCAGATTTTTTATTTTATTTTTTGTTTGCTTTAATATTTTAAAGAGCAAAAGTTAACAAAAAATCCTGATATAATTTTCCTAGTTATATCAGATTAAAATAAACATTTTTTCAAACTGTAGTATTTAACAAAAGTGTGTTGCTATAGCTGCTGTATAGCATATAATTGTAAAATATCAAATAAAAAGATTAGCAAAACGAAAAATTGTATATTTTTTGATATCACCACATTTAGATCCCAGTTCCCGTAAATTTGTGTTATATACAATTGTATTAAAATTAAATGGTTAAACAATGGCAGGTAGTTCATCTAAAATCTGAATTCATTATTGGTGTTTATTAAAATTGTTCGATAGTTAGTTACATTTGTTGAATTTAGCACGAGGTAGCAGATGTTTTTTCTCATTTTAAATCGATCACAAAGTTTCTCATATCTTCGATATGACAAGGAAACAAAAATTATTTATGAAGACAAATGTTACTGTTCAAAACAGAAAAATTTCTGCTCGGTGAGCATACGCATTTAAAAACTACCTGAAAGTAAGTAAGAATTAATAAAATTATTTATTTTTGTTGCATTCAATTTATTGTTAGTTTAAACGATCATTAATACCATCTTATAAATAATGTTATTTCAGTTGTTAGCCTTTGAATATAAATTAATAATGTCTGATATTATAAGCAAATTACTTTGAGATAAAATGTTTACTTTTACACCTATACAAGCATATGTACATGAATAGGAAAACATTTAAATAGATACTAAAAAAACATTGAGTCAGATTAGAAGTTATACAAACATATTTTAAACATATGTATTTAGTATTTACTGATCTAGAAATGAAAACTAAATAAGTTAATAAGGTACTGGCACCAGTCTTGAACGCGTTAAGCGCAAAGTATGTTGTTTTTTTTGATTGGTCGGCTACTTTTTTGTAATTCTCATGAACCTATGTCACTAATAAAACAACTTCTGTATTAAATCAATTGAATTACCTACCAGAATCTGTAAATGGGTCAGTCCGCGGTAATCGATACCAGATATTAAAAAAATATTTTACGAAAATGAATACAAAAATATAAAATTAACAAGCTATTTAACATCAATTTTCATAAACCAAAAGAAAATTAAAAAAATTTTAATTAATTTTCAAAATATTACAAAAAAAAATAATTTTTTTCGAAAAAGACAACAAATAATGTGAAATCGCAATAACTTACTTGACAATAAGTGACGCTCGTGGCAAACTATTAAAAGTCTTTGACAATTACATATCAAACGTGACGTTTGACCGAATTAAAAAAAATTACCCTCACCAACAATAATGACTAAGGGTAACCGCATTTATTATAAATTTAATGAGTCTATTGATGTATTTGATAAATAATTGTTATAAGTATTAGTTCATAATATCAATAAGCAATTAAACAGACAAATAGTACTCTTATTGTATCCTTTTATTCAACGTGTCACGACCGTCACAATTTTCTGTCACAACCGTCACAATGTTTATTGGGTAATAACCAGTTAAATAGATAACGTATTTACCTGATGCTCTTGTGTAACTAAAAAATAATTTACTCGTAACATATTAAAGTATGATTATTATAAAGTAACTTCAATATTTTCGCTAAACTTTCGGGTTTTTGGATAGAGGTTGCAAAACTTGCAATAGTTGGCGTCACAACCGTCACAGAGCTTTGAAGGCTGACAATTTTTTGTAAAATAACTGTACACTTTTTATTCTTTCAATATACATGTATTGCATTAAGATCTATAGAAAAAGGTAAAACCATGTTATTTACTAGTATTATTTAGAAATAATCCAATCCGAGTTGAAATGTCACGACCGTCACCGCGGACTGATCCAAATGTAGTTTATTTTTTAAATAATAGTCTTTTATTTTGTATATGTTTTTCTCCTGTAATGGACACAGTAAAACCAGTAATGAACACTTGCTAATGATTATAAAATGATAAGTACTACTACACAAATGTTATAAAATAAAGAGTAATACAATTTAAAACAATGTAAAACATACACTTTTCTTGATAGTGTGCCGAACCGCGATAATTTATTTGTCCACTGTTTTTAAATCAACTATCATCAAATCACGCTGTAAGACTGTTAAATGTATATATATATATAGATTATAGATCAATATCCAGTAATAGCAGTAATCAAATATCAACAAATATTTCTAATTCAGTAAGTTAAAAATTTTCAACCCTGGGGTGTTGTCCCAGACTGGTGCTAGTACCTTATGTGATAAAAGAGTTTGAATAAATATCGCTTGTATAATATTCTTTACAAATACGTAGTACTACTTTTTAATTACTTGTATTCTTGTATATTATTTATATTTCTATACATAAGTACTTATTTCAACTTCTTATAATATGTGTAATGTGAAGTAATGTAATTGTTTTTCTGTGCAAAACTTTGATGAGATATTAAAAAAAAATTAAATTAAAATTTCTTCAGATGATGAAACGTATTTAAAGAGATTCAATGGAAACTCTGTTTGTTTAGTTTACAAGTCATATAATCTCGAAATGAGTTTTGTATTTGTTGTTTTCGCGTTGTACATCATATTTCTGTTTTAAAGATAACGTTTTTACTTTTTGTTTACAGATTAAATAATGTGAAAATGAATGACGTGTCTTTATATTTACATTAGAGCCTATACTTAAAGTCAAAGCAGCTAACTTTACTTTTGCTATATTCCTAATTTAGGTACCTAAATATGTTTCAGAACAATTTTTCTAAATGTTTTTATTTTTTTAATACAATAAACTTTTGTGAAATTGATCGTTTTGTCTTCTGAAAAGACGCAATCCTGTAAAAGGAGTAGAACTTATGCGTAAGTTAATTTTATGTCACAATGTCAATCAATGGCAACTCTGTATATACAAGGTTAACTGCATCTAGCCATTGAAATGAACATGTCACAAGCCGGTCTCGTATAAATGTTACCAGCAATGTATGAAATCCGGCATTGTATAGATTTCCTAGGTATCTCCAGGCAATGTATGAAATGAATTTAATTATATAATTTCCTAGACATTGTATAGACTAGAAATATAAACATAAAGAGGGTGAACCAACCAATTTTCAGGCACAGACTGATATTGGCTTACTTTATGTAATAAAATACTAAAATACTGATTCATTATCTTACTTAATATTGGCCTAATATGTTATGAAATGACTAAATAATATCTAATATTTTTGTATGTTTTTTTTATTTTAACAATTTAAAATCATACTGTGTCAAAGCTCAATATTTCATTTATCATAAGAATTGGGAGAAATCTTTAAATGCAAAAGTTGTCAGGCTAGAGGAGCGGCATAATTTAAAAATAGTTACATTTATACAGAGTGTCCCATAACTGCGTTACAAACCAAAGTTATGTTTTTTATATACAAACTATATATTTTTATTTGATAATCTAAAAGCATTAATTTTTCTGAGTATTTTGATGTATCAAGTATGGGATTATACAGAGGGGTTTAGAAATAATGACCAATTTTGTAAGAAAATAGGAACATTTTCAACACCTTGTAATTTTCTAATTACAACAAAAAAAATTTGTTCTGTGCTGAAAGTATTTTTGGCATATTCTCTATTATTGCGATATTATGTCAAACATTTCAAAAATTGTATTATTTGTACAAGGTGTATCAAAATACAGAACCTAGTTTTTTTCAAAATTTTCAAATGGAACACCCTATATATTTTTACATTTTCGAATTGTTTGTTCAATTCTCAATACATTTTACAAACTATGTTTTGTACCTAAATCCAGCCGTTAATAAGTTATTAATTTTATATTAAAATCTTAAGATTTTTTAAAAACAATACAACTTTATTATATTCCATAAAATAATTAAATTTTTATGTTGTTAAAGTTTGTAAGTTCTATTAGTTTGTTAAGTTATTTTTAAGCAAACTGTTTTTTTGATTTTAATAAAGTTGTATTGTTTTTATAAAACATCTTAAGATTTTAAAATAAAATAAATAACTCTTTAACGGTTGGATTTAGGTATAGGACATGGTTTGTAAAATGTGTTGAGAACTGAACAGGCAATTCGAAAATGTAAAAATATAAAGGAAGTTCCATTTGAAAATTTTGAAAAAAAACTAGGTTCTGTGTTTTGATACACCCTGTACAAATAATACAATTTTTTAAATGTCTGACATAATATCGCAATAATAGAGAATATGCCAAAAATACTTTCAGCACAGAACAAATTTTTTTTTTGTAATTAGAAAATTACAAGGTGTTGAAAATGTTCCGATTTTCTTACAAAATTGGTCATTATTTCTAAACCCCTCTGTATAATCCCATACTTGATACATCAAAATACTCAGAAAAATTAATGCTTTTAGATTATCAAATAAAAATATATAGTTTGTATTTAAAAAAACATAACTTTGGTTTGTAACGCAGTTATGGGACACTCTGTATAAATGTAACTATTTTTAAATTATGCCGCTCCTCTAGCCTGACAACTTTTGCATTTAAAGATTTCTCCCAATTCTTATGATAAATGAAATATTGAGCTTTGACACAGTCCTGGGACACCCTGTATACTCAATATTCGTCTGAACTTATATTTTATTTTATTTATTCTAACAATGAATAAAAATTATTTCATACTTTGCCTGAAATTGTTAGGCATTGTATAGAATTCCTAGGAATTATATAGAATGCCTGAATTACATACTTTGCCGGTAACATATACAAGGCTAACTGCATCTAACCATTGGAATGAACTTGTCACAAGCCGGTCTCGTATAAACATATAGTGTTGTGTCAGTTATAACGTTTTCAAAAGATGAACATGTATTTATTCCTGAGATGTATTGAACGTATGTACAAATCATACAATACGTTGGCATAATGTTGTCATACGAGCTATTTGGAATATACGAAACCGTAAAAATAACATTGTGTGTGTCTGTCACAGCTTCTGTATCGTTTGAACTAGAAAGATGAGATTTAGTGTTATTATAGTAAATAAATGGTGATTCATAATAGTCGAGTTAAAAAAATAAAATATTATGTTTAAGGATTTTGGCGAGGGTAAATGGCTGACAAAAAATGTTTATTTAATCCCAGCGAGTGAGATATTAAATATATACAAATTGAAAATTCAAGGAAAGTTATTATTTATGTTTTATCATCATTAAAATCTTTGTTTTAATAAATTTTCAAAAAATTCTTAAAATATGTTTTTCTCTGCTCATATCTTCGAAAATAGGTACCTAATAGCAAGAAGAATTTTAGATAAATTAAGAATATGCATAATGAATGATGCTGAGTAAAATAATAATCATAAATGAAACTTATTTTTTTACAAATAATTTTAAACAATTTAATTGTAGTACATTTGTAGGACATCTTAATTTTGCTTGTTTTAAATTAAATCAAAATAATCGAATATATTGACAAAATTGGGCGGTACGCAAGATTCGATTTACACTTAATTACTTGTTTTATTCTGATTTTATGTAAGTGCTCTGGTGACGAGCAATGTCTAAAATAAGCGTTTGAGCTATGTAAGTATATTAACTACTATGTACAATAATGTACATTATTATTATATGTTCTACAGTCCCTGGCCATATTATTAGACCAAAGCTGAAAAATCACATTTTCGCCATTTTAACTACAATACACCTTAATTTTTGACAGTTTTCGTTAAATTATGAAATAGCATATATAATATAATGAGTTTTATTATTATTGTTGTTACAAATCTCAAAAATTGTATAAAATTTTTATCAAAAAATGTTAAACCATCAACAAAGAACTTACTTTACACGTTTTTGAAGCACTATCACTTGTTTAATTAAGATGAACTATGTATTGTACAACAATTGAAACGATACACTTTGTTTGACGGTTATTTTATTATTTGACGTTTTCGTGTAAACACTGCTGCCATCTAAGTTTGAAAGTGGTAAGTCTTTCAAAAATTAGATTAAATGTTACCATAAGTATAAAACTACGAGTTCTGTTAAGGAATGGTAACAGTGTTTACAATAAAACAACAAAAATAATATGAAACACTTATTTCTTAGCTTTGTTCTAATAATATGGCCAGGGACTGTACTAACTGTTACCAGCGATTACGTTAAGTTAGGTTAATAATACATATTTCTATTATGATAGTCGATAAAACAGATTTTTAATTTTTCATTTGTACGCTAGATGTCCACGCCAAATAAGTATAACCTTCGCGCGTATAAATATCACACACTCATTTGTTATATCTAATCAATTTTTCGGGATAAAAAGTAGCATTTGTCTTTCTTCAGAATGCAAGCTATCTCCTTACCAAATTTCATCAAAATCGGTTCAGAGGTTTAGCTATGAAATGGTAACAAACAGACAGACATACTTTCGTATCTATAATATTAGTATGGATAATATAATTATTTGAAATATAGGTATCAATAACTGGCAAAATGTGTTCTGAATAATTCATTATAAAAATATAGTCTAGTGAAGCGTAAATAAAATTCAATGTATGTAGTTACGTACGTTGCATACAATTATAGTATTGTATACAATGTAGAATATTTGTAATTTATGTACGTTTCAAACAGTCGTTCAAATACTGTGTAAATTATTAACTTACTTCAAGTATACCTACTGCAAGCGTTTATGAACATAATAAGTACGTATACTTATTTACATTTTGTATTATATTTGTATGAGAACAAACTATGTTGTGCTGGGGTTTCCGCTTTGTAGATGATGAATGTATGAAATATGAATGTTTTATTTGATTTTTATTTTTAGATTATTTCTATACAAGAGCAGCGATGATTGAGTACAAAATTTCAATCGTTTTGATCTAGGAGTTAAAGTGTTATTTTTATTTTTATTATTTATTTGTATTTCGACAATACAAACATATTGGTATAAAGTTTACTTACGGTCGACATTGAACCAAATCTCTTAGTAAAATGGATAATGTCAGTTCAATTGTTTATTATGTTTAAGTCTGTGAATAATATCATAGTAAAATATGCGACAGTCAAAGGCTATTATTACTTTTTTATACAAACATGAAATGTAATGTATAAATCAAAGTTGTAGAAGGTACTTTTATCTATAATTTATGTTCTATCCATTTTCCCCCCCAAAATTTGTTTTTAGGAAATAATCGATTTTCTAAAAAAAATAATTTTTTCGATTTATTTTTTAAACGGTAGGTATTAGAAAAAAATGTTTGAGATACAAGTTGTAGAGAATATTATTATCTATAATTTTTATTCTAATAATTTTTCCCAAAAAAAAAATTGTGGAAGGAAATAATCATTTTTTTTTTATTTATATTTCAAACAATTCATATCAGAAATAAATGTTTATAAAAAAAGTTGTAGAGAACGTTATTTTCTTTAATTTATGTTCTAATCTTTTTTTTGTATCTTTTATAAATTAACCAAAAAAATAATAATTTTAATTTTAATTTAAAAATAATTTTAATAATCTAGTTATCTATGACAATGGAGGAATTTATTAGTATACAACTGTCAAAATTGAAGTCTAAGAAAATAAAAACATATGTATTCAATAATCAATAATCCCAATTTGTTTTGTTATTAAAATTATATTATTAAAATTATAATGCATCCATTGCATTCACTGAAAATCATTTTGTAAGTAAAATATTTAAAAATCAAATGTTAAAAAATAAAATTAACCATATTATCAATACTTCGGTATCATGATGTATAAAAAAGTCTCGTGCCTGCCAAAGCAGTTTATTTTTATGAATAGTAATAATATTTAATTTATTTCGTTCAAAAAGCAAATAATCATTGTTTTATAACTGATCAAGTATCATTATGTAAATTGTATGTATAATAAAATAATATATAAAAAAATACTTTTTAAAAACAAGCTTGTGCAATTTTTTTACCCTTATCTTATATCAATTTATATTTAATTTCTGATTTTACATAAAAGTTTTTATTTTTATTATTTATTTGCCCCGCACTTTTATTGGTTTTAGCCATAAAAACCTGAAATTTTTGGGATAACTGAAAATTTATATTTTACTTTTTAGTGTATTTTTAATAAAAGCTTGTTTTTTAAAAGTACTTTTTAATTTAATTTAATTTTAAAAAATGTTAGTTACTGATTAGATAACTTACTAATATACTAACAAGTAAAGCTCGTCAAACTCTTTCATTTGAAACCCATATTACGGTGATTCTGACGAAAAAAGTAATACACCATCTTGACGCGTCCGCCATATTAAGTATAAAATGATGTTATATAGTTTATCATATTCTACTCATCAAACCCTTTCATTTGAGACCTACTTTATCAAGGAGGTTTTGAAGAAAAGGTAATCCGTTTTTTTGGGGCACTCGCCATATTGGATTTAGAATTACGTCACATAGCTCATCGTATTCTACTAGTCAAACCATTTCATTTGATACCTATATCAAGATGGTTATAAAGAAAAAGATAATCCGCCATCTTCGGACGTCCACCGTATAAGATTTAGAAACGATATTAGCATGGTCACCGAACTTATACTTGTATTAACGTACTATGTAACAACAAGTGAAGTTAAGACAAAAGAGTTTGTCCTTAACCACTCACTCACTCATTCACTCACTAATATATCAACATACAGCCCAAATCCCTGGACCTAGAAAGTGAAATTTCGTAGGTACCTTCCTTTTATGATGTAAGCACCCACTAAGAAATGATTTTTTGAAATTCAACCTCTACGAGGTTAAAACAGGGTGTCAAAGTTTATATAATTTTTTTTTCTTCGCATTTCATTGATACTTACTCTACAATAGAAATAATGAAACAATTATTTTAGCATTTTAAAATTTAACCCCTAACGTTTTAGAGGGGTGGAAAAATTTGTAATTTTTTTTATATTCACCGAATGAAACATGTACTTTACAAGACAAATATCAGTTACGAAAATTTAACCCCTATGGTAATAGGGGGGGTAAAATTTTGATATATTTATCTTCAAAATTGTTCATGATAATAAAGTAAATTCGGACAAATTGATATTCAATTAAAAATGAAAGTTCGATATTCACGCCCCAATAGCATGAGGCGGGGATGAGGATGGATTTTGATATGTTTATCTGCAGGCCCAGATAGAGGGGGGGCTAGGAGGGCCATATGGCCCGGGCCCCCTGCGTCTCAGGGGCCCCGGCGCCTTGAAAATTATTTGTATTTTACATATTTTTTGATACTTATACTATTTTTAACAGAGGTTATTTAAAAAACTTAAATATACTGCAAAAAAGATACACCTTGTGGTAAAAATTTTTTTTTTGTAGAAAGCAAAATTTTCTTTAAAAAACCACTGATTTTTAATACTAAAATATTATCAGAAAATTATTAGAATTTTACCAGTACGAAATTTATTTGGAATGTCCTTATGCTCGGTGGAGGGGGGGTATGGGGCCCCCAAAATGTGGGTTGGCCCGGGCCCCGTTGAAGCTCTCACAGGGCCTGTTTATCTGCATATCTGCTTTACGGGTAAGCAAGGTAAATTCGTACAAAATAGTCATCTATTAAAATATAAATTTCGACATTCAACCCCTAATGGCGGGGGTAGACAGGATCTGTGTTTTTGATATGTTTATCTACATATGTAGTTGCTTACGTTATAATGGTGGAGTCGGGCAAAATAATCTGCAATAAAAAAATCGATATTCAAACTCTAATGGCGATGGTATACAGGGGGGGTTAGTTTTTACATTTTTTCATTGAGATCCGAGATATTTAGGTTTTTTATAGGTATAATGAATAAAAATCAATATAAAAAAATATGGAGGGTTCTAATTAGTTTCGAAGTTTACGTGAGCGAAACTGCGGTATTCCGCTAGTATGATACTAATTCTATTCGCAGGTGAAAAATCGACTTTTGTACTAAATGTCTAAAATCTTTTTTATATTGTCTACGAGACAAGCAGGCACCTGATAAATAACTGTCGTTTGACACCGGTACGCCTCTGAGCACTTTAGAATGAGGAGCACAATGAGTGCTAATGTAATCTTAAGAAGAGTAAATAAACTACTCTCATGCATACGACTAATCAGATTATAACTCTAAATTATTCTATTCTGTCTATCGGAGAATATGTTACTCTCGCACATACATCAATGATGTAGCATGCAACTGCAGTATTATCTAAATTAAAATCAGATCTCGGATGAGAATTATGTTGAAATATATTCATAGTTTCACTCACAATCAGTGATGGTCTATCAAATATTATCAGTAGCTTACGTCATCCACAGTTTAAACTTTTGTTATAGGTGGTGCACCCATATTTTGTGTTATTTCTTTACGTTAATTATTTGCATAATATACCGGATGTTCAAAATAAAAAGTTACTTTTATTTCACTTTTCGAACAAAATTAAGTACAGTAGAAACCGGTTATATGACGTATCGGTTTTAACGACTCAAAATAAAAGTCCAACTGAATCCCATATAATTGCATTTTTACCAGTTATTACGACTATCCGCTTTTAACGATCAATTTGATCGTCCCCTCGATGTAATTATAACCGGTTTCTACTGTAGTTTGGAGGGGAAATATTTTTTATTTGTAAGTGTTTTGAACCAAATTAATTTTGAAAAAAAAAATGCTGTGAATCACAAGTGCAATAAGCAGATTTTTGTTAAAGATTGTTCGAATTAAGAACCGCTTTTGTAATTTACCTAGAATCAGATAAAAAATAAAGTTACCTTGAAAAGCAAACATTCTGATATCGCCCCTTCCAAACTGATTGTAACTTTTGTATGATTTTTTCGAATTCCATATTTTGTTGAAATTATCCATTTTAACCTTCCCTAGATCCATTCTAACTATTTTTGCCATGCTTTGTCTGTCGGTCTGTCTATATGTAGACGCTGTTATTCAAATACGACAAATTATAGAATGGTGAAATTTTATATAAAGATTATTTTTCGTCTCTAAAGAAAAACTTTTTGAAAACGATCTTTCAACCTGAGACGGGTATTTGGAAATGTCAATTTTATTTATTTTAGTAGTTTAATTTTCGAACTAAAAATTTGTAATGTTTTACTTTAAACACCCAGTATACACGCAATGAAAAGTGGCGTTGAAAATCAGATTAAAATCAATACCTACCTATTTATTTTTTGTAAAATTATATTATTATAGAAATTTTTTGTAAAGTTTTCACCCCCATTTTGACAGAGAAGAGATTGGAAACAAGATACGAGACTTTCGGCTGTAAAATCTGAAACGAAACATACCTAAATCTTATTTTTACATAAAAAAACTTGAAAACCTAAACAAAATCATCCCATACATGAGTGTATGCCCTAAGAGTTCTTTGGAACAGTTTGGAGGTACTTATTGGTGTATTAGTGAGTTAGAAAAATTAAATAAAAAATAGGGCCAAATTGTACTAATTGAGATCTACATTTTAATACCTCATATGCTTACAATAGGCTATTTGACTAATTTTAGAAAATATTTTTAAATTATTCTTTATTACATAATAAGCACACTACATTGATATTTCGGGGAGATCTACTGTATTATCAATAAAAATCAATGTTAAAGTTTAAATTTTCAAAACTGCGTCAGAAACGCTGTTTCTATCATGGCGCTGGTCATATGGTGCGTGTGACGTCACACGCAAGTAAATAAGTCATTGCCTTAATAAAACAGTGCAGCTGAAGTGAATTTCATCTTCAAATTTAGTGGATAGAATGGTGTATAAATGGTGTGTAGTGCCACAATGTATAAATACGTCTATAAAAAGTCCACACAAACTGTTTGTTTCTGTTCCAAAGAATCCCAAAAGACGAAAAATGTGGTTACAATAATTGAAAAGATCCAACGAGTATTTTATTGAATACAAATGTTTTTATGTGTGAAGATCACTTTGATATAAGTAATATTTAACTAGATAGTAGCTAAAAATATCGGTTCTTATAAAACGAAATAACATCTTTTCTGAATAACTATACTACTATACACGTGATTTTTGACAATTCTGACAGCGGCCACCGTTACACTCAGTATTAACCAACATCTTTAATAGGTACCTAACCTCTTAATATAGCTTAATCTTGCGGCATATAGGATTTCAAATGTTTTATGTGGTACTTACACTGCTGTTTTCACATTTTTAAGTTCCGCAGCACAGTAATCAGCGTTATTCTTAAAAAAAAGTGCAACCATAAAAGCGTCTACCTTAGATAGGTTGCTATAATCAGCTCGCACAAAATTTAATTCCATTTTGAAATTCGAAACGAATATTTATGCCACTAGTAATAAAATTTATCTAAAAACTGCTTCAAAAATAGCTGAAAAATCGAATATAATACTTTGATATAATACACAGAAAGCATAAAACGCGAACTCAACTTGCGTGTGACGTCACTAGAGCTGCAACCAATCACATAGCGTTCCCGTCATAGATAAAATTTCAAAAATTATTATATTTTTTTTTCTTGTAATTTGCAAAAAATATACATAATTTATTTTAAAATAAAGTGAAATATGTTCTTTTATGCTATTATCTGATAGGATGACCACAATTTGTAGTATATTTTCAATGTTGTCAAATAGCCTATTAGATAAGAAAAAAGAAAAAAAAATTAACTCTATGACGATCCTCCATATTTTTCCAAAACTTGAAATGATATTGTTGACTTGAGTATTTGTCGTTGTTAGTTTCACCAAAGCCCCATAAATTTTTTTTTCAGATTTTTTGAGCCAGTTGTTACCGAGTTACAAGGGGAGAGACAAAATAAATTACTGCTTGGAGCCCCACAGGCGCTATTTTTGAGTTAGAATAAATAAGAAAGATGGTCAAATTCCATTAGCTTGGGTATATGCATTTTGATGTATTTTTTTTTAATTTCGCTTTCATTGACTGAAAAGGACGGACGGATAGACGACAAATTGAAATTCATAGGATTTCTTCGGAACCCTTAAAATGATTGATATAATATTATTTCATTGTTTTGTAGACTTGGTTAAAATAATAATAGTCAGTAAGGTTACGTTACTAAAAAAATATGGCTTTGCTATTGCAGTGCAGGATTTAAATAATTTTAAAGTTGAGAAATGTTGCATACCACTGGTTTAAATCATAACTTATATATTATACTAATAAACTATTCTTCATTTTGTGGTTTGAGTTGGTAAATTTAATGGGATTCGTTCATTTTATAGTTTAATTAGTTAAAACTATTTTATAACGAATATTACAAGTTACAAAATAATTTTGATGATTTAGTATTGAATTAATGTGTCTAATGTAATGAAGAAATTAATAATGCAAATGTGGTTATGATTTCAAGTGTTCAAATGTTAAAGTGGTTAATTTTGTAAGGTACACAAGGTGTGAATAATGAAATTTAAAAGTTTCCTATTTGCATAGTTCTCTGAAAATATTAATTACAAAAACTTCCGAACAGTTTTAAAATGTTTATAATATAATCTAGTTATATGTATTAAAATTTCAAATCAATTAATAATTATAGCTCTTTATGTTAAGTAAATTAAAAAGAAAAATACTGTTATCCGAAGAGCAAGTGGGTCAGTAGGTCGATGTTGACGTCGCAATTGTTTTTGTGTTCAAACAATCAAAAGAGTAGCTTCTCGATCATTTAAAAACTTTAATTGAAATGGTTACTGTCTTTGAAATGAATTTAACGATGTTTGGAACATACAATCTGAGGTAAAAATAATATAATTCTAAATGAAATGAAAAATCAAAATCTATATCTATAAAAGTGTTTGTCCTTAACCACTCACTCACTCACTCATATATCAACGTGCAGCCCAAACCCCTGTACCTAGAAACGTGAAACTTCGTAGGTGCCTTCCTTTTATGATGTAAGCACCCACTAAGAAAGGATTTTTCGAAATTCAACCCCTACGGGGTTTAAACGGTGACCGGAAAGAAGCCCACAGGAAAAAAGCCCATAGGAAAAATACCCACAGGAAAAAAGCCCACAGGAAAAATACCCACAGAAAAAAGCCCACATGGAAAAATGCTCACATGGAAAAATGCTCACACGGAAAAATGCTCACACGGAAAAATGCTCACTCGGAAAAAAGCCCTCACGGAAAAATGCTCACATGGAAAAATGCTCACACGGAAAAAAGCTCACACGGAAAAAAGCCCACACGGAAAAATGCTCACACGGAAAAATGCTCACATTAAGAAATAAATAGGATACAGAATATGTTAAAAAAATATATAGAAAATCACAAACATTTAATTTTGCTAATAAAATATTGGGGCGAATGGGGATAAATCTAGTATAAAATACGGGAATTCAATCTCCGCCTTGGTTAGGGCAATCTATTGTGGCGAAAGGGGATTAATCTAGTATAAGAAACGGGGATTCAATCTCCGCCTTGGTTAGGGCAATCTATTGGGGCGAAAGGGGATTAATCTAGTATAAAATACGAAAATTCAATCTCCGCCTTTGTTAGATTATAACCAAACCGGAGATTGAATCCTTTCTGGGAAATTATTAAGTAAATATATTTTTAGATTGAATATTTGATTGATAATGTAACAAGCTGAACAGGTATTTATATTGTAAATATATAAGGTCAATACAGTAGCTAACATACATGAAATATGTTAAACATCTGTATCCTATTTATTTCTTAATGTGAGCATTTTTCCGTGTGAGCATTTTTCCGTGTGGGCTTTTTTCCCTGTGAGCTTTTTTCCGTGTGAGCATTTTTCCGTGTGAGCATTTTTCCATGTGAGCATTTTTCCATGTGGGCTTTTTTCCGTGTGAGCATTTTTCCGTGTGAGCATTTTTCCGTGTGAGCATTTTTCCGTGTGGGCTTTTTTTTGTGGGTATTATTCCTGTGGGCTTTTTTCCTGTGGGTATTTTTCCTATGGGCTTTTTTCCTGTGGGCTTCTTTCCTAGAACCGGTTTAAACAGGGTGTCAAATTTTTTTTGTTCGCATTTATTTGAAACTTATCGAAACTACTCTACAATATAAATAATGATACAATCATTTCAGCATTTCTCAAAATTTAACCCCTAAAGTGTTAGAGAGGGTAGAAAAATTTGTAAAATATTTTTTTTGTATTCACCGAATGAAACATGGCACAAGTAGGTTCTCTACAAGACAAATATCAATTACGAAAATTCAACTCCTATGGGAATGGGTGGGGGGGGGGGTAAAATTTTGATATATTTATCTTCATAATTGTTGATGATATTAAAGTAAATTCGGAAAATAGTTATTCAATTAAAAATGAAAGTTCGATATTCAAGCTCTAATAGCATGGGGCGGGGACGAGGATAGATTTAGATATGTTTATCTGCATACCTGCTTTACTTATAAAGATAAATTCGGGCAAAATATAGTCATCTATTAAAATAAAAATTTCAACATTCAACCCCTCATGGCGGGGGTAGACAGGGTCTGTGTTTTTTGATATGTTAATCTGCATAGCTGCTTACATTATAATGATGGAGTCGGGCAAAATAATCAGCAATAAAAAAATTCGATATTCAACCCCTAATAGCGAAGTTAGACAGGGGGTTAGTTTTTACTATTTTTAACTAAGATCTGAGATATTTACGTTTTTTATAGGTAATGAATAAAAATCAATATAAAAAAATGTAATACGTCATCCTTTATATCACATATGGAGGGTTCTAATTAGTTTCAAAGTTTACGCGAGCGAAGCCGTGAGATTCCGCTAGTTAAATTATAAATTATTCACTTTAAACGCTTGTAGCAATGTCAAATTCGTTTTTAAACTACATAAACAATATTATAATACTTATGTTTAAAATGGATTCTGAGTAAAAAATTCTTTATTGTCTTAAAACTCGAATTATTTTGTTAGATATCATCGAAACTTCAGGCCATTCGAAAACGTCACGTAGATAACGATTACTAAATAGAAAATATTGGTTCCTATTCAAAAAAATGTTGATCTTCAAATTACCTTTGAAAAAAATATTACCATTCAATTTCCCCCTCAAAACCCAAAACCAAACATTTTTTTCAAACATGCTATGATTAAATGCCCCACTCGGCACTGAAAACCCCGTTTCCTATCATACAAAAGAATAACCTTTATTACTGAACGATCATCTAAGTATTCAAAACCGACTTATGTGATGTATAGAACATTGTTTATTTACAATAGAAGATAAAATCTTGACAATTTTGTGAACATTTTGAAGACGTTTTATTGAACGAGTGTTTCTAAAGAGAAGTGTCAGGTGTCAGGAATCTTTTGTTATAATTGTTAAAAGACTAAGAGGATATGCATTGTGGCCAGTGACGGCGCGGTGTGCTGTTGACAGAACAAAACATACATGGAATAAGATTGTGTTGTACTCGTTTATTGATTTTATATGGTTTTTGTATTTTTTATATATTTATCGTTTATTTATGTATGGTAGACCGAGTCGAATTTGATTAATTTTTATCAACGATAAATAATTAATTAAATACAAATTTTTATATGAATTCATAATCTTTACCAGTGGTTCCAACCTTTTTCCAATATAGACCCCTTTTAAAAGAATTATTTTTGTTATACCCCCTTAGATTTTTAAATTCTAGAAAACATATATTACAATCTTATTGAAAAAGTATAGGTAGAAAGCAAAAAAAGGTCATAGTAATTATATAGGTACAAATTAGTGATGTAACGAATATTCGCATTCGCATTCGCGAATATTCGCACATTTTCAAACATTCGTATTCGCATTCGCATTCGCATTAGCACATTTTTAAATATTCGTATTCGCATTCGCATTCGTGCAAATATCGACAGCGAATATTCGCATTCGCGAATGTTTAAAATCATACATTCGTTACATCACTAGTACAGATACACATAAAAAAATTTGTCATGGGAGCCACAGGACTTTCTTATAGGTAATATTGACTATTAATAGTAAACGTGCGATTCTTATTTTATTAAAACATGTTTCTGACAAACTAATAAAAGATAGAATAAAATGAATAGGACATTAACTATAGATAATATTATTCTCTACATTATGTATCAAATGAATTTTTTGAACGTTTACTAGATAAAAAATATCGAGTATTTTATTGTATATAATTTATCCCCCATAATTTTTCCATCTTTTATGATTTAGCCAGAATTAAAAAAAAATTATTTAGAATAACCCACATCAGTATTACATATAAGAAAGTTCCATGGTAACTATAGCAAACACGTTACACTGTTCAATCTCTGTAGTATGTATAAGAAAGTTGCGTGACACTCATGGCAGATATTTCTTCTCTGTTATGAACGATTTTAAATATTTTTTCAAAATTTTGTTTTTTCGAAAAAAATGAATAGAACATAAATTATAGGTTATAATATTGTGTTCAATATTTAATAATTTTTAATTTTCATTTATCTCTAATATGCAGCGTTTCAAAAATAATTTTAAAAATTCAATCAGTAAATATCCGTTTCCAAATGAAAGATCGTTTTCAAAAATAGGAAGTTTTCTTACCAGACAAAAATTAATCTTAAATATAAAAAAATTTGTCAAGACATACACCAGTGTATGCCATAAGGGTTCCGAAGTATATACTACGGACTGTTTAGAGCCATTTACAGGTGCATATTTGAGTTAAAAATAAATATAAAAAATAGGATCATATTCTATTAATTCAGATCTACATTTTGACACCCCACAAGCCTAGATATGAAACTAAAAAAAATTTCATGACGCCCCTTCCTATTTTTCAAAATTTGAAATGATATTGTTGATTTTAGTATTTGTCGTTACTAGTATTATAAAAACCCCATTACCAATTTTTTTCAGATTTTTTGAGTCAGTATTTACCGAGCTAGAGAGGGGTGGACAAATTTTTGTTTACTTGAAGCCCCCTGTAGGCGCCATTTTTGATTTATAAAAAAAATAAAAAATACTGTCATATTCTACTCATTGAGATCTACATTTCGACACCCCACATGCCCAGATAAAAAAATAAAAATAAAAAAATGTATGACACCCCTCCCTTTTTCTCCAAAATTTGAAATGATATTGGTGACTTTGGTATTTGTCGTTGGTAGTCTCACCAAAGTCTCATTACCTAATTTTTTTCAGATTTTTCGAGTCAGTAGTTACCAAGTTAGAGGGGGGGTGGACAAATTTTTTTTTGCTTGGAGCCCCCTGTAGGCGCCATTTTTGATTTATAAAAAAAATAAAAAATACTGTCATATTCTACTCACTGAGATCTACATTTCGACACCCCACATGCCCAGATAAAAAAATAAAAATAAAAAAATGTATGACACCCCTCCCCTTTTCTCCAAAATTTGAAATGATATTGGTGATTTTAGTATTTGTCGTTGGTAGTCTCACCAAAGTCTCATTACCTAATTTTTTTCAGATTTTTCGAGTCAGTAGTTACCAAGTTAGAGGGGGGGGTGGACAAATTTTTTTTGCTTGGAGCCCCCTGTAGGCGCCATTTTTGATTTATAAAAAAAATAAAAAATACTGTCATATTCTACTCACTGAGATCTACATTTCGACACCCCACATGCCCAGATAAAAAAATAAAAATAAAAAAATGTATGACACCCCTCCCTTTTTCTCCAAAATTTGAAATGATATTGGTGACTTTAGTATTTGTCGTTGGTAGTCTCACCAAAGCCTTATTACCTAATTTTTTTCAGATTTTTCGAGCCAGTAGTTACCGAGTTAGAGGGGGGGGGGGCAATTTTTTTTTGCTTGGAGCCCCCTGTAGGCGCCATTTTTGATTTTAAAAAAAAATAAAAAATACTGTCATATTCTACTTACTGAGATCTACATTTTGATATCCCACACGACTTGGAATACATTTTTTTGGTTTTTTGAATTTGCTTTAAAGCCCCCTGTAGGCGCCATTTTTGATTTATAAAAAAATAAGAATAAGGATCACATTACACTAGCTTGGTTACACATTTTGATGTGCCACTTGCCTTGGTATAAAAAAAAATATTTTTTTTGGGAGTCTTTAGCTTCTTAGCACCCCCCCTAAAAAAATATTTTTCGAAAATATTTGTACATATTTTACTAGAGGGTGTTATTTTACATATTCTGTCAAAATTTCTAGTTCTAGCTTTTATAATTTACGAGCTATTGAGCTTAGAGTGATTAGGACGGACGGACGGACGACAAAGTGAGATTAATAGGGTTTCTTCGGAACCCTAAAAACATAATTACGAGAAATATTTACTATGTATCTTTGGCAGCTTTGACCATCGACATACATAAAATTTTATAAAATCACTTGTTAAAACTTGTTGCGCTTCGGAAACGTTGCTCTTTAAATATAACTAAACTAATATCCGGTATTATAAAGGAGCTAACAAATTTGTAAGCACTTTCAAATGGGGTATCAAACTTATATGACAGTTCTCTTGAATTTTTTGACAGATAGTTTCATACATTGGAAGTAAAAAATAGATATCTAAAAGTATATTTACTAAAGTGTATTTACTAACCTTGCGTAAAAATGGTAAATACCAACATACTGCGCATACAACAACCTGTTAAAAACTCAAAGTGAACTGACATATAAGTTTAATATCTCCTTTGAGAGTGCTAGCAAGCTTACAAATTTGCTAGGTCCCTTATAATACCGGACATAAGAAATTTAAAAAAATACATGACACTGACCATAAGAAAAACGGCAACCAGCACGCCAGGAAAGCCGACATGATGATACCAAGCGTCCGCGCTGCTTTCCGTTCTCGTTTCATCTTGTTACTGCCGATTGGTGTTTGGTCGGGGTTGCCGTCACTTCCCGCCTCCCCGGCCCCCGGGTCTCCACCCGCCATCGTCTCCGGTGCTCCTTGCATCGACGTCAAACCCGCAGATATCCCGTTGATCTGCAGGTGTTTGTTGAGCAGTGCGGCAGCCACTTTGCTTCTGTAAACAGAATTAATGCGTCCTATTGAACAGATGTGTCTTTGGGATTGCGGAGAAGTGTACTGGTGGCAGTAGGTTTTTATATAGTTGGAGGTTATCACGGTTTTTGTTTGAATGGAAATTGTATTGTTTTACATGCAGTAATATTGTAGTATTTGATCAGTGTAGTCCAACTTTTATTTTTTATTATTTGTGTCAGGGAACTGTGATCTACATCGATCTATAAATTATACCGGGTGGTCTATTTAAATTGAGATAAGCAAATATCTCAAAAATTAAGGTTTTTCAGGGAAAATGTTTGGTACAAAAGTTTCTGGGTTAAAAGGGGGAAAACCAATGGAGGTAAAATTTTTGGCTTTGAGTGGTGGTTCTGTCATTATGAAGTCAACTTCATTTTTTTTAATGGAAACATATTTCTTTTTTTATATATTCGTATCATACAGAAAAAAAACAACTTTTGTCTGAGAAGTTTTTTCAAAATCCTCAATTTTAACCTATCTTTTTTTAGCAAAAATATTCAAAATATTAAAAAAAAATCTTTTAAAAATCCTAAAATTAAAAAAATCATTTTTTAAATTTAAATGTTACTGAAACATGCATAGTTAATAATAATAAATTCGAATTTTTTTAATAAAAACAAAAAAAAAATAGATTAAAAAAATGCCCCCGAATTTGAAGATATTGAAAAAATTTCTTAGGCAAAAGTTGTTTCTTTTTTCTGCAAAATACGAAAATGTAAAAAAAGAAATAGGTTTCCATTTAAAAAAAAAGAAGTTGACCCCAAAACGACCTTAAAAACTCCACTCAAAGTCAAAAAATTTAACTCCCTTGGTTTTCCTCCTTCTAACTCTGAAACATTTGTACCAAATATTTTCCCTGAAAAACCTTAATTTTCGAGATATTTGCTTATCTCAATTTTAATAGACCACCCGGTATATTACTAAATTGTATTTAATACTTCCTAAAATCAATAAGTAAAGTTTTTATCTAAAGAATTTTTAAGTGAATCATTTTTATAAGCTTTTATTTAACTTCACTTGCAAGTGTGTACTATACAGAGTGATTCAGCACTGTTGTGCCTTTCAACAATAGATAGAGAAAACTAAAAATCTTTTACTGAACATGTGTCCGGAAATATCGCGCTAGGGAGCTACAGCCCTCCAAATATTTTACTCAAAATGAGTTTTTATTTAATATCTAGAGAACCTTTTGTGATGCAATTATGAAATTTGGTATTCGGTTAAGTAATAATAAGTGTTATCGATTTCTTGTATTATTTAATTATAATTTAAACCAGGGCTTTATGAGGCCATTGGGCCTTACGATTTTTATCTATTATTTTTTCTTGAGATGGGCACTTATATAAGATTATATGACACAAAATACACAAAAAAATAATATGCTTATTTGTCATAGGATAAACCGTTTTTGAGAAATATCGATGTAAAAGAAAGCATGCAGAATTTAACTTAATACGGATTCTTCAAATTACAAAAAATACAAATATTCTTGTTCTATGATTGAAGGTAAGAAATAAAGTTCATGTTAATAAACCTTTTAATATGAATTCTTTAATATCAATAGCCAGTTCTATTACTGTTACACGTACTTTACTATCTTGGCTAAAAAACGAAACTAAAAATGGCTATTTGTTATGTTCATATAACCGTAAAAAAGTGCCAACTCCATAAAAAAAATTAAGAACAAAAAAAAAACAGATAAAATCGATGGATCCACTAGCCCCATACAGCCCTAGTCTAAATTATAATTAGTTAATACTAATTCATTTTTTATCAAAAATTTTTTTAGCAAAATCTTTGGAGGGCTGTAGTTCCCTCACGAAAAATTTCCGGACACATGTTCATTGTAAATTTTTTACTTAAAATATTTTTCTTAATCTACTGTTTAAATTTGGCACGACAGTAATGAATCATCCTGTATGTTAAGGTCAAATATTGTAATAATAATTTCTAGTTTTAATCAAGCTAGAGCTATGAAATTTTGTATACGTGTATAATTCCGGTGTCAATGCAATATAGTATATCTAATATCGATCTAAATCCAATATGGCGGACACCCCAAGATGGCGAATTACCTTTTTTCAGAACCATCTTGACATAGGTATCAAATGAAAGAATTTGATGAGTAGAATTATAATCACTTTTACCGCCTCGTTTTTTTGTAATAATTAAATTTTGGTAACAGAATCACAAATAATTATACTAAAATCAAATGAGAGATACAAATTTAACAACGTTGTTCGATATTTGCTTGCATAAAATATGTATGTACCTGTATATGTTAACCTACACTATTTGTGTAGTGGTATAGAGCTGTATTAGGAGTTGAGCGCGAAATTTTAAAAGAATAAATAGCAAATTAAAATATTTTTTGATGGAAAAATTTTGTGTCAAATGAGCGATTGAAAATATCATTTATTAATTTTTTTTAAATAATCCAACGTATTATAATTTTATAATTAAAAAAAGAATGGTCGTAGTATGAATATCGACGTTTTCAATTATTATTATTCGATATGGCTTCTGTACGAATAATGATATTAATATCTGTAATATTTAATAATGAAACAATGATAATAACTCCAAAGTAAGAGTATTAATTAAGAATATAATGGATATAAAAGTATTTATATGGGTGTCAATACAAAGAAGGAAATTTGATGCATAAAGAGATATGATTTCTCTGAAGTTCTTTGATGAAATGTTCGAGTAAGAAATCTTAGGAATAGAATACGTTTAAATCCATTTATATTTTGATTTGGGAAAATATTTGATCAAAAAAACTTGCGTACCTGTATTTATTTGTGAAAGTCAAGATTTATCATAAATTCATTTTTTACATATTTATTTTGTATACAAACATACAGTTTGTAAATTGTGTAACTAGGGTAGGATTTTATTGAACAATAAATATGCAATCAAAAAATTGTATATAGGGTGTTTGTGGACACCGAGTGATCATTGCTAACTTTGTTATTATTGGAGCTATAGAAGATCGGTTAAATGGGCAAAGTATCAGTATTTTATCCAGGATGAATAATGGCGGTGGAAAAAAAAAAATCAAATTTAATAAATACGCAATTTTTTTAAAGGAATACCCTGTATATTATTATTGAATTTTATAGTTGAGAATATTCTCTTTAAAAAAGTATAATACATAAATGATGGTAAAATTGGTAGAAAACAAGTTATAACAAGTATAAAATTGAATAGGAAATATCGAAAAATAGTGTACTATGCAGATTTAATCAAATGCAACCAAATGATTAAAACATTTTAAAAAAACTGCCCTGGTCAGCACAACACTTTTTTATACATCATGATACCGATGCACTATGGGCCAGGATACCCTGTTCTGTGGCCAAAAGTCTACTTTAGAATCTGAGGAAACGAATTAGATCACTGCATTCAGCATTAGTTGAAGTAGTTATTGTGAAAATTTCATGTTGATTAATCAATTCTTGTTCGAATGACAGTGGCTCAAAGTCGAAAAATGTATACAAAAATGTAATGTTACTGTCGTTCGTAAAATACAATATTTATTGTAAATTCATAAATTTCAAACCGTATGTTTGGATTTTTTCATTCGTTGAAGTTCAAAAATAATTTTAAATGTCACATGAATGCGTTATTTTCAGTTTTACTTAAGTAGGACCACACTGTTAGTGTATAAAAACAAGATTTTTCAACATAGTACCTGCTGCCGAATGCAAATACCCCAAGATACCACCTTGTATTAAGTAACGGGACTCACAAATGTCTTCTCTAGGATGTGTACTTCAGCCTAGATTTGCCCCTTTTTGCCCGTTTTAATTTGCTTGACTTTTAACCCCTTCTAAAAGTTATGAAAGATTGATACATACAAAATTTCACATTGATATACTAATGTATAAAATACTATTTGACTCAGGATTTGTGTCTCAAACTTTAATACTGGATTAAGAATGTTATTTTAAGCAAACATTTTTATGTGAACATGTGTCCGAAAATTCTTCGTGGGGGAGTTTAAGCCCCTTAAAAATTATACCCCCAACTAGTTTTCATTCATTATCTGGATATCCCATTATGGTAAAGTTATGAAATTTGGTAGAGTGCTTATTATTAATAAGTTTTATCGATTTTCAATATCAAACAATTATTATTTAGACCAGAGGTGTAATTGAATACATTTATTAAAATTTCAATAAAATTTACTTTTTGTATAAATTATAATTTTATATTAAAAAATTGATATTGTAAGCTAGTATAAGAATAAAATAAGAAAAAAAAAAATTTTAAAAACAAGCTTTTACATATGCACTAAAAAGTAAAAAATAAGTTTTTTTTTCACAAAGTCTTCCAGAATTCGTATGACTAAAAAAGCTTGTGGCGTTCATTTAATATTTAATGTAATATTTAGAAATATAAAAAATGTCGAAAATATCAATATAGGAAAAACTACATTTTCTACTATAAATTAATATTTTCAAATCTTCCATTAAATTGCATTAATATTATGTTAAAATGCATATATGTATAATATTGTATAATGTATATACATTATACATATATGTATACATTAATATTTGGAAATCTAGATTCAAATAGGACAAAGAACCTTTTGCTAGTTTAATTTAGTATTTTAAATTCCTGGTTAATTTATCGCACATGAAAGAAATATTTAGTAATCTAGATTCAACATAGGAAAAAAGTCTTAACAGTATTTTATCTACCTTAAATTATTATTTCAAAATATTACATGAAATATTTGGAATTCTAGATTCAAAATAGAATTAAGGGCTAAGAGTTTCTCAATGGAAAAACTACATTAGCTACATTCAATGAATATTTCGAAATATTCCATAAAATTCCATATATGTACATAATTTATATCAAATATAATATAAAATATTATATCCTGTGAATATTTTGAAATTATATTCAACCTAAATGAATATTTTCAATTAATATTATTTAATTGTACATTAAATTCCTGGATAATTTGATATAAACTACAGGAATATTTTGGCTTCAAGATTTATCATATGAAAAAGGGCTAAGAAATACCGAAAAGAAATACTACCTTATCTATTTTATAAATTCATATTTCAAAACATTAACATACATTGAGTTTCAGGTTTATTTAGTATCAACATTACATTAATATTTGATCTACTATAGATTTTTCCAATATTGATATTTTCGACATTTTTTATATTTCTAAATATTACATTAAATATTAAATGAACGCCACAAGTTTTTTTAGTCATACGAATTCTGGAAGACTTTGTGAAAAAAAAACTTATTTTTTACTTTTTAGTGCATATGTAAAAGCTTGTTTTTAAAAAATTTTTTTTTTCTAATTTTATTTTATCCATTTTTAGTCTAAAGTTATTTATTTTTTTACTATATTATATTATATTCATTGCATCATAAGACCAGGCCCAGATAGGGGGGGGGGGGGGCTAGGAGGGCCATATGGCCCGGGTCCTGGTATCAGGGGCCTCGGCGTCCCGAAAATTATTTATACTTTACATTTTTACATTTTTTGATACTAATACTATTTTTAATAGAGATTATTTAAAAAACATAAATATACTACAAAAAAACACACCTTTTAGAAAAAGTACTTAAAAAAACCTCACGGTTTTTAATACTAAATAATATCAGGAAGAAACAAGAATTTTACTAGTACGAAAGTTGTTTGGAATGTCCTTACGTTGAAGCTCTCTCAGGGTCTGCATAAGACTAAAAACCCTTTTTACTTCCATGTTCGAAGAAATGGAAGTATTGTTATTACAATACGTCAAAAAATCTTTAATTTTTATTTTAAAATGAACACTAACGTTTTGATTGTATATTCGCTTCTTTAGAAATGAAGCGCAGATCCAGGGGAGGGGGCATGGTGAAATGACACCCCACACAAACCTAAAAAGTAAAGCAAATTAAATAGAAAAATGCTTATTAAATATACTAAAGTAAATTTTTTTGTCTATTTCACAGACCATGACCCCCTCCTCCATTGTAAAGTTAGACTCGCGTCTCTTAGAAAAACAATACCTACCTATTTAGATCTACAAAATTACACTAACATAAATTAATTTATATTTAATATTTTTCAATAATGCCATAACAATATAATACATATACATTACATGTATGCATATAGGATGATATAATAACAATAAAATGAGATACTATAATACATATTTATGTATACATACATTTAAATGAAGAAATAAAGCTAAAACGGTTAAATCTTTTCTATATGTCAATATAATCACTACAAATAAAATTTATAATACATACCTGATATTTATATAAAATTCGATAATTTTTCAATAATTTTCTTCAATTTATAATTTATAATCTTCAATAATAATTATCATTTCTATTATTATGAATTATTTGTATTATGAGTATTATATTGCAAAATATTTTGACAAAACATAATTTAATGTTATTGTCGAAGCAAACCATGGTTACGCAATAATTTGAATTATGAAATAATACTTGATCACGAAGGCAAGTTATTTTATTATATTAGATACATCAAAAAAGACCTTATAATAAAATAACATAGCTATAAAAATGATAAAAAAGTGCATTGTCACGGAGAATACACCATATTTCAAAATTTGACGAAAATCGTACGACGGGAAGTTCGTTAAAAATCGGTCGCAAGATTTGTACCACGGGACATAGTGACATAGTTACATAGCATTTGAGTTAAGTAAAAGCTTGTAAAAATAATATAGTTATAGAAGAAATGAATCTACGAGAGTGATTCTAATATAAAATTTATAATTTTTTTTTATAAAATATCAATTAAATGTTACATATTATTTATTCGATCCGCCATTTCGTATAGTTTATGTTTTTGTAAAAAATTGAAATCAATCTCACAAAAAACACATAAAATTATTTTACTTAAATCGGATAACTTTTGAAATATATTGGTCGCCATTTTGGATCTGACATTTTGAATTTTGAAGTTTTTGTAAAAAAATTTGAAATCAATATCCCAAAGAACCCTTATAAAATGAATTTTATTTAAATCGGATAATTTTTAAAATATATTAGTCGCCATATTGGATCCGCCATTTTGAATTTTTAAATTTTTATGAAAGATTTAAAAACAGTGTCTCAAGAAACCCATCTAAAATGATTTTTATTTAAATTGGATAACTTTAAAAAAATATAATATATTGGTCGCCATATTGGATCCGCTATTATGAATTTTATTATTTTTGTACAAAATTTGAAATCAGTGATCCAAAAGACCCTTATAAAATTAATTTTATTAAAATCGGATAACGTTTGAAGTATATTGGTCGCCATATTGAATCCGCCATTTTAAATTTTTAAATTTTTATAAAAAATTTGAAATCAGCGTCCCAAAAAACCCCTGTAAAATGAGTTTTAATTAAATCGGATAACTCCTCGACTTTTGGCCACAGAACAGGGTCTCCTGGCCCATAGTGCGATGTATTGATTTGATTACTTTTATAATTTAATTATTTAATATTAAATAATTAAAATAAATAAATAAAAAGTAATTATACAGAATAAGTAGTAATCAAGTTGATTAATTTCAAGTTGGTAAGTTTTCGTTAGGTTAGGTTGGGTAAGGTCAGGCCTGATCTATTCTAACACATCAATAAATTTTTTTTGATAGTTGTGACGTCAGTAACGGTATTTTCTTCAGGTTAACCTTATTTTAAAATTAATGTTATATAATTAAAGCAAATTCAATAGTACCTACAGTTATTTAATTTGGGCAAATATAGCGCAAAACAAAATTTTAATGCTTAAAACGGGAAATGTTATTACTCAAATACAATATATTAAATGCTCAAAGTATATAAAATATTGCGCGTTTAAATACTAGCCTTTATTATTTTACTTTGACTAATGGAACTATTGATGGGTTATACTGAAATACAGAAATAAATCTATTTTCATTGGTAAAACATTTTATTGTAGTATATAAAAGTTTTTTCGCAGAATGTTAACGATATTTTACGCGTATATAAAATCTTTATATTCTATTGGTTACAGACAATAAATTTTTTGATGACTCTATTAAATTCAAATAGATTATTATACCGGAAGGAAGGAATAACAAAGATTTAAGAATTTTACTATGTATACATGTATATTATTATGTCTAATAAAACACATTATTTGAAACTACAGTTATTATTTTGTGATGAATTGCCAACTGAGATTTCAATTAGAAACCTATATCTCAAGTAACATCATTTTTATGATTTTTGAAATCTAAATTGTAATTAAATTTAAAATCCATTTTACCTTTTAAAAGATGTAATAAAAAACGGTAACTGACCCCCATTGATTGGAGTGAGTAGTATAGGAGTCATACAAAAAATATATATTAGGGTGTGCCAAAAAAAGGCGATATTTTTTTTTTCGCTCTCAACCCAAAATATCTCAGGAAATGCCTAAACAAAGCTCCTGTTAAAAGCGGAGCTCAAAATTCCAATTTTAAGAGGTCCTCCACGGAAGTTGAAGTTTTCCCGTCTAAATAACATGGGAAACGGGGTTTTTTAACAGTTTTTTGTCCTGCAAACTGTGAAAAAATTATTTTTGAAAAAATGAATGAATGGATCTTTTTGAGTATTAAATTTAGTACAAAAAGTCCCGTTGAGTCAAATTTCTATATTCAATATTTGATTTTTGACAGAGCTTTGAAGTTCAAATTTTCGCATTTTTCGCGTTTTTTGCATTTTTCAGCTAAACTATCTGAGTTAGGGCAAAATGTTAACTAGCAAAATTGTAGTACGGTTGACATTCTATAAAAAAGTCTCCATCGACTTTTTTGTATTATGAATAACAACACAGTTATAGACCCATAAACATTTATTTTTTTAAATTTTCGCTTTTATGAACTAAAATATCGATAATTGAACAAAGAATTATTTTTATGATTTTTCCACAAAATTATGAAATATATTAACAATAAACATGACATATTATTAAAATATAAAAAGCACAGTCAATTTATGACAAAATTAACCTCGGTGAACTTTTTATATAAAGCTGCAGCTCAATCTGTTAACAATATTATTGTTATTCTTACGACTTCTTACGATTGATTACAAACTACTAGAAATTAATTTAAAAATTATTGGAACCAGCCTAAAAGGGATAAAGGCTACGACATTGACTGTGCTTTTTTATAGAATGTCAACCGTACTACAATTTTGCTAGTTAACATTTTGCCCTAACTCAGATAGTTTAGCTGAAAAATGCAAAAAAACGCGAAAAAATACGAAAATTTGAACTTCAAAGCTCTGTCAAAAATCAAATATTGAATATAGAAATTTGACTCAACGGGACTTTTTGTACTAAATTTAATACTAAAAAAGATCCATTCATTCATTTTTTCAAAAATAATTTTTTCACAGTTTGCAGGACAAAAAACTGTTAAAAAACACCGTTTTCCATGTTATTTAGACGGGAAAACTTCAACTTCCGTGGAGGACCTCTTAAAATTGGAATTTTGAGCTCCGCTTTTAACAGGAGCTTTGTTTGGGCATTTCCTGAGATATTTTGGGTTGAGAGCAAAAAAAAAATATCGCCTTTTTTTGGCACACCCTAAATTATATATATGGATAAACACTATATTAGGTTTGTGATTCTTAATGAAATATCACGAAAATAATTACATATTTGCTCTGTTTTGTTTCAAAAATTAAAAACTTTTGAAAATTAGTGGTTCTAGAAGGGTAGGCATACACAACTTAAGAAGTCTGGCAACGTTGCATAGCTACAATATAATTAACTATTAACTTGAGATAGTGTTTAGTTTGTTAATTATATATTAGTGTGTTATGTATGTTCGGTATCATTAAGGATCTAGCAAGCACTCTCAAATGGGGTATCAAACTTATGATAGTGTACCTTGGAGTTTTTGACAGATAGTTTCATGTATTGGAATTAAAAACAAAGGTAAGTAAAGTATATTACCTAACCATGAGTAAAAACGGTAAAAACTAACTACGCATGCAAATATTTGATAAAAACTTCATGAGAACTGTCATATATGTTTGATACCTCATTTGAGAGTGCTTACTAGCTCCTTTATGATACCGGACATTAATGTTTTATTATTTTAATCGTATGTAACTAAAATAAAACAACAGTCACTTCATCTTCGGCTTTGGCTTGATTTTGGCCGAGACCTAAGCCGAATGTTCGATTGGACACTAAATACAACTAATTACTATACCGTTTGCACTGCTATGAACATAATAAATTAGAATTTTTTATGTACTATACACCATCTTTTGGGTTATAAATATTATTTTAAAATGACTGTTACCAATAATATTTAAATCATAAAAGTGTTTCGAATCATGTAAATGTAAAAAGCCTTTAAAGCTTTAAAATTATTTAAAATAAAACATTTATTTTAACCCTTTGCACTCCAATTTTTTTATGTGGTATACCAGCAACTCCGTAGGTTATAATGCAAAATTATTAGGAAAAATTAAAAATTTTTAGAAAATTAGGAAACTATATTTTTGGTAAAGTAAAAAATAAAAAAATGTAGTATATTTTTTGTATTTGTAAACTTATAAAAGCATCCTTTAATTTATAAAACAATAAAATGTAATCCTATTGTTTATGTCGCCGCTGCGGCGCTATTGGATTTGTTAGAATGTTTTATATGTCGCCGTGCAAAGGGCTAAAATACTTATAATAATAACTAAAAAGTTTTTTTTTTAATATTTAAAACAAAACAAAAGTTATTTATTTGGCTGATATAAGATATATCATAAAATGAATTTTGTGAGACGGATATTTCCGTCAAAATCTCGATAAATTTTTATTTTATTTTTTACCCACAATATTTTTATACATTTCTGTTGAAAAGAATAAAAAAACTTACATTTACATATTATTTACGAATTTT
This sequence comes from Sialis lutaria, assembly GCA_949319165.1. Taxonomy (NCBI): domain Eukaryota; kingdom Metazoa; phylum Arthropoda; class Insecta; order Megaloptera; family Sialidae; genus Sialis; species Sialis lutaria. The sequence continues at coordinate 8,374,297 of OX439243.1, read as the reverse complement.
ACTTCTAAATAAGGTCGCAAGATGTCGGTTGAAACAAGAATTACTGAAGTATGACATGAGAGAGAATCCAAGTAAAAGAAGTTTATTCAAGTATATTAAATTTCATCAAATTAAAATATATTTTGTTATTGAAGTACTAAAGAACTAATTATGAAAATTTTCCTAGAAAAAAATAATTTTATACGTTTATAAAAAAACCCAAACAAAAAGAATTCTTTCAAAATAAAATAAATCTTGCGCATAAGTAAAATTCGATGCTTATTTTATCATTTGTCCACGATACTTTACAAGAGCAGAGAAAAAATTATATATTTTAATGAACTTCGGCGGAAAAGATTTAAATTTTAAATTTCTAGGCACTCGAAAGCAGTAGATTTTTCTCTAACGTAAATACTTTTAATGGAATCACTACATCATTTAACAGTCATATATTTCCATTATAACGTGTTTGAATGTATACGCAAAGTAAATTAGTATCCTTAATATATATAAAGCTCAACGTCTGTGTGTCTGTCTGTCTGTCCGTTAGTGCTCTTATCACTCGAGAACCACTTATCCGATTTACGTGATTTTTTTTAATTAATAGGTACATTCTCTGGCCAGGTTATAGGCTATATTTTGTTACGTTAGGTAACAAAACAACTAAGCAGTGACGATAATAGTAAATCAAGTCGGAAAAAATTTTGCCGACGGCGCGCTGTTTTGCAATACGCTGCCTAAACCGTTGAATATAGAACAAAATAATGTATTAAAGAATTGTGTAGAATCAAAAGTGCTACAATAAAGTCCGCGACACCATATGTCTATCTTTTATATTTAAGCCACAATGACTGCTTTTATGTTACAAAAAAACATAAAATATTTGGGTTCGGTTTACATGCAGTTTTGACCTGCAAAACTTCAATCCTTAACGAAATAAATGATTTCATTGTCATAAGTACTTAATGTAGATATAATTTACCTTTTACAGAATCCAATTTGGTCTTTTGGTTTAGGAAATAACGTGTTATATACATATAATTACATATTATTCGCGAGAATTCGCGCGAACTATCTAAAGCGACGCGCGGGGAGGCGGGGTGAGAGGAGATACAACGCTCGGCTAGCAGTTGTTTATGTTTCGCAGGGCAGGGGGCAGGCCGGTATTCTTTCGATTGTCAATTGTTCAATTTGTTTTCAATAATTAAGTTTTAAATTTAAATAGAACAAAAATTATTTTTACTTTTTGTTCTGATTCGCTTTTGTTAGGTAGGTAATTTATGTGTTGTTTGGTTTTTATTAGAAAAATAACTAATCGTGTTTATACTTAATTCAACTATATATTTTTTAAATCCTAAACAATATTACCGCGAGCGAAGCCGCGTGGGCCCACCTAGTATATGTATAAAGTAACACATAAAGTAAATAGCGACTTCATGAATATGAGTGCTACCATGTTTGGGGGGAAATTTTTCTTTTTTAGTATCTTTAGCATATACTATATACAGAAGTAACCGGTTATAACGACATCGAAGGGACCGGTCATTATTTTGAGTCGTTAAAACCGATACGTCGTACTAACCGATGTCGTTATAACCGTTTCTTTTGTATATTAACTGATGAAATGAAAGGTGACGGCCTTAATGCTCAAAGTAGTTTCTACCAGGGACCTGAACCAGAACCCATATTTTTAATTAACTTGAACCCGAAACGAACAGCTATGTATATTTCAAAGTCTACGAACCTGAATCTAAATGGATATCCCGTAACCATATATTTTTTTAAAAGGCTCAATAAATTAACTTTAAAATTTTTCTCCAATGATTTTTAAAATAAATTATAGAATCTTCTAAAACTGGAAATATTTTATTATATGATGTGACTTATCAAATCCATTACAAAAATTTGCATATTTTTTACTGTTTTAATTCTATATTGAAATTATATTTCAATATGCAAAAAAAATAAAAACTGAAAAGTATAGATTTCAATCTATAAAATGTAATTTTATTTTTTGCCCTTTTTTCTAGCTATATTTTAAAGGTTATTTATGGTTTTTCTTCTTCAGAAAATGTTTTATTTATTTATTTTTTTTTTTGATGATTTCTTCGCTCACAGACGAATTTAACAAAATTTCAGCATACTCATGAAATTTTTAGTTTTTTCGATATATGTATACCTTAAAAAAATCGAATTATCGGTTATTACGACAATCGGTTTTAACGACCTAAATGACCGGTTCTTTCGATGTCATTATAACTGGTTTCTACTGTATTATAGTATTTCGGAAGAGTAGCTATTTATACGTTTTAGTTACAATAAGAATTTCTTTTTATTTAAAAAAAATTAAAATGGTAAAGAAAAGGTCAATCAAGAGTACTTATTAAACTAACATAATAATAAACTAACCAGAATTTAATATTTTAAAATGACAAATGACAATACCCTTTTGATGAAATAATATAAGAATAAGAATGAGAACAAAAAGGGAAAAAATATTGAAAGTAATGAAAAGTATTAAAAAGTGAACACACAAAGGATGATCAGAATTAGCATGGGTTTAGAATGTATAATCTCTGTCGTCTTTTGGTGTTCAGTGTTTGCATAACCAAAGGTCACCCTTTCAAAGCTGTCGAAATTGGATTCTCAGTCACTTGATTTTATTCTTTAGGTACATTGTATTGTGGTTTTAAATCAATGCAATGCTAGGAAGTTACAAAGATTGGGGGTCTAAATGATTTATATATATGCAGAATACTTGTTTAACATTTATACAGGGTGATTCAGCACTGTCGTGCCAAACATAAACAGTAGATTGAGAAAAATGTTTAAGCAAAAAACTTCCGATAAACATGTGCCCGGAAATTTTTCGTTAGGGAACTACAGCCCTCCAAAGATTTTGCTCAAAATGAGTTTTAATTTAATATCTAGAGAACTCTTTGTGATAAAATTATGAAAATTGGTTGTTTAGTAATAATAAATGTTATCGATTTCTCATATTAAACAATTATAATTTAGACCAGGGATGTATGGAGCCAATCGATCTTTATTAAGTATTTTTTGTTTTTTAATTTTTTTTTATAAAGTTGGACACTTATTTATGGTTATTGACACAAAATACACAAAAACATACTTTGCTTATTTGTCATAGGATTTTCGAGAAATATCGATGGAAAAGAAAGCATGCAGAATTTAACTTAATACGGATGCTTCAAAAAACAAATAATAAATTTATATTCTTGTTCTATGATGGAAATTAAGACAAAAAGTTAACATAAGTATACCTCAAAAAATGCATCCTTATCAATAAATAGTTTAGTTTCGTTTTTAATCAAGTTAGTCAAGTACGTGTAACAGTAATAGAACAAACCATAGATCTTAGTGGATTCATATTAGGAGATTTCTTTGTATGAACTTTTTACTTTTTTATACATACATGAAATGTAATGTATAAATAAAGTATAGTGATCACGAAAAAAATCGAACTCGAGATTTTAACGGAATTACACGTTTTGAGGGTCCCTGAATCATATACAACCATTAACTCAATGACGTCTGTGTGTGTGTGTGTCTGTCTGTCTGTCTGTCTGTGTGTCTGTGAACGCTCTACAGCTAAAACTGTTAGACTTACGAACGTGGAATTTTGAACTTAAGGTTCTTGTACACTCTAGATGTGCACCTCCTATTTTTGAAAACCATCACTAAACCGGAAACGGAAGTATACTTATTTTTCGAATTATTTTTGAAAAGGTGCGCAGTAGAAAAAAATGTTTCAGATCAAAGTTGTAGAAGGTACTTTTATCTATAATTTATGTTCTATTCATTTTCCCCCCCAAAATTTGTTTTTAGGAAATAATCGATTTTCTAAAAAAAAATTTTTTTCGATTTATTTTTTAAACTGTAGATATTAGAAAAAAATGTTTGAGATACAAGTTGTAGAGAATATTATTATCTATAATTTTTATTCTAATAATTTTTCCCAAAAAAAAATTGTGTAAGGAAATAATCATTTTTTTTTAATTATATTCCAAACGGTTCATATCAGAAAAAAATGTTTATATTAAAAGTTGTAGAAAACATTATTTTCTTTAATTTATGTTCTATTCTTTTTTTTGTATCTTTTATGAATTAACCAAAAAAATAATAATTTTAGTTTTAATTTAAAAATAATTTTAATAATCTAGTTATCTATGACAATGAAGGAATTTATTATTATATATACAACTGTCAAAATTGAATTCTAAGAAAATAAAAACATAAGTATTCAATAATCAATAATCCTAATTGGTTTTATTATTAAAATTGTGTTATTAAAATTATAATGTATCCATTTCATTCACCGAAAATCATTTTGTAAGTAATATATTTAAAAATCAAATGTTAAAAAATAAAATTAACCATATTATCAATACTTCGGTATCATGATGTATAAAAAAGTCTCGTGCCTGCCAAGGCAGTTTATTTTTCTTACCTTTAATCACAGAACAAGAATTTTATCATTATTATTTGTATTTGTAATTTGAAGCATCCGTATTAAATTCAATTTTGCATGCTTTCATTTCTATCGATATTTCTCGAAAACGGTTTATCCTATGACAAATAAGCAAAATATGTTTTTGAGTATTTTGTGTCACATAACCTTAAATAATTGTCCAACTTTATAAAAAAAAAATTAAAAACAAAAAATACTTTATAAAGATCGATGGACCCATTGGCCCCATACATCCCTGGTCTAAATTATAATTGTTTAATACGAGAAATCGATAACATTTATTATTACTAAACAGAATACCAATTTTCATAATTTTATCACAAAGGGTTCTCTATACCTTTACAACTTCAAATTGAGACTAATCAATTTCAAATTGAGACTAAACAATTTCAAATTGGGAATAAACAATTTCAAATTGAGATTAAACAATTTCAAATTGGGAATAAACAATTTCAAATTGAGACTAATTTCAAAGTGATTAGTCTCAATTTGAAGTTGTTTATTCCCAATTTGAAATTGTTTAGTCTCAATTTGAAATTGTTTATTCCCAATTTGAAATTGTTTAGTCTCAATTTGAAATTGATTAGTCTCAATTTGAAGTTGTAAAGGTATAGATATTAAATTAAAACTCATTTTGAGCAAAATCTTTGGTGGGCTGTAGTTCCCTAACGAAAAATTTCCGGGCGCATGTTTATTGGAAGTTTTTTGCTTAAAACATTTTTCTCAATCTACTGTTTAAGTTTGGCACGACAATGCTGAATTACCCTTACCTTGTCTTGAACAGCACTTTTTAACTTAAATGTACTGACAATGAGTTAGAATATTTTCTTTAGATATTACAGCGTGATTTGATGATAATATAATTATATTATCATCAAATCAATTATAATTGATCATTTTGTTTCAAAACAGGGGACAGATAATTATCGCGGTTCGGCACACTATCAAGAAAAGTGTATATTTTAATTTAACAATGCTTTACAACTTTACATTGTTATAAATATGATTCTTTATTTTGTAACGTTTGTGAAGTTCTACACATCATTTTATAATCATTAGCAAATGTTCATTACTGGGTTTTTCTTTGTCCGTTATACTGAAGAAAAAACGTATACAAAATAAATGGTTATAATTAAAAAAAATGTGGATTTTGGTAATTAAATTGATATGATAAGGAATTAGTTGTTTTATTAGTAACATAAGTTCATGAGAATTACAAAAAAGTAGCCCACCAATCCAAAAAAACAACATACTTTGCGCTTACTGCGTTTTAGACTGGTGTCAGTATCTTATATGTATATTCCTTATTTTTTCAGCTTTCTTTTTTTAATAACTCGACTACGTTTTAATTTTTATTTTTGCACTTCTTTATTTATTATTTCATATTTCCACTGGTATTTATTTTTAGTAACTGCCCACTGCTATTGTATTTATACTTATACCTATAATCCGGTGCGACGAAATCACGAGCTTTCTGCCGTCGCACATTGGTTTGAAATCACGAAAAGCTGGCCATAATATGAAGATATTGTTTGATTGCAGCGAAACTCGGTATATGGGGATTTTCGAGGTCGCTGATTACGAATATGAAGTCAAATTTTAGGAAAACAAAATGACGGATTCAAAATGGCGGACGACTTACTGCAAAACTGTGTCTATTTTCACGAAACTCGGTATATGGGGGCTTTCGAATACGCTGATAACGAATATAAAATCAAATTTTTGAAAAACAAAATGGCGGATTCAAAATGACGGATAAATTAGTGCAAAATGGTGTCTATTCTCACGAAACTCGGTATTTGGGGGCTTTCGAATGCACTGATTACAAATATGTAGTAAAATTTTTGAAAACAAAATGGCGGACAAATTACTGGAAAACCGGGTCTATTCTCACGAAACTGAGTATATGTGGGCTTTCGAGTGTGCTGATTACAATTATAAAGTCATATTTTTAGAGTTATTGCATACATATTACAAAGTTTTACATAGGTGAACACTTAAAATTAGTGAAATAACAAGTTACATATATACAGTAAAATTTTTATTACAATGAATATTTCATAGGTAAACATTTATTCATATAAGAAGTTACATATATATACAGTAAATTTTTTATTACAATACATCGGAAAATTACATGTGTACATAATTTTTGATTGAAAATTCTAGTTGGGGTATAGGAAAGTAGGGTTAAAGTAATAAACAACTATTACAACTATATTATCATTTAAATGTGGTTTCACGAGTACGAAAATTTCCTTCCTGGTAAGATTAATTGCAGCATCATTCTTTAGATTTTCTGTAAAAGTGAAAAAAAATCAATACTTTTCGAGGGGGGGGGGTATATACATATGTGTTAAATTTTGGAAGGTATTTTGAACTGATGTTTCCTCAAAACATACGTTTTTTAGAACACTGAACATTTGGGGGGGGTGTCCCCCCCCCCCCCCCCCCCGTTACTACGCCACTGTCTTCACAGTACATTTTATATTGTACGAAAGTATAATTGAAGTAATTTTATAAAACTTGATCTAATATAATGCTACTATCTGTATATACGATATTTCTACATTCTCAGACATCATTGTACTAAATCTTACCTAAAAACCTAATAGGCACCATTCGGCAGCCAATTCTTTGATATGTTTTAGAAAAATGTTTAATCAACAGTATAAAGTTGGTTTCAAGGCAGGATGTATCAAGAGTTTTGACTTATTGCTTTTTTTATCTCGAGTTTTTAAAAATCAATCACCAAAATTACGTTGAAAAGATCATTAATTGACTCAATGACATGATGTATAAATTAATTTTGATCAATATATTAATATTGTACTCACCTTCAGGAAAAAAATCCATTTCAAACATTTTAAAAATGTTCACTAATAAACTTTTTATCCGCGTTTGAAAAAACTTATTTTCCACGTGTTCACAAGATCAGTTGTTATGCGCTCGGTAGTTACAAAAGAACTGAATATTACAGGTAGGTAGGGACACGTGACCTTGTCTATTGCAGGTAATACATAAACTAGATGTACCCCTACAGCTATTCCAATAGTTAAAAGTCCCTATAAAAAAAAAAAAAAAAACGACTTTTGGCCAGCTTTTCGTGATTTCAAACCAATGTGCGTCGTCAAGAGAATGTCTTATGTTTCTCAGCAAGAGGGGGCTCGTAGAAAATCCTGATTCAGGGTTCCACAATAAGTCATGATGGTAATATACGTTCCAAAGATATCAGTACTTATTTCCCTTATTTGTTATTGAAAATTAAATCATACAGTTACCTTTTTCAAAAAAGGAATCTGATGTTTTAGGGCATAATGATGTTTAAAATTTCAAATGTATTTTTACTTTCTTATACCAATGTATGAAACACATACCGGGTGTTAAAAAAAGAGTGTAAATATTTAAAGAGGTAATAGTGTGGACCAAAATAAGCAAAAAACTTCTAATAAACATGTGTCCGGAAATTTTTCCTGAGGGAACTACAGCCCTCCAAAGATTTGGTTCAAAATGAGTTTGTATTTAATATCTAGAGAAACCTTTGTGATAAAATTATGAAATTTGGTATTCTGTTTAGTAATAATAAGTGTTATCGATTTCTCGTATTAACCAATTATAATTTAGACCAGGGATGTACGGGGTCAGTGGGCCCATCGTTTTTATCTAGTATTTTTTTATTCTTTAATTTTTTATTGAATAAAGGATCGACTTATATAAGATTACATGACACAAAATACACAAAAATATATTTTGCTTATTTGTCATAGGATTCACCGTTTTCGAGAAATATCGATGGTAAAGAAAGCATGCAGAATTTAACTTAATACGAATGCTTCAAATTACAAATAATAAATTTATATTTTTGTTCTATGATTAAAGGTAAGAAAAAAAGTTCATATAAAGAAACATCCTAATATGAATCCTCTTAGATCTATAGGCAGTTCTATTACTGTTACACGTACTTTACTAACTTGGCTAAAAAAACGAAATTAAAAATGTTATTTGTTGATAAGGATGCATGTGTGGAATACTTATGATAACTTTTTTTCTTAATTATTATCAGAGAACAAGAATATAAATTTATTATTTTTAATTTGAAGCATCCGAATTAAGTTAAATTCTGCATGCTTTCTTTACCATCGATATTTCTCGAAAACAGTTAATACTATGGCAAATAAGCAAAATATATGTTTGTGTATATTGTGTCATGTAATCTTATATAAGTTTTTTATTCAAGAAAAAATTAAAGAATAAAAAAATACTAGATAACAATCGATGGGCCCACTGACCCCATACATCCCTGGTCCAAATTATAAATTTATAATACGAGAAATCGATAACACTTATTATTACTAAACCGAATACCAATTTTCATAATTTTATCACAAAGGGTTCTCTAGATATTAAATAAAAACTCATTTTGAACCAAATCTTTGGAGGGCTGTAGTTCCCTCAGGACAAATTTCCGGACACAAGTTTATAAGAAGTTTTTTGCTTATTTTGGTCCATACTAAGGTAAAGTACCCAGTACTTGAACACATTCGAAAACATAAGTATTTAACCTTAATTTTCATACATAATTATCTCGATTATGACAAAAACAAAGGTACCACTGAAATCTACGTACAATTTTAAGTCGATCTAAAAAAAAAAAAACTACCGTATCAAGATTTTTGTAATTTTAAAAGTTATTTATTTAAATCCATAGGATGCTGTAGTAGTTGGACTATATATTCCGATCGGCACTTGTAGTTGAACGTTAGAGGAGCAATACTTGAACGCATATAAAACGTAAGTAAACGCACGAACCCGAGGGTTCTTAATTCATGTCAAAGGACTAAAGGACTAAGTAGAGATTACGATTAAGTGAACCAATGTTATTTAATACTTAATTTAATATATATTTTTTGTTTTAAATATAATTTACTTTAAAATTTAAATATTAACATAAACTGATGGGCTTAAATAACATTTTTATTAATGTTTGACAAAGTTTTTATTAAAAATTAAGAAGGTTGGATAAGTACTTACGTCAAACCAGTGTTGAAATTTCTTACAATTGTTAAAACACTCAAAATGAATGAAATAAGTACTGAAAGTTCAGATGTTTTGATTAAAAAATGAAAAAAAAAATAGTTAAAAAAACAGCAATACTTATTCTTTTGAAAATTAAGTACTTATATTTGAAAAACATACATTTTTCTTCTTCACGTTAGATTTTCCCTTTGTATTTTGAGCAATTTATGTAAAATTCTTTTAGCGAGGCATTACTTATTGAATTTGATATAAGTACATATATATGTATGTACTTACGACAGTTGACGAATATCGTTCAAAAAAATATTAAGATGCTATTATCGAACTTTAAATATACATACTTATTTTTAACTTACATAATCAAATTACTTATTTCACCTATTTCACAAATGTTCACAATGCACTTTGCCACCTTAAGTAAGTACTTAGAGGTTAGAAAATTCTAACCTCAAACTCAAACGTCAAACATTAATTCGCATGTTCAAGTATAACTCCTCTATGTAAAATGCGGTTGGTATTCTTGAACAAGTGACGCTAAGTATTGGGTACGACTTTTGAAATTGAAAGGTATACTTAGACGATTAAATTTCAGTATTAAAAATATATTTTTTAACTTATTAATAATTGAATTCACTTAAAAATATAGTTTACTTATAAGATCAATGATTTTTTTTGCGAAATATACGTTTCATACGTTTTACACGTTATTTAACGTTCACTTCGTTTCACATGAAACTGATGAAAAATGACATGATTTATGCGGCTATGTAATACAGTGTTTTAAAAGAACGATATTTTTTTAATTTTGATGTTTTACTATAGAAAAAAGTTATATTTTGCTTAGGTATGTACTAAAAAATGTTAAAATATAATTTTACTTTTATTTAAAACTATAATCTTTTAATAATTAATGTTTTATGAATTTGTTCAAGTACTGGTCCCTATTTTTTTTTGTCCAAGTAGTGGGTATTTTACCTTATTACCTCTTCAAATATTTTACACTCTTTTTTTAACACCCGGTATATTATAGTATAGAAAAGTCGTTTATTTTTTTCAAATTCCGGACTAGAATTATATAATTTGTCCTTCTTTGAATCTATTCTGACTATTTCGTCATGACATCTGTGAGTCTTTGTGTAATTTATTTATTACAAAACTAATGTGGGATATATTCAGTGGCGCACTCAAGAAAAAATCGGGGGGGGGGGGTCTTTTTTATAAATTATACGGTGATTTTTATTTTTTATGTATCACAGTTGTTAAATTAAACAATGCATATCAACAAATTCGGAGGGAACCCTTACTCCTCCCTTGGGTGCGCAACTGAAAATATTCATTGGTAAAAAAAGTTACAAATAACTTTTGATTAACTAATGTTTTAGAGAAAAGTTATTTATTTATTTACGTAGAACCAAATCCTATCATAATATAAGATCTCATTTAAAATAAAACGGGCAAGTGCGTGTTGGGTACGCACATGATAGGGTTCCGTAGTGTCATTCTCACTACGATTTATAAAAAAAAAAAAATTGTGACTGAAGGGTTAAAATCAAAAAGTTATTTGACTTTTATTTTTGCATTTTAGGAGACCTATCAAATGTAAGTTCATTATTATAGTTTTCAGTGAAAGTACTAATTAAAAGCTATATTCTGATTTTTTTTTGAGATTTTTTGAATCAATAGTTTAGAAACTAGAGGGGGGGGGGGGCTCTGACAACGACATTAAAAAGCAAATATATCGTGACTGAAGGGTTGAAATCAAAAAGTTATTTGACATTTTTTATTGCATTTTAGGAGACCTATCAAATGACACCCCACTCAATGGGGTAAGTGGGGAAAAATGTGAGTTCACTTTTCAGTCTGTAGAAGGGAGTCCAAAATATTTTTGAGAATATTCGTTATTACTTTCAGTGAAAGTACTAATTAAAAGCTACATTCTGGAATTTTTTCAGATTTTTTGAATTGATAGTTTAGAAAATAGAGGGGGGGACGCTTTTTTAATGACTTTGGATAGCAAATACATCGTGATTGAAGGGTTAAAATCAAAAAGTTCTGTTACATTTTTTGTTTCATTTTAGGAGACCTTTCTAATGACACCCCACTCAATTGGGTAGGTGATTTTTTTTTTGAAAACACTTTTCATTTTATGGAAAGGGGGCCTAAATTTTTTTTTTTTACAAAAATCTTATCATATCTGTTTTTGGGTTATTGATCTACGACCGTATTCCAAATTTCATCATATTATCTAAAAATTTTTGAAGACGGACGGACGGACATGGAGAAACTATAAATAAGTGTTCCTAGTTTTCTACGGAACCCTAAAAATCAAAGTTGACATTAATTAAAAATAGCAATAAAAAATGTCATGTAATACCCCCTCAAAACTGAATAATATTTTTCGATTTTTTTTATTTCGTAGTTTTATTTTCAAAATAAATATTATTAAACACACAACGATTCTATTTACTTTTATTTTCACAACAATTACACAAATACCTAGAAACTCTTAGAACGACGACAACCCATTAACTCAAGAAGATAATTCAAAATAGTTGTTGGAAACTATAAGAAACAAAGTTATAAAGTAAACATCCATTGTCAAACATACATACTTCACTTTTAGTGTTTGCCAAACTTCCTCAACTGCTTCTTTAAGTCCTCAACACACTTTACAATCTAATTGTATATTATCCGCAAGATATAGTAGTTTATGAACGATATTGCACGTAAACATGAATAAATATAAATAATTAATGTACGAGCCGTTCAGAACACAAAGCAACTAACTACATTTTTCTTGTCGGTATTAAATTCGAATACTTAATTTTTACAAGTGCACAGATTCAAACATTACTTGGGACAAGAAATTATTCTTTTATACAGGGTGTCATATCAGGTGGAACAAACTTGAACAGTGGAAAGTTTATTGAGAACAATATTTCAAGCAAAAAAGTTTATAAACATGTGTCCGGAGCACTTCGTGAAGAAACTACAGACTCTCAGATTTTGTCTAAAATTATTTTTATTTAATATTTTGAGAACCCATTGTAATACAGTAATTAAATTTTATAATCGGATTAGTATTAAACACGTATTAATGATACAATGATTATAATATGTATTTGTTTTGACCGGAAATGGAAAAATAAGTTTTGAAATCGGAGACCATTTTATTTTTTCATTTAAAATATGATCGCAAAGCTTCTCGTATCTTCGATAATAAAACAACTCATAACAAAAAAAAACATTCGTCAAGTAAATAGACAGTGCTTCTTTGTGCTAAAATCAAAGGGGTCAGTCCGCGGTAATCGATACCAGATAGTTAAAAAAATATTTTACGAAAATGAATACTAAAATATAAAATTAACAAGCTATTTAATATCAATTTTCATTAACCAAAAGAAAATTTAAAAAATTTTAATTAATTTTCAAAATATTACAAAAAATTTTCGAAAAAGACAGCAAATAATGTGAAATCGCAATAACTTACTTGACAATAAGTGACGCTCGTGGCAAACTATTAAAAGTCTTTGACAATTACATATCATACGAGACGTTTAACCGAATTAAAAAAAATTACCCTAACCAACAATAATGACTAAGGGTAACCGCATTTATTATAAATTTAATGAGTCTATTGATGTATTTGATAAATAATTGTTATAAGTATTAGTTCATAATATCAATATGCAATTAAACACACAAATAGTACTCTTATTATATCCTTTTATTCAACGTGTCACGACCGTCACAATGTTTATTGGGTAATAACCAGTTAAATAGATTACGTATTTACCTGATGCTCTTGTGTAACTAAAAAATAATTTATTCGTAACATATTAAAGTATGATTATTATAAAGTAACTTCAATAGTTTCGCTAAACTTTCGGGTTTTTGGATAGAGGTTGCAAAACTTGCAATAGTTGGTGTCACAACCGTCACAGAGCTTTGAACGCTGACAATTTTTTGTAAAATAACTGTAGACTTTTTATTCTTTCAATATACATATATTGCATTAAGATCTACAGAAAAAAGGTAAAACCATGTTATTTACTAGTATTATTTAGAAATTATGAACTCCAATCCTAGTTGAAATGTCACGACTGTCACCGCGGACTGACCCAAAGGTAGTTAATTAAACAATTTAAATATAAACCGATAAAGATGATCAGCCTGCCATTGGTTATCGACAATTTTGTTGATACGTGCCTGGTTATTATGTAATATATTTTTTATTTTTTGACAATTTCAATCAAAATCATATAATTTTTCTTCTCTTTAAAAAATGATCATTAATTAAGTAAAATTCTGCAATACTATTTTTACTATCGTATTCCTTGTAAACGGTCGATCTTATATTAAGACAAACTAACAAATCTATACCTGTGTATTTTGTGTTATATGACCTTATAAAAGTGCCAAACATAAGAACAAATTTTAAAATAATACTAGATAAAAATCAAAGGACCCACTGGCCCCAAACATCCCTGATTTAAATAACCGTACGTTGATATTAGAAATCGGTAACAGGTGTTAATACTAAACTGGGTATCAAATTTAATTACTGTATTATAACGGGTTCTCAAAATATCAATAAAAAATAATTTTAGACAAAATCTTTGAGAGTCTGTAGCTCCTTCACGAAGAGTTTTCGGACACAATATAAAAATTTTGTTTGAAATATTTTTCTCAATTAACAGCAAGTGTATAGATAAATATACATATATTGGAATAAATGACCATTTTGTAAATTATAATAATAAAATGGGATATAATTATATATTATATCCTTTTATTCAACGTGTCACGACCGTCACAATGTTTATTGGGTAATAACCAGTTAAATAGATTACGTATTTACCTGATGCTCTTGTGTAACTAAAAAATAATTTATTCGTAACATATTAAAGTATGATTATTATAAAGTAACTTCAATAGTTTCGCTAAACTTGTTTGTTATTTTACCTATACTAATGTGTTTGTTTTTTATAAAAAATTGTAGAACTAATATCTGATGAAGATCATATTGATCGAAACGTAAAGATTAAATAAAGAATATTATTAATAGACCATTATATCCCATTTTATTATTATAATATGATAAATATACATATAGTTAAAAAAAATTATCGACTCCTAATATACCCCTGGAATACTATAGACCCTTTTTCAACATCCATAGACTCCAAGGGGTTTCACCTGGACCCCGTTGGAAATCCCTGATCTAAACCTCTCTCGTAAAACACTGTATCCATAGTAGTGATGTAACGAATGTATGATTTTAAACATTCGCGAATGCGAATTCGAATATTGACTTTTTGAAAAAAAAAAGCGAAAAAAGGTCTTCTGATTAATATACATCAGTGGTTTCCAAACTTTATGTAACTACGCCTCCCTTTAAAAAAAAATTAATACCTTGCGCCTCCCCCCTCCCCCCTTATTTTATAAAATTACACAAAAATATTTAAAAAAGGTATAAAATGTATTTGTAAAAGTTATTTTTAATGCGATGAATGTACTTGTTTATTAGCACAAACTTCATTAAATCTATAGGTGTTATTAAAGGGAGTGCTTTCACTCAGAATTTTTTTTAGAAGTATCGCATGATAATTTTATCAGTTTTGCTTTTTCAATAATACTTGTCAGTCTAAAACTTCACAGTAACGTCCCTTTCAGTATACAAAAATAATGTTAAGTTTATTTATCTATCTAATCTAATATACAGGGTCCTCCAATAGTGTGTCCGGCATTGTTTTACGCCCAAACTATTGAAGATAGAGTTTTAGGATAAAAAATTTATTATATATATTGACCCCAAAGAATTTCAGGAAAATATTTTCAACCCCCTAAAACCGCTCCTTGGGGGGTAGTTTGAGGGGTACATACCCGTTTCTCAGTTAAATCAAATGGAATGGTATATCAAAAAGTACATATTTGTAAAGATCATAAAAAAATAAGAAACTTTCGTAAAACAAAAATTTTCATACATTCAATTGTTTAAAAAATATGGCGACTTGTTCTCAAATTTTAGGGTTTCACTAAAAGTGCTATAATTGGGTTAAAAATTAATGGAATTTTATTATTTTTTCAAATTTAGAAAGTAGAAATAATGAACTTTGTAAAGATGTATGACTATTTGTGATTTTGATAGTTTAAAGTGTCATACGCGATATATCAAAAATTCAAAAGTTCAACTAGGGATAATTCAAAATTTTCAAATACAACGGTATATCAATTAGTACTTTTTCTTAAAAAGGATATGTAAATAAACAACTTTTGTTAAAAAAATTTAAAATTTAAAATTATAATTTTAAAATTGAAAACTGAAAATTAAAATTTTTAATTTTAATTTTTTTTTAACAAAAACTGTTTATTTACATATCTTCTTTAAGAAAAAGTACTAATTGATATACCATTGTATTTAAAAATTTTGAATTATCCCTAATTGAACTATTCAATTTTTGGTATGTCGAGTATGACACTTTAAACTATTAAAATCTCAAATAATCATACATCTTTACAAAGTTCATTATTTCTACTTTCTAAATTTAAAATAATAATAAAATTCCATAAATATTTAACGAAATTAGAGCACTTTGAGTAAAACTCTAAAATTTGATAACAAGTCGCCATATTTTTTAAACAATTGAAAGTATGAAAATTTTTGTTTTACGAAAGTTTCTTATTTTTTCATTATCTTTACAAATATGTACTTTTTGATATACCATTCCATTTGATTTTACTGAGAAACGGGCATGTACCCCTCAAACTACCCCCCAAGGAGCGGTTTTACGGGGTTGAAAATATTTTCGTGAAATTCTTTAGGGTCGATATATATAGTAAAATTTTTATCCTAACTCTCTATCTTCAATAGTTTGGGCGTAAAACAATGCCGGACGCACTATTGGAGGACCCTGTATATAAATTACGTGTCACATGTTCCTCCGCTATGGACTCCTAAACTACTTAACCGATTTTAATAAAATTTGTACACCGTGTGCAGTTTGATCCAACTTGAAACATAGGATGCCTCTTATGGAAAATGGGGGGGGGGGTTTGCTCCCCCCCCCTTTTTTTTAGAGAGTTCCCATTTTTTTACGGTGGTGGTGGTGGGGGGCTGTAAAGCTTCCTATGGGAAAAGGGGGGAGGGTTTATGGGAAATGGGGGGGAAACCCCCCCCATTTCCATAGACCATTTTTTAAAGAGAGTTCCCATTTTTTTTCGGTGGTGGTGGTGGGGGGCTGTAAAGCTTCCTATGGGAAAAGAGGGGAGGGTCTATGGGAATTGGGGGGGTTTGCCCCCCCATTTCCCATAGACCATTTTTTAAAGAGAGTTCCCATTTTTTACGGTGGTGGTGGTGGGGGGCTGTAAAGCTTCCTATGGGAAAGGGAGGGGGGTTGCACCCCCCCTCCCTCCCCCTTTTTTAAAGAGAGTTCCCGCTTTTTTTACGGGGAGGTGGTGGGGGGCTGTAAAGCCTTCTATGGTTATAGTACATTTTCTGTCTATTTCCTCTTTGACAGTTTTTGCATTCCGTAATAAAAAAAGTTTCACTTCTAACGCTGTTAGTTTTCGACTGACGCTTTCATTTTTTTTGTAGTAAACGAATTCAATATTCATAGTTAAGGCAGGACAACGTACAAAATTTGTACATCGTGTGCAGTTTGATCCAACTTGAAAGATAGGATAGCTTACATCTCAATTTATGATCGCAATATTATTTTAATTATTTGTCTATTATTTGACGGTCTCAATCAAGGTATATAAATATAGAGGTATGGCAATGCGGTCGTTGACCAATCAGCGTTGTTGACGTCACTGCCGTACATATTCTAACAGATGGTGACATCTGTTGACTGAATTGAGTAAGTATTCAATAGATGGCGCTACGTCAAACTAACCTACAATTTAATAGCATAACCACCACATGTTGCTGAGGGTACAGTATAGGTTAAATTTATTTTGTAGTAAACGAAATACAGTTAATTTTACTTTTTCAATTTTTGGTGTTACCATAGCCGGCCACGTGTTACTTAGACTGAAGTATAAATTAAATTCATATTATCTTAATATATATAAATTATCTTCTTAATATATATAAATTACGTGTCACGTTGTTCCTCCGCGATGGACTCCTAAACTACCTAGCCGATTTTAATCAAATTTGTACACCGTGTGCAGTTTGATCCAACTTGAAAGATAGGATACCTTACATCTCAATTTATGATCGCAATATTATTTTATTGCAAATTATTTGTCTATTGTTTGACGGTCTCAATTATCTGTTACCTCCAAACGATTCTAACAGATGGTGACATCTGTTGACTGGATTGAGTAAGTATTCAATAGATGGCGCTATGTGTAACTTCCAAACGTTTCATATAACCTACAATTTAAAGTTAACCACAGCAACGCGTGGCCGGGGCAGCTAGTATGTATATATTTTTTATTTATATAACTTAATGTGATGTTATGAAAATTAAATTTCTGTTAAACTTTTCGCGCCTCCCTTTGCACTAGTCCGCGCCTCCCCAAGGAGGCGCGCCTCCCAGTTTGGAAACCACTGATATACATCATACTAAATTCGCAAAAATATTCGCAACTTTACCTGCGAATGCGAATGCGAATACGAATGTTTAAAAATGTGGTAATGCGAATGCGAATACGAATCCATATATACATAGATATGCTCGGTATTATCAACTAATTTAAAGCTCCTTTAGCGCTAAATGCTCCTTTAAAGTAAATTTGGTGTATTACAAATGTGATTTAAATCAATATTTAAGCTCTCAATGAAAAATAGACATAATATACGTTGTAAAGAAATACTGCAGATAATTTTAAATGTATTATGCTTGGATCTGTTGATAATATTACAGTTAGTTAAAGGAGCATTTAGTTAAAGTTGATAAGATAGTCTAACAAAATCTTATTTAAAACATTTATTCCAACCGTCAAAGAATTCAGAAAATGAAAGAACGCTCTATTTTTTAGAGAAAATTATTGTTTTTTTATCCTAAATGTTTCACTTATTTATTTTTTAACACTTTTGTTTGAAAAGTATTTTAAAATTTAAACGACTCCATTATTCTAATTTTTTTAAGAGAAACATTTTATAAAAGCGAATTTGCATACATTTGACACTTTGTATATCAGTTTTCACTAACAAGAAAAAACAAACAATGCTTTATTTATATGATTTTTACTCAAATTAGAATTTTAAATAATGGTATAAGCGTATATAATATTAACGCCCGTATTGCATTGTTTTTGAAAACAATATAAATACTTCATAATACATAAAAATTTTATACATACATGTATCATTATGAATTTATATAAACTTTATAAAATATGATAAAATGAATGTGATGACGACGTACTAATAAAAACAATTTTGTCAAGTGCGAGTCTTGCATCACGTACTAATGTCCCGTACTGTATAGTCTAACAGTTTATTCGATTATTTAATCAAAATTAAGAACAACTTATTATAATGTACTATACAATCAGTACTATTCTTCAATGATATACAAATATCTCTAAAGATCGTTGTAGATCGTGATAGATTTAAAACGTTGAAAAATCATTCATTTTCAACGTTACAATGATCTTCAGAGATCTTTATACATCGTTGTAGATCTTTGTCAATCGTTTTGGATCTTTGTAGACCGTTGTAGATCTTTATAAGTCTCCACAGATCAAAAACCAGTAAAAAATATGTCTCTTTTGAGACATCATATCTATCGAGATCGAGTATATCTCCGCAGATCCACATTTTTTTCCGGGTAACCACTGAACCGATCTTGATGAAATTTGACAGGGGAATAGCTTGCATTCGGAGGAAGAACATAGCTACTAGCTACTTTATACCCCAAAAAATAGATAAAAAATGAGTGTGTGACATTTGTACGCGCGAATGTAATACTTTTTTGGCGTTGACATCTAGCGTACAAATGCGAAATTAAAACCTAATTTATTGATTTTATCACAATTCAATTCCACGTGAACGTTGTCGCAGATGACAGCTAGTTTCTTATAATTTATATAATTACATAAATATTTTATATAATTATAATCAGTATATTTCAAACAGTTTGGTTAATTTAGGTAAGGTTAGGATATGTTCAAACTGTTTGATTAGTGTAGATTTTACCAATTGGATACCATAAGCCTTGTTTCACACATACGCGGTTCCATTCGGTTCGGTTCGTTTTCGGTTGCAGCCGAAAACGAACCAAACCCTTTCACACATACACGGTTCATATTAGGTTTTATTTTTTTCCGTACATTCAGTAGTTATCATGGAGAGAAAGCAAGTTGTTGCCATGATGTTTCTATAAAAAAATTAAAAAACGAAGAAGGAATACCAAAGATCATTGGGAGCACCGTCTTATCACTTTACAGCAGGAATTTGGAGCATTCTACACTATTTTCCCGAAGCTAAAGAGCATGAAGACGATCCACATCAACATCTGGAAAACCGCTCATTTTATTAGAAAAACCGCGACAAAACTTTAAAAAAATAACACTCGCTATCAGGTAAAAACCGAAATTAAAACGCGTTGATTGCTTTCTGTTCCCTGCACACTAATAGAAACCTGATTATAACTGTTCGTGTGGAGGGAGTATTCAGTGCTCTACGGTTTCTATTAGGTACCAAATATAAACTGAAACACCATTTCACACTTGTCGTCAGTGACCGAAAACGAACCGAACCGTATATGTGTGAAATAGGCCTTACTGTTAATAAATTTAAAAAAAAAACATAAAAACATTCTAAATAAATGAAGTTTATAAGTTTCTTTAAAAATCTTTATGTTACGTAATATCTTCTTTACACTTGTTTAGAAAATAACCATTTACTAATATACTAAATCTGTAGCACTCATCTATTTTTGTTTTTTAACAAGTACATAGAAACTGATAGAATTCGTCAACAACTTACAAAGTTGTCTGTACGTCTATTTTAATTAGAGACAGATTCAAACTTTGTATGAACAGATTTATCCTGACCAAAGGAGTATTTTCTTTGACCTTTTTGATTTTACTCAAGTCGACAAGATGAAGCTTTATAAGATTTTCAAAGCACTTTATATATACGTATATACATCTCTTTAATAAATTTATTTATACAGACGATTGCAAAAGGTGAGCTGGATTTATTGAAAGATCAATAAGGTGAAGCACAATCATTTTAAATTTTCTAGAATTTTGTAAACATGTTTTGTCATTTGGAAAATATTGCGATTAACTCCATAAAAAAATAAGAAGATGTTTTATTTTCATGTAAAAAAGAGGGTTGTGTGTATTTGTGTACGTACATTACAAGTTATACTTTTATGACGTTCAAATGCAAAACTAAAAACCTATTATAACAGCAATCTGTATTATCTATATTCAACACCAACCTTACTTCATAGTATAAGATTGTGTCCGTTGCAGAGTGCGTGCGCATCGTTGTTTTACTAAAATTTCACCCTGAACGCTCTTAAAGAAGTATGACTTCAAAAAATAGGACAAAGAGTACATCTTTACTACGAACGTAAATGAGTCAAGCGCCTGTTTACACAATTTGTCTTGAGTTTAAAAATGGATTAAAGCGTAGCAACTGCTGCTTATTTAAAGAACTGAAAAGACGGATAGATTTTTTTAATCACTTGTTTTAGCATTACAAGAAGTACGTAACGGAAGTCTGTAGTAAGTGACCTCCGGAAGGTATAGTTTTTACATTTTTTGAAAAAAAAAAGAACGCCCTTTTACGGGTTTTCTTTTACTTTTTTTTAAATTAAACTCATTGTTTTTGGTTTTTAATTTTTAGGTTACGTAAAAATGAGTATTTGTTATTTTGTATAAATTGACCAATAGTAAATGGATTTTAATAAAATTTTGTGGACAAAATTACAAATTTCCTTGTAATTATAAATAAGTAAAAACAGCTAAAAACACATTTAAAAATTAAAATTGACACGATTACCTGTGGGTTACAGAGGTTCCTTCCTTTACATTATAGTTATTTTAACCTAAGAATATTCTACAAATACTATTTGTTGCTAAATATCATTGATTTTAGCGTATTAAATATTTTTTTTTACTTTCAAAATAAACGCAGACGATAAAAAAGTAATGGATATGAAGAATAAAGAGAATACATGATTTTACTATGATATAAATTACCTACATAAAAACTTTTAGGTGTACTTATTAATTAAAATAAATGAAATCGTCCTACAGCTACTGTTCTAAATAAATAATTATTTTAAGAACATTTGTTCAAAGAAACTATTCATTGATCAAAAAAATACAATCATTGTGAACATAATAACGTATATATACATACATAATTAAATGCGAGTACATACAGTTTGTTAACACATGAATCTTTTATGAATGAACTAAAAATAGACCAGTAAAAGAAATGCTTCATAACGTTCAGTATTAATAGTCAGTATGGAGTAACGTTGTATTAATTACATATCCATATCGAATAATACATAGGTATGATTTTTTATTTCTCCATATAATAGTATAGTTAGAACCATTTCACACATACACGACTGCCATGTATACGGCGCCGTCTATCCAGTCATTTGCACTGGCGGGATACGGCCGATACGCGACGCAAATAGCTGCAGTTCGCTCGCTTGCAGTCTTCTAAACTAACGCGATTTCTCGCACATCATTAATACTGAATTTTGTATAGATATTAATAATTCAATACCTATTGTGTGAATCCTTATTTTATGTATACCTACATCTAAACCTGCACTGATAGGTCAGGTAGCAACATCCCTATTTGTAATTCCAAAACTCCTATGTGATGCCTTTAGAAACTCGAACAAAAAAAAATTGAAAAGTTGAAAAGTATATCATAAGAAATAATATATTTTGGTTGAGGGGCTTTGCCCGATGGCCATTATGGCCAACAAATGGATAATAATAATAATTCAATAAGAACTCATTTTGAGTTTGCTTTGATAAATAAGACTTTTTTTTTCTCGCCCAAAATTTAACAACTAACATGACTATTCGCTCCAGTATGAACACGTCCAGTTAGTTGCCCGAGTCCTCGCGTCCTATATCCAGAGCGAGATTCGTGTCAGTTTAAGAAGAACCTAATATGGATATTTCAATGAATACAAGTAACATTTTCATTTTAATTAACAAGGCTCATTAAGCATTTTTAATTTTGTATTCATATATTTTTTAAATCAAAATAAATTATTGAAATCAGCATGCGATTTCTTCTATTTGCAGTGAAATACAGCCTCTATATTTAATATGGCACTAAGATTTTGAAATTAGTATAAATTATTTACTATGATTATTAATTTTTTACTATTATTCAAATATCATGTTATTTCGATTATGAATGAAATATAATTATATCTTTTAAATAATTGTCGAATTAAATCCAAATATTTATTAATGTCAAATAATAAATTATCGAATATCATATTAAAGTTGTCACAAGTTTGTCACTAGTAATAATTATATTATTTATCTATATTATCATAAATAGGTAAATAGCATGTAACCATCAAATATGCATGGCAATATGACATTTATTAATCAAAGTAATTGTTAAAGCAGTACGTTATCAGTGCATATTATAAACAAAATTTATACAAGCTATATATTATAAACCGAGACCATAATGTAACTCGAACGTTACTAAAATAAAAAAATGTTAAATAACTATAATTATTATTTATTTTTTTAAGCACACTGTATTTTATAAGTTCGGAATGGAGTTCATTATCAAAAAATCTATTGTTGACTATCTAGGCCCAAAACTGAATCCAAGATCCAAATCTTATTCGTATATTTTTGAGTAAACATTTGGATAAGGTTTAAAATAGGTCTAAAATAGCCTTTAAATTGCCAGGATCAATCTTAAGAAATATAGAGGATTCCTATTTCATAAAAAAATTATAATATAAGGTCCAATTTAAACACATTGCGGAACCTACATTTTCGTTTTAAATGGGTAAAAATTTGTTGAACACGATTGTGTGGTTAGAAAATTGAATTTTGATAACTAAAAAGAGAAAAGTTTTAGAGTTTATTTGTCAAAGTTTAATTCAGAAAATTCTGAATCGATTTGGATGAAACTTTCGCAAATCTGTTTTTATAAATTCTTGAGTAACATAGGATATAAGCATGTATAAGGTATAAGCAATAAATAAAAAATCTAATTAAGTCTACACAAAACTATGTATATATACCAGGTGTCCCAGATAACTTTTCCAGTATCTATAAGAAATATAGGTTTGGTTAAATGAGATGAATTATTTGTAACAAGGAAGTGAGTATTATTACACCAAAAAATATTCATAATTCTTTGTGGTTTAGACGGTATACCCAAAAAACTGAAAATTCGGAATTTCTTTAAATGACTATAACTTTTTTGTCAATGTAGATAGGTGCTTTTTGTAGGCGGTTTTTCAAAACACTTTTTTTATTTAGAATTGATTGGTGTATTTAGATTTTTTATATCACATTTAGTTTTTGAGTTACAAGTCCTAACTTTAGTTTTTCTTATAGGCTGCTAAGTTGGCTATGGCTTATTTGAACGTGTTTTTTACTCTACTTTACAACAATATGTCAATTGTCACATTTATTTTCGAAAATAAGTCGATGTAATAAATGCCAGTGTTATTTATTAAGTATTTTATTACAAACATTTAAGTGAGCCATGAAAAACAAAAATTGTAAACAAAAATCACAATAACAACAATTAAAATAACAAATGAATATTTGAAAACAATGAACTATTTACAAAAATACATTTTATTTTATTTTTCGATAATAAGTAAGGAAAATGACACATCGTTGTAAAGTAGAGTAAAAAACACGTTCAAATATGCTATAGTCAACTTAGTGGCCCATAAGAAAAACTAAAGTTAGGGCTCATAACTCGGAAACTAAAAGTGATATAAAAAATCTAAATACACTAATCAATTCTACATAAAAAAGTGCTTTAAGAAACCGCCTACAAAAAGTACTTATCTAGTTTGACAAAAAAGTTATAGCCATTTAAAAAAATTCCGAATTTTCATTTTTTTGGGTATACCGCCTAAACCACATAGAATAATGAATATTTTTTGGTGTAATAATACTCACCCCCTTCGTACAATTAATTCATCTCATTTAACCAAACCTGTATCTCTTATGGGGAGTTTACATTTGCTGTTTTGCTCGGCCGAATACGATACTCGGACGAGTACTCGTAAGTGTCAACACCCGTCATCTCGTGATAGTGCCAGCCCGATCGCACGCGTTCCGACTCGGCTTCAGGTCTACTTTTTCGTGCGATTGGCTTACTGGTGCGAGCAAAAAGCATGTGTAAACAGATACATCATGCTGTCAACAATGTTATTTAATTCAAATCTCGCAAGACGACAATATTATTATATATATTATAACAATTAAAAACATTAGTAGGTGGAATGAAAATAAAACTAATGGATTTTTTCAAGAGATACGGCCTTTAAAAAATCATTGGAGATTTGTGATAGTGGATTTATCATTTACGATGTTAAAAATAAAATAATTACTTATTACAGCTTATTACATTAACTAATGTGTTTATTACTATATGGTTTATAGTACACAGTAGTTACATTTTGAACTGAAGTTAAAAGCAATTGAGAAACGTCAAACCAGAAAGCATGCTTATCATATTTTAATGTAGACAGAAAAGTACTAGCGCTAGTATCACCATGCTGCTAATCGTCCGAGTGTAACAGCAAATGTAAACTCGGCATTATAGATACTGAGATCCTCATTCATGCTGGAAAAGTTATCTGGGACACCCGGTATACATATAAAAATTATTTGTTAATCTCCTTTTGCACAATATAACAGTACTTATGAAGGTTGATAATATAAAAAAAGAGATTTCGATGAAACTTTGTAAATAACAAGACATTTATACTTCAAAAATCCTTGTAAATTTTCAAAATCATTAAATAAACAAATTAACATGCATTCTTATGAGAACTGCATAATATCGAGACATGACAGCACTTTTCAGTGATGCAACAGAGAGAATTTGTTGAAAATTTGAGCATACATTCTTTATTAATCTACAATGATATCTGTAAATTTTCAAAATATTTAGGAACCGCGTTTATTAATAAAAAAATGTGTTAAAAAATAGAAAGAGACGCATCATCATCACTACTCTATGCTTATTCACAGGCGCTTTCTACGCACCACCTGCTCCGCACCCTATAGTGTCAACCTCCTTAAACCGCTTTGGTGACATACACCCGCGAAATTGATATTATAATATAAGATGATAGAAAATAATATATATTGGAATAACATAAACAATAATACACAATTTTATTAATATAAAAATATTTATCCCACTATTTTAATTCTTTATAAGAAAAAAAAACACAACAAATAAACGTACAAATAATGCATATGCATATTGTTTCAAAATTAAATGAAGTGCATGAAATCGACATAAAACATATAATGCACTTTTATCATTTACTCAAACAAGCAGAAATAACTTTTGTTTTTATCTCCAACTTGAATGCGGTCTTTTATATAATAAAAAATACATTGTAGACGAGAGATTTAGAAAAGGAGGTAAACATTTACACAAACTATTTTTAAACTAAAGCCAGTGGTAAGGACTTTGTGAGCTGCATTATTCAAACTGTTTACAATATATTGATTTTATTTTATTTTATAAGTATGCTGTTGATGAAAACTCGGTCTATTAGATTTTCATTTTAATAAATAAAGTGTGCATTACGTGTATTTTGTGGACATCGAAAATTGTCGTACTTTTTACTTTCTTATACCAATGTATATGAAATATACATTGGTATAAGTAAGTATAGTAAACTATTAACTTACGAAAATTTATATTTTATGTAAAATTTGTTTGAGTCATTGAGACAGTTTGTTCACTTTATATTCAATAAAAATATAATAAACTTTTTTTTCTTTTATTTTACCTAGTACATGATAAACAACGTTTTGTTAAATCTATCCCCATGAATTAATACTTACCTCGGTGTTGTTAATTTTAGCCCCAAGGACGGGACTAAAATTAACAACTGACTTTTTTCACAATAATGTTTCTCATTAAAAAAGTAGCTGATTCAAGAAAGGTTTTTTCTTCTTAAATGATACGTGATTAGTTACAATATCACGTGACGATAAATTTTTACTTTCTTATACCAATGTATATGAAATATACAAGTAAGTATAGTAAACGCGATTTTTTTCGAAATCCGGATTTTGATGGAATTATCAATTTTGACCTTCCCTGAATCTATTCTGACTATTTTCGCCATGATGTCTGTGTGTCTGTCTGTCGGTCTGTCGGTTTGTCTGTCGGTCTGTCTGTAGACGCTGTAACTCAAATACGACAAATCGTAGAAAGGTGGAATTTTATACTTAAGATTGATTTTTGCCTGGGAAGAAAACCTCCTATTTTTGAAAACGATCATTCAACCGGAAACGAATGTTTACCTACATCGATTTTTGAATTTTTCGAATTACACTGAAACAGTGCGAATTAGAGAAAAATGACAAAGTTGAAAATTGTATGTAATATTATTATCTATAATTTATGTTCTATTCATTTTTTCGAAAAAAAAACAAATTTAATTTTTTTTTTTACCAAGTGTTCGTTTTTAAGTACATTTCAAATGGTTCATAACAGAGAAGAAAAATATGTCATGAGTGTCATGGGACTTTCTTATACGTATCACAGAGACTGTACGTGTTTGCTATAGGTACCATGGGTCTTTCTTATACATAATATTGAGAATAAACACTATACACTCTATTTTATTTAGTTTGCAGTGGTCGCCGGGTGACATGACGGTATGAGTAGTGATCCGTACGGTCAAATCACCCGACAACCAGTATAGATTATTCTAAATAATGATTTTTAAAAAATTATTTCTGGCTAAATCATAAGTGTTGGAAAAAAATGTATGGGGAATAAATTATAGATAATAACATACTCGGAATTTTTTATCTGAAACATTTTTGTCTTATTAAAAAAAATTTAAAAAATGACAAGAGCAAACATCCGTTTCCATCTTATTGTTAGTAATTATGTTAAACAAAATTTGTTCGATACATAATGTATAAAATAATATTTCTATAGTTTATGTCTCATTCATTTTACTCTATCTTTTATTAGTTTGTCAGAAATATCCTTCAATAAAATAAAAATCACGTACACTGTTCGCTGTCATTATTACGTATAAGAAAGTCCTGTGGCACACGGCAGATTATTTTCTATTTATTATTAAAGTAGGGGAATGAAACTTATGCCGTTAAAGCAGATAAAATATTGATCAAATTTCAACCAAATGCAGTATATAGTTTTAAATAAATAAACAGCCTTGACCAGCACAAGACACGTCTTGTTTAGTTATATTATTTAGTTTTTTTTTAAGTGAATACTTTTCGTAATGAAATTAACTATCAATTATTTTAAATTAATTATATTTAGTAATTTTTATTTTAAAAATACAGGGTGAGTCTTATCAGGTGGAACAATCTTGAACAGTTAGTTGAGAAAAGTGTCTGGAAACTCTTCGTGAGAGAACTACAGACTCTCAACGATTTTATCTAAAATAAGTTTTTATTTAATATTTTGAGAACCTATTGTGATATATTAAAAAAGTAATTAACAGTATCAACTAATGATTTTTTGGACCAGGGATGTGTGGGGCCAGTGGGTCATTTGATTTTTAAATAGTAATATTCTTAAATTTTTCATATGTTTGGTACTTTAACATAAATAAAAAAACATAGAAATATACTTTGTTAATTTGTCATATGATCAACCGTTTACAAGAAATACGATAGTAAAGAGAGTATTCGAGAATTAGACTTAATGGTGATCGTTTTTTAAAGAGAAAAAAAAATTATACTAGAAATTAAGCTGTTTTTCTCCATAAGGCCGTCTGCTGCCCATTCTGAACTGGTACCCCGGGTGGTCGCCCAGTCTCCATCCCTAAAACCAGCATTGCTGTTATATTATACTTAACAAAATAAGCAACGAATTTTAATAAATATAAAAATTTTAAACATTAACCATTCTTTTTCCCAAAGCTTACTTGACTTAATTTAATATTGTGCTCGAGTGAATGTTATATTTTTAGCTGACGTCTCGACTAGAGATGCCACGAATAGTGATTTGGCCGAATACCGAATATTCGGCTAGGCTCTCGGCCGAAGCGCCGAATATTCGGCGGCCGAATATTCGGTGACACTTGGTGCATTTCGTGGGCATATTTGTTTCATTTGCGAGTAGGTCGTGTCACAACACGCATTATTTATTTGTTGATTGTTACAAGAAAAGTGTGTAGGTACATATATTGATTGTTTGTTTAAGATATAATTAAGGTGACCAGAATTAAAAATAAAAAAGAGGATAAAATAGGAGTACCCTCCCTACCATTCAGAAAACTCCTCGGAAAAAGGTTATATTATTTTTGGACCTTGATCATTTTATAAAAATTTAAAATTTAATTAGGACTTTTTTGCAAATTTGTACTCGTATATATTGTACAATATACAAAAACAGAATTATATATAAGTTTTTTCTGTTTATAATTAAAATAAAATTATAAACTTTAATTCGGGTTTATTTTTTCAATTCCAGACAGTTCACAATATTAATATATAATTAATAATAATCATTATTGACGAAAATTTTGAGTCAATAATGATTAATTTCAATAATTATTATTATTTTTGAGAAAAATGAAATATTTATTTTTTTGTAATTTTATGGATAACATCTTTACCAAATAACAAAAAAAAGAGGACAGATGGTCACCTTAATATAATACACTGTTTATCTAAAAAAATATTACTGTTTGTTCGTGAAAAGCTTTACGAAATGGCACCATTTAATAAAAATCACCTATTTGGGAATATAATGAAA
The DNA here is from genome assembly GCA_949319165.1 of Sialis lutaria. NCBI lineage: Eukaryota > Metazoa > Arthropoda > Insecta > Megaloptera > Sialidae > Sialis > Sialis lutaria. The sequence goes on along the minus strand of OX439243.1, from coordinate 8,344,850 downwards.
TTTTTAGTGAAGACAATAAACTGGCAGTTTGTTTGTTGTGTAACAGCAACATCTGTGTAACAACAAATGCTAAAAAAAATTTCATTCATCATAACTGACCACTGATAGATTTTAAGTATTAAATATGCTGAGTTTTTATAAAAAAAAATTCACGATTTGGTATTCGGTATTCGGCCGAATATTCAGAACTATTCGGCCGAATACCGAATAGTAAAAAAAGCAGCCGAATAGGCCCAATACCGAATATTAGCCGAATATTTGTGGCATCTCTAGTCTCGACTATCAAACTTTTTTTTTGTTTTATTATCGAAGATACGAGAAGTTTTGCAATCGTATTTTAAATGGAAATAAAATGTTCTCCGATTTCTAAAATTTCACTCGATCTTTCTGGTTTTGGCAATAATCGTTTAAATTCTCAAAATATTAAATAAAAAATAATTTTACGCTAAATCTCTAGAGATCTGTAGCTCCCTCACGAAGAGTTTCCGGACACAACTGTTCAAATTTGTTTCACCTGATATGACTCGGCCTGTATATATAATTTTTAATTTTTTTTTAATAATTCAGTAAAAATTAACACAAGACCTAATTGTAAGTACAAATTACTGTCGAGAAATAAGTATACTTATATATTTCAAAGAGTCATAAACGAGTAGCTAGTTCATTGACTATGTTTCTTTAAAATTGTGTTTTTAGGAGCCACCAACACAATATCGATGTCTGATCTATTCCCACCGTTGAATGTCTCCGGAGTCCTCATGAATTATTCCGGACATGGGTTTTACTGAAAATAAACACGGACAAGCCGACGCTGTTGCTTAACTGAAAAACAGGCTCTAGAAAATAGAATTTGTAAACATTTTTCATCATATATATGTATAGAATGTATACTATTGTATACGTATACGTTTAATATATAAATTGTATTTATTATATTAGTCATACTTTGATTTTTTTTTTAAATTTATACCTATTTGTAAGAAGGTACAGTAAAACCTCGATTTTATATGCTAGTTGTTTTAAAACTCTAGTTGTAAACTTGATTATGCTTTGAACTAATGTAACAATCAACAAAAAACGAATTTGAAATAACAACGTTTTTTATACACGCAAGTGAAAATATATTTGTGATTCTGATAGATTTATTTTTATTGGATAAAGGTAATTTGACGTTTGGTTAGTTAATTGATAAATCTTCTAATAAAATCTGAAAAACGTTATGTTTTTATAATCATTCTCTTCAACCAAATCAAATAAAGTTTATTTTGAAAAAAAGGGTTTTTGTTAAATATTAATATAATTGTTTTTTATGGCCATCAGCTATTTACGCGAAAACAAAAAACAATAAAATTAAAAGTATGGTCATTTTGAACAACCAACATATTAGGGTAGGTAATAGGGATGTGGACTAATTTTCGAATCTGCTTTTATATTATAGATAGACCATTGATTAATACAAAAAAAATACTAAAAAAAAAAGTTTAATTTTGAAAGAAAAATCGATAAATTAAAATAATTTTTAAATATCCCGCCGAATCACTTAAGTCTGTCAGGTGACTTCGACTGACGTCACGGACCGCAAAATAATACGCGCCGGTGTGCTAAAGTGTATTGAACTTGCTTTAAAATTGAAATTATCATAAAACAAACATTCAAATATAAATACAAAATTTTATAAATATTGTGTAGTGCCCATGTGCAAATCCACATCAATTAACACACCAAAAAAACTATTCATTCAAGTTCCAAAGAAGACAAATATAAGGAAAAAGTGGTTAACTCTTGCTAGAAGACAGCAAGTACATGTTATTTTTGTGAAGATCACTTCGATGTAAGTTTTTTCATAATAACTAACTGCAAATTATAATATTAATAGTGAATTTAATTTACGGTTCATTATTATAAATCAGATGGTGACAGCTATCTTTTTGGTTATGTTGATAAGTCATGTTTATTGATATTCACAGTTCATTTATATTTAAAGTTTATAAACATCACTTAAATAACCAAATACCAATTCGAAATCTCATATTGGATTCAAAAAGACATGGAAAATTATGTCGAATACACTACAATATGATATTATGTCATATAAAACTATACAAAGACAATTTCACATTTATAATTTCCGCTGAACAAAAATCCTTGTTTATCGCAAAAAAATTTGCCACCATCAAAGAATCTACCCTTGGCAAGTTAGAACTATCAGCCTTGGTGGGTGAATCCAATCTCCATTATATTAAATACAATTATTTATTAATGAAATAAACTGACTTACAAACTGACATGAATGCCAAACACATGCCAAATGAATGCATGTTTTGTTTGACAGTGGTCTATGACGTAATGCGCCCTGATTGATGATCGCAGTCACGTGATAATAGACATTATTTATAACACTTTAAATTCATTTTTATTAATTTACTAGCTGACCCGACAGACGTTGTCCTGTCTTAACTATGAATATTGAATTCGTTTACTACAAAAAAATTCAAGCGTCAGTCGAAAACTATAAGCGTTAGAAGTGAAACTTTTTTTTTATTACGGAATGCAAAAAAAAAGGAAATAGACAGAAAATTTACTGACAACCAAAACAGAAATTATTTGTAATATAAATTAAACACCACAAAATAAGACAAACACTACAGTATAGTTGCCTATAATTATACCCAAAATCTAAAAATGCATATGAAAATCACCGCGGAAGCTTTAAAATTATACCCAGAAGCCTAGATGCATACGAAAATTTACTCTAGCCATAGGAGGCTTTACAGCCCCCCACCACCTCCCCGTAAAAAAGTGGGAACTCTCTTTAAAAAAAGGGGGGGTTCGCCCCCCCCCATTTCCCAAAGGAGGCTTTACAGTCCTCCACCACTATCACCGTAAAAAAGTGGAAACAATTTTAAAAAAGGGGGGGCGAAAAAAAGGGGGGGCAAACCACCTCCCCCTCTTTTCCCATAGGAAGCTTTACAGCCCCCCACCACCACCACCACCGTAAAAAAATGGGAACTCTCTTTAAAAAAGGGGCGGGGGGGGCAACCCCCCCCCCCCCAATTCCCATAGGAGGCCTCCTATGTTTCAAGTTGGATCAAACTGCACACGGTGTACAAATTTGATTAAAATCGGTTAAGTAGTTTAGGAGTCCATAGCGGAGGAACATGTGACACGTAATTTATATATATTAAGATTATAATTAATTATGCTTAAAAAAATATATTATAGATATTTAAATATTATTATTGATCGTTTAAACATAAATTTACATGAAATTACAACTAGTGTCCACATCCCGCACACATAATTTCAATTTTTTTAAGAATGGTAAAATAACCAGTGCTGGACCACTGATATGGAATGACCCATAACTAATTAAATAATTATTAGCAATATTTTTTTAATTTAAAAAATTAAAGTCCTTACAATTAGAAACTCAATGAAAAAAGTCCCATGAAAATCCATTCACTATAGACAGGTTCCGAGGTTTAAAGCTAACTGCACCGGACTAAGAATCGTCGTTTTGTTTTTAGTAATCGTTGAGTTTATTTTATGTATCTTACAGCATGATTTGTATACTCTAATTTATAATGTAAAAACGAATTTAATCAATTAACGAGTACCCCCATCCCTCGATTACTCTGTAAACTCGATATTTGATTATAATTAAATAAAATAAAAATTAAAAACCGATATGTTAATTTTTTAAATAATTTTTAACAAAAAAATTTCAATGGAATTTGTCAAAGAAATATATTACTATAAAAAATTTAAAAGCCATCACACTTGTACTATCTAGTTTTTTAATCAAGAGCCCAATTATTTTTATCATCCCCTATGCTTTCAAAGTTTATAAAAAATTATGGGATAATTTTTCGAACTGTTTTAACCTTTGGCCCAGAGTGGCAGGAGAAGATAAAAATAATTGGGCACTTGATTAAAAAACTAGAAAATACAAGGTTTTGAATGAGCTTTAGTTCATGCAAATCTAATCATTTTCACGGAAATATAACTGTTTGAAAATTCGTAAAAAATTTGCTTATTTAAAATTACCTTTAATTTTTTGACGAGTGTAATTTGACAATTCATAAGGACAGTGGCGTAACAATAGGGTGGCAGAGCGGGCAAAATGCCACGGGCCCCCGACCTGAGGGGGCCACCGGCCCGACATGCCATGAGCAAAGGGGGAACCTAACATTTATTACGAAATTTTGTAAAATTTATTAATTATGAATTTAATAAATTTAACTTAAGTACACTGTCAGAAAAGTATTCTTGAATTTAGTATATTTTCGGGATTTTTCCGATATGCTTTAATTTAAATCAACTCTTATTTTATTCTTGAAACAAGTAAAAAATTATCTTGAAATAAGCATATACTTGATTTAAGCCGAAAAAAATACTTTATAACTTCTTAAAAACTATTGAAAATATAAAATTTTAACTTAAAATTTAAGAAGTAGAAAGATTAGTAGAAAGCTTTAATTTGTATACGTCAATTATTGACGTACGAGTATACAACTACACGTAATTGTTATACATAAATAAATTCTACTATATTTTAAAATTTATGCAATTTTTGGCAACAATCAATAGTAAAATTTTCAATTGTTGCAAATAAATTTAAATGTTCAATAATAATTAGTTGTTTGTGACATTTTATTCGATATCGTCCTAGTTACTAGTTCGAAAAAAAGATTTTTAATAATAAACCTCCTACGTTCCTCAAATTAAAATTTACTACATGGATTTCACCCAAAAATGTACACAATAGTTTTAATAGTTAGTAAGTTTACATATCTACTTTGCTTAGTGATATAAAAAAATGAAACTAGAACTGCAAGCTTTTTTACATTAGCGGGGCGGGGGCCCCATCCGATGGATTTGCCACGGGCCTCAGATGGTATAGTTACGCCGCTGCATAAGGACTATATAATAGTATGAATTCAATTTGTTTTCAATAAAGTTATTTTATCAAGTTTCTGTTTTAGAAGATACAAAAATAATTCTTCAAAATTCTAGGGGTATAATATATTTGCGTCAAGTAAGTAAAAAAAATACGAAAAAATGTGAATATTTTTTTATTTAAATAATGAACTTCAACGGAATGTATCATTAGCAAACAATTTGATATAACGATGAAAGTTATTTCTTAGAAATTATATATAAAACAAAACAATTATGATTTTAATTAAATTTGCAATTTGTAATATAAAATAATTAATTTTGTTTTAACCAACGCTCGCCAACTCATCTTACTGTAAAGTTTAATTAATTTATATAAAATAAAGACACTTAGTTTAAAAATCCCACGCACAAAAGCGTATTTGTTTGAATTTTATAAATTAAATATTTGAAACGAAAATAATATAAAAAAAATTATACTCTACCTGAAAATGTGAAAAAAGTAAAATTGTATGCGTGGGTGTCGAACGTAGGATAATGTTACATAAATGTGTTATTGTGTAGTTTGTACATTTACCTTCATACGCTTTGTGTTTTTGGGTGTGTGGGTGTCAGTTTTAGTGTGGGTATATACATATATGTATATGTGATTCACTGACGTTTGTATCAAAGGAATTATTGATTTATTTGAATAAATATTGATATTATAGTCTGCTACTGAATTTCTGCTTTAATACGTATTTAATCTAATATTTACTTTATTGTTCAGCTATACAATTTTCCTGTGATTTCACTCACGAGTATTTTTAAATCGATGAATACCTGTGCAACTAACGGCTCTAAAAATGTAGATACTGGATCCACTATGATTTAATTAAACTAACAACACAACTATCTTAAGTTTTTTTGTTCATTTTAAAACATTTTTATTGGAAAATATGTAGCTATGATGAATTTTCTAAATTTATATTAAATAAAATACTTAAGTACATTATGTTTTTGATTTTTATTGACCTAGTGATTCCAGAATTCATGTATTTTAACTTGTATAGTAATTATTGAGTTTTGAAGTAATACATGAAAACATTACATCTATTTCAACTACAGTCAATATCGGTTATAACGACATCGAGGAGACCAGTCATATTAGGTCGTAAAAGCCGATAGTTGTAAAAACCGGTAAAAAAGCAATTATATGATATTCAGCTAGACTTTTATTTTGAGTCGTTAAAATCGATCTGTTGTATTAAACGATGTCATTATAACCGGTTTCGACAGTATTTAATTTTAATGCGTATAGCAGTGACGTAGATAGGGGGGGGAGATTAAGGGGATCACCCCCCCCCCATGAGTCCAATTTTTGTACTTTGCACCAGATAAAAGATGATTTTCATAATGAAAAATATAACTTTATGAAATTTAATACTGTCATATCCTCCCCCTCCCCCCCCAACGCAATGAACTTTTTAAATCCCATACGATTATTATTAATATTAACTTTTGTAAAATATAAAAAATTATAATAATTTGTTTATTTTCAATGTTCTCTAATTTATTTTAAATATCCAAATTCGTGTTCAATATATGTACTTATACATATGTTAAGAAAAGTTGTAAAAAACGGATAAAAAAAATTCTTATTTTAATTGAAAATATATTTTACTAGCGCTTTGGTTCTTGTGTTACCCAGGGATATTAATTTAATCTGTAATAAACCTATTAAACATTGTTATCACTTATCGCTGGTTTTTTACACAGCGCATGCGAATATACCTCTAAAACTATCGTTTCTTTCTGACTTCATGACATTTACACAAAATATCCATCCAAATTATACATCTAAAACTTCCTCGTGAAACACTATCCTTTAGTGAAAAAAAATCCATTCAGTAGTTACTAAGAAAATCTTGTACAGACAGACGCGGCGAGAATCTTTTATACTATACAGTGATGCCTCGCATAACGAACATAATTCGTTCCAGAAGCATGTTCGTTATGTGAAACGCATTTTCCCATAACAATACATGTTAAAAATTTTAATTCGTTCTGCAGCATAAAATATGGTACTGTAACATAAAAAAGATCGTACACACGTTTTTTATTTTTTAGTCAGACTCAGATTTAGGAGAGTCTACCGAGGCTTGCAGGGTCAAATTCTCACTCACAAAATTACATTTATTAAAACAAATACGTGTGTAAATTAAGTGCAGAAAAGAACGACTGACGCGTTGATACATGTTCGTGAAAGTTTGAGCATCTACTGCGTGCGACCTTGGAAGTTCGGGCGACTTCGTGATACGTAGGAGCGTTCGGGCGGCAAAAGAAAATACGATGCAGTTCGTTGTGTGAAGCGAGGTTCGTTGCGTAAGTCACGTAATGAACGAATGGAAAGTTCGTTGTGTGCAGTGTTCGGTATGCGAGGCGTTCGTTGTGCGAGGCATCACTGAATATAGGATAATATGTATTATAATTCTTTCCAAATTGAATAAATTTTGTTTGAATAGTTTTTCTGCCAACAGCTTTTTGATATAACAAAATAGATATAAAAAAAGTGTTTAATTTATCAGAAAATCGGATATTTTGATATCAATACAATAAGAAAATATATTAATTGTAATCGCTTTATCTTCTAGATTTAGATGGTTTATCCTTAACATATATAAAGCTCAACGTCTGTCTGTCTGTCTGTCTGTCCGTTTGTGTGCTTATCACTCGAGAACCACTTATCCGATTTACGTGATTTTTTTTAATTCATAGATACATTCTCTGGCCAGGTTATAGGCTATATTTTGTTACGTTAGGTAACATAACAACTAAGCAGTGACGATAATAGTAAATCAAGTCGGAAAAAATTTTGCCGTCGGCACACTGTTTTGCAATACCCTGCCTAAACCGTTGAATATAGAACACAATAATGTACCAAAGAATTGTGTAGAATCAAAAGTTCTACAATAAAGTCTGCGACACCATATATCTAACTTTTATATTTAAGCCACAATAACTGCTTTTATGTTACAAAGAAAACATAAAATATTTGGGTTCTGTTTACATGGACTTATGACCTGCAAAACTTTAATCCTTATCGAAATAAATGATTTCATCATCATAATTACTTAATGTAGATATAATTTGCCTTTTACAGAATCCAATTTGGTCTTTTGGTTTAAGAAATAACGTGAAATAAGTATATACAATAACATTATTCGTAACAATTCGCGCGAACTACGACTGTGTATATAGACGCCGCGCTGGGTAGAGGGGACAGGCCGGTATTCTTTTGATTGTCAATTGTTTAAATTGTTTTCAATAATTAACTTATAAATAATCAACTATATATTTTTTAAATCCTAAACAATCATTCCGTAGTCCACGCGAGCGAAGCCGCGCGGGCCAAGCTAGTATATTATATACCTAAAATAAAGTATCAATCTGTCTAGAATTACATTATCTTTAAAGATTCATTAATTAAATCAAACAGTTTAAAAGATAAAATAAAAACATAAAATGCATTCAATATATTTGCAAGTAAAAACGTCCATGACAATAAAAAAAATATTTTCCAAAACAACGAGCAATTTATCTTCACGATTTTTAAAGTTTTCTCTTACATTTTCATTACAAATGCCAATATCTTGAGAAACAATTAAAACAAGATAAAAATTTAGACAAGAGTGCTCTGGAGAATTCACGTCTAGACTGTTATCTACCGGGGCAAATACCTGAACGAAACTTGGTTGAGGTAAAGCGTCCGGAAAATAAGCGCAGTTAAAGTTGTCTTCAATATATCCTGCAAAACTAATTTCCCACTTTGCGATTTTACTACCCTTAAAGTGTGCTTGCATTACGTAACAAATGCATTTTGCAATTTAATTTGATAGTTTTTTGTTAAAGAAAGCAGCTGCTATTGTAATTTGAATGCCAATCGCATAATTTAAAAGTAATTATCATAAAAGCAATTAAGAAACTGTAAGTTTTGTTGTGACGATTATTTTATCGTTTTTAAACTAGTGATTAACATTTAAGATGTGTTTAAAATAGATTCGTTTTTAATGGGGTCATTAACATAAAATATATATTTATTATATGTTATAATCATCTGGTTTCTCGTAGGTTACAATGCAACGAGACGACGAGGTCCTTAAGCCCCATTGCCCGCTGGTTAAGCAATTGTAATGTATATCTAATGAACAGAACATAAACTATAATATGAAGAATATAAACATAAAAAATATATATAAAAAATGGATGTAACTGTGGTGATGCATATTCGAGGGATTGACGTGAATATGGTCCAAATCTAAGGTTGCATCGTTTGTGGCAGTGGAATTAAATGAAACTCAGACTCATGATATGCATGCGTGCCCCCACTCAGATATTAGTAATGGTATATTTTCCAATAGCTGCTGAGCTATTCCAATACTATGCGTTTTTAATATTTCATGTTGGCTTTGGGGCGTTTTTTAACCGACCTTCTGAATTTTTTATTATAAAAAGATTTTCACTCACTAAAACTGGTTAAGGTACTTGACCACCTTGGAAAGCTAAAAAATACAACATTTTCAATAATTTTTTTCAGACCCTGTATAATATATTACAATGACTTTTCTAAACTTTTATTTGATGCTTATAGAATACAAAAATACTTGATTTTTTTAAATTTCATTTTTTAACAACTATCCAGGAGGCGCCAAAGTCGAGGCCTCAAAAAAATGGTGTCCCATGGCGGATTGTTAATCTCAGGATTGGTGAATTTGAAAAAAAAAACGGTATCTTCAAAAGAAAGGTCCTTTACGTGACAATTTTCCACAATTTACCAAAAATAAAATAAAAATAAAAAAAAGTTGAAAGAACAGTAGTTTCGGAGATTAACTGTCCGCCATTTGAAAAAAAGTCGTTTTGAGAAAGCTGCCTGAAGTCAGTCAGCAAGTATGGAGTAATGAAAGTGCGCGAACACTTTCACTAATTTCACTATGTTAGAATTCGAATTAAAAAAAATGGGAGAGGGGGGTGATTTTTAAAAGTATAAGGATTGGGAAAATGCAAAAAAAAATAAAAATCGATTTTTTGAAATTTACAAGGTGGTCAAGTACCTTAAATGTTTTGACTTGTACTTGTACCTCGTAGATCTAATCGAGATCTGAATGTCGAACTGTCCTGATTGTCAATTTACGCTAGCGTATAAAATATCATAATTAATAAATTAAAAATAGATTAATATTTATAAAATTGAAAAGCCTATCTATTTATTTAAAGAATAACACGTTTACTTTTTACAATTTATTTTTTGTTTTCGATAATTCTTATGATTTGTACGAACATAAAAACAAATTAATATTCACATTTTTTATTGGTTAGTGTGAAATAGGTACAGACTTATCCGCCGATTAGAATGATACCAAAATCATATCAGTCGGACTTAGTTTCTGTTGTATTCAAGGTTTTAGATCACCCTGAAAACATCACATCAAGTTTCTGAAATACCTTTCCCCAGTATCTGGCTGGCGTGAAACACTAGACGTTATTCACGTCAAAATTAAAGACATAAAACATAAACAAGCTATATTAAGAGAGGTTTCATAGACGATAGACAACCCACTTTTAAAATAAAACAAATAGTACTTGTACTTAAAATTAGTCAATGTTGGTAAGCCTTGGCTATAAAATATTTATAACTGCAAGTTTCGTCTTGATTGTACATATTCATCGTCTTTTTAGGGTTCCATAAAAAAACTAAGAACCTTTATAAATAGTTTTGATCTGGGCCCTTATTCTCGAGTTCGTGCGAGAATATGTCGTATGCGAGATTTTCGTTCGAGATTTAAAATGTCGAGTCGCATGATACATGAAATGCGTATTCTTGAGTTCGTTCGAGATGAATGTCGAACGTAAATTTTCCTTCGACATTTATGCGATGTTGTCAACTTTATTTCTAGCTGTTGACCAATCAAATTCAAGTATTTTATGTTTTATTCTATGTCTATGGTTTTATTTATTTTTGTCTTGTCATTTTAGACCAATCAAATTAGATATTTAGATAGGATAAATATTCGCCAGGATAATTTTAGTGCCGATCGATGGGTAATGATGTCCTTAATAAAATATTGAATTTGCAAGGTTGTGGGCCCCCGGGAAATACACCAAAAAAAATAAAAACAAAAAAACTTGACCTCCGCTTATGTTTAAATCATCGATGCAGCGAAAACGATGTGAGCTAGACCAAAAATGAACAGGACCCGTTTGATAGAAGATGAAATTTCCAATAAAAAACAACAAAATTCATATTTCTAAAGTTAATATTTTTTGTGTGATGGTCGTCGAAAATCACATGACTTAAATGTAATTTTTGAAATATGTCGCTATATGCCCCGAACAGCTGTAAGACGGAATATTGGTATTTAACGATTAATAAAAAATTTCAAAAAATTCACTGTTTAACTAGATACTATAAGGAAGCTATTTATGGATTCAAAAATGGTTTTCACTTTGAATTGTATTCATAGGGGCAACATCAAGAAAAAATTTTTTGTAAATATTTGCCTTTTTTTGGTATTACGTATTTTATAAACTATCCAACATAGAATAATACAATGCAATGCGTTTTATATGTGATTTTATTCTAAACAAATTGAATCTCTTGATATGAAGTTGTAAGTATAACCGTTTGCCCACAATATTTAAATAAACACAAAATTATGCATTTTACAAGTTTAAAGTAATATGAAAATAAAGATTGCCATGGATTATTTTATTTCACAAGTATATTAACAGATATTTTTACAATTTTTCACTTGTATCTTTTAAAGTAAATGTTATATTACAAATTTACTACATCATTGATTTCATATTTTAAAATGGCACAATTTGGGTAGAAAATAGTTATATTTTCTTCTATAGAGCTAACTTTTCGGGCTGTTGTCCATGTTGTTGTGTTATTACACTTGAGTTTCGACTCTCATGTCGGAGTCTTCTTCAAAAGTGATTCTGAAACTCCACAGGAGAGTCGAAACGCCATGTGTAATAATATGACAATGTGGAAAACGGCCCGAAAAGTTAGCTCTTATGGACAACGGCCACGAAAGCCTATAGAAGAAAAGAAAAGATACCCATTTTTTACCCAAGTTGTGCCATTTTAAAATATGAAATCAATGATGTAATAAAATTTGTAATCTAACATATACTTTGAAAGATACAAGTGAAAAATTGTAAAAATATCTGTTAATATACTTGTGAAATAAAATAATCCATGGCAATCTTTATTTTCATATTACTTTAAACTTGTAAAATGCATAATTTTGTGTTTATTTAAATATTATGGGCAAACGGTTATACTTACAACTTCATATCAAGAGATTCAATTTGTTTAGAATAAAATCACATATAAAACGCATTGCATTGTATTATTCTATGTTGGATAATTTATAAAATACGTAATACCAAAAAAGGTAAATATTTACAAAAATTTTTTTCTTGATGTTGCCCCTATGAATACAATTCAAAGTGAAAACCATTTTTGAATCCATAAATAGCTTCCTTATAGTATCTAGTTAAACAGTGAATTTTTTGAAATTTTTTATTAATCGTTAAATACCAATATTCCGTCTTACAGCTGTTCGGGGCATATAGCGACATATTTCAAAAATTACATTTAAGTCATGTGATTTTCGACGACCATCACACAAAAAATATTAACTTTAGAAATATGAATTTTGTTGTTTTTTATTGGAAATTTCATCTTCTATCAAACGGGTCCTGTTCATTTTTGGTCTAGCTCACATCGTTTTCGCTGCATCGATGATTTAAACATAAGCGGAGGTCAAGTTTTTTTGTTTTTATTTTTTTTGGTGTATTTCCCGGGGGCCCACAACCTTGCAAATTCAATATTTTATTAAGGACATCATTACCCATCGATCAGCACTAAAATTATCCTGGCGAATATTTATCCTATTTGTCATATATACAAAATTTTTAACTTGACTGGACTATTTAAAATGATTACAAAATTAAGTGATTTTAAAATTGATTTTTTTTTAATTTATAATTTCCAATTCCAAATTTTGAAATATATTGCACACTTTTCCTGTGTAGGAGAAAATGAAATGACAGATTAAAATCAAACAATGTTTAATTATACTTTTATCAAAATACATACATATCAACAACAAAAATCATGTAACATATTCTTCGACAATATCAATTAAATTTTAAATACTTCTAGTATAGAAAAGTTCCACCGGGTTATATCCTCAAGTTTCTACTACTACATTTAGCAAATTAGAAACCAAATTGTTAGTATGAATAAATACCATACAACATACAACTAAAATTGAAATTTTTTAGTGACATAAACATTTTAAATTAAAAGTATAAATTTTATCTAATTTTATAATTTAATTTCAATAAAACATTAATAAAATTTCGGTACTCACTTTTATTTAATACAAAATCTCTCAATACACAATTGTATTTAGTTATAAATACAAAATCAAGATATTTATTTGTTGTATTATTTGACATATACTAAAACATAACCAAACAAATAAAAATGTCGAGCGACAATTTATAATCTCGCATGCCAAATACCACTCTAGATTTTTCACACGACATTTTACGAACGAAAAGTCGAGTCGAGATTCAAGAATACGCTTTTTTCGTTGCGATCGACATTTTAGTGAGTTACCTAGTTACTTACTAGAAAGTCGCATGGAAAAAATGTCGAGTGAACTCGAGAATAAGGGCCCTGTCCATCTGCCCACCGGTATGTAACAGCCCTCCGATTCTCTCTAATTACCTGTTAAGATGAAATATAATATACGGACGTAGATTGATAACCAAAAACCAAGAATTATGAGGTTATCCCATTTAGTCGGGTGTCTTTAGATGGATCTCCAAAATGTAACAAAAAATGTTTTATGACCTTTTGATTTAACCCTTCAGTCACAAGATATTTGTTTTCAATGTCATTATCAGAGCACCTCCCCCCCTATTGTTTTTATGAGAAAGAAATCATTTAAAAATCCAGAACGTAGCTCTTATTAGTACTTTCAATGAAAATTATAACGAATTCTGTAGCAATGCAAAAAATGCTTATGAAAATTAAACTTACATTTTTTTTCACTTACCATATTGAGTGGGGTATCATTTGATAGGTCTTCTAAAATGCAACAAAAAACGTTACATAACCTTTTGATTTTAACTCTTCAGTAACACTTTTATAGAGATTACATATTTCGTCAAGATGAAATGGCTTTTGATACATATTATCAAGTAGAGACTGTTAGTCGAATTTAAATAGATATAGGTATTATAAATATTAGTTACATTGTATTTAATATAGTCGTCAGCGAACCTAGTATCATGTTATACACGTCTTTTCTAAGACCTGATTAAACTTTTAAGGACGGGTATTTTTACGTTGAAATCGACCTTTTTTATATACAGAATTTGTACATAAAATCAATTTTCTCATGTGGCTTACCCGACTAAGTTGCTGGTCGATATATTGACCAGTCCCGTTCGTAACGGATAACTCACTGTAAAAAAATCAGTTTGGACGATTTGAGAGGAATACCCTACGTAATTTGATGGGCTGTATACGAAAAAAATCTTGGAGGCAAACTTGACATTGAAAATCGCATTTCAAGGTCCAATTTATTGTTGTTGCTATTTTGGCCTCAAAATTGGTAAGCCCACGTTTTATGATGCGTTGAATATGGGAAAAATATCCATATGTGTCACAAATGTAACCCTCAAGAATATTTGAAGGATACCAATTATTACAGAAAAAGTATTCAGAAGTAAACTTATTTAGGGTAGGGTGGGGCTAAAAGTCCGTTTTTTCACATAAATAGTGATTACTCACTAGAATGAAAATTTATCTTAATGGTTAATGTCTTAATATATTCTATATTTATTCAGCTTCAAACCTCCAATACATTTTGCACCCGTATTACTACACCATACCGAGATATGAAGCAAAATATAACAAAAGAAATAGTTTACTTTTTACCCCGTACAGGGGGCAAAAAGTATCTAAACATCCGAAAGTTTGTAAGTTGTTTATTTTTATGATTAACTGAAAAATCTTTTTATTATATATAAAATTATATATAAAATTTTATATAGATATACTGAATTTACTATTAATTTTTTTGTTCAATCTAAAATTAGTATATTTCTTCTTTTTTAACATTTCTTTAAATAACTATTAAATTATTGATTCTTAGTCTAAGATATCAGTCTTATTCATTGAGAGAATTAATACATTTAAATTCAAATCAATTTAAAAATCATAATCGCTGTCACAGTTAATACATACAAAAAAATGTACTTTTTGCCCTAATACTGCTTTGGATACTTTATCAGCTTATAGTAAAAAAATGTGCCAATGTTTAATAACAATTTCAATATAAATTAACTACCAAAGGAGTACTCTCACTATATTGACACTGATTTTTAAATCAATCTTACCTGCAAAATAACTAGACGAAAAAGAAAATTATAAATTTTTTTTACTTTTCACGCATGAAATAAATATAGGTTACCTGTGACTTTCGCAAGCGTTCGTCGACGACTGTTCAGTTTGGCTTTGTTACCTCATGCCCCTCCTCACATAATGTATATGACACAATATCTATAATCTGTTGCTATGCTGAGATTTTGAATTCGGGACTTTTTACCCGACGGACTTTTAGCCCCACTCTACCCTACTGCCTAAGGTATGTCACGAAGCAACTGCTATCAAAAAAATTTGTGTACTATTGGTGGTTGATTTTTCGACCACTTTCCTTAAAAGGTTGAATATGAAAATACCGATATATTTCATTTAAAAAAAAATGCCAACCTATTTCAAAATTGAGTGAAATTAATTGTGAATGGCTGACATGATAAAAAAGTGGATATAATATAAGCTTATTGAATTCAGAAATACAATAGAATTTTTAATATCGGAAAGTGCAAAAAAGCAAACTGAAATAAAATTCATGTAGCGGGGCGGCAATCATTCACTTTTATCAATACAGCAGGTAAACGCAACACGGCTTCTGTCTCGAGAGATTTAAACAACATTTTTATATTCACACCCGGACTGGAGCAGATGAAAGGTAGCATGTACATGTGATTCATTCGCCTCTATTATGGATCGTTTTTTCTTCCTATATTCTCCATTACCATTGGTTGTATTATTCAATACGAAGCAGACGGATGAGACTTGAGAATATACCTACACTTGTATTCTATCTGTATCCACTAGACTTGTACCAGTGGTCTTAAAATGTTTTGTTATTTTCTTTTTGAATCTCAAGAAATCTATCTACCTTTAGAAAATAAGCAAGTTGTAAAAATATTGTGCTTGGACCAAGCACAATATTTTTTACCTAGCAGCTAGGTTCATATTATTTGTATAACTATAAACTACTCTCTTAAACTGAATCAGTGAGAATTCCACTGATTCCCTCAGTGAAGGCAGAACTCACTGGAAAATCAGTGGTTCTCACTGGTAACCAGTGACTGTTTTGCGCATGCGTCGTATGTCAGCTGTCATCCATTTTACGTTAAGAACGATTACAATGTGTTATAGTGGTAATTGCTTTTATCGTGATTAATAAGGTAAGTTTACATTTGTTTTTCTAATTATTAATATCATGATATGGTTTATATAATATACAATAATCCCAATAAAATAAAGATATAACATACTTATGATTTAAACGCGAAAATAAATTCTAACCTCATTTGTGTATTTCAAAATTTTCCATATACATACATGACAATAGTATCTATGTTTATGGAAATTATATTAGAATTATTATTAAAAATTATGTTAAAGTATTAAAATTTCTGCCTGCTCTTCAATGTAAATAAACTTTTAGAATCTTAAGAAGAATTGGCAATTTATGTGGGCTAATAAACAACTTAACCTCACTTTTATTCTAATTGTAAGTAATATGCATTACTTACAACTTACAATGATTCTCAGTAAGCTTATATCTTTTTACCATACTTTTCTATTTTGTTATAGTTTATTTGTTGTTTTTAGATAAATAAATATTCATAATTTTTTTCAGTTATCCACTCTCTAAACCTGAAATAGTGAATTATCACTAATTCACAGTGTATATTCACTATTTGCCACAGCTAAAAGTCGGCCACTTGGAATTAGTGCATATACACTTATGTACCCAGTGAAATGATGCACTTATGAAAACAGTAAATTTCACTGGGTACATAAGTGTATATGCACTAATTCCAAGTGGCCGACTTTTAGATGTGGCAAATAGTGAATATACAGTGTGAATTAGTGAAAATTCACTATTTCAGGTTTAGAGAGTAGCAACTGGGTCATTCTTAGTCAACTCTATCAGAGAAAAACGTTCCTTTTACGGATTGGATTTTAATAATATAGTCGAAATCGGTTATAACGACATCGAGGGGACCAGTCATATTAGATCGTAAAAGCCGGTAGCCGTAAAATCCGGTAAAAAAGTATTTATATAGGATTCAGTCGGACTTTTATTTTGAGTCGATAAAATCGATATGTTGTATTAACCGATGTCGTTATAACTGGTTTCAACTGTATTCACATATGTTATTAAACTTGCTCAAAATGTAAGTTTTATTCATCATTTTGCAAAATTTTGTGTTTTTTGAAAATTACGTGTATTTTATGTTTGGAAGAAATGACTAGAGATGAGACTGCTATTGCGATAGCTGCTACTGAGAACACTGTTATTTGTACTGACAATGAGCAGAGAGCAGACTGCTCTGCTATTTAACATACATGCTATCACTGATATCCTGTTCTTGATTGTTTTTTTTTTAAATCTAAGAAATAAACAAAAAAATTTTTGATTTCAACTTTCTTAAGCTTATTTATTTATCAAAAATATTGTTTTGGACAAAAAAGAGACATTACTCTTTTTGTTTTCCCATTTTAAAACATTTTCCGTGCACCAAACAAAGATAGACATATCGATAATGCTACTGCAATCACTGCTATTCCGTAGAACAGTGTTCTTTAAAAGAACAATGTTATTTCAAATAGCAGCTATCGCAGTAGCAGTCCCACGTTATTTTGAAAGTATAATAATTAGGTACTAGCTATTTATGTAAATCTTATTTTCTCTGTTTAAAAGTAAACGTTTAATTTTTATTTTAAAGAAACTAAAAAACTATTTAAAATTTTTTAAAGTTATTAAGGCTAATTTCATAATTTGGCATTAATTAATATTTATGTATTTCACCTTTACGTGCTATTTAGACTACCCCTTATGTCAGTGGAAAAATTTTCGGGAGGGGGGTAATATTTTTCGGGGGGGGGGGGGGCATTTTATAAATGCGTGTTAAATTTTGGAAGTGATTTTGAACTGATGTTTTCTCAAAACATACGTTTTTCTTAGAACACTGAACATTTGGGGGGGGGGTCCCCCCCCCCCCCCGTTAATACGCCACTGCCTTATGTAAATAAATTTGAGTACTCGAAACGCCTATAGATTTAAAAAAAAACTTTGATCTAATCAAACTGTGATTATATCACTGCTACTGTTAACTGCTATTTGTCTTAACTGCTCTCTGTGATCACTGCTATCTAAAAATCACTAGAGCTGTAGCAAACCGTATGTATTCGGTACTGAGTAACGGGTGCGCCATCTAGTACCGAGCAACGAAATGTTACACACAAATACATTTCGTTACTCGCATTTTTCGTACCTAGTAGAGATTTTTGCTTTTTTGCAGATTGCAGACATATAATTTTATTATTGACTTTTTTTATTTTTTTTGTCAGTGCAAATTTTTTTACCGCCAAGGCCTCGCAAAATGTACACGGCTCAGGGCCTCGCGTTGGCTAGCGCCGGCTCTGTGTACGCGTACGCAAATACGACTCGATTCGTTGCTCTAACATAATATAGCATGTTATGAGGTATCAGAAGTAACGAGTAACGTAACGATACGAAAGTAACGAGTACTAGTTGTTATAGTAACGAATACATACGGGTCATCGACATTCCTATGTCCATGATACGGGTACGCTTTTTTTCGTTCTTTTACACCTCTAAAAATCACTATTAAGCCCATCTCTAGAAATGACGCATATGCATTTAAATAATATATTTTATCTCAGGACCTATTATCGTAGTGAATTGATTTTTAGTTTTGTTCACAAAATAACGATCATTTTGAACATTTTGTCCGTTTTTAAATAAAATAAAAAATTTGATTATTTTTTGTACAATTTTTTTTAATTTGAAGCTGAGATCGCATTTTTTAAAATCTGAAAAAAATCACAAATATTGCTTATAGTATTCTCTATCAATCCTGCAAATTTTAAGCTGAAAATATTTATAACGGCTGTAAGGTTGCCGTATATAGGTCACGCGCACCGCGCACTATAATTAATTTGTCGTCATGACTTCGAGTGAAAATGTTTTAATTATTATTGTTTGTGTGTAATCTATGGAATTAATAAATTGATTTCGAAATAATGTAATCATACAGGGTATTTCACACTGTTTGTGTTATATACTCACCAAGATATACATTAGGGTGATTCATTTCCGCAAAACATTTTTTTTCAAGGTCCTCAAGCAAAATTTTAATCTACATATAGAAAAAAAAATTCTCACCAAGATTGAGTTCTTAATTCCTATTTTAAGTACTTGCAATTTAAATATGAAGTTTTCCCATTTAAAATGCATGTAAATTTTTTTTTTTTTTAAATTTCTAATGCTTAGACACCTTTTATCATATTGGGAATCGGTTTGATGGACCTTACGGGAAATTTCACGCTCTTTAAAATTGCCTTAGTGTTTTTTTCTGTAACACACTGGTTCGCCAGTAGGAGTCATCTAAATACTAACTAATAATGCAGCATTATTAGTTAGTATTTATCAATTTCTTGCGTTTTAAGGCCTAAAAATGGCTGTAAATTCATTATATATTGGTAAAAAAACTATTTTTTACGAGTCAGCTCTTTTTTCTCCCTTATTTTTGCGGTTTGCTAAAAAAAAAATGGAAAATTTTTTTTTTCAAAAAACTGTATTTAGATGACTCTTACTGGCGAACCAGTGTGAGTTACAGAAAAAAACACTAGAGCAATTTTAAAGAGCGTCAAATTTCCCGTAAGGTACATCAAACCGATTCCCAATATGATAAAAGGTGTCTAAGCATTAGAAAATTGAAAAAAAAAAAAAATTATTCCAAAAACTGTATTTAGATGACTCCTATTGGCGAACCAGTGTGAGTTACAGAAAAAAACACTAAGGCAATTTTAAAGAGCATGAAATTTCCCGTAAGGTCCATCAAACTGATTCCCAATATGATAAAAGGTGTCTAAGCATTAGAAAAAAAAATTCTCACCAAGATTGAGCTCTTAATTCCTATTTTAAGTACTTGCAATTTAAATATGAAGTTTTCCCATTTAAAATGCATGTATATTGATATTTTTTTTACATGCATTTTAAATGGGAAAACTTCATATTTAAATTGCAAGTACTTAAAATAGGAATTAAGAGCTCAATCTTCGTGAGAATTTTTTTTTCTATATGTAGATTAAAATTTTGCTTGAGGACCTTGAAAAAAAATGTTTTGCGGAAATGAATCACCCTAATGTACATGTTTAGTATAAATGTACCTACATTTCTACTGATTTTTATTTTAAAAGTCAGAATTCTTGTGTAGCTTCTTATTTATGTATTTTCTTCTTTATTTTCAAAAAACACAAAATTTTGCGAAATGAGTGGAACATATATTCTTTATATAATGTTGTAATATAACAATACGAGTAAATCAATAAATAACGTGTAAGACGTTATACTTCTTTGACATGAATGAAAAACAACTGCTGATACTAGTCTCAGTAGTTGTTCTGAATTGGTAGAGGTGGGAATCTAGAATCCCGAAAATTAACAACCTTTCGAACAATATCTACTAACTGGTGGTTAGGTTAATAGAGTTGTTAGAAAACCTATCTTATATCATGCCAAATCATAAATTTTATTTTTACTCGTCAAACATTTCCTTTTTAAATCTTTTAATGTTTAACATTTGATGGCCAACTTGAGATTATTTTAGATAATCTTTCTGCTTTTATAACAGCTGAATATTGCATTATCATCATGTTATAAGATTCACACGGTGAAATACGATATCTTTGTTTATATTTATAGAATGCTTTTCTGCATTTCCCACAGAGTAACATTATACCTTTTATGTTTATCTCTAAATTGTGTTAATTTGTGACAATAAATATGTATATGATAATAATAATCCAAATATGTATATGAATACTGCTACGTATAAATTAACCTGTTTTAATAAATAATAACACTATTATATATCTAAAATATACTTATATAAAACACTAATTACAATATACTAGCGAAATGCCGCGGCTTCGCTCGCGTAAACTTCGAAACTAAGTAGAACGTGATAGGGGATGATATATTAATTTTTATTCATTACCTATAAAAAAACGTATATATCTCGGATCTTAGTTAAAAATTGTAAAAACTAACTTCCTGTCTACCCTCGCTATTAGGGGTTGAATATCGAATTTTTTATTGCAGATTATTTTGCCCGACTCCACCATTATAAGCAGATATGCAGATAAACATAACAAAAACATTGTCTACCCCCGCCATCAGGACTTGAATGTCGAAATTTTCATTTTAATAGATGACTATTTTTTACGAATTTACCTTTATAAGTAAAGCAGGTATGCAGATAAACATATCTAAATCCATTCTCGTCCCCGTCCCATGCTATCAGGGCTGGAATATTGAACTTTCATTTTTAATTGAATATTAATTTGTCCGAATTTACTTTAATATCATGAACAATTATGAAGATAAATATATCAAAATTTTACCTTTCCCCCATTTCCATAGGGGTTGAATTTTCGTAACTGATATTTATCTTATACAAAAAAAAAATTACAATTCCCCCCCCCCCCCCCCCCCTAACACCTTAGGGGTTAAATTTTGGGAAATGCTGAAATAATTGATTCATTTTTGATATTGTAAAGTATGTTTGATAAGTTGCAATTAAATGCGAACAAAAAAAATATTTTTTTATATAAACTTTGACACCCTGTTTTAACCCCGTAGGGGTATAATTTCGAAAAATCCTATCTTAGTAGGTGCTTACATCATAAAAGGGAGGCACCCACAAAATTTCACGTTTTTTGGTCCAGGGGTTTGGGTTGTACGTTGATATATGAGTGAGTGAGTGGTTAATATCGAAGAGTGGTTAAGGACAAACTCTTTTATAGATATAGAAGATAAATAAGGTTAAATTGTAATAATCTATGTTCATAATTGTATATTAATAGCTGTAAATATAAAATAAAATCACTTTTGTTTCTACAACTCGCTTATTTTAAACTTACGAGTCTTTTCAAAAGAAAATATTTATAAATAATTGTATTTTATATTAAATACTCAATATTCATTCAATAACTAATGTCTATCGTTAAAAGTACAGCACCTGAGAGTGCCTCAGCAGGGCCCAAACCAAACCACATTTCGGGTGCACATACCCTTCTGAGCGTAAAGAAATTCCAAACAAATTCCGTACTATCCTAAATAATTTTTGAGGTGCTGAGGCCTCTGAGACACCCGAGTCCTGGGTCATATTGCCCTCCTAGCCCCCCTCTATCTGGGCCTAGATACAAGTAATGGAAAGAAATTATAAACCTTTTAAGAACAATGGAATATACAAAATAAATAAAACGGGCAAGTACGTGTTGGGCACGCACATGATAGGGTTCCGTAGTCATTCTCACTACGATTTATAAAAAATAGTTTTTTTCAAAATTTTCGTGACCGAAGGGTTAAAATCAAAAAGTTATTTAAATTTTATTATTGCATTTTAGGAGACCTATCAAATGACACCCCACTCAATGGGGTAAATGAAAAAAATGTGAGTTCACTTTTTAATCTATGAAAAGGGGGTCCAAATATTTTAGACAATGTTCGTTATAATTTTCAGTAAAAGTACTAATTAAAAGCTACATTCTGAATTTTTTTCAGATTTTTTGAATCGATAGTTTAGAAAATAGAGGGGGGGGGGGCGCTCTGACAGCGACATTAAAAAGCAAATATATCGCGACTGAAGGGTTAATATCAAAAAGTTATTTGACGTTTTTTATTGCATTTTACGAGACCTATTAAATGACACCCCACTCAATGGGGTAAGTGGGGAAAAATGTATGTTCAATTTTCAGTCTATGAAAGGGGGGTCAAAAAAATGTTTGACAATGTTCGTTATAATTTTCAGTGAAAGTACTAATTAAAAGCTACATTCTGAATTTTTTTCAGTTTTTTTTAATCGATAGTTTAGAAAATAGAGGGGGGGGGACGCTCTGACAGCGACATTAAAAAGCAAATATATCGCGACTGAAGGGTTAAAATCAAAAAGTTAATTGACGTTTTTTATTGCATTTTACGAGACCTATTAAATGACACCCCATTCAATGGGGTAAGTGGGAAAAAAATGTAAGTTCAATTTTCAGTCTATGAAAGGGGGGTCCAAAATATTTTTGACAATGTTCGTTATAATTTTCAGTGAAAGTACTAATTAAAATCTACGTTCTGAAATTTTTTCAGATTTTTTAAATTGATAGTTTAGAAAATAGAGGGGGGGGGCGCTTTTTTAATGACTTTGGAGAGAAAATACATCGTCATCAAAGGGTTAAAATTAAAAATTTCTGTTACATTTTTTGTTGCATTTTAGGAGACCTTTCTAACGACACCCCACTCAATGGTGTAGGTGAAAATTTTTTTTTGAAAACACTTTTCATTTTATGAAAGGGGGGTCTAAAAATTTTTTATTTTCAAAAATCTTATCATTTCTGTTTTTGGGTCGTCAATCTACGGCCGTGTACCAAATTTCATCTTATTATCTCAAAATTTTTCAGGACGGACGGACGGACGGACATGGAGAAACTATAAGGGTTCCTAGTTTTCTACGGAACCCTAAAAATATGCTCTGCTTCAGTTTCTATGTATTTAAAGCAGGGTTGGCAAAAACCCGGGTTTTTTTAAAAAAGCCCAGCCCAGCGGGTTTTATTGGGTTTTAAAACCGGGTTTTTTTGGGTTTTATTGGGTTTTTTAAAATTAAGTAAAGACATATAATTTATATTTTAAACACAAAAAAATGTATTCAAATGATGTTGATTGATGTAATTGCGTCTAAAAAAGGAAAATTATCCTCAGTATTTTCGTTATATAAAAAAGGTCCTTCGAATTTCCAAATATAGTTTTCTATAATATATCTTTTTTGAATTGCCTAGTAACAAAATTTAAAAAAAACCATTTTAGTATGTTAATTAACTGTTCGAAATGGTTTCTGGTTTTTTCAAGACCTATTTTGAAACTCGAGAAACATAATTAAATGTTTATCTGGTAATGCCCAGTATTATTGAATAAAAGATTTAACAATAAATACATAAAAATATTTAAATTTAATTATAATTTAATATTCAAAGTGGGTCTGGAAGACAAAAGATAATAACGAAAACCATACATGACTCATGTTCCATAATATTAGTTCTGTAATATCCTCAATAACAAAAAAACAAAAATGTAGAATAAGAATCTGAAAATTTGAATTAAATTGCATTAGGAAACGTGAATTAGAAAATGTAATATTTTATTATTTAAAATTAAATTTTGAGCATGTTTTTCTCTCTTTTTAATAGCTGTTTTCGATCTATAAATAAATAAATGTCCTTTAGGTTCAATTGAACTATCAGTTTAATATTAGGTACAAAATTTCAAATATTTCCAAAACCCCTAATCCGATAATCCCAAAAATCAATATGTCGAAAGTACAAACATTTTCCCTAAAAGGAATTCAAATTTTTACAATATACTTATCGTGAAAATTCTTCACCCAGACAGACACATGCATAGCCGCCATACGGAAATATCAGTTCTTTACATTGAATTTATATGTATAATACAATCAGAATCTGCATTTATCTCGGACACAATATTTCGACGGTATTACAAAACTTCCATTTCTTACAGAGTAAAAAATATTTAAATCTTTTATTCGAGAATGTTGGTTATTTCTAGAGAAATTATTTAAAATATTTATTTATCATGAGTTTTAAAAAACACTGTTTATTTTTGAGAAATAAATGAAAATTTGTCATTGCAGTTTTTTTATTAATCCAAAATTATCCATCCTAATTGTAGTAAAGAGTGTTAGTATTACAAAAATGGGGTTGCCGTCATTCTAGATCTTCTCTCATATTGTCGAAACGAGTGATATTTGATAACATTTTTAGGTCTAGACAAAAAGTTATTTGTTTTAAACTTTTCAAATCACAGAGTCTGTATGTATAGGTACAATTAGTTATTAGTACTGTTATTGTAATTACAAATAAAATATATAGGTCTGGAATGATTGTATTACAATTATTTCGTTACAAAATAAAATATTTCATTCAAATATACTGTAAAATAATGAAATTTAAAAAAAACCCACTGGGTTTTTTTAAGTCAAGTTGCCCAAAAAAACCCGGGTGGGTTTTTTTGGGTTACCCAGTGGGGAGCCAACCCTGATTTAAAGTATGATAAACATTAACATTAAAATAAAAACAAATACATTTTGTTCCACTGCTTCAGTGCTAAATAAGATATATTCTGCTTATGTTTATGTTTACAATCCTTGAAATTTTAAAATAAACATCAAGTTAGCAAGTTTATGTGAAGTCTAAATAGAACTAAAAGTCAAATAAAATAGCGAATTGTCGACGCAGTTTACATCTTCATTGATTACAATGACATGTAGTATACAAGATAGTATTTGCACGTTTTTGTTGTAATTTGTATATTTTGACAAATATTTATGCATAGATAAGGATTTTACGAAACATCGTTAACCCGCAACTACTACGGATACATAAATAAAAGGCAAGTACTACGTGTGGGCCAAAATCACCCGTTTATTAATTATTTCAAAAATAGAACAAAATATTAATTTTTACAATAAAAAAATATTAATTCTTATCAGTTAACTAATTTAAGATCATTTAATACTAATTTTTTTGCTCAAAACAGTCCGGGCAATTTTTTTTTTTTTTTTTGATCAAGTAGCACAAATTGTTTTTTTTTTGCATGTATCACAAATAGGGAGACCAGATTTCCGATTATGAAAGCCTTGATTTTAGATTACGCCAACCCTGACAAACCCTGAGAAAAAAAGTTGCCCGCGCTAATACAAAAATACTACTTTTTTAATATACATAGCAAATTCTTGGCAAAATTTGTGAGATGAAAATGAATACCTTTTTTCGCAAATATTTTTTATTTTTACTGTTGCGCCCTTTGATTATGTCGTTTTTTTATTTCTCATTTTTTACCAAACCCGGAGAAATTGTAACGTAACCCGGAGCCCGGAGAAACAGTATACAAATCCTGAGACTCCGGATCAGAACCTGAGACCTGGTCACCCTAGTCACAAAACGTTGCTGTTTTTTAACGCTCTTGCTTGGGCAAAAAAAAACACCTCTTCCTTTTCGAAGTAGGAATCCGTTCATTAGGTCGTGTTTCAACAGGCATTTATTGATTGATAAGATTACGGGGAATCTTTTGGTTGTATATTGCAAGAAAGCATTTGCTATAGACGGGTCACTTTGACCCGAAATGCACTCTGCAGCAAAATAAGAACCTCTCGCCGCGACGGCTTTGCTCCTACTGAAAAGTGTACGAGAAAAAAATGGAATAGCTAAAAGATCAACTCCCACCATTAAATTATATTAGAATGCGAATGAAAACAAATATCAGATAGGTCACTCTGACCCATCCATATTACTTACGGGTTAATTAATTTACAGGTGAGAAAAAAGGCCAGGAACCCCAAAATATCTCGAAAAGATCGAATTTATGAAGAAAATAATGAAGTAATAATTTTAGGGTTTGAAAACTAGTCGATTTTTTAACCGGAAACATTTTTTCCAATATTTTTCTCTAAAATTTCAGAGAACCGACATTTTGTCTCACCCTATATACATTATATAAAAACATTCTTTAATTCTCATCTGGATATTTAATACATCAGAAATTTAATTTGTGAACGAATTGATTAAAGTGTAATTTTATATCATATAAAAAACTAATTTCAATTTATAAAATATTTCATAGGTACAAAGAACCAACATTGTTTGAAATGTAATATCATTGATATGATTATTGAACAAGTGTCTTTAATGGCCGATGGATTTAAAATACGTATCAATGTAAACCGTCAATAGCGGATTTAATCTAATTTGATCCTATTAACGTTAATTATATACATTATCGTTTTAAAACTTTGCATTCTGCGATGTTTTTATTTCAGTGAAAATTTTGATGTAGTGAAAATTTGTTAAATCGTAAATAATTAATTTACATTACATTGGTTGTACGGAAAAATATGTAATATAATAAAAGGAAGTGTCTATTCGTCCGAATATCGGACGATTATTTTTTTTTAAATAATACGATTGTCGTATGAATAACTATTATTTATTTGTCCGACAATTTTTTTTTTTTTGCAATACGCTGCCTAAACCGTTGAATATAGACCAAAACAATGTATTAAAGAATTGTGTAGAATCAAAAGTGCTACAATAAAGTCCACTATACCATATGTCTAACTATTATATTTAAACCACAATGAATGCCTTTATGTTACAAAGAAAACAGAATTCCGTAGTCCACGCGATCGAAGCCGCTTGTGCCAAGCTAGTACATGTATAAATAAACAAATAAACAATTAATAATCAAATAAATAATAGCATATTAAAATATTTGACAGCAGTCATTATATTAATTGAGATTAATTATTATATTGTAATAATTCAATGGGTAATTATAAATTATTAAAATAGATAAAATATATTTTATAATAATAATAAAATTTTCTGTTCAGATTTAGATTCAGAAATAAATTCTGATATTGATACTGTATGCGAGGCAAGAAATTTTTTTATCAAATGTAATTGTTAAACCTGCATTAAAACGTCGAGATCGACCTAAAGGAACTGATAGTACTGTCATAGGATTAACTAAAAAACATAAATACAGTAAACAAAATTCAAAGATTCAAAAAATTATAGAAGAAAAAAAATCAGATGAATGGGAATGCAAAAAATGTAAATTAGATTTGAATAAAACAGTAGATACTAGTGAAATAAGTGACAAAAAAGCAAATATAAAATATCCATAGGGTGTGACTATTGTTTAGAATGGTTTCATCTAAAGTGTGCTGGTTTAAAAAAAAGGCCAAAAAGTAAATTATGGATGTGTGAATACTGCAAATGTGATAACTAACCGATATTTTTGAATCTAAGAAAATATTTTTCGTTGATTTTATGTTACTATATTATATATTATATTACTATATTATATATTAAATATAGAATTTTTTTTTAAATTTTGTTTGTAATAAGACAAATCCTAAAAATTGTGAAATGTCTCCTAACTTTATTCTCATGGGGAAGAAAGAGAATTTATTTTTAAAGTTGTCGGACAAATAAATAATAGTTATTCATCCGATTATCGTATTAATAAAAATAAAAATAATCATCCGACTATCGGACGATTATTTTTATTTTTATTAATACGACAATCGTATGGATAACAACAGTCATAATAAAATCTCTATACATATCTTGTTGTGTATTAAAAAGTAAAATACACTTACCGAGGTTGCCGGATACTGCACGAATAATATATATGTAGTTTTTTGTTCACTCACTTAGTTATTATTATGTATTTAATTTTAGTATTTTTAAGTAAACACGCGTGCACTGCACTTATTTGTTCGGAAGTCTACTTATCAAAAATCTCGAATCAAGATGAATTAGGAAATAATTTATAATTGTTTAATTGCACTATACTGCCATCTGTTGATTATATTTATCGAATATTGTTTATAATAAAGGAATTGATATTTAAAGTACAACTTTAAATATCAATAGATGGCAGTAGACAACATATCTATATACTATACTACACCAAATAAGGTACTGGCACCAGTCATGGGTACCATTATTTAGTGCATTAAATTATCTATGGATTCCTTGCTGGAATTTATTTTATTCGGTGTAGAAGGTCTTCTTTGTGGTCGTCGAAAAACATTAATAATTTTCCTTAAATTTTTCTAATACATTTGAGTGCTTATAACTCAAAATTTTTTCGAGATTTCGACATTGAGTACAGATCACTATTTAGGACACTATTTTCTCTATTATAACTTAAAATTTCATTTTGAAATTCAATAAAAGACATATTAAGCACAGCGGTCGAACGTAACTCTACATTTTAGTCGTGAGAACTAAACTCAATGTCATTAAATAATTTTTTCGCGGGCTCTATTTCAATAACTATTTATGGTACATATTTTTTAAAAACACCATTTTGTTCAAAATTTTATCAGCTTTAACATTTACCTAACCTATTTTATCATAAAACTGACAACCCCAGTGTTATTACCAAATAAATGATTTTAGATAGCTTTGTAAGCCACTAGAAAGTTATACACCCACCTTCAGGGGGGGCGGGAGTTATCACTATGTTCTTTATATCGAAATCTACCAATTTCTTGATATTTTTAGAATGGTTGATTTACCAGCTGTATATAATATAATTACTGCTGTATACTGCTTAAAGTATGTCACGAAGCGATTGCTGAATATTTGTACATTATTTTCAATCCCTTTTTAGGGTTCCGTAGAAAACTAGGAACCCTTATAGTTTCTCCATGTCCGTCCGTCCGTCCTGAAAAATTTTGAGATAATAAGATGAAATTTGGTACACGGCCGTAGATTGATGACCCAAAAACAAAAATGATAAGATTTTTGAAAATAAAATTTTTTTAAACCCCCCTTTCATAAAATGA
This sequence comes from Sialis lutaria, assembly GCA_949319165.1. Lineage (NCBI taxonomy): Eukaryota > Metazoa > Arthropoda > Insecta > Megaloptera > Sialidae > Sialis > Sialis lutaria. The sequence continues at coordinate 8,315,066 of OX439243.1, read as the reverse complement.
AAAGTGTTTTCAAAAAAAAAATTTCACCTACACCATTGAGTGGGGTGTCGTTAGAGAGGTCTCCTAAAATGCAACAAAAAATGTAACAGAAATTTTTAATTTTAACCCTTTGATCACGATGTATTTTCTCTCCAAAGTCATTAAAAAAGCGTCCCCCCCCTCTATTTTCTAAACTATCAATTTAAAAAATCTGAAAAAATTTCAGAACGTAGATTTTAATTAGTACTTTCACTGAAAATTATAACGAACATTGTCAAAAATATTTTGGACCCCCCTTTCATAGACTGAAAATTAAACTTTCATTTTTTTCCCCACTTACCCTATTGAGTGGGCTGTCATTTAATAGGTCTCGTAAAATGCAATAAAAAACGTCAAATAACTTTTTGATTTTAACCCTTCAGTCGCGATAAATTTGCTTTTTAATGTCGCTGTCAGAGCGTCCCCCCCTCTATTTTCTAAACTATCGATTCAAAAAATCTGAAAAAAATCAGAATGTAGCTTTTAATTAGTACTTTCACTGAAAATTATAACGAACATTGTCAAAATATTTTGGACGCCCTTTTCATAGATTGAAAAGTGAACTCACATTTTTTTCATTTACCCCATTGAGTGGGGTGTCATTTGATAGGTCTCCTAAAATGCAATAATAAAAGTCAAATGACTTTTTGATTTTAACCCTTCAGTCACGAAAATTTTGAAAAATACTTTTTATAAATCGTAGTGAGAATGACTACGGAACCCTATCATGTGCGTGCCCAACACGCACTTGCTCGTTTTATTTATTTTTTTGCTCGTCTGTTTTTCATATAGTGATTTTATAATAATACTAGATGATTCTCGCGACTTCGCTCGCGTGGATTTCGAAAATCATTACAACTCTTCATAAGTGACAGGGGGTGAAATATTAATTCTGTCTATTGTTTTGCTTTTTATTCATTATACAAAATTGTAAATATCTCAACTTCTATGTGAGATGGTGGGGTTGTTTTTCACCCCCACACGTGGTATTTTTTTTACGTCGAATCAAATGAAAACTAATTAAAACCCCCCATACGTGACAGAGGTTACTCCTTAAAAAAATTTATATTGATTTTTATTCATTACCTATACTTTTACTATGTTTCATTCGAGTGAATACAACCGAAAATATTTTTCCCATAAAATTTTTCCATCCCCTTAGCAGTTGAAAAATGTTTAAATACGTTGTTCATTATTTATATTGTAGAGTATCTATATTAAGTTTCCAGTAAATCGGCAAAAAAAAACGTTTTTCCATACAAACTTTGACACCCCCGTTTACCCTCCTAAGGGTTGAATTTCAGAAAATCCCTTCTTAGTATGTGCTTACATCATAAAAGAAAGACACCTACGAAATTTTACGTTTCTAGGTCCAGTGGTTTGGACTGTACGTTGATGAATGAATGAGTGGTTAAGGACAAACTCTTTTATACAGGGTGGCCCAAGTAAAACGAAACGGGCGCGCTTTTGGTCATTTAAAATAAGATTTTGAAAAAAAGCTCGAACACGTCGATTTTGCTTTCAAAGGGGACATCTTATGCTATACAATTTTTGCAAGAATCTTTTCAACCCTCAGCGCTATAAGCACAATCCATAAAATTTTAAATAGCATGATAGAGCAAGTAATCTAAATACGGTGTTTTTTTATTTTCAGGGTCCGTAGAAAACTAGGAACCCTTATAGTTTATCCATGTCCGTCCGTCCGTCTTGTAAAAATTTTGACATAATAAGATGAAATTTAGTATACGGTCGTAGATTGATGACCCAAAAACAGAAATGATAAGTTTTTTGAAAAAATAAATTTTTTTAGACCCCCCTTCCATAAAATGAAAAGTATTTTTTTCACCTACCCTATTGAGTGGGCGCACCCGTGGAGAACCGGTTTCGCCAACCCCCAGCTACATCACTGCCCATAACTAACAGTACTATTTATAGTTATTTTAACTTTTTTGTTATTTGTTTTCAATTATTTATTATCAGTCCAGTCAATCTAGCATTTAATTGAAGTAGATAAACGAATTCGATCAACCTATATATTATACCGATATATACCGATATTTTGAAGTTATGTTTATCCCTCACAAATACGTAATAAATATTTGTTATTTCATGGGTACTAGATTGACTGAACTATAACATATTTTTTTCAAAAACTGCCTTCTACCTATAAGATAAGATTATAAAAACGCTTGTAACTTTTGTTCTTGTTGACCATTTTTTTAAATCTTCCAATTTCTGCAATAAAAATAGGGGGTATCAAAGTAACACCACTCTCAGTCTAGCTTTGATCACGTACTTTTTATTTTTGTTTTACAAAAACTATTGGGCCTAATTTTTTGTTATTTGGCATATCGATAGTATGAAAAAACCCGATAATTCAGTTTTTTTGTTTTTTTTTTTTTTTTGCAAATTTTTACTCACCAGATTTTACTCTTTAGATTTTACAGATCTTTAAATTTCAAAAATGATCAAAGTAACCCCGGTTTACGGTATTTGAAACGCATAGGCCTTTCAATTAGTTTCTATTAAAAAGTTTAGCAAAAATATAAACAAAATTCGCGAATTTTGCGAGCAGCCAGTCGCGTGAGCATTGATAATTTCCGAAATACATGCTGATGTAGCTTCATTATAAAATTAAAAAGATAACTTGAATTTTTATAAATTATAAATATTTTAATTACATTTTTAAACGTGAGTTAATAATTAAAACAAACCAGGACAAAAAATTGTTTAATTGTTTGTAAGATAAGTCTAAATAATTAAAAATTCTTTCAAGTCCACAGTAACCGCTAATTAGAGTGAGGGTTTTTATATCTGTTAGTAAACCAGACGTTTCCGGCTATATAATTCATGTTGTGCAGAGAGAAAACAATAAATTAAGCCATTTGACGCGTCTACATTGGAATCTGGACCTCTCTTACCTTCGACCACTTACCACATGCGCAAACTATTAATCTTCTATGCGGTCGACCGGAAATCAAGGGGGTTCAGGAAATATAAAGCATACCTATACAATATTCGTTTTGCTATAGTTTTTTTTTGCTCTGAACACTTGACTTGTGTTAAGTAGGTGTGAGAAATACGTATATATCATATTTAACGCTTTCTAATGCTGTGTATTTATTTCAGTTGTTCTAAAGTTATTACGACCAACTTCACAAAATGTCGATGTATTCTTATAACGGATGTTAAAGATAATTGCTTCCTCGCAATATCGAAGATACGAGAAGCTTCGTTATCGTTTTAAAACGAGAAAAAAAATTTGTTCTCCGATTTCAAAAATTTTACTTTATTTATCCGTCTCAGGTCAAGACAAACACTTTTTGTTCCGTGTCTGTCTGCCTGTGTGTGTGTCTGTCTGTGTGTGTGTGTGTGTCTGTCCCCCAATCCTTGTCACACGCTTAACTCATGAACCACTGAACCGATATTGATGAAACTTGGTTGATTGGTTGGGTCTGGCTTGAGGACGTCCCATTTCAAAATAATTAAAATTGTGTGTAAGGGGGAGGGGTGACATCCAAAAAGATTTATTTTTTGAAGATATCTCAAGAAAGACACATGTTACGTGAAAATTTTATAGAACCTTTTTTGTAGAACATTCAATTCTCTATAACATAGGTCACCTACTTTTGTTGTAAAATATTCCCTTACAAAGATCTATCTCAATTTGACTTAAGAAAATCGTCATTTGTTTTTTTAAAACTGCTATTTACTTTGACATATTAAATGTCACTTTGAAGTTTTAAATGTCATTTTGACATTCGTATAGCAAAAAAATAATGATTTTGATTGAAATTATCAAAAAATTCAAAATATACGACATAATAACCAGGCGCGTATTAAGAAAAATGTCAAATTAATTTTTTTATTAAAATCGTATGAAAATTAAATGGTTAACCAATGACAGGCAGTTCATCTGAATACTTTATCGGTTTTTATTTAAATTGTTCAATAATTAACTACCTTTGATGAATTTAGCACGAGGAAGCACCGTGCATTTACAAGGCAGAGTATTTTTATTAGCAAATACATGATATTACTTGATCACTTCTACTTTTTGTTATTTTATGTTTGGTATTTATAAAGTTTATAACGATATTGCTTACAACGATATAGGTACCGCATTAAATGACTTTCTGTTTACAATATTTTCGGATAATTACATCGGCTTAATGACGGACCGTCCTTTCTTTTTAAATAGTATTTTTGTCTTTAGGCAATACTCTTTTTAGACACAATTTTTTGTTTTTAGTATAGGGTAGACCGAGGCGAATCGGATCAAAATAGGAAATAGGAGAGAATTTAAAAACAATGGTTACACTGAATTCAGCCATTGTTACATATCACTTCGACCCTTCCTTCCGAGTCTGTTGCTGAATTCAATATTTTGTTATTGCTTGTACTTTAGTGCCGGTGACCCCCTCGCCAGAGATGCAGATGTGAGGTTACGTAGTTTTGGTGCCAATTGTAAGATACGTAATAACGATTACTCGTTGTTTTAAAGTAAGATTTTGTTAAATAGTAATTTTTTTTGATAATATTATTCGGTATGAGTTTAATTTTGAAAATCAATTTGTTTTTAACGATATTGTAACAGGTATTCTGATAAAACACATTTTCTAACGACCTTTGATATGGTGCGAATAGGATCATGTCTTTCGGGGTGAATCGGATCAGTACCTACTTAAAATATCTATTACTTATTTATAATTAATTTTTCATTGTTTTAAATGATTCGGACATACGAAAAAAAAAACTGACCAACAGATTCAGCACCCACAGCCACCGATATGTTCAAGACAGTTCGAAAATGAGCAACATGACAGTATCAGTGCAGTGCATGTGAAAAATAAAACGGGCAAGTGCTTGTTGGGCACGCACATGATAGGGTTCCGTAGTCATTCTCACTACGATTTATAAAAAAAATAGTTTTTTTACAAAATTTTCGTGACCGAAGGGTTAAAATCAAAAAGTCATTTGGCTTTTATTATTTCATTTTACGAGACCTATCAAATGACACCCCACTCAATGGGGTAAATGAAAAAAATGTGACTTCACTTTTCAATCTATGATAGGGGGGCCCAAAATATTTTTGACAATGTTCGTTATAATTTTCAGTGAAATTACTAATTAAAAGCTACATTCTGAATTTTTTTCAGATTTTTTGAATCGATAGTTTAGAAAATAGAGGTGGGGGGGCGCTCTGACAGCGATATTAAAAAGTAAATATTTCGTGACTGAAGGGTTGAAATCAAAAAGTTATCTGACATTTTTTATTGCATTTTAGGAGACCTATTTAATGACGCCCCACTCAATGGGGTAAGTGGGGAAAAAATGAGAGTTCACTTTTCAGTCTACAGAAGGGGGGTCCAAAATATTTTTGACAATGTTCGTTATAATTTTCAGTGAAAGTACTAATGAAAAGCTACATTCTGAAATTTTTTCAGATTTTTTAAATTGATAGTTTAGAAAATAGAGGAGGGGGACGCTTTTTTAACGACTTTGGAGAGCAAATACATCGTGATTAAAGGGTTAAAATCAAAAAGTTCTGATACATTTTTTGTTGCATTTTAGGAGACCTTTCTAACGACACCCCACTCAATGGTGTAGGTGAAATTTTTTTTTGAAAACACTTCATTTTATGAAAGGGGGGTCTAAAAAAATTTTATTTTCAAAAATCTTATTATTTCTGGTTTTGGGTCATCAATCTACGACCGTATACCAAATTTCATCTTATTATCTCAAAATTTTTGAAGACGGACGGACGGACATGTAGAAACTATAAGGGTTCCTAGTTTTCTACGGAACCCTAATGATGCCACGAAAACTGCGCTGATAGAAGAGGTAACAAAGGACCTACACTTGTAATTTTTGTGCCAATAACTGATTTTTGTGATGTCTGATCTCATAATTAAGATATTATTTAGTTTTACGTATGATTATAAACATGTTATTATGAGAATTTGATATTTTTATGATTGATAAATGTTTGATTCGATTAGCCGAAAGATTTGGGGTGAATAGGATAATTCTCGATGTTCTGTTTTTTGTTAACTGAAACAAAGATTTAAGTATTATATTTATTTAAGTTTGTGCAACGTAAAGTAGAATTGATTCCAGTTCAATTAAAAAATATAATATTTTTTTGGCAGAAGTTGTATTTTTTTAACGTCAAAGTCAAATTGATCCGATTCACCTCGGTCTACCCTAATCGAGAAATAGTTTTTCTTATTTTTATTTTACCTTGAAATAATAACAATATATATGTATTTAGCGTGTACGATTTTTAAATACTATGCCAATTGTTTATACTTTGTGGCGTTGTCATACTCTGTACCGTGATATTTTTTATCAGAAAATAAGTTTTTCTTATACTTAACTTATAAATGGGACGATGAATTTACTTGATATTTTTTATATAAACTCCAAATATATTCATTTAGTTTCCCTCAAAATTTCATAAATTTCTCGATTTTCCTTCGCATAATAATCTTTTCATTCGTTGAAAATCCGCTTAAAACATCGTGATCCCTATACTCGCAATGTAAAATTTTTGATTTTATTTTGGCGATATCATTCGCTCACATTTTAAGATTTTGAATGGAGAAAATTTAATCATAGGTACTCATGAATTTTTTAGTTTTTCCGAGAAATACTTTAAATAAATCTAACTACCGGTTTTTACGACCTTACAAGACCGGTCTCCTTGATGTCGTTATAACCGGTTTCTACTGTTTTTTTTTTTTAATTCAAATTTTCAAATAAACAAGAACAAAATTATAGTAGCCAACTTTTCGGGCTGTTGTCTTCTTCAGAAGTGATTCTGAAACAGTTTCAGAATCACTTCTGAAGAAGACTCCGACATGAGAGTCGAAACGTCAAGGTTAAAAACTAGACAACGTGGCGAACGTGGACAACAGCCCGAAAAGTTAGCTACTATGGACAACAGCCACGAAAGCCTACAGAAGAAAATTAAGAACAAAATTATATCAGATTACATCCAGGTAGTTTAAAGTATAAAATAGTTTATAAGTAAACAGAAAATTCATCACACAATGGAATTTCAAATAAAACACAAATAATAATGATTCCAGGAATTTTGTTACATTTTACGGTAGTATTAATTTCCTCTATAAACGCTACGGAATATTCCATTTGCATTAAAAGTATAGGTTCATATTTCTAATAACATTTTAATCGCATTTCATTTAAAAAGCCTTTTGACTGAAATTATACTTGTATAATAGACCGGATTATATGCTCTGTCTGTTTTTCACTCAACTTGAAATTCTAATTGATTTTCGCAAAATGTATTTTAGTTTTAATGTATTAAATCCTTTGTTTCGATTAAATAATAATATTCGGATCGTTACATACCCATCTAAACTTTAGTTTATAAAGTAGGTATATAAATGTGTACCTATATTTGTTTATATTTTATACAGGGGTAAGGCGGTATGGCTGCGAGAGTCAGGACATTCTCGTTTTCTGAAAATAAAGTATTGTCTCGATCTCGAATATTAAAACTAACAGTCTCGTCTCGATTTTGTCTCGTGAAAAATGATGCCATCTCATCTCGATGTCTCAAAAAATATTAAGTCGGTCTAGAAAAATCTCGGTCTCGAGTTTTTTATAAAAAAATATTTTTACCATTTATTCTTGTGTAATAAACAATGATAATTTAAAACAAATCATATGTATTTTACTTTACGGAGCGTCTATTAATCACGTAAGGATGTTTTTTGAAACTTTACCCCCCCCCCCACCCCTGCAAAGGTTAGTAATTATAAGATGGCATTACCTATCCTTACGTTACTTTTTTTTATATATAGAGTGATGTACGACTACAGTAGAAACCGATTGTAACGACATCGAAGGGCGTAAAAAGCGGATAGTCGTAATAATCGGTAAAAATGCAATATGGGATTCAGTTGGACTTTTATTCTGAGTCGTTAAAACTGATACGTCGTATTAACCGATGTCGTTATAACCGGTTTCTACTGTAGTGTAAAAAAATAATCAGTAGATCTAGGATGTTATTTTAAGCGAGCTACAGTTAGTTTTTCAAAGATTTTGCTTAAAATTAATGTTTATCTAGAGAACCCATTGTGGTACAGTTATGAAATTAGATAACCGGTTTAGTATTAATAAGTGTTATCGATTTCCAGTATCAAACAATAATAATTTCGACTAGGGATGTGTGGGGCTAGTGGGCCCGCCGATGTTTATCAAGTATTTTTTTGTTCTTTAATTTCCATATACCCATATACCCCTGGTCTAAAAAATTATTGTTTGATACTGGAAATACATAACCAGGCCCGGATTTACTATGCAGGCAATGTAGGTACGTGCCTAGAGCGGCAAAAATTTAGGGGCGGCAAAGGACCCCGCAGAATCCTTATGGGAAAGGGGTTTCGGTCAAACTCTTTGAAACTTTGGATACTGATAGTCCTTAATGAGTAGATTAAAAGTGTCAATGGGCACTAAGTCCTAAAAACTCGAACTTTTAAGAAATAGCCCTCTAATGTTGGGGATCATGCTCGCCTTTAATTTGCATTAAAAAAATTTGTAGAACCTAAATTTTCGCACAACTATTTGTATGTGTTCCCAAATACTTATATAATCGATTGTCGCCATAAAAACTCGGTCAAACTCTTTGAAACTTTGGATACTGATAGTCCTTAATGAGTAGATTAAAAGTGTCAATGGGCACTAAGTCCTAAAAACTCAAACTTTTTAGAAATAGCCCTCTAATGTTGGGGATCATGCTCGCCTTTAATTTGCAATAAAAAAATTTGTAGAACCTTAATTTTCGCACAACTATTTGTATGTGTTCCCAAAGACTTATATAATCGATTGTCGCCATAAAAAAGTAAACTTTTAAATTCTTTAGCCAATGGCAGTACTTAAATCTTATTATTACGTTTTTTTTATTATAAACCAATTGGATTTGTTTATAATTAAAAAAAACGTAACAATAAGATTTAAGTGTTGTCATTTCTCAATGAATTGAAAAGTTGACTATTTTATGGTGGCAATCGATTATAGATGTCTTTAGGACCACTTATAAAAAGTTGTGCGAAAATTAAGGTTCTACAAATTTTTTTTATTGCAAATTAAAGACAATCATAATCCCCAACTTCTGAGGACTATATCTTAAAAGTTTGAGTTTTTAAGACATAGTGCCCATTGACAGAAGATCTACTCATCAAGGATAATCATAATCCAAAGTTTCAAAGAGTTTGACCGAAACCCCTTTCCCATAAGGATTCTACGGGGCCCTTTTAGCGAAAAAAAATTTTTACATGAAAACCTAAAAAAATGTCTTCACACTTTATTTCTAATTATTGATAAAATGTTTACACCAAAAACCTAAAAAAGGTCATTAATATGAAAAACCTTCACTTTTTTTATTTTTATTCAATCAAAAAGGGCGGCAATTTTCGCAACTGCCTACGGGCGGCAAAAAATCCATCCCTGTCCATAACACTTATTTAATACTAAACGAGTTATTATATCTTTCATAACTGTATCACAATGGATTCTTTAGTTATCAAATAAACACTAATATTGGGGACAATCTTTGGAAGGTTATAACCCCCTCACAAAAAATTTGCGGACACATGTTTACAAAAACTATTTTGCTTGCAATAACATGTTGTATCTATTGTAAATTTTGTTTACCCTAGTTATAAAATCACCCTATATGTATTAATATTAGTAGCATTAATCAAAATCAACACAATTGATGTGACACGCTTTGGTTTCTGAATATTTTAAATTATCATTATGTTAAGGTAAGTTAAACAAAAATGTATTTCCAAAGAAAATTCTTCATTGCTAAATTTACATAGAGAAATAATTAAATTTAATCAAATTATTTATGTACTTTACAGTTTAATTAGTATAACAAATAAACAATATATAAATTAATTTAGTTAATGTATTTTAATGAAATTATTTTCACTAATTAGTATCATTTTATATTTGTATATATATTGTATATTTCAATTTGATTTGTATCTGTAACGAAACAAGTTAATAAAATTGACAAATTTAATCTACATGTATTATACAAATTGTATTAAACCATATTAAATTTAATTGAACAAATATATCAAATTAATATGACATAATAAATTTAGATAAACTTTGTCATTTTTCATTTTTGTATAAAATAAAAATAATCACAAGTATTATAATTTTAACAGGTGCATTTATTTTATAAAACAATTATCTTAATTTTGGCAATTCACATGCGTACCTACATAAAGAGTCAGAAACTTCAAGTTGTCAATTTACCTTTAAATGTAAATGGAACATCTAAAATACATAGTTTACGTTAATTATTATAAAATAAATATACATCCCCCTCCCAAACAATTTATTTTTTGCGGTTGCAGATTTTATTATTTATTGTAAATTTTCCCAAATAGGTCCTTAAAGGCCAATAAATCGATTTCGAAATGAAACTACACCAAATGAAATAAAAAGAACAAACAACGCGTGGAAAGGCGACTATATTTAGATTATTAAACAGTAAAAAGTTTAGATTTTGTACAACCTCTAGCGAGTTTGTTACTTAATCAATTTCAACCGTTCGTGCATTAATTGAAAGGACTTTCACTCTATATCTTACATCAGGAATACAAACTGTGTACAGGGAAGGTAGTGAAGGTACTGACAAACAATTTCGGCCGTTATTTTTTACTAGCGATAAATAGCTAGAAATTCCAAAATCGGTATTTTTCAAAATGTCTCAAGAACGACGCACGTTACGAGAAAATTTTATAGAATTTTTTTTAGAGAATTAAATTTTCTATAAAAAAAGGTTATTGATGTTTTTGTGGTTAAATATTCCTTAACAAAGATATACCTATTTCCATTTGCAGATTTTGTTAAAATTTGTATTGTTTCTCGACATTGATATTTGGTGAAAATTAGCCATTAGGTACTTACTTATCTTGTATCTTGGGAAATCCGTATTAAAAAAGTTATATATATATGAAATATTTAACAGAAAAACAGTGACACGAGGGGATGTGCCTGTCAGGGCAGAATTAAACAAAAAGTACGGTAGAGTTTGTGGTAATTATCATTTTTGAAGTTATACTTCTCTAGGCGCACTGCGTACACATTTTTTCCTGGACAGTGAATAGGTAAGTCAATTGCGTCAGGCTCGGAAGTGAAACGTTCATTCGGATAAACTCGGGAGTTAAAACTATCTGCGAAAACACATAATGCTCTCACTCTCTCCGTGGCTTACAGTAAGGTATGCTTACCACTGTCAGATTCGCTCAAAATGCGTTCTATTTTTGGTGACATGTGCAACGTTTACACGCATTATATTTATATTTTATGTGTATATCTTAATCGTTTCCGAAGAAAAAATAAACAATAATTTAAATAGGTATTTAATTATGACGAAATAAACATTTTCTTATTTCAGATATATTTTTTTCTGAAACTAAGATTTCATATTCGAAAGAAATATTTTATTTTAGGTTAACTATATTTTCGTAGTTGTTTTTTAATCACTTCAAAGAAGTATATCTTCTAACACGTGTACATAAGTACTCACACTCACTTTTTTATATTTTTATGTTAGCCTCTTAAAGTATAAATAAGTTACAAGTTCTACTTTTTAAAACTTTTTTTTCCAATTAATCTTGATTCGTTTGAAACGAACCGGTGCCAATCATTTCACTTTTACAATAAACTTTTCGCCAAACGTCCAAGCGACGACAAGGGACTGAATAATAAATTATTCCGGGTATATTTTTCACTTCTGTTTGCTCTTCTCACAAATGTGGAATCGGTTTCCTTTTAAGTTTTTCCCTTCTTTTATTTTCAGTAAACTTTCAGTGTTTGTTAAATAATAGGACAATGATTTACTTTCATCTTTTTATCCGCTATATTTGTGTTGTGGTTTGTGGAAAATAATGGTATGCTCTATTTAAGTAGACATATTTCTGGTGATAATGACCCATTACGACAGAATAGAAAATAAAAATGATATTTTTTTCTGTAAAGTGGGGTAAATGCAATACCGGGGTATATGTAAGTAACAATGTTTTTTTTATGTAATTGAAAAACAGTTTACCATATTTTGAAAGCTTTATTTAGGGGAGGTCGGGGCTAGAATTAACGGGGTATGTTTTAAAAAGAGGTTTTCTCTTCAACTTTACATTTCACAATATTCAAAAACATTTTGTTTTACCGTTTTGACTTTCCGGAACAGATATAAAATTATCAGTCGAGGTTAATGCGTTTTGTGTGAGAGTTGTATGCAGAGTATAATTTTTGGCAGATAAACGAACATTTTATATACATATACAGTATGTTTCAGACCACCCGTCCACTATGTTTTACGCCCAAACTATTGAAGATAGAGTTTGAGGAAAAAAAATTACTACTGCAAAAATTATTACTGTATATCGACCCTAAATAATTTCAAGAAAATAGTTTCAACCCCCTAAAACTGCGCCTTAGGGGGTAGTTTGGGGTTTACATGCCCGTTTCTCAGTAAAATCAAATGGAACGGTATATTCAAAAGTACATATCTGTAAAGACCATAAAAAAGTAAGAAACTTTTGTGAAACAAAAATTTTCATACTTTCAATTGTTTAGAAAATATGGCGACTTGATCTCAAATTTTAGGGTTTTACTAAAAGTAATCTGATTTCGTTAAATATTAATGGAATTTTATTCTACTTTAATTATTTCTACTTTCTAAATTTAAAAAAACAATAAAATTCCATTAATATTTAACGAAATTAAAGTGCTTTTAGTAAAACCATAAAATTTTAGATCAAGTCGCCATTTTTTCTAAACAATTGAAAGCAGGGACTTGAACCGGAATTTATTTATGGTTCGGGTTCGGGTTCGGGTTCAACAATAAATTTCGGTTCGGGTTCAGTTTCAGGTTCAGCACGTTGCAAATTTTTTGGGTTCAAAAACCGTTATTTTTTTAGGTTCAGGTTCGGGTTCGGGTTCAAATGAAAAAAATATTTGCTAAATAAATGCACAGTGCTTCCTCGTGCTTAATTCATCAAAAGTAATTAATTATCATGATCAGACATGATCCAATAATACAAGGTCTGTTTGACAGTTCGCAGTTCATTTATTCTATACTGTGACGTCATCACCATGAAATTTTTATAGTAAGGAATTTGTAACAAATGGAATATAAGTAAATAAACTACCAATACTGTTGTCCCCCTCCCCTCCCTCTTGCACTAGATTTTAATAATTTTGAAATGGGATCGTTTTCAATCCAGACCCAACCAAGTTTCATTAATATCGGTTCAGTGGTTCATGAGTTATGTGTGACAAGGATTCAGAAGACAAACACGAAACAAAAACGGACCTGAAACGGAAAGTTCAACTTAAATTTTCTAAATCGGAGAACAATTTTTTGAATCTATTTCATTCTTGTATCTTCGATATTGTGGTTACATGAATTTTCATACAATTTTAATAAAAAATATTAATTCGACAATTTTCTGAGTACCTAATTTGTCACGATTAACATTTGCAAGATTGAATTTTTGAAATTTTGCAAGCGTGAGCTACGGTGGTTAAACTGTGCCTGTTAGTAGTAACTTTTATTATCTACAATGATAATAAAAGTTACTATGTGACGATAGTGACCTTTGTGCATAAGTCACATCACATTATACCGCAAAATTCAAACGGATTACCAGTTTAGACATTTTAAAATCAATGAAGAAAAATTAATAAAATACTAAAAAAAAATTCTTGAACCTTTAAAAAATATATGGTTACCGGATATTCATTTAAAGGTTCGGGTTCAGATTCAGGTTCATTGACATTGAAATATAACGGTTCGGTTCGGGTTCGGGTTCATGAAAAATACGTGTTTTTTCGGGTTTCGGGTTCGGGTTCGGGTTCAGGTTCAGGTCCCTGATTGAAAGTATGAAAATTTGTGTTTTACAAAAGTTTCTTACTTTTTTATGGTCTTTACAATTATGTAATTTTGAATATACCGTTCCATTTGATTTTACTGAGAAACGGGCATGTACCCCCAAAACTACCCCCAAAGGCACAGTTTTAGGGGGTTGAAAATATTTTCCTGAAATTCTTTAGGGTCGATATATACAGTAAATTTTTTTTTATAAAACTCTATCTTCAATAATTTGGGCGTAAAACATAGTGGACGGGTGGTCTGGAACACCCTACATATACATATTATGTAAAAAAATTCAACCAAAAGGCACAATCCATTTCTTTTGTGTGGAGTCCTTTCTTTAGCTCTATTTTGTTAACGGAAGTTAACAAAAGCGTTAACATTTTTTTGAGTTAACTTAAAAGTTAATCCGTTAAGCATTTTTTTAACTTCGTTAATTAACGATTAACGGATTAACGAGTTAATGCCCACCTATGCTTATATAGATTAGCTAAATGAAGTGACTATAATACTGAATTACTTTATTATTGTAACAATTTACAGTTTTTTTTGCTACAATCGTTTTTGAAAGTCTCTTTTAAAAGAGAGAAACATTAACTATAAAACTTACGAAAACTTATATTTTATGTAAAGTTTGTTTGAATCCTTGAGACCGTTTATTCTCTTTATATTCAATAAAAATATAATAAACTTTTTTTTCTTTTATTTTACCTAGTACATGATAAACAACGTTTTGTTAAATCTATCCCCATGAATTAATACTTACCTCAGTGTTGTTAATTTTAGCCCCAAGGACGGGACTAAAATTAACAACTGACTTTTTTTCACAATAATGTTTCTCATTAAAAAAGTAGCTGATTCAAGAAAGGTTTTTTCTTCTTAAATGATACGTGACTAGTTACAATATCACGTGACGATAAATTTTTCTTTATTATTTACGCGTTTTCGTGCTGACTCAATTTACAAAATTTGTTAATTTTAGCCCTTGCCTCTTCTACTATCTCTAAGAATGTTTCATTCTGATCTCAATAATAAAAAAAATTATGACTATAACTCCCAATGCCCTCAAGTATAATTTAGCAGTTAATGGCACTGCACTCTATTTATTTATTTGTTTAACTTTTGATGTACGTGACGTTTCGTATACAATTGGTCGATATACATTAGCACCGAATCGCTGGGGGTAAATGTATTACGCTACCACTCTATTTTCATTTATGTATGGTTAAAATATTTACTCTCATTTAAAAATTAATGTTACACTATTACGATAACTTTAAGGTCATTCCACTTAAAAAAAAGGAATATTATTTAGCTATTTAGTTAAAATTATATCTATAAATACAGGCTGTTTCGTAAACGTACCGAGAAACTTGCAGGTCTTGACGAGGATATTAAAACAATCGCTTTTTGTTAATAGGGACCCCGCACAAAAGCAATATTTTTTCTTTTTGATTTAATTTTGTGTGAAAATCATAATTCAAAGATTGCCGGAGGCGCCAAAGTCGAGGCCTCAAAAAAATGGTGTCCCGTGGCGAACAGTTAATCTCAGGATTGGTGCATTTGAAAAAAAAATGACATCTTCAAAAAAAAGGTCCCTTACGTGATAATTTACCACAACTTGCCAAAAATAACATAAATAATGGCGGATGTTTGAAAAAAAGTTTAAAAAACACCCCTGTTATTCATTATTCTCTGCTAAAAAAAATTTTAAAATTAATTTTTTGGCAAAATGTGGTAAATTGGCATACAAAACATCTCAACGAAGAAAACAAGACCAAAATCATTGAAATCGGCCGAGTAGTTTCGGAGATTAACTGTCAGCCATTTGAAAAAACGTAGTTTCGAGAAACAGCTGCCTGTAGCAAATTCAACAAGTAGAATAGGGTATTTGACTAAATTTTAAAATATATTGTAAATTGTGCGTATGTATACAATAGATACTTCCATAGTATCTTTTTCCAAAATAATGCCGACAAAACGCTGAAAATAATATTTTTCTATTTAAATGAAAAAATTACCGCCAAAACGCGCATTCAAAGTCACGTGGTTGCGTGACGTAACATTATAGATAAATAAACTGAAATCAACCAATAGGGATCGAGTATTCTGACGTTTATAGTAGAGATATTCGGCTACTATTCGGTATTCGGCCTATTCGGCTACTTTTTTTACTATTCGGTATTCGACCGAATAGTTCTTAATATTCGGCCGAATACCGAATATACCAAATCGTGAAAAAAGGCACATAATAAATATTACTCACAATTTTTTTTTTACAAAAAATCAGCATATTTAATACTTAAAATCTATCAGTGGTAAGTTATGATGAATGAAATTTTTTTTTGCGTTTGTTGTTACACAGATCTTGCTGTTACACAACAAACAAACTGCCAGTTTATTGTCTTCACTATAAATTTTATTATATTCCCGAAATAGGTGATTTTTTTATTAAATGGTGCCATTTCGTAAAGCTTTTCACGAACAGTGATATTTTTTAAGATATACAGTGTATTATATTAAGGTGACGATCTGTCCTATTTTGAAGAGGACATGCAGTCCTCTATTTTGGCCAACTGTCCTCTATAGAAAACGTGTCTTCTTTTTGTCCTTTTTTTTAAGTTTTCGAAACTTTTGTCCTCTTTTTTTGTTATTTGGTAAAATAAATGTTATCCATAAAATTACAAAAAAATAAATATTTTTTTTTCTCAAAAATAATAATAATTATTGAAATTAATCATTATTGACTTAAAATTTTCGTCAATAATGATTATTAATGTGACACGACCTACTCGCAAATGAAACAAATACGCCCACGAAATGCACTAAGTGTCGCCGAATATTCGGTGGCCGAATATTCGGTGGCCGAATATTCGGCGCTTCGGCCGAGAGCTTAGCCGAATATTCGGTATTCGGTATTCGGCCAAATCACTATTCGTGGCATCTCTAGTTTATAGCATAAATTGACGTCATACCAGTGGCAATTCATTTAGACGTGTTTGCGATCACGTGACAATTATATTAAATATTACAATTTAAAATTAGGTTTATTATTAAAATACTGACTTATTTCACGTAAAAAAACACTTGATTGTTAATTATAGTAATATATACTATATTTAGAACATGCTAGTCTTTATTATTAATAGTGTCAAATACCCTATTCGAATATAAAAAAAATTGGGTGATTTTTAAAAGTATAAGGATTGAGACAATGCAGAAAACAAAAAATTGATTTTTTGAAATTTATAAGGTGGTCAAGTACTTTAAGTCCGTTAATTATATAACCATTTCTGCGTACTTTACCCAGCAGCGATGTGCATTGTTGACATTGCCCGGGCAATGCAAACACTTATTGATCGTAATGAAGGTGATTAATATTATAAATACCAAATAACATTAGACCTTCAAAAATAATTCATAAAAAAAACTTCCCACATAAATACACAATCCAACTCACTTTCCTGTTTACTGTATATATATATATATATATAGTATGTTTAATGTTCTAACAATTCTAATATCCTACGTTCTCAACGAATCCTCCTACCTGTGCTAAAGCATGCGTGTATACTCCCATCTCTCTTGCACAATAACACAATCACGAATAGAGCCATCTCTGTCGCGTTTTATTCGTTTCACTCGTTGTTTGTATTTGACATGGTACAATTTCCTGCGGGCGAACAACGTAAAACAATGACAATAATCTTTCAGGTAGAGAAATGTTTGATTTCTGGAATCCACGTCATAATATCACACCTACTGGGTGAATAAAAACGTCTTCTGCTTGGTTTACTTATTTACATAAACTTCCGGGCAGTTTTTAAATGTTTGCTATATAGATTAGATCCGTGTATCAAAATTTGAAATCAATTTGACAGTTATTATATTAAGTTATAGCCCTTTAAGTTTCTAGGGAACAATTCCACTCAAACATTATTCGATACTGTAATGATTCGTACGTTTCTCGGATATTTGAAATCAATTTGACAGTTATTATATTAAGTTACAGTCCTTTAAGTATCTAGGGAACAATTCCACTCAAACATTATTCGATACTGTAATGATTCGTACGTTTCTCGGATATAGAATTATTGTCGAATAGATTTTGAATTTTGAACAGTTTTGAATCCAGAGGGTACCAGGGAGGATTTATTACCTCTTGCGGTGTAAAATCTCTTGATTTTAAATTAATAAAATTTTTTTTTTTGTTAAATGTAGGTTTTCAAAACTTCCAATTGAAGTTTTTATCGAATTTGAAGGTAATAATGAAAACAAAAATATCTGCCATGGGAGCTATTTGACTTTCTTATACATAATACTTGGTATGAACAGTGCACGTGATTCTAATTTTATTAAAACATATTTCAGAGAAACTAATGTAATATAGAATAAAATTAATGGTACACAAATTATAGATAATAATATTCTCTATAACATGTATACATATAATTAATTTTTTATATCGTAATTACTAAACCGGAAACGGAGGTTACTCTTGTCATGTTTTAAATTTTCCAATTATTATCGAAACGGTTCGAATAGAAAAAAAATGTTTTAGAAAAAAATTGCCAAAATATTATTTATAATTTCGTCTCCATTATTTTATTCTATCTTTTATTAGTTTGTCAGAATTTTTTTTTTAATAAAATTAGAATCACGTACACTGTTAACTCTACGTATAAGAAAGTCCCATGGCTCCTATGGCAGATATTTATCTTTTATAATTTTATGAAATAGTGTCTTCAATTCTTAAATCGTCAACACAGCAAAACCGCTTTATGATAGAATGATAATGAATGAGAACAATTTTGCCAATATCTAATAAAATTTCCCATTAGAAAGTTAATAACGGTATGTATCTAAAACTAAAAGTCCAGAAGTGAGAGTTGACCAAAATTTCGTTTTTTGAAAATGTTAAAATATGCCTCGGCCATATATAAAATGCAGGGGTCTACGACACAAGGTAGAATCCCGAAAAGCAGACATGAACAAAAGGCCGACAAGGACAAAAGGCAGAATCCCGAATGGCAGACATGGACAAAAGGCAGACAGACAAAAGGCAGATATGGACAAAAGGCAGGCACCCAAAAGGTAGACTTCCAAAAGACTGACATGGACAAAAGGCAGACAACCAAAAAGCAGACATGGACAAAAGGCAGACAATAAATTTATAAAATTAATAATATCTTTGAGGGGTGAGGGGCTTATACAATACCCCGTACCTTCCCAAAAAAATATATCAATAAAATAAATTAAATAATACAATATTATTTTGCATAAGCCCTCCTCCCTCAAATATATTATTAATTTATATAAACATTTTGTCTGCCTTTTGGGAGTCAGCTTTTTGTCCATGTCTGCCTTTTGTCCATGTCGGCCTATTGAGAGTCTGCCTTTTGAAGCTTGTATGAAATATACTTCCGGAATACTATGTCGCCAAACAGGAGCCGTTTTGTAACCACCCGGTATTTATTAAATCGAGATATTTTTATATCAAGCGAAAGGCGTTGTTATAAAAATTGTGTATGTCAATGTGATTGATTAAACCGATTTATCAATTTTTAATAATTTTGTAATTAAATTTTTAAATGTGAAGCGTGGTATTAAAATTCATTGATGAATTTTGTGAAGATAAAACGTTTGTTAGATTAGTTTGCAAACAAAGAATATTCATTTGCACAGTAAAAAACTGATTCTTTAAAATAAAATACAATGTAAACTTACAATTAGACTTATGTTGTCTACGAATTGCGTAGTGTTGAAATATACAAATAGCATATGATAACTATCAAAGATTATTATTATTTTTATTTACTAGGAATAAAGCTCTATGTAGGTAATTTTATGTCCGGTATCATAAAGGAGTTTTGCTAGCTAGTAAAAACTTTCAAATGAGATATTAAACTTATATAACAGTTTTCTTCCGTTTTATGAAGACTTTGGCAAGTTTCACGCACACGTTGTATGTAATACCAACGGTATTAAAACAGTGGTGATATTATGATAATTATTTTCGGTCAGAGTGACCAACTGTGTTAAAATACTTTGAAGCACCACTGCTCTAAATTCCATAACAAACCTACAGATAATATCACAAAATGAATACCTCATTTGAGTGCTTGCTAAATTTTGCTAGACTATTTATGATACCGGACATTAAATATCAAAAATACATATTATAAACTATTTAAATTAATCTTCATTATCATATTATCATAATCATATTATTCAAAAATATCGGTATGGAGAACCATACATGACTTCCATGTTCTATAATATCTTTTACAATAATTTTTAATATAAAACTCACCTTTGTATTTATAAATATCGGTTTTTTATAAAATAATTATTATCTGACATTTGAAATTTACTGCGTTTGTTTCCATGGCAACATGAATTTATTAGTATTTAAAATTAAAATTTTGAGGGTGATTTTCACCCCTTCAGTAGCTATTTTGGTACATTTATGAATTAAGTGCCCCTTAGATTGGATTGAACTACAAATGTACCAAGTCTTATCAAAATGGGTGAGATACTAATCACTTTTCAGACGATAATTGGTACAAAATTTCGAATATTTCGGAAACCCCTAATCCGATTAGCACCAAAATCAATAGGTCTGGAGTACTCACTGAGGCAAACATTTTCCCCAAAAATAATTAAAATCGGTGTATATCTACAGTAGGTACTTATCGTACACGGAAGAAAATTCTACATCCAGACACACAGACACACACACAGACACACGCACAGCCGCCATGCCGAAATTAACTTTTCTTTACGTTTTAAAGTTAGTACAATCGGAATCTGCTCTTATCTCGGACACGATTTTTTGACGGTATTACAATACTTCCATTTCTTCGAACATGGAAGTAATAAGCACAGTACTCTAAAGGTTCAAAATATTCGATATGTGTATGTATTTTTTGTATAATTTAATTTAAATCAATAGTAAAATGGTTAAAATATACGTTTGTAAGAATTACATATGAGAGTGTCTATACTTATAAACAGATGAAATATCGATACGTAGGTATACATCTATACGTTGAACTAAAATATTTACACCAAATGTATTGTATTATAAATATTATATTATATTATGTATTAATATTTTATCTATGTAATCTAGCTAAAGTGGATAGTCAGTATATGTACATAATAAACATGTCTATTTTTTATGACCTTGTAAATTATTAATTTTTTTATCTGCACAGGTAACCGCAAAATCAAACTATTAAACTATTAGAAAATTATTTAAAAATTTTACTAAGCTGATTTTTAAATTATTAGTTTTAAAGTTAATAAGTAAAAAATAATAAAGTTATTAATTCATAGACCGGGAGCCAGGCTACATTCCGTTAAAAAAACCGTTAGGATTCATAAGAGTTGGTGATTTACATTCAGAAAGATGTAAAGAATGAAATTCTGAAGGTTGCCGGAAAAAAAACTCGGAACTTTTTTTGATACGAGCATTATAACGGAGACCTTCCATTTATAAAAAAAGTAAATGTTGCACCATTTTTAATTTTAATAAAAGTTTAGTCAGTTGTTATTATACGTATTAGTTAGAAAAAACTGTAATTAGAAAATTTTAAATGTCCACAGGTTGTGATCGTTTTACCCTCGTAAGATATGAAGATTTCGTTGATTTTTAACATTTGTTCGACTCGCTATAGCATGCGTTCTAATTAAACAATTATAATGAACTTGGGGTCATTTGAAAGCCTAAAGAGTCTAGCTTCAAAATGATTTAACTCAATTTTAAGTTTAGGTTATTTTCGTTGTTGAAATTGAAAAGCCTTTATTACGAATATCTTCAACATATATTCATTTTTAACTTACTAAATATAAGTGGTATTTATGCACAAATAGCAGCATCATTAGCGAAGAATCGCGTTTTGAAAAGAGCAAAATTAAAAAATTTACCAACAAAAATCAAATTTTTGTTATTCGATTTATTACAAGATGAATATTGAACAGTTTTGTGTACTTTTTTTAGATCTATGAAAAAAAATTAATAATTTAATAATTTAATACCTTCAAAATTCCCAAAAACTAAATAGCTTTTTTTATATCTTAATATATATAAATTACGTGTCACATGTTCCTCCACGATGGACTCCTAAACTACTTAACCGATTTTAATCAAATTTGTACACCGTGTGCAGTTTGATCCAACTTGAAATATAGGATAGCTTACATCTCAATTTATGATCGCAATATTATTTTATTGCAAATTATTTGTCTTTATCTGTTACCTCCAAACGATTCTAACAGATGGTGACATCTGTTGACTGGATTGAGTAAGTATTCAATAGATGGCACTATGTCAAACTTTCAAACGTTTTATATAACCTACAAATAAAGTATAGGTTAACCACAGCAACGCGTGGCCGAGTCAGCTAGTGGTATATAAAATACACCGCGCGAGTAACTGTTATGGTAAGTCACGTGAGTAACTAAAGGTTAAATAAAAAATAATTTAGAGCAAAATCTTTGGAAGGTTGTAGCAATTGTAGCTTCCTCATGAAAAATTTCCAGACACATATTCATATAAAGTGTTTTGCTTAAAATATTTTTCTCAATTTATTATTTAAGTTTCGCACGAATATGCTGAATCATTCTGTATAAATTTTACAATCGAAATATATTTTTATTTTTTGTTTATACGTCGTTTCACAAGCAAAAAATCAATTTTGAATGTTTTTATAATTTTTGTCAATTACCAATTTTTTCTGATTTATTACGAAAACAACTAAACCGATTTTTATGCGACTTTTGATATCAGTGGCATACAAGTTTCTGACATGTAAAAAATACAAGTAATTTATTCCATAAACATATTTTTAGGATGTACAACTTATAATTATTTTTTTGTCTTAGGGGTAAGCGATCTAAACAGTTTGGAAATCAATGATTTAAACTAATTATTGATTAGGGCAGGTTCATATTAACGAAAATTTAGGCACGATTGATATATTCTAATAAAGAGATTCATACAAAAGGTGTTTTATTTCGAAACCATGGAGAATTAATTGTTGATCAATAAATAAAGAAAACCCTGAAAGTCTAAAATCATTCAAACCTAATATATAAATGACATTATGAATGCATTTGCATTCACAAGTATATTTCACAGGTTCATTCAAACTCTTATAAAAGGGTAAACACGAAAAGTAGGTAGGTACTTATACTGTGCACGACATCATTGAAAAGATTAATATCGCGAAATGAACATTTGGAAATTGAAGAGTAAATTGTTAAGTGTTAATTAAAACAACAAAAACTTTCCATTATTAATGAAGTCATGAAATAACTTATGAATTTATAAGTAAGTACAATATTTGAATTTTAAATAAAATAATAACGGTATATTTTTATTTTAGTTTTAAACCACACAGGTAAATGTAAATAGAATGATAATTATATGTAAAAATGTATTAATTTATTACAAGTTTTGTTATGTATATTTATATCTTCTATAAATATTATAAAATAAAACCCCTCACCACATCTCTGTCTGCACGATTTTCTCAATAACTATTGAACGGATTTTATTCCAGTTTTAGCTAGTGGATAATGGATATAGAGTGTTTCATTAGGAAGGTTTAAATGTATAATTTGACTTAATTTGTGGATATTTTGTGTAAACATAATAGATGGGGAGGCAACGACCAAATGTGGTCATCATAGCAGCCCGCCAAATTTGTTATGAAATTTGTTAACTGGGATATAGGGAACTCAGCTAGATAGGTCCTAAGATCAAAGGACGCTGCCTTTAGATAGGACTGCCCGTCAGATATGTAAAAAAAATAGGCAAAAAATTCAGCAACCCATCAGATATTTATAAAATTTGTTAATTTTGATTTTTTATGAACTGCCATATAAACATCTGACGCCTTAATAGTTGCTTTATTTTTTTATAACAATTGAAACATGTAAAAAAAAATGACCGACATATTTATAGCCGCCCGTTCAAAATCTGTTTTATTCAATAGATTTAAGTTCTCTGAGCAAGAAAATAACTGTATCTGACACCTCAGTTGTTGCTTTATTTTTTTATAACAATTTAAATATGTAAAAAAATAACCAATTAATGAGTGTATTTATTTGTATTATCATTATTATTATTATGTATTTCCAAAAAAAGGTCAAACAAATCAAGCCTAACCACTAAAAAAATTGTTTTTACAACAGTAAAAAAAATTTATGTTGCCTGAGCTACGAAATTATCTGACGGGCTCTCCAAATCAAACGCAGCACTTCACGCGTCAGATGTATATATTTTTTGCATAAGGGGACATTATTCTACAAAATAGTATGCACATCTGACGGGCTGTTAAAAAAAAGTTTCCTCATTTTTTTAACATCTTTGTCCCGCTATAAAATAAAAACGCAGCGGTGAATACGTCAGATATACATATTTCTGTTTTTGTAATAATCAAATCACCCTAAATCTTTAATATCTGACGGGCTGCTAAAAACAATTTTTTTTGGGTCATTTTTTTTGTTTAATTCACTCTACTTTTTTTAAGCAGTAGCGTAGGCGTCAGAAAACTATATTTTCTCGATCTGAAGAACATGATATATATCAAAATGTATTTATCTGCCAGATTGCTATATGTCACCCTAGGTCAAAAACTTGACGACTTTGACAACCTATCAGGGGTAAAAGCGGCGTATTTTATGACTGACAATTTACTTTTAATATACAGCTATACTAAATTAACAATTATCATAACAAATTTTGCGGGCTGCTATGATGACCAAATTTTGGTTGCTGCCTCCCGGTCTATAAGGTCGGAAAAAAACATTATACGGACAGGCATCTTTGTGTGCGTTGCGATAATACAGTTAACCATAGGTTAATACGTTAATTACAAACTAATTTAAAAATAAGTAATACAAATTGTATTCTGTATTTTTATGTACCTTAAGCTTAAGCATTTATATTAAAAAAAACGGCCAAGTGCGTGTTGGGTACGCAAATGATAGGGTTCCGTAGTCATTCTAACTAGGGTTTATAAAAAAAAGAGTTCAACATTTTTCATAAATTATTATTGCTACAGTTTTCGTTATAATTTTCAGTGAAAGTACTAATTAAAAGCTACATTTGGATTTTTTTCAGATTTTTTGAATCGATAGATTTTAGAAAATAGAGGGGAGGGGAGCGCACTGACAACGACATTGAAAACCAAATATATCATGACTGAAGCGTTAAAATCAAAAAGTCATACGACATTTTAGTTGCATTTTAGGAGACACATCAAATGACACCCCAAGTGAGAAACAAATATCAGTTCACATTTTTAAGTCTATGGGAGGGGGTTTAACATATTTTTGACAATGTTCATTATAATTTTCAGTGGAAGTAATAATTAAAAGCTACGTTATGGAATTCTTATAGATTTTTTAAGTCGATAGTATAGAAATTAAAAGTGAGGAAGCGCTCTGATAATGACTTTAAAGATCAAATACGCATGGTGATTAAAGGGTAAAAGTCAAAGGTTACTGGTACACGTTTTGTTGCGTTTTAGGAGACCTCTCTAATGAAACCTCACTCAATGGGCTAAGTGATTTTTTTAAATACACTTTTCATTCTATAGAAAGGGGTCTAAAAAAATAATTTTTTTCCAAAAATTTATTATTTCTGTTTTTCTTATCGATTTCTTAATTTCATCTTATTATGTATAGGTACTTGTAATGACTTGTATACATGTTTTAAAAACATACGGACGGACGGACAAAGCGAAACTATAAAGGTTCCTTATAGTTTTCTATGGAACCCTAAAAATACCCCATAGTTTATATACAATGTTACTTATATGTACATTTGTACATATAATCAATATGCGTATATGTGAATATTTTTAAAAAAACTCGTGTCATGCAAATCAAATATTATTATAAATAAACTTCCATTAAGGAAGTAAATATGTACACACTTTTTCTTTCTTTTTATTAAATTCATATTATTTAACTTTGAAAATGTTTTGTCAAGCTCAATATGCCAAAATGTGAAAAATTTCCTTGATAAAATATAGACTCATTGTCACTCTTTGTGAGAAAAAAACGAAATGTGAAATATTTGACGAAGGAACATCAAAGTGTGTCATGTTACGAATATCAAAACAATAAATGACGTTTTCTGTGGTCAGCGTCGAGAATTAAATGTAGCTCCCTCTATGTTAAAATAAAACTCCTAAAGTTCTAGAATTCACAAGGTTTCTTTGTTTGACAGTTTCTTAATGCGGTTTTACACCAAAGCAACAAAACAGAAACTTTGCCAAAAGACATAAAATTTCAACTCGTGATGGTAAAATTAGTAACTGCTGTTTTGTTGCGATTTTATCCAAATTCATCTCGAGTTATTGAGATCGAAAGTTTTTTTTTCAAACAACTACACAGTCTGTTTCAGGGAAATGCCAAATTGAATTTTAATTAAGGGGTATGAAAAGTAAAATTTTCATAAAATCATTTTTTTTTATTTGTTTATAAATTATTAGTTTACACCCTAAAGAATATGTATCTCATGTTTCAAGTTAAAATTCGAACGCTAAGTATTCGAAAAAAGCGCCAAATGCTATCATGGTATATATTCGATTTATCTCTTCCACAACTTTAAACGCCGTTAACTCAAAATCACTTTTATTGACCTAGTTGACAGTATAACTAAGACAGTTTTCGTCCGACCGATTTGATTCAAAATGGATTTTGTAGAGGAAACGTGCCTTTTCAGCCGAACGTAGCCGTTTTTTTATCTTTTTTTTAGAAAAAAATTTCTATTGAAAAATTTGCGAAAATTTGAATTTTTTTTCAAATGGTCGCCATTTTTTTCTAACGATATTTTGAAGATCCCCTACGTCCTATAACATATATTTTAAGAATCTTTTTCGTTTTTTGTCCTCAAATGATCCATTTGAACGAATTGCTGTCAACGTCATTGAGGTTAGATTTAATGCAAAAATATACCGTTAAAAAAATTATGGTATATTTAGTATTCAAGTACTTATTGTACCTACTTATGTACTTAAGATGTGTACAATGTTTGATATGAATCCATCAAACCGATTTCTTTTTATAAAATAAAAAAAAATACCTAAAATTCTGACATTTACTTTATGAACCAAAAACATAAAATAAGTGGAGGTATCTCAAAATGGTACCAATTGTTTAAACATTGATTAAAATATTCTCATTAGCATTCTGATGCAATAAACAAAATATGAAATTGGTTCACTGCGCCGTTTAGGAAAAATATTGATTTAAATAAAATCTATTTCTTTTATGATGAAAGGATTTTATGAAATTCAGTCCCAAAGAAGGGAAAATGGTGTAAAACTTTTATTTTTATTTTGATACGTTTCAATATAACTGCTTACATTATAAAAGTGAATTTCAGGAAAAATACTTTTCTACTAAAATAAAAATTAATGTTTATTTTAAATATTTTTTTTAAGTTCAACCCTTTTATTAGATTTTAGGGCAAAATAATGTTATCTATTTTGATGTTTTACGACTCAGAAAACGTTAAAATTCATTAATATAATTATGTAGTATGTAATAGTCTGATGTATTTATAGTTGACACATAAATTATGATTTTTTTTCTATATGAACTCGCACTCTGAGGGTTTCGTACCGTTTTGTAAAACTTAAATATTGAGAGTACCTAATAGTTACGTAATAATTCCACATAGAATTAAAAATTAATGATTTACGGATATTTTCCTTTACTTGTGCAATGAGACCTTCCTTCGTACCAAATTTCAAGATTCTTAATCAACGGAATGTACCTTATAAGTTTTGATGATTAGTTAGTCAAAATACGCTTAGAAAACCCCGGTCGTATTTTTTTATTGAACTATTTTTTTATTGATTTTTTATAGAACTATGAGGCTGCAGTCCTTAGTATTTGATATTAATTTCAACAATACATCTAACCAATGAACATACAGACGGACAGTAAAGTGATTCAATAAGAGTTCTGATTTTTTTTAAATTTTAAGTCGTCCAGTAGCCTAATTAAATACAATTTTAATTAAGTCAATTAATATTTAAAACATAAAGTACCATTAAAAAAGAAATGAGTAATGAGTAGATAATTTAGCCTTTTTTATGTAAAATGATAAATATAAAATATTAAGCCGTTAATTAAGTTTTTAATTTTTTTTCTTCTTATTTTAGGTATAGAAAATTTTCCAACTTGTATAACAGTAATATATTATATTAAATATTTTGAATTTAATAATAAATGTTATTGTTTCTAAATTCTTTTGAGTATATTGTTTCAATGAAAATGATGCTTTGCCAACAATCTTAAAAGTTTTTGTATAAAGAATTTAATTCTATAAAAGTGTACAAATCTTAACATCTTATATATTGTAGTTATTCAGTAAAACAAAGAAAAAGTATACTGAAAGAAAATCTTTGTATCACGGAATGTTTTGTGTTGTTTTTCATTATTTATTTTACGTTAAGATTAATCTTCTACAATAAAATAAAAATGTATCATTGCAGAATGAAACTATTTTAATATCATTGGAAAAATAATAGTATGTATGTAATTATATAAGTATAATATATGTATATTTTATTTTAAATAATTTCAATTAAAAGAATAATAGCCCAGGCAATAGACTCAAAAAACGGTCAAACTAAGAAAATATTCCGACCAAGCTGGATTTTGGTAGAGACTTTTATTTTCATGTCCTAAACATACCCTAAAAAGTACCCTTAATTTGGATGGCGGGTTTTTGTTTTTAGGGAGTAAAAAGGGGCTGATTCTAGTTTTTAGGGTTCCGAAGAAACCCTATTAATCTCACTTTGTCGTCCGTCCGTCCGTCCGTCCGTCCTAATCACTCTAAGCTCAATAGCTCGTAAACTATATAAGCTAGAACCTTGAAATTTTGACAGAATATGTAAAATAACACCCTCTAGTAAAATATGTACAAATATTTTCGAAAAATATTTTTTTAGGGGGGGGGTGCTAAGAAGCTAAAGACACCCAAAAAAAATATTTTTTTTTATACCAAGGCAAGTGGCACATCAAAATGTGTAACCAAGCTAGTGTAATTTGATCCTTATTCTTATTTCTTATAAATCAAAAATGGCGCCTACAGGGGGCTTTAAAGCAAATTCAAAAAAAACAAAAAAAATGTATTCCAAGTCGTGTGGGTTGTCGAAATGTAGATCTCAGTAAGTAGAATATGACACTATTTTTTATTTTTTTTATAAATCAAAAATGGCGCCTACAGGGGGCTCCAAGCAAAAAAAAATTGTCCCCCCCCCCCTCTAACTCGGTAACTACTGACTCGAAAAATCTGAAAAAAATTAGGTAATGAGGCTTTGGTGAGACTACCAACGACAAATACTAAAGTCACCAATATCATTTCAAATTTTGGAGAAAAGGGGAGGGGTGTCATACATTTTTTTATTTTTTTATCTGGGCATGTGGGGTGTCGAAATGTAGATCTCAGTGAGTAGAATATGACACTATTTTTTATTTTTTTTATAAATCAAAAATGGCGCCTACAGGGGGCTCCAAGCAAAAAAAATTTGTCCCCCCCCCCCTCTAACTCGGTAACTACTGACTCGAAAAATCTGAAAAAAATTAGGTAATGAGGCTTTGGTGAGACTACCAACGACAAATACTAAAGTCACCAATATCATTTCAAATTTTGGAGAAAAAGAGAGGGGTGTCATACATTTTTTTTTTATCAGGGCATGTGGGGTGTCGAAATGTAGATCTCAGTGAGTAGACTATGACACTAATTTTTTTTTTTTTTTAAATTAAAAATGGCGCCTGCAGGGGTTTCAAGAAAACAAAAATTTGTCCACCCCCTCTCTAGCACGGTAACTACTGACTCAAAAAATCTGAAAAAAATTGGTAATGGGGTTTTTATAATACTAGTAACGACAAATACTAAAATCAACAATATCATTTCAAATTTTGAAAAAATAGGAAGAGGCGTCATGGAATTTTTTTTATTTTCATATCTAGGCTTGTGGGGTATCAAAATGTAGATCTGAATTAATAGAATATGATCCTATTTTTATATTTATTTTTAACTCAAATATGCACCTGTAAATGGCTCTTAACAGTCCAAGTAGTATATACTTCGGAACCCTTATGGCATACACTGGTGTATGTCTTGACAAATTTTTTGCAAATATCTCAAAAATTATTAATTTTTCGAGAAAAATTGTTATAAAGAAAATTGTAGATTATAAAATTCTACACAAAAAAGGTAATTATACTTTTTTCGTATAATCAATACTTTTTAAATAAACTGTTAACTCAGTCAAGGGTGCAGTGAAGAGAGCCAAAATCCGAACTTTAAGGGCAAGCAATTTTATGGTTGATTCTTATAGATTTTGGGGCGTAGAATTCGAAAAAAATAACCCGGACTAGCGAAAAGTAGTGCAACACCCATAAAAAAGATGTTGAGGGTGAAAACCCCGTTTTCAAGATTTTTTTAAATTTTTTTCAAAATCTAAATCAATGATGGGGTGTTTTTATGGTTGATATTTGTTGGAGACACTAAGACGAATCGATTAGAACAACATATATTGAATTTGACAGAAAAATACTCTTTCTAGAAGGTTTAAAAAACGTAAAAATGTTTATTTCGAGGAAATTAATTTAAAATTAATAATTTTTGTTCAAATCAAAATTGAACTCAAAAAGTTCTAAAGAATACTGATCAACCATAATTTAAAAAAAATATTAATATTTTAATCAATGAAAATCGTTAATGTTTGAGGGTAGGTAACGTATTTTTTTTTATCGATTTTCGTTGATTAAAATATTAATACTTTTTTAAATTATGGTTGATCAGTATTCTATAGAATTCTATGAGACCAATTTTGATTTGAACAAAAATTATTAATTTTTAAATTATTTTCCTCGAAATAAACATTTTTACGTTTTTTAAACCTTCTAGAAAGAGTATTTTTCTGTCAAATTCAATATATGTGGTTCCAATCGATTTGTCTTAGTGTCCCCAACTAATATCAACCATAAAAACACCCCGTGATCGATTTAGATTTTAAGAAAAATTGAAAAAACTCTTGATAACGGATTTTCACCCTTCAACCAGGGTGCTGAACTACTTTTTGCTAGTCCGGATTATTTTTTTCGGATTCTACGCCCCAAAATCTATAATAATCAACCATAAAATTGCTTGCCCCTAAAAGTTCGGATTTTGGCACTCTTAACTGCACTCTTTTTACTTAAAAAGTATTGATTATACGAAAAAAATATAAAAACCTTTTTTGTATAGAATTTTATAAGCTACAATTTTTTTCATAACAATTTTTCTCGAAAAATTGATCGTTTTTGAGATATTTGTAAAAAACTAGAATTTGCCCACCTTTACCCCCTAAAAAAACAAAAACCCGTCACCCAAATTAAGGGTACTTTTAGGGTATGCTTAGGAAATCAAAATAAACGTCTCCACCAAAATCCAAGTTGGTCGGAATTTTTTCTTAGTAAAAACGTTTATTTCCTAGGCTAAAGAAGAATAAAGTTACGAATGTAGATTGCCCTGTCCTTACTTTTAAGGAACTATTATTTTGTAACGCCTAAATTTTTAATCTTATGTCAAAAAAATTTTCCATAAAAAAATAAAATATAATCTTTTCAGTTTTTATTCGCATCTTAAATTATACAAGAAAAATTGTTTGTACTAAATTTAATAATACTTTTTTTTTTTTTGGGATCAATGTGGACTCCTTGAAAAAAAGGTTGTTGGATAGTGGGAAGCACATTTTCATGTAGTGATTTGAAACAAAAAACTCAAATATATTTTTATTTTATAGACTTGTCTCTATCGTACTACCTAGAATTTGACATTTATATTATATTAATAAATAACAAATGGCGAACTTGTAAAAATTTTTTTGCAAATATCGTATTTTTTTCCTTAAAAATCGATAAAAATAAGAAATTATTCATAAAAAAAAATCATTTTAGGTAATACGATAACTTCTAGAGTGTAGAACAAAGTTTTAAAATTATAACCCGATCAGTTGATTACAATTTCAATTCTACTTCCCACCAGCCTACAAAAAGTGGTTTCGAGAAAACGCGTTTAGAGATTTAGTAACAGATGTATGTTACAATAAAGGCACAATTCCACTGAGGCAACACGTAGCGGGCGATATTAACGCATGATATTACACAGTATTTCAATCGAAGGAACACGAAGCGACAAAAAGCAAGAATCTTTGCCGCATACTTATACATGTGGATTGTTGTTGCCAGGACGCAAGTGTCACCTTTCGATATTTTTCAGCGTGTCGGACAATGTCGCCGCTATCCAACAGGTCAGGCGCAATTCCACTGAGGCAACACTGAACGACAAGAGGCATGCTACATGTTTCCTAGTGTTGCTTGTTTCTCTGTGTGCGACTATGTGCCACATATTTTAACAATGTCGCATGCGGAATTTGACTCCCCGCATCGCATGCGCTTTGTCGTCTATGCTTGTAGCATGCGTCTTAAACGATTCCATCAAGGCAACTTCAGTTTGGTGCATCAAATAAAAGCTCAAATGCAAACCATTTCCCTTTTTTGGTAGGAAATGAACCACTCTTCTTTGATTGTAATTTTTTTCTCTCACGATGGAAAGCTGAACGCAAATTCTTGATTTTCTTTTTCATATCAATCATAGTACAATTGTATTTACTCGCTAACTGCTTCAGCTTATCATTTTTTATCCGGTTATCTTTGTAATCACTAATTTTATTATTCCATAACTCAGGTGAATTATGATAATCTTCAATAAACAATGTAGTTTTTTCAATATTCCACTCCATGTCGCATGATACAAGTCGCACCGATCCACTGAGTGTTGGATAGTGGCGACATTGTTCGACTCGAACATGAAATGAAACATGTCGAGAGGCGACGCATGCGGCAAAGATACTTGCGCCTTGTCGCTTCGTGTTCCTTCGATTGAAAGACTGTGTGTAGCATGCGGCATTGACGCATGCTACATGTTGCCTAAATGTTGCCTCAGTGGAATTGCGCCTGTAGTGGATCAGTGCGGCTTGTATCATGCTACAATATTAAAATTTGTAGCACATATGTATGTATGTATTCTCACACCTAAAACAGGCAACAATAGAAAACATGTAGCATGCCTCTTATAGGGAATTAGTAATTACAAAGGAGCCAGGCTTGGCCCAGGCTTACGCCAATAATGCTAGCCATTGCTGGGCCAAGCTTGGCACCTAACACTAGGCCAACATACAAATGCTAACATCGTTCAAGGCTCAGCCAAGGCTTGGCGACCAATATAGTACTAATACTGGCCCAGAGTCTAGCCAGGCTCTGGCACAAGACTTGGCCAATGCTATATCGGCCCATATAGTTCCGAGCAGCGACACGTCCAAAAGAGGGGGTAGGTTTTAACTCCCCCCCCCCTCCCCAGCCCTGAATTTATCGATATGCATTGTGTAATTTAACAACTGTGATCCATATAAAATATAAATTACATATAATTTAAAAAAAATTGAAGTCATCTCACAGCAATACTGCCTTAATTTAATCTGCGCCTGTATATTGAAAGTTGTGTTGGTATAAATTAAAACTCACAATTAAATGTATTTGTGAAAATAACTACCACAGATACAAATATGCATATCCTTTAATTTCCATAATATATGGACTATAATTTACTTTTATATGGAAGAAAATTAACATAATATTCAATATACAAATCCCTAGTGCCCTTGAATAATACATATAGGCAATTAAGAGAAACCTTTGTATATAATAAAATATAGCTTCAGTGAAGTAATTTTTTTTTGTTTTAAAATATCCATAAAAGATGAAAACCGCAAGAGATAAAATTGTGATGCCTAAATATACAGGGTTCTCCAATAGTGCGTCCGGCATTGTTTTACGCCCAAACTATTGAAGATAGAGTTTTAGGATAAAAAATGTATTATATATATTGACCCTAAAGAATTTCAGGAAAATATTTTCAACCCCCTAAAACCGCTCCTTGGGGGGTAGTTTGAGGGGTACATATATAATATATATAATCATAAATCTTTACAAAGTGCATTATTTCTACTTTTTGAATTTAAGATAATAATAAAATTCCATAAATATTTAACGA
The DNA here is from genome assembly GCA_949319165.1 of Sialis lutaria. Classification (NCBI taxonomy): domain Eukaryota; kingdom Metazoa; phylum Arthropoda; class Insecta; order Megaloptera; family Sialidae; genus Sialis; species Sialis lutaria. The sequence goes on along the minus strand of OX439243.1, from coordinate 8,280,981 downwards.
AATTAGAGCACTTTGAGTAAAACTCTAAAATTTGATAACAAGTCGCCATAATTTTTAAACAATTGAAAGTATGAAAATTTTTTGTTTTACGAAAGTTTCTTATTTTTTTATTATCCTTACAAATATGTACTTTTTGATATACCATTCCATTTGATTTTACTGAGAAACGGGCATGTACCCCTCAAACTACCCCCCAAGGAGCGGTTTTAGGGGGTCGAAAATATTTTCCTGAAATTCTTTTGGATCGATATATATAATACAATTTTTATCCTAACTCTCTATCTTCAATAGTTTGGGCGTAAAACAATGCCGGACACACTATTGGAGGACCCTGTATAAATCATTTGTTAAAGTGGATAATAATTTCACTATTTTATGGAAATTTATTTAAAAGGTATTCGAGTAACCGAAAAGTTTTAAATTATGAACGAGAACCGGAATTCTTGATTAGTGAATATTTGATGTGAGGAAAATTAAGATTTACTTTGGTAATAATGGGCTTTTCATATATCTAACTAACGTATGGTGGTGCCTTTATATGACAATGTACAATATACTGGAGCGCCTTTTAACTTCACGGTTTTATTTCATTAAAGAGCTTATATTTAAATGTTAAATAAGATGAAGCTTAGTAAATGAATTTATAAAAATAGAAATTAAATATCTACGAATTGAAAAAATAAATATTTATATAATGTTGATGTTGTTTAAAATAAGACTTTATAGAATAACGCATTGGACACAGTATTACCCGGGGATATAAATTTAATCTGTAATAAACATTTTTTTCACTTACCGCAAGGGGTTATCTATAAATTACTTCATACGTTAAGAGGACGGTAGGGGGGGGAGCTCTTCAAAGTATAACAAGGAGATGGGGAGTAACACGCTTTGTAACGCCACATATAAAAAAATAAAACAATGAATTTTATTTGAATTATAAGAGCAAAAATATGCGGAAAAATTAATATGTTGTAAGTAACTCGTGGCCGGTGGAGTTTTTGGGAAAATTTCAAACGTGCATGGTCTTTCATATAAATAAAAATAATATAAACAAGCAAGGACAAAGAAAGAATTCATTTTTTATTTTTTCATTGATTTTGATAACCTAATTACTGTTTTAAATTTGAGTGACGTCACCACGGGGGGGGGGGGGTCAAACGAATGTGACAACTTTTGACAAGGCCGGGGAAGTGGTAAAAAAAAACACGAAATTGGTTTGACGTAGTTTATGAATGGTCCCTAAACTATTAACGCAGCGCACGCGAAGGTAAATAGGTACATTTCTGACAACTGTTTTTTTCGACACAATGAAATGTACACAAAATATCCATAAATTTGCCAAGACCTGCCACATCATCAAGCCGATCATCGCCGCCCAACACGAAGAAGACTGCTGCCCACCTCCGGAAGTCTAGGTCAAGGATACCACTAGCATCAAGACGATTGACGCCGCCAACACGAAGAAGACTGCCGCCCACCGCCGGAATCCTATGCCGAGGATTGCCACCCGTCTAAAGACGATCGACGCCGCCCACCCTGAAGGAGTCTACCACCAAGACGATCGACGCCACCAACCCGGAGAAGACGGCCGCTCACCTCCCAATTACCGCCGTCCACACCACGACGTCCGACGCCACCACCTGTCCGAAGACCATCGGAGACGCCTTCAAGAAGTTCGACGCCGCCTGTGCCGATATTAAACTATCGTGACACCTTCAAGGATCGACCTGGTTTTCAGCACAAGTAGAAACCAACCCACGTTGTGCTCAGTCGCCATCCATAGAACTTTCGTGGACGCCGTTGTCAAATTCGACATCGCCTGCGAGCACCTTCAAACCATCACTGACCAATCGAAGACAGCCGACGCCCGCACTGTAGCTACCCAGACGATAGTCCGAACTGCAACTTCCCGCCGACGAACCTCGAACATCCCTCCAGAGAATTGTGTGATTTGTCCGCCTCCGTGGAGTCTTACTAAACACGGAAGTCCGCCGAAACGACCACTCCGAAATTTACCACCGTGGGGTCCAGCAGCCACGAACAGCATCACAACCGAATCCCCGTCATCGCCAAACAAGACGCAAGATCGCTGGCCGCAGCAACTCACACCTATCGACGTCAGCCCGAGGTCCCCGACATACAGAAAGCGGATTCTCACCAGGGCGTCCGACAACCTCACCTGGGCGCGAATTCTAAAGGACCGGAAGAAGCGCTCCATCTCAGCGAAAACCCTCAAGATCACGCCCGCGACAGGAACTTTGTGCATCCGACGCGACCGCTGAACAAGCCGTCCCACCAGTCATCACCCCGCCAACAGAAGATATCCCTGCCAAAATACTATAATCTAATATATCTATACAATTTGTAAATATTCATTTAATAAAATACATTTATTTTCCTCATTGTTTATGCCCGTGTTTAATTGAAAACAACAACACACACGTAGAGCATAACAAATTATACACCTAAAACTTCCTCGTGAAACATTTTATCTATTAGTAAAAACCAGAATAAAATCCCTTCACTAGTTACTGAGAAAATCGTGCACAGACAGATATTTGCAGAGGGACTTTGTTTTATACTTACGCGCACAAAATATTCTATTACAGTGATGCCTCGCTCAACGAACGCCTCGCATAACAAACGCTGCGCACAACGAACTTTCTGTTCGTTCATTACGCAACTCACATAACGAACCTCGCTTCACTCAACGAACCTCACTTCACACAACGTACTACATCGTATTTCATTTTGTCGCCCGAACGCTCCTACGTATCACGAAGTCGCCCGAACTTCCAAGGTCGCACGCAGTCGATGTTCAAACTTGCACGAATATGCATCAACGCGCGTCAGTCGTTCTTTTCTGCGCTTAACTCACACACGAGTTTGTTTTAATAAATGTGATTTTGTGAGTGAGGATTTGACCCTGCAAGCCTCGGTAGACTCTCCTAAATCTGAGTCTGACTAAAAAATAAAAAAAAAACGGTTAATGTTACAGTACCATATTTTATGCTACAGAATGAATTAAAAGTTTTAACATGTATTGTTATGGGAAAACGCGTTTCACATAACGAACTTTTCGCTTAACGAACTTGCTCCTGGAACGAATTATGTTCGTTATGCGAGGTATCACTGTATTTCTAAATATAGTAATTAATTAATAAGCAATTACTTAATTAAAGCATATTGCCTGTAGATGTGTTAATAAAATGATAGCAGACAATAGAGAAACAATTTCAAATATGTATATGTAATAATCTCTCTGGCAAATTTCGTGGACATTTTAACATGTAGTAATTTATTAGTTAAACTTGAGAGCGCATAATTTAGAAATATCCTAAGGTGTATATCTATATATACATACATGTAGTATTGTTTGAAACATTTACAACAGAGGCGCAACATAACATGTTATATTGTTTACTATGATATTAGAATCTTACAGTCCAAGAATTCGAACATGAATTTGGTAAGCGAAAATTAATTATGCATATGATATATGATATTAAAAAAAAGTCAAATGTAAGATATTATATTTAGCATAAACTATTATTCAGATTTCTTTAGTGGGCTATACATCGTTCATATACCGGGTGGTCTATTTAAATTGAGACAAGCAAATATCTCGAAAATTAAGGTTTTTCAGGGATAATGTTTGGTATAAAAGTTTCAGGGTTCGAAAGGGGAAAACCAATGGAGATAAAATTTTTGACTTTGAGTGGAGGTTTTAAGGTCATATTGGGGTCAACTTCATTTTTTTAAATGGAAACCTATTTCTTTTTTTACATATTCGTATTTTGCAGAAAAAAAGAAACAACTTTTGTCTAAAAAGTTTTTTCAAAATTCTCAATTTTAACCTATTTTTTCTTAGTAAAAATATTCAAAATATAAAAAAAAATTTTTTTTAAATCCTAAAATTAAGAAAAAAAATCATTTTTTAAATTTAATTGTTACTTAAACATGTATAATTAATAATTATAAATAATAATTTCGAATTTTTTTAATAAAAACAAACAAAAAAATAAAAAAATAGCTTAAAAAATGCCCCTGAATTTGAGGATTTTGAAAAAACTTTTTAGACAAAAGTTGTTTCTTTTTTTCTGCAAAATACGAATATGTAAAAAAAGAAATAGGTTTCCATTTAAAAAAATGAAGTTGACCCCAAAATGACCTTAAAACCTCCTCTCAAAGTCAAAAATTTTACCTCCATTGGTTTTCCCCCTTCGAACCCTGAAACTTTTATACCAAACATTATCCCTAAAAAACCTTAATTTTCGAGATATTTGCATGTCTCAATTTAAATAGACCACCCGGTATGTAAGTGTTTTTTGTTTTTTTTTTAGAAATGGTAGTGTTTTATAGGTGGTTTATTAAAATTGAAACAAGCAAATATCTCGAAAATTAAGGAAAATCAGGGAAAATGTTTGGTACAAAAATTTCCATGTTACTTCGAGGTCAATGCAATTTTTTAAATGGATTTCTACTTTTTTTTAGATTAGTATTCTTCAATAAGAGAAACAACTTTTGTATGAAAAGTTATTTAAAAATGTATTTTTTAACATTATGTTAAAAAAAATCCTATTTTTTTCAAATACTTTTTATCGTAAACATCTAAGAGAAAAAGTTTCAAATTTTTTTGGGCGATAGTTAGCTGTGCTTACATAATTTTCTTTATGACTATTGGATTTTATAGCTGATAATGTTCTCTTTATAAAAATGCTAAAATTAATAAAAAATATCGAAAAATAGTGTGCTATGCATATTTAATAAAATACAAACAAATGATAAAAAAATTTAAAACAATAATTTCAGATATGTGTAGGTACCTTATTTCGCAGCTTTTTAACGTTTTTGAGTATTATTAATAAAAAATATAATTACCTAAATACAATAAATATTTTTTCCTTTATCAATTCAAAAACATTAAAATTTGCGAATAAATGACATAAAATAAAAACCTGAAACAATTGTTTTAAATGTTTTAATCATTTGTTTCCATTTTATTAAATCTGCATAGCACACTATTTTTCGTTATTTTCTATTAATTTTTTACTTGTTATAGTTATAACTTGTTTTCTATCAATTTTACCATATAATACACTTTTATAAAGAGAAAATTTTCAGCTATAAAATCCAATATTAATATACAGATATTCCATTTTAAAAAAGTTGTATTTCAATATACTTATTATGTTTCTCTGAAATTTGATATTCAGTTGTTTTTTTCTGACATATTATTCATCCCGGAAAAATACTGACACTTTGACCATTTGACCGATCATCTGGCCCCAATAATAACAAAGTTAACAATTATCACTCGGTTCTTGCGAACACCTTGTATATCCTATAGTAGTTCCTAGCTTTGTTAATATTAGAAAAGTTTTGAAATATTGTCTAGTTGGATTATTGAGTGCCATCTAGTGGCATTGCTTGTAAATAAATAAATAAACTATACAGTACCAGACACTAGTGTGTGAGGCTTAACTCGAACTTTTTTTTTTACTTGGATCAAATCACTCGAATATACAAAAAATTTAGGGATTGCAATCCCGGGATCCCGAATCCCGGGATCCCGCCTAATAATTTGATCTCGAAATCCCGGGATTAGAGACACATAAATACCGGGATTTCGGGATTTTTTCATAAATGAATTTGCATGTGCATTCTGTTATTTTTATGAAGATATTGTAACGCTAACCCATATAGAAAGTGAAATTTTTAAATTTGGCGCCAACACATCTGTTTGCAATAAAGACGACCCTTTTAGAAACTGTACACTTGCAAGGGTCTACTGGCTGCATTGTCTTTTCCAAGAATGTGTAAAAAAAATGCATTTTAACAAATTTTAAGTATCGGTATACAATATATATTTACCATTTACGTCTAGGGTGTATAAAGCTATCGACATAGAATTATGAGTGACAACACCACAGTGACTTCTAGTATCTGATTACATTTCTTTTTACATAGATCTGAATATCAAATATTTATGGCAGTTACATCATAATAAACACTTGTAAAGTATCTACACAGTATAGATTTTGAATGGTGAATTATTAGTAGTTAATTATTATGGTCAAACATAGATAAATGTGTTAATAAAACATATGTTGAATTAAATAGTGAACAAGAATTTTCTGTGTGGAAATACTTTTTTTGCGGGAAGTTAATGGAAAATCTGCAAAATGCAAAAGATGTAAACAAAGAATTAAGATTCAACAAATGGACTTGTACGCATTTAAATTCTATTTATAAAATCAATTTATTATTTTTCCACGAAATTTCACTGTATGTATATTTTTCATAATCATACGTAAAACCGTAAGTACACATTTCAAAACTAGTTTACAAGTTATTAAATGGTTAAATAATTTTTTTACAAAATAAATTGTAATCCCGGGATCCCGGGATTTGAAAATGATCTAATCTCGAAATCCCGGGATTGAAAATTTTGATCGGGATTGCAATCCCTAATAAATTTAAGTGTCTCAATTTTGGAAACGCAGACGTATTAGCCCAAGAGACGGGGCATCCTTTTCTGCAGGGATCTGTTTTTTTAATGAAAGTTAATTTAAATGAATGATTGATAACAGTATAGTACATTGCTCATTGGTTGCCTATCAAAATTTGGCCGCAATTACCATTAATTAATTAAATTGTAATTCATTTTTTGGAGTAAATTGCAGCAATATGTTTTTTTAATGAAACCAACGCCATTTGAAAGAAAATGATGTAAAAAATAAAGAAATTAATGGTTGCCCGCTCTCAATCAGCCGCATCTACAAGGTAGCCAGGTGTAAACAGGTATATTAATGTTGATAATTTGCACCTACTTGTTTTTTTTAAAAATGATATACTAAATTGTAGATTAATTTTTGCTTAACACGATAGTATATGGGTGCCTGTAAAAAAATGGCCGCAAATAGTGGTTGACTGTATTTGAATGAATCACTTTTGTTTTAAATGACAGTGAGCGAGAGAGGAGGAATGCGTGCGCTGCTCCGTGTTGTAGACAAGGATACTACACACTACACATGTTACTTGCTATACGCATAGTTTTATTTATTTCATTGTTGTAAAAGTATATATAGACGCAAATACCTAAACTTACATTTTTCAACTATTTTGCTTTTTTTATTATTAATGTGTAAAAATGAAAACGTGTTTTTTGTGCCACACTAGCATCATTGAATAAAAAAAATTATATATTATTTATATAATCAATTAAGGCAATAAAATATGTATTTCATAATAATTACATAAAAAAAAACTATTACTGTTTTAGTGATATTTTTATTATTAAAAGCATTTATTTAACATCACTTTTTGTATGTATGTATGTGTGTTAGTTAAGATCAAATATTGCAATCAAAATTTCGACTAGTTCTAATTAAGCTAATGTCACCAAAACAGTAATAGTTTTTTTTATGTAATTATTATGAAATACATATTTTATTGCCTTAATTGATTATATAAATAATATATAATTTTTTTTATTCAATGATGCTAGTGTGGCACAAAAAACACGTTTTCATTTTTACACATTAATAATAAAAAAAGCAAAATAGTTGAAAAATGTAAGTTTAGGTATTTGCGTCTATATATACTTTTACAACAATGAAATAAATAAAACTATGCGTATAGCAAGTAACATGTGTAGTGTGTAGTATCCTTGTCTACAACACGGAGCAGCGCACGCATTCCTCCTCTCTCGCTCACTGTCATTTAAAACAAAAGTGATTCATTCAAATACAGTCAACCACTATTTGCGGCCATTTTTTTACAGGCACCCATATACTATCGTGTTAAGCAAAAATTAATCTACAATTTAGTATATCATTTTAAAAAAAAACAAGTAGGTGCAAATTATCAACATTAATATACCTGTTTACACCTGGCTACCTTGTAGATGCGGCTGATTGAGAGCGGGCAACCATTAATTTCTTTATTTTTTACATCATTTTCTTTCAAATGGCGTTGGTTTCATTAAAAAAACATATTGCTGCAATTTACTCCAAAAAATGAATTACAATTTAATTAATTAATGGTAATTGCGGCCAAATTTTGATAGGCAACCAATGAGCAATGTACTATACTGTTATCAATCATTCATTTAAATTAACTTTCATTAAAAAAACAGATCCCTGCAGAAAAGGATGCCCCGTCTCTTGGGCTATATCTTAAATTTGTTGGTGAAAGATTATGTTTTTGACCCAGTATGCAGTATGGCGTTGTACTGTTACACCACTGTATTGTTTCATACACGTATATTATGTGTGTAAGTGCTTAAAATGCTATTATGTCGTCGCCGGTCTCTGAACAAACACCGGCTTAACTTGGTCTAATAACAGGATGTTCCACGTTTCTCACTCGAGGCGCGCCGCATTGCTGATAGGATCACACGGATTCTTACACTCGTAAATGCGTGCAGTTACTGGTGTAAGTAAGAAAGGGATATAATTATTACGCGGATCTGTTCGGGGTTTTCGACTTTTAATATAATAATATGTAGAATAGGCATGATGACTAATTTAAAAAAAAAACTATTCTATAATGATCTTAACCTTACGTATCTCCTATTTCCAAATAAATACTTATTTCTGCAGAAAATAAAGGTTTAATCGCAAAAATTGACTATTTTATAACTAACTAGCGGAATCCCGCGGCTTCGCTCGCGTAAACTTCGAAACTAATTAGAACCCTCTATAAGTAATAGGGGATGACATATTACATTTTTTTTATATTGATTTTTATTCATTACTTATAAAAAAACGTAAATATCCCGGATCTCAGTTAAATTTTTTTTTTAAAACTAACCTCCGTCTACTCTCGCCATTAGGGGTTGAATTTCAAATTATTTTATTGCAGATTAAATCCATCCTAGTCCCCGTCGAACTTTCATTTTTAATTGAATATTAATTTGTCCGAATTTTAATATCATGAACAGTTATTATTATTATTCCCATAGGGGTTGAATTTAGTAACTGATATTTCTCTTGTAAAATACCTACTTATGCCATGTTTCATTCGGTGAATACAAAAAAAAAAAAATATTTTACAAATTTTTCCACCCCCCTAGCACCTTAGGGGTTAAATTTTGGGAAATGCTGAAATAATAGTTTCACTATTTATATTTAAGAGTATTTTCGATAAGATTCAATTAAATGCGAACAAAAAAAATATTTTTTATATAAACTTTGACACCCTGTTTTAACCCCGTAGGGGTTGAATTTCGAAAAATCCTTTCCTAGTGGGTGCTTACATCACAAAAGGAAGACACCTACGAAATTTCACGTTTCTAGGTCCAGGGGTTTGGGCTGTACGTTGATATATGAGTGAGTGAGTGAGTGAGTGGTTAAGTACAAACTCTTTTATAGATATAGATTTTGAATTTGACACCAACACGCTCGCAGGTTACAATTCAGAGTTGTGACGTCACACTCCTTGTCAACAATAATCAATCATTCAGAGTTAGATAATAATTTAATTATTTTGTGAGTTAAAAATGAATTCCAAGGTATATAAGTTCTTCAATAAGGTATTTACCTAATAATCTTGGAAGAGTAATTGATATATTTGTCTTAAATAAAAGTCAATCACGTTGACGTTTACTGATGCGTGACGTCATTCTCGCTGATTGGTGTTTCAATAAATATGGTGGATTGCTATATTTTGCATTTTTATTTTAGCAAAAATTATATTAATCTCGCCTTTATAAAAATAAATACATTTTTAAGAATCTTATTATATTCGCAAATTAATAGGGTATCGATTTTCGTATGATCTCGTATGATCTTGTTCTGACGCTGTTTATCCTTATTTTTAAGGATAAACAGCGTCAGAACAAGATCATACAATAGCTATTCTAAATTTAGGTTATATACAAAAGTAAGGCTTGAAAAATAAAGAAAAATGTATATTCTATTATATTCTATAAATAACCTGTTAAGTAAATTATCTAGATCAGCGATTCTCAACATGTGGAGCGCACCCCCTAGGGGGGCGTGATAAAACTGAATTGGTGGGGCGCGAGCATATCGAGAAAAAATATTGTTAAAAAATTAAAAAAAAAATTTTTTTTAAAAACAAGCTTTTACATATGCACTAAAAAGTAAAAAATAAGTTTTTTTTTCACAAAGTCTTCCAGAATTCGTATGACTAAAAAAGCTTGTGGCGTTCATTTAATATTTAATGTAATATTTAGAAATATAAAAAATGTCGAAAATATCAATATAGGAAAAACTACATTTTCTACTATAAATTAATATTTTCAAATCTTCCATTAAATTGCATTAATATTATGTTAAAATGCATATATGTATAATATTGTATAATGTATATACATTATACATATATGTATACATTAATATTTGGAAATCTAGATTCAAATAGGACAAAGAACCTTTTGCTAGTTTAATTTAGTATTTTAAATTCCTGGTTAATTTATCGCACATGAAAGAAATATTTAGTAATCTAGATTCAACATAGGAAAAAAGTGTAAATTTTTATTTCAAAATATTACATGAAATATTTGGAATTCTAGATTCAAAATAGAATTAAGGGCTAAGAGTTTCTCAACGGAAAAACTACATTAGCTACTTTCAATGAATATTTCGTAATATTCCATAAAATTCCATATATTATGTACATAATTTATATCAAATATAATATAAAATATTATATCCTGTGAATATTTTGAAATTATATTCAACCTAAATGAATATTTTCAATTAATATTATTTAATTGTACATTAAATTCCTGGATAATTTGATATAAACTACAGGAATATTTTGGCTTCAAGATTTATCATATGAAAAAGGGCTAAGAAATACCGAAAAGAAATACTACCTTATCTATTTTATAAATTCATATTTCAAAACATTAACATACATTGAGTTTCAGGTTTATTTAGTATCAACATTACATTAATATTTGATCTACTATAGATTTTTCCAATATTGATATTTTCGACATTTTTTATATTTCTAAATATTACATTAAATATTAAATGAACGCCACAAGCTTTTTTAGTCATACGAATTCTGGAAGACTTTGTGAAAAAAAAAACTTATTTTTTACTTTTTAGTGCATATATAAAAGCTTGTTTTTAAAATTTTTTTTTTTTTTTTATTTTATTTTATCCATTTTTAGTCTAAAGTTATTTATTTTTTTACTATATTATATTATATTCATTGCATCATAAGACCAGGCCCAGATAGGGGGGGGGGGGGCTAGGAGGGCCATATGGCCCGGGTCCTGGTATCAGGGGCCTCGGCGTCCCGAAAATTATTTATACTTTACATTTTTACATTTTTTGATACTAATACTATTTTTAATAGAGATTATTTAAAAAACATAAATATACTACAAAAAAACACACCTTTTAGAAAAAGTACTTAAAAAAACCTCACGGTTTTTAATACTAAATAATATCAGGAAGAAACAAGAATTTTACTAGTACGAAAGTTGTTTGGAATGTCCTTACGTTGAAGCTCTCTCAGGGTCTGCATAAGACTAAAAACCCTTTTTACTTCCATGTTCGAAGAAATGGAAGTATTGTTATTACAATACGTCAAAGAATCGTTAGTTTTTATTTTAAAATGAACACTAAAAATTTGATTGTATATTCGCTTCTTTAGAAATGAAGCGCAGATCCAGGGGAGGGGGCATGGTGAAATGACACCCCACACAAACCTAAAAAGTAAAGCAAATTAAATAGAAAAATGCTTATTAAATATACTAAAGTAAATTTTTTTGTCTATTTCACAGACCATGACCCCCTCCTCCATTGTAAAGTTAGACTCGCGTCTCTTAGAAAAACAATACCTACCTATTTAGATCTACAAAATTACACTAACATAAATTAATTTATATTTAATATTTTTCAATAATGCCATAACAATATAATACATATACATTACATGTATGCATATAGGATGATATAATAACAATAAAATGAGATACTATAATACATATTTATGTATACATACATTTAAATGAAGAAATAAAGCTAAAACGGCTAAATCTTTTCTATATGTCAATATAATCACTACAAATAAAATTTATAATACATACCTGATATTTATATAAAATTCGATAATTTTTCAATAATTTTCTTCAATTTATAATTTATAATCTTCAATAATAATTATCATTTCTATTATTTTGAATTATTTGTATTATGAGTATTATATTGCAAAATATTTTGACAAAACATAATTTAATGTTATTGTCGAAGCAAACCATGGTTACGAAATAATTTGAATTATGAAATAATACTTGATCGCGCAGGCAGGATATTTTATTATATTAGATACATCAAAAAAGACCTTATAATGAAATAACATAGCTATAAAAATGATAAAAAAGTGCATTGTCACGGAGAATACACCATATTTGAAAATTTGACGAAAATCGTACGACGGGAAGTTCGTTAAAAATCGGTCGGAAGATTTGTGTTCCGGGACACTCATACATAGTTACATAGCATTTGAGTTAAGTAAAAGCTTGTAAAAATTTATTTAATTTACTGAAAGAAAAGCAATAAAATACATTCTGACATAATAAAAAATAAAATACACGTTTACATTAACACTGATATAATATGTAGTTACTAGAGATGTAACGAATGTATGATTTTAAACATTCGCGAATGCGAATGCGATTGCGAATATTAACTGTCGAAATTTGCGAATGCGAATATTGACTGGTCGATTTTCGCGAATGCGAATGCGAATATTGACTTTTTGAAAAAAAGCTAAAAAAATACGGTCTTCTGATTAAAATAGATATTTTTATTTGTTAATACATCATATTATATTCGCAAAAATATTCGCAACTTTACCTGCGAATGCGAATACGAATGTTTAAAAATGTGCTAATGCGAATGCGAATACGAATGTTTAAAAATGTGCGAATATTCGCGAATGCGAATGCGAATATTCGTTACATCACTAGTAGTTACACTTATAAATAGAATTGTATCAGTACTGTACAATGTATTTAATAATTAACTTATCAGTATTAAATTAAAAACCAGATCAATAATTATTAGTGACTCCCTTGGGCCTGTCTTGCAAAGCAAAGTTTTTCGAAACATGGTCTAATAATAGAAATTGACACTAAGCATTTTTTTTATATTTAGCTGAGATCTAGTTTTCAGTGAAAATTATTGTATGAGGGTAGGGAGGGCGCGATGAGAATTGTGATTGAAAATTGGGTCACAAATACTAAATGGTTGAGAAACTCTGATCTAGACCTACATTTAAAATACTAACAATCATAAGAGTATCACTTTAAATCTTACAAGTACATGGCAATGTGCACTCTATCATCTAATAGTTTTTCATTATAGACAGATCATTAAACTGATATACTACTATTATACTATAAGATAATTTTCTAATATACAGTACATCGAGGACGCAATGTATCTTGCTTTATCATAATTAAATTTTCGAATCATTATTGATCACTTACTGCTGTGTTTCTCAACAAGTGTATCGTAAATAATTTTAGATAGAAACTGAAATGATATTAACTTTATTTATAACTCTCGCCGAGAGTTTCGTTTATAAAAAAATATTAAACATTAGTAAAAATTAGTTATTTGATGTTAATCTTTAACTCAAAAATAAATAAATAAATATACAAGATTTGTTTTATTTCAAAATTTATTTGTTTATTATTTATTCATTATATTATAAAGCTCAGTGTCTGTCTGTCTTTTTATGTGCATATAACTCGAAAACTACTTATCCGATTTACGTGTTTTTTTAGTTATTTATAAATATGTTTTTTGCCCAGGATATATTTTGTTACGTTAGGTAACAAAAGGAATAAACAGTGACGATAATAGTAAATCAAGTCTGAAAAAATCGTAAATATTTCGGTTCTTATTGAGATACGTGTTTTTTTTTTCTTAAAACTAAAACCCCACCACCATGGTATTTTTCTCGCCGGATCTATTAAAACAAATTAGAACCCTCCATATGTGACAGGGGGTGGAATATTAACTCCCGTGCGAACCCTGGTCGCTTCCGCTAGTTACATATAAAATGAAAAAATAAATACATATAAAAAACTCACACAACTTTTTCTAACAGTCAGTTACGTAAGACGAGATTTCAGTTCCAAAACCCGATACGATACGAGACTTACCTTACTTTCATCTCGTATCAAGTACAGCCCTAATTATAAATAAAAAAAATTACTACCTACGTAGTGATTTTGTATAAATATTTTTGAATCCACCAAATATTTATTCCTACTTATCAAATATTTTCAAGAAATAGAATTTGTTCAATTCTAAACAAATTGTCGATGTGATCCAATATGTTTTCAGATGTATCTCTATCTACAAAATGTTGAGAAACACTAACTTATAAAGCATTACACTTAAGGCAACATTGTCACCTGCCATTGTAACTGACAAGACCATGTGTTTAATGGCTTGACTATGTTAAGTGAGCTCTATTATAGAGCTAGTGCAATATATAGCTTACGTAAACTGAATTATTCTGTAATCAGATGCTTGTCTTATTTGTTAAGAGCGTACATCAATATTCAATAGTAGGCGTTCACTTCGAACATGACGATAGAAGATAGGGTTCCCACAAATTATCTTATATATACAGATGTGGATTAAGCTAAAATTGAACTAATAAGAAATTATTGTAATAATTTGGGTTTAAAAATTCTGAACTCATGGGATAAAAGATGGACACGTGCGAGTAAAACTAGCGTCCTAAGGGTTCAGTACCGTTATATAAAACTTAAATATTGATAATAATTAGTTACGTAGACAATGGATCCGATTTACAAGGCGTCTTTGTTTCTTGTCTAATTTTACAAATGTTGAAATTGTGGGTACGGTACGGTATTGGCTACACCAGTGGTTCCCAAAGTGGTCCCTACGGACCCCAAGGAGTCCCTGGCATCGTTCAGGGGGTCCGTGGAAAATTAAAATCGATTTGGGGGTCCCTGAACAACGTCAGGGGGTCCGCGCACATTTTTATTAATATGGAAGTTAAAATAAATAACAATGAATAAATTACACTGGCCGACAGCCATTTTGCTGCAGGGCATACAACAACTTTTTAAGGGTAATTTGGACACGCTGAATCCAAAAATGGCCACCATTTTGCTCAATCAGCTCTTGTTTTTGCAATATTGCAAAAAAAATGTTTTTTCGATATGCAAACATTCAAATTCGTATATATATTTTTTGAATCAATGACTTCAACCAAAGATCATTCAGAATGTAGCTATGGGTCCTAATTGAACTTAAAAAGCCTTAAATTATATACATTCATAAAGTTATTCCCTTCGAAAATCATTTTTTAAACGAAAAAAAATCTATTTTTTAGCAAAACTTCTGCAATTTTCAAAATTCAAAGCGTATTAACACAAACAATTTTTGTCCAATTTTAATGTTATTCACTAAATTAGTAGCTTTATCTATCTTCTTCATTGTGTTAAAATTTCAACGTAATCGAATAAAAATTGGCGAAGTGGTACTAAAATCAACTGCGCGTGTCAAAATTTAGTCGTTTTTCACCCAGGGTCCGTGGGAAAGTTTTGACTATGAAAAGGGGTTCGTGGGCCAAAAGAGTTTGGGAACCACTTATACCATGAAAGAAAATCGGACTTAGGAATGTAATCACATGTCACTATGCATATGAAGTTTCTTACTCGAAATTTTCCATAGTTTGTTAAAATATAGAGTATTTTTGTATACCGCTCTCTTAAATACTAAATTCTATAATCGACCGCTAAGTTGTAGTGTTAGATGCCAATGATAGATAGTTCAAAAATGATATTAAATTTAATTTTTAACGGTAATCTAAAATTCATATATATATTCTCTATCTCTAAATGTATTTGTATTTGACTGATGTAGTTCGGATTTCCTTCCCTTGCTACACCAGTCTTCTTTTATGGTACGTACTAGCGATGTAACGAATATTCGCATTCGCATTCGCATTCGCGAATATTCGCACATTTTTAAACATTCGCATTCGCATTCGCAAAAAAGTGCGAATATTTTTGCGAATATTCCTTTTTTTTGTAATAATAAAAAATTTTTTTTTTATCTTTTACTTATATTCAATAATTATTTTTAAGAACTTAGGAAGAGACAATATTTATTTTTACTTCCATGTTCTGAAATAAATGGATGTTTGTCTTAGTGAGTACTCCAAACCTATTGATTTTGGGGCTAATCGAATTAAGGGTTTTGGAAATATTCACCCTCCCCCCACCTATGGGACATGGAAGTCATGTATGGTTCACTATATCGTTAATTTCTTCTAGAATAGTACTTTTTTGTATTTAATAGACACTAGCTGACAGTTTCATAAGGGGTTACATACAGTTAGAATTTTCAAAAAAATTAATTTTTTTTATTTCATTTTCGTAATGTAGGTACATTTATTTAAGTACACACGCAGAAAATTTCAAGTCAATCCGGCGATTATATTGGAAGTTACACGCATATTTGTAAAGACGTCTCAGAGCGTTTGAAAGTAAGAGGCCGGAATTAAGGGGTTATATACAGTTAGAATTTTCAAAAAATCGATTTTTTTATTTCATTTTCGTAATTTACATATATTTAAATACACACACAGAAAATTTCAAGTCAATCCGGCGCTTATTTTCGAAGTTACACGCATATTTGTAAAGACGTCTCAGAGTGTTTGAATGTAGGAGGTCGGAGCGGCAGCGCGTTTTTCTCAAATCTGTGTTTATAAAGTCGGTGACCACTATTCCTCGGAAACGGTTGAACCGATCAATCTCAAATTTTAACACAAGTTTCTTAAGAATATTTTTTAGTAATTAATCGAAGATTTTATCTCACCGATAAATATTTATTTTTTTATAAACAATTTAAAGTCAAATTTTTGTCGAAAATCGATATTTTTTTTTGAGAAGCCGCCATTTTGTCAAAAAAAAATATTTTGGTTATTCCTTCGATTAAATACAAGATTATACATTACTTTAAAGAAATTCGTTTGGGTTTTTTTATTTTAAAAGATGCAGTCCAGAAATATCGTGGTCACTGCAAGGCGCCTTTTTTGAGAGGACCTCCTGGAGAACAGCTGTAACAGCATTCGAAATTATTATATTTACAAATAAAAAATGTTAAAATACAATTAAAAGTTGCCGTAATATAGTATGTACAAATTTTTACATTGATAAATTATAAAAGTCTTCTCTTAAAAAATTCTTGAAAAAACACTTTTTTTTGGCCTTCTGACTGTATGTAACCCCTTAATGAATATAAATTTCAGTACCAATAAATAAATAATGTGGTACATATCTATAGTGTTTTGTAATTTGTTTTTATTTAATGATTGGAATTTTCAAAACTTAACATTAATTAACAATTCAATTTTTATTAAACTCGACATGGATCTTGGCTTCTGGGTGTAAGCCGCATTGGTTTGGTCGTGTTATCGGTCAATGTTTCGTCACATATTGCAGTGAACATTTTCAGAACTCTTCTGAAAGTATTAAACTCGATCGACATTTTTTATAATATTCTATTTTAAAAAGCCAAAAACAAAGATTCTGTCTTTCTTAAACAAATTTTCAAAGAACTTAAACACACCAACAATTTAATGTTATTTATTTTATTTTATTAATTAGAAATATTTTGAACTCAACAAACAATAATTAATAATAATTAATTTTTTTCCATAAAATTATCCTAGCTAGCTGAATATGTAAAATATGAATACTACAACATTAATTAAAAAAAAAATACATTAATTAAAAAAAAAAGTCAATATTCGCATTCGCATTCGCATTCGCGAATGTCGGCCGTTAATATTCGCATTCGCGAATGTTTAAAATCATACATTCGTTACATCTCTAGTACGTACAGCGTACAGTACAATACGTATTGAGAATGATAACTTAACTTGAAAGTTTCAGCATTTCGTTTTTTTATCAAATAAATATAAGAGTAATTACTCGAAAAACGGAGAAACTGTGGTTTCTTAATCACTTAAACTAAAATTGCACCTTTACCACACCTTTACTTGATGAGGACTTCTTGTGAAGTCGAAACACGTTTCGAGTGACATAACTTTTGTGGTAAAGGTGCAATTGTAGTTTAAGTGAATAAATGTGACTAGTCAACTTTCATAATATTTATCGTTATAATAGCTATTTCTATGATCACAAATAAGGATAGTATTTTATAATTTGATCATAGCTTTTAACGAAAAAAAAAACAAATAGTACAAGAGCTGATAACATATTTTTCTTCCCTATCTGAGCACTAGACAGACTTACAGAAAACATTAATTCATGTGTTGTACATTATGGGAAAAAAGTCCCAACCTCGACACCCGGGGATAAAAGGGTTAAATTCCTTAGTGAACATGTAATGAAAAAGTGTATGTTTGCCCCATGTGAGCACAAAAAAATGATTTCAGGGAGTTAGTTTATGAAAAGTTAGATAGTGAAAGTGCAATGGACAGACGCGTAGGGTGGGGATAAGGAGTAGGCAGACGCACTCAAACATGTAAAAAAAAATTGAAAATTGCCCCATTTGAGCATTGTAGATTTTTTTTAGGAATGGCAGTTTTTGATCTGTAGATGACCGTAAAACAAACGCAGACGCGTAGGATGGGGATAAGAGGTCGGCAGATGCCCTTAAACATGCAATTTTTTTAATGAAAATTGTCCCATCTGAGCATCGTTAATTTCGTTAGTAAATATAAAAGATCTAAAATATAATTTTATATCATTTTTCATTAAGATTATTTTATTAAAAGGTTTAATGAATCCTATGGGTTTGTTACGACTAGTGTTTCCAAATTCCCGGGAATTTTCCAACGCCGGGAATCGGGAACAGGAAATCGCAATTCCCGGGAATTCCCGGGAAAATCCGGGAATTCTCGAAATTTATATATATTTTTTACATTTTTATAGCTTCTCTAAAAAACTAATAATTAGAACAATAAAAAATTAAGAACACTTTTTTAAATTTAATATTAATCGGTGATTATCTAAAAACAATACCTACTATTACATTTTAAGAAAAAATGTTAATTGAAAATTATAAAGAAAGAAATAATGAGTCATATAATAATGATTTGGATGAGGAAATTTTAATATTAAATAGAAAAATTGTCTAACAATAAGTGGACGCAGAAATTATTTTATATTAGAAATAAAAATAATGTATTTTTAATTTCTTAATTTTTTTCAAAATTTGCCGTCTCTAGCAAAGTGCGCCCCAAAATGGGCACCCCCCCCCCTCTGCAAATAGGCAGTAGTAACACAATATAAAGTTATAAAATGAAATACTATTTTAATAGAATTTTAAAAACAAACAAATATTGTTAGTTTAGACTCTAAACAATCATTGAATACAAACTGACAATTTAAATTTTTACCATAAAATTTTTAATCTTTTCTTTATATTCTTTTATTCTGAGAAAGAATAAAAATGCATTTTTTATTCTTTCTCAGAAAAATACATTGCACAAACAGTTAAAACAACCCTTACAAGAATTACCAGCTAGAAAGGTAATTTAAATTACATCCAGATGTACCAAACAAAAATTTTACTTCCAATCCATATTCTCAACTAAAAGAACATACCATACATTATTGAATATAATAACAATATAAGTGCCCCTACAGTTGAAAGTATATATTTCAATGATTATTTTTATTTCCCGAAATTCCCGAGAAATAATTTTATTTTTCCCGGGATTCGGGAACTGAAAAAACTACAAAATTTCCCAGGAATTCCCGGGAGGAAACACTAGTTACGACCACCATTCGCTCTGTGTTATGAATTTTAACCTTACACACGCCGGGTTAATATTAAATGTTTTATAACATGTGTTCCATAAATCATACATTGATGGCTCTTCAACTCTGACCAATGTTAAAATCGTAATCCTTACAATTTATTTGTTATTATAAGTACTCACCGAATATGTTAAACACATTCACTTTGAATCATGTGTGAAACCAAGTGAACCAAGATATGTTGCAAAGTTATAGTTAGACTTATTGTTAGTATCACGATTTCAATGCGTACTTTAGCTTCATGTATTGAACGTGAAGCCTTGATACCGAGTATATCACAGACATATAAAGGCATAGACTACGCATTCTGCATTACATAATATGTAAAATTTGATTCACAACAGTGAAAATAGAGTTATAACCCAAACAATACTCTATATTTTTTACACTTGTGTTTAAATAACGGTAAATATATAGATCCAGAATATGATATATCTCTTTTTTTGTGAAGAATCAATTTTCGAATCATATTCCATTGTCCATCTTATGCTTATAAAATATATATTATAACTAGTATAGTAATTTGACAGCGGCAATTTTCACCAACTGTCATTTTCGGTGTATTTTTTTAATGTTGTACCATAAGTCAGGGTTACTTGGACTCTTGGGGGCTACTTAAACCCAAAATAATACTCCTAGGCACTGGTTTAGTGAAGTAAATGCTTCATAGCCTGCAAAGTAGTGCAAAGTGCTGTTATCTTGAGGACAAACTGATTGTAAGAATTGCTGAACTAAACCAGTGCCAGCAGCGATTAATCATTTTTTTATTTGAAGGGTGAACGGGAAAAAGAGGCTAAGTCTATTTTTAGTCGAATTAGTGGCAAATCTAGGTACTTTTCGAGCCACATATGTATTAAGGGGAAAACATGCTAAATTCCGTAAAATAAAATTTGAAAGATATTTTTAGAATAAAAGTATCCAAGATATCAATCTTAAAACAGCGATAACTCAAACCAAGATTTTTTTTTACTTACCCTCTTTTTCCCGTGTACCCTTCATTTTGAGTTCATGTAACCCCTCAGGGTTCATTTAACCATGACTTACTTTTTTTTATGTGTACAAATAAAATTTTACCAATAAATAAAAAAAGTTGAAATATTTTTTCACGTTTACTAAAAAATATTTTATTATGATAATCAACAAAAAGTAAATTGATTCGACTTCTGAACAGGTCATAAAATAAATTGGTATGTTTGCACGTAGTTTTACCTTTATTATGTGATGAACAACTGATGAAATGAGGAAAATTTTCAACTTTGAAATTTCTACGGGTAGCTGTTTAAAAGGTATTGCAACCTCAGGAATTTAAATTGTTTAAGTTTTACTAGATGTTTAATTAAAAGTGCGCGTTTAAATGTCAAAAAGAACATTGGAGGATATACGAGTAGGTACATTAATAGTGTGCTTTACAAAATAAATAGTTTCTCTTTTGAATTTTAATTTTATTATTTTTCTAAAATATTTTATTAAAATAACGGTTTATATTCTGGGATTTTGTTTTTTTGTATATGTTACCGGCAAAGAACGTAATTCAGGCATTCTATATAATTCCTAAGAATTCTATACAATGCCTAACGATTTCAGGCAAAGTAAGAAATAATTGTATTGTTATATTAATCAAATAAAGTATTAGTTCAGACGAATATTATGTATATAATTTAAAATTGTTAAAATTAAAAACATATTAGATGTTATTTAGTCATTTAATAACATATTAGGCCAGTATTAAGTAAGATAAATAACCAGTATTTTTGTATTTTATTTTATAATGATGTCAATATCTGTGCCTGAACAAAAATTGGTTGGTTCACCCTATTTATGTTTATATTTCTAGTCTATACAATGCCTAGAAAATTTATAAAATTAAATTCATTTCATACATTGCCTGGTGATTTTTAGGCATTCTATAAAAGACCTAGGAATTCTATACAATGCTGGATTTCATACATTGCCGGTAACATATATATCATATTGGTACCTTCCTCGCAAATTCACCCGCTTGTATTTAAAAATCTGTGAATACTCATATTACTCATGCTGCTGCTATAAATGATCCTTTCTATTTTTATAAATTTTAATAGATAATAAATATATCTATTACAATTTTTTGTTAATGTTACGTTCATAAAATTCATGTGCTAATAAGGGGGGAGGGATAAGTGTGATGATAAGGAAAGGATCTGAATAAACGTGACGTGAAGCAACGTTTGAATTACCTACATCAATTTTTTTAAACTATGGATTTTATTTTTCAGACGCGATACAAAGGACGTTCTTTGTAATGATCAACTTTGACAATTTTTTTGGTTCATAAAAATAATGATTCGTTTTTTGAGACGTCCAATTTTGTACGGGGTTGAAAAATGTTACCAGCAAAGTATGTAATTCAGGTATTCTATATATTTCCTAGGAAATCTATACAATACCTAACGATTTCAGGCAAAGTATGAACTATTTGTTTATTAGAAATTCATTATAAACTTTGCCTAAGCATTATATAGAATACCTAGGAATTCGATATAATGCCAAGATAGTATTAGGAAATGTATTAAATATAAGCCAAAATGATATTAAAAGGGCAGATAGATATTATTTAATTAATTTTAAAAAGTCAAAATTCATATTATGTAAGATTTACGGCCTTTATTGTTAAAATAACAAAGGCCGTAGCAGGGTATGTATTGGAAAAGTGCCCCCGCGTCTTTTCTAATGAAATTTGGAAGTTATAATAGGTTAAAAAAATATTTTTATGATATTTTCAGCCATTTTTAGGGTTCCGTAGAAAACTAGGAACCCTTATAGTTTCTCCATGTCCGTCCGTCCGTCCGTCCGTCTTCAAAAATTTTGAGATAATAACATGAAATTTGGTATACGGTCGTAGATTGACGACCCAAAAACAGAAATGATAAGATTTTTGAAAATAAAAATTTTTTAGACCCCCCTTTCATAAAATGAAAAGTGTTTTCAAAAAAAAAACTTCACCTACACCATTGAGTGTGGTGTCGTTAAAAGGTCTCCTAAAATGCAATAAAAAATGTATCAGAACTTTTTGATTTTAACCCTTTAATCACGATGTATTTGCTCTCCAAAGTCGTTAAAAAAGCGTCCCCCCCCCTCTATTTTCTAAACTATCAATTTAAAAAATCTGAAAAAATTCCAGAATGTAGCTTTTAATTAGTACTTTCACTGAAAAATTATAACGAACATTGTCAAACATATTTTGGACCCCCCTTTCATAGACTGAAAATTGAACTTACATTTTTTCCCACTTATCCTATTGAGTGGGGTGTCATTTAATAGGTCTCCTAAAATGCAATAAAAAACGTCAAATAACTTTTTAATTTTAACCCTTCAGTCGCGATATATTTGCTTTTTAATGTCGCTGTCAGAGCGCCCCCCCCCCCCCTCTATTTTCTAAACCATCGATTCAAAAAATCTGAAAAAAAATCAGAATGTAGCTTTTAATTAGTACTTTCACTGAAAATTATAACGAACATTGTCAAAAATATTTTGGACCACCTTTTCATAGATTGAAAAGTGAACTCACATTTTTTTCATTTACCCCATTGAGTGGGGTGTCATTTGATAGGTCTCCTAAAATGCAATAATAAAAGTCAAATGACTGTTTGATTTTAACCATTCGGTCACGAAAATTTTGAAAAAAACTCTTTTTTATAAATCTTAGTGAGAATGACTACGGAACCCTATCATGTGCGTGCCCAACATGCACTTGCCTGTTTTATTATTTATTCATTTTTGAGAAAATAAGACAACATCTGTACCTCGACTAAACTTGTTCGCTTTACCCTATTTATGTTCATATACATACATAGTCAGCTATCAGTTAGATAGTCTATAGTTCTATACAATGCCTAGGAAATGTATGGAATTAAATTCATTATATACATTGCCTGGTGATTTTAGGTATTCTATAGAATATCTAGGAATTCCATATATTGCCAGTGGCATATTACAATATATTACCTACAATTTATTACATGGTTCACGTAGTTATCCCCTACTAATTTCATAATTTCTAAAAAAATGTGTCATTAATAAAAAACAAGTAAAAAGCGACATACAATAAAAAAATACCTGAGAAAATCATAAAGTACAAAATTATGAAATCCAGCGCTGTCGATCTAACTCCTTCCATATTTTGAGTAATACCTTCGAATGGATGCAGTAGGTTGTAGAAGCGACGACGGGCTGATTATTGCGCCATGAAATCGATTATCCGTGTACCGCAACGCTTCCGGTTTATGTGTGGCGGTTATAACTGTGAAGATATGCCCGTGATAGAACCGCTTGGTTATTTATATATCGGGTATGTGTGCGCAGATTACATACTCCGGTTTTTTGTTTGAATTATTTGGGAATTCCAGATGCGAGGTTTATTTTATTGCGTTGTGGAAGTTGAATTTGTATTTTTATTTGTTTGATAGTGATATATCTCTCTTGAAATGTATGGGTTTATTGATAAAGTATGTGTCAATGTGAGTCGTTTAGAAGCTAAAGAGACTTCCTCTACAATATTGTTGACGTTTTTGTATTTTCTGTATAAAATATCTCCTATGGGAGACACGACTTTCTTATACGTAATACTGAGAGTGAACAGTATACGTGATTATAATATTATTTTAATATATTACTGACAAACATAAAAGATAGAATAAAATTAATTGGACATAAATTAAATATAATATTTTCTATATGCATTAATAATTAAATGATTTCAAATTTTTCTTTTACTATCATGCATCAAATGAATTTAAACGTTAATACTAAACCGGAAACGGATGTTTACTCTTGTCATTTTTTGAATTTCCGAATTATTTTTGAAATAAGAAAAAAAAATTTGAATAAGAATTATCGAGTTTAATATTATCTATACAGAGTGTGCCATTTTAATCAATCACCCCCGTAATTTTTTTTATCTATCAATTAAATCAAAAAATGTTTCAAATAAAAGTTGTTTGGTTTTGAGGGAGACCCAAAATGGCGTTATTATTTTTTGGACGTCTTCATGGTCAAATAGGACCAACATTTTTTTTTCAAATGGAAACCTATATTTTTTATTATGGTATCTTATTGTTTGAGAAAAAACAAGCACCTTTTGTTTTAAATAATTTTTTGTATGACTTCAATTTTTTTTAATATTTAACAAAATAATTTTAGATTTTAGATTTTCACTAATTTTTTACTCGAAACCCATCGACTTTAGAGGAAATGTGTAAAAAAAAAAAATGATTATTTTAATGCGATATAACTAGAAAAATGATTTCAGATTTTTTTAAATTCAATTTTTTTTTTGCTTTATTATTTTGAAGAGCAAAAGTTAAAAAAAATCTGATATAATTTTCTTAGTTATATCAAAATAAAATAATCATTTTTTGTTTTTTACACATTTCCTCTAAAGTTGATGGGTTTCGAGTAAATAATTAGTGAAAATCTAAAATCTAAAATTATTTTGTTAAATATTAAAAAAAATTGAAGTCATACAAAAAATTATTTAAAACAAAAGCTGCTTGTTTTTTCTCAAACAATAAGATACCGTAATAAAAAATATAGGTTTCTCTTTGAAAAAAAAAAAATGTTGGTCCTATTTGACCATGAAGACGTCAAAAAAAAATAACGCCATTTTGAGTCCCCCTCAAAACCAAACAACTTTTATTTGAAACATTTTTTGATTTAATTGATAGATAAAAAAAAATTAGGGGGGGTGATAGATTAAAATGGGACATCCTGTATAATTTATATCCTATTAATTATTCCACCAACACTATTCATTCTCAGTATTATATAAAAGGAAGTCCCATGGTACCTATGGCAAACACGTACACTCTTCAATATTTGTTATATTGTAATACGTATAATAAAGTCCCATGACACTCATGGCAGATATTTATTTTGTTATGAACCATTTGAAAAAACTTATATTTTTTTATTAATAGGATATAAATTACAGATAAAAATAAAATTTACAATTTTTATTTAATCTTACCATTTTTCTCATATTAATTCGAAAAATTAAAAAAAAATACAATGAAATGAATTAAATGATTGGTTTTACTTTGAAAAGGAGTGCAACAAAGAAGAAGAATAATAAGACAATATGTTATATACGAGTAGGTATTGGACATTGACATGAACTGCGCATCTGACTCGAAAATAGAGTTGTGTCAAAAGAAAGAAATGGAAAATGATTTGGGATAAGTTCATTCTTCATAGAAAAAGAGATCGATATATCCCAAACCTACCGCATCTCTCTCACTGTTTTGGAGAAATGTTACACCTTAAACATATATTAATACAGAATGCGCAGTCCATGCTCTATGTCTATGGTACTGGATACTTAATATTAACAATTTAACGACCAATGTTACTAAAAATATATACCGATTAAAAGGAAAAATATTCCAGGTATTTTTTTTGAATTCCTGTATTTTTGTTTAGAAGGCAAATATTATAATAAATGAAATATTGAACAAGTTTCTAAAAAATACAAAAGTAAATCGACAAAAAGTGAACCTAATCATTTTGGCATTTGAGTTCCATATTATCCATATGTTCTTTTATGATACCTATGTATATTTTGAATGTCTCTATATATTACATTTTAATTCAAACTGTTGAGATAATAAACCGATTTAAAATTCTAATACTTTCCCAACGAATTTCGTCACAATGTATATAGGTTTTTTACTTCTAATTCAAGTTTTTTCATTTCAAATTAAATTTTTTTTATTTCAAATTAAATTTTTTTCATTTCAAATTAAATTTTTTTCATTTCAAATTCAATATTTGAAAATAAATTGATATTTATTTTTTAATTTTTTAAACTAAAGAAACTAAGTATTTTTAAACAAAACAAATATATTGTTAAAGCCAACTGCAATTGCTTTATCTTTCTTCTTTTGATTAAAAATACTTAGTTTCTTCAGTTTAAAAAATAAAAAAAATAAATATATTATATTATTTTCAAATATTGAATTTGAAATGAAAAAAATTGAATTTGAAATTGAATAAATTTAATTTGAAATGAAAAAACTTGAATTAGAACTAAAAAACCTATATTGTATATAGTATTATATTTTTCGTTTTACAGATGTAATATCGTTTTTGTATTGAAAAAAAATTTATAAGATTAAAGTAGGATGACATACTATAACCTTTCGAAACTTTTCACAGCTACGGATTTTATGTTTGACATTTTATCAATAAAAATCCTTACACATATATCGGAATACTTACAGGGTGAGTCATATCAGTTGAAACCAACTTGAACAGTTTATTTTCTTATTCGAGGACTAAAAATAAGAAAAAGTCCACATAAATATTCCTCTCAACCCTTAGGTGGAGCAGACCTCTCCGGAATAACATACCTGCCAGACTGGGGTCACCTCGTACCCCAGATACTAAAATGGTAACTGCTCGTAAGCTATTGAATATTTTAATTTACTAAAATTCTTTTCAACAATACGATATGCAATCCAATCGGTTATTTTAAAATAATTATAATATTGAAAAAAAATTAAAATCTGGTAAAATTTTAACAGTTTACATTGAAGTTTAAACAATTTGAGACGCCTGGTACTCCACAGTGGCAGCTAAGGATTAATATGAGTCCAACCTATAATAGCCAAATGTATGACTGTAATACGTAATTGACTAATTTGACTGAAAAACGAAACTGACAATTCCTATCTGTTGATAAGGATGTATTTTTGGAGGTATGTATATTTAAATTAACTTTTTTCTTATTTTTGCTTTCTTATACCATGTATATGAAATATACATATAGTATAAATAAGTATAGTAAAACTGATTTTTAATTCTAGAACGAATATATATATATATATATATATATATATATATATATATATATATATATATAAATTTATAACATGTAGTTTGAAGCATCTGTAATAACGTAATAAGTAAAATTCTGCAATACTAACATATCTTTACTATCGTATTTCTTGTAAACGGTTGATTTTATGATAAAATAACAAAATACCGAATATAGAAAAAATAAAAATAAAAACTTAATAAAATCAAAAGGCAACCCCATATATCCATGGTCTAAATAATCATTAGTTGATACTAGAAATCGATATCACGTATACATACTATTACCGGCTTAAAAAATTTATAACTGTATCACAGTTGGTTCTCAAGATATTAAGTGAAAACTAATTTTAGGCAACATTTTTGAGGATCTCACAAAGAATTTCCGGACATATGTATGTTATATGAATTTTTTACTGGAAATATTTTTCTCAATTTTTTCTCATCCAGTTTGTTCCACCTGATACGACACACCATGTTGCACTTTTAAATAATAAGTACTTTGTAATTTTGAATTCGATGTTGTATTACAACATTTTTTGTTTATTGTATTTATGATTTGATTTTTTTTCCTTTTAAATTACGAAAAAAAGAATCTCTATTATTAACACATGCTAAATTTTATATACAAAACATATATTAAACTATATTATAAAAAGGTAAAGATTGTGAGTTTGAATAGTATCAATAACCACATCAAAACCTATTGGGTCAATTTTTATGGCTCTTTCACTAGGATCTCAAAAACAAAATAGGTCACGTACCTACTAAAGAAGTTTTAATTTTGTAATAAAATTAATCATTCATAAAAAAAGTATTTGTGTGTACTTTTGCACGCCCGTTGGAAGTTGTACTTCTATAACGTAGTGCCATTTAGTATCTATCAGAAATCTATATTATATCTTGTTTCTACACCTAACCTAATTTCATGATTTTATTTACCATACATTTCGATGCATTTCAGCCTGAATGCGCCTAAAGAAATATAACTTCAAAAAGTGAAAATACATATTATTATTTCAGTATAAAATACAAACACACTGTGATTAATTGTGGCACACAATATGTACCCGACAAATGTCCTCAACAATTATAATGATATATACATTATTCCTCTTTTCACAAAATTATCGATGATATTTCCGCATAATTGAAGCTTAATTTGGCCAATAAAACATCGAATATCAGCTTTGAGCTCAAGAATGGTTTGTGGTTTATTGGCACAGTCAAGATATTTAATAAACTCGCTAACAGTATCAAATCTCACGATTTCGGTAGCCAATTTTGATTACCATTAAGGAAGATGATACACTTTTCCAAATCGATTTTTAAAAATCGTACCCGGAAAGTTGTTCGAATGTAATTTGTTCGAAGGAATTTTGTTCGAATGGAAATATGTTCGAACAACATTTGATCGAACGGAAATTTGTTCGAATTTTTAAAATAATTAAAAAACTAGAAGTGACAAAATGTAGACTAACAAGGGAACATTTTCAAGTCGAAAATTCGTATCGAGTTTAAACTTTGTATATAGTTAGAGGAGGTCAAGTTAAGCAAGAAAAAAATTATCATAGCTGCAGTAAAACGGTTTAAGGGGGTGAAACACCCCTATGAAAATGTGCAAAATCATCATATTTTTTCAAATAACTCTGAAACCAATGAAAATTTAAAAAATCTACAATACAAAATTTTCATGATTTTTTATGTTCTTTTGAATGGTGATAGTCAAAATTCGAAAAAATTAAACCGTTATCCCCCACCTCTCACCCACATTTCATAGGTTTAATTTTTTCGAATATTGACTAACGCCATAGATTTTTTAAAATTTTATGATGATTTTGCACATTTTCATAGGGGTGTTTCACCCCCTTAAACCGTTTTACCGCAGCTAAGATAATTTTTTCTTACTTATCTTGACCTCCTCTAACTATATACAAAGTTTAAGCTCGATACGAATTTTCGACTTGAAAAGGTTCCCTTGTAAGTAAATCTTATATATTTAACACATGTAAATTAAAAAAATACACGTGTAACTGTTTTGTTATTAATTACAAATAATTTGCTCAAGGTCGTATTATTTTTTTTACAAATGTTATTATAAAAAATAAAACAAAAATATAAAAAATTTCTAGACTACAAAAGTGTTATGATAGTATAGTATACAGGTTGGGGCATTTAAAGTGTTACAGATTTTTATCTCAGAGCCATCGCATATTTGAAAAAAATGTTCAATTCAAAAAATGTATGGTTGTGAGGGGGTAATCGAATAGTAATATTTATTTATTATTTTAGTGTGGCCTTCAAGGATATTTGAAGGTCAACATCATTTTTTTAAATAGGAACCTATAGTTTTTATTTAATAATCTTATTCTACGTGAACAAGCACGAATATTTCATTAAACATTTTCTTTTGGGAAACCTAAGATTTTCAAGATATCTAACAAAATAAATTCGAGATTTTGGACTTTAAAGAATTTTTTACTCAGAATCCATAAACTTTAGAAAAAATGTAGAAATAAAAAAAATGTTTATTTCGTTCTAATAAAACTTGAAGAATTTTTTAAGAATTTTTTTAACATTTCGTATTTTTTTTTTTTTTGCTGAAATAAAATAAATAGAAACAGCTTTAATATTTTTAAAACATTTTTCCAAGATTTATTAGACCAAAATAAACAGTTTTCTTATTTTTAGTTTTTTTCTAAAATTTTTTATCTGAGATAAAAATCTGTAACACTTTAAATGCCCCAACCTGTATACTATACTATCAAAACACTTTTGTAGTCTATAAATTTTTATAATTTTTTTTAATTTATTTATTTCTTGTATAGTTAAATATATAAATTACATTAAGGCCGTATTAGGGAGATTATAGGAAATAAAGAATTTTAAATTTAAATATAACCAAATAAAAAATTTATGTGGACACGTTAACTATCCTTGGTTAGGGCAATCTATTGAGTTGAAAGAAATTTGATTAGTCTTGGTTAGGTTGAGGTTAACATGGATCCAATCTCAACCACAACGAACTGTAGGATTTATTACGTATGTTTTATTTTACAGAATTATTTAAAAACAGTTAAATTATATTTTAAAAATTCGAACAAATTTCCATTCGATCAAATGTTGTTACGAAGAGCTGTCGGAAGAGGAGAAGACCCTGCCGACATAGATGTCAAATAATAATAAATAAAAAAATGTTGTTCTAATAAAATTCCTTTCGAACAAATTTTCATTCGATCAAATGTTGTTCTAACAAAATTCCTTTCGAACAAATTTCCATTCGAACAAAATTCCTTCGAACAAAGTTCCTTCGAACAAATTACCTTCGAACAAATTACCTTTGAACAAACTACCTTCGAACAAATTACCTTTGAACAAATTACCTTCGAACAAATTTCCTTCGAACAAATTTCCTTCGAACAAATTACCTTCGAACAAATTACTTTCGAACAAATAACCTTCGAACAAATTACTTTCGAACAACTTACCTAGAACCATATAAAATAGGTCCGAACCATTTTATTTATTTAATTAATATATTAATACTATGTATATTGTATATTTAGGTTACGTGACATTACGACCTACACCGTAAATAATAATTATATTAATTTTATATGTATATTTATTAAAATGCAATTTATGAATAATTAAATTTTAATTAACAATTATAAACATAATTAAATAAAAATGTGAACACCTATCTACCTACTGATATAAATAATAAATAACATTAATAAAATAATTTTGATCTAATTCAATTATAAATTTTAATTCTGAATAAATTAAAAACTAAAAATAAATTATAATCATAAATATCTTAATACCACTTAATATCTCTTGTTGTTTTTTTTTAAATAAAGGTCAACAATTCAGTTGCATAATTGACTAACTACATAAAATATAAACAATTATGGATTAAGTTTGATGTTATACCTAAGAAAATAGCATTATTTAAAAAATATATTTCTATAAAAAATTTTATGGTTGAAAGTTATAAAAAAAAATTATTTTTTAGATTTGGTTGAAAATGCGTCTATTATACATATTTTATACAAAATGACATAACATTTTTAAAAGAGATCTGTATGTCAAACCGTTCTTGAGATATATTTAGATAACAAGATTATTGGAAAAATTTTATTTCCGGGATAAAAAGATAATTTAACATGACTTATCGTAATACCTATTTAAAAATCAAATTTCACAGTTCATATACATTTTCCGATTATATTAACAAAGCGTATAGAGGTAATTCGATTTATAAGTTCTCATAGGAATTTTTATAACAAACAATAAAATGTATGGCAAAGAGGTATTATTGGTTAAACTTTATTAAATAAAAATTAAATAAAAATATTGTAGCATTTTGATTGTCATTTTTGATGCTATATAAAATTTGATTCAAAATTCAATTTTAACTTTGTTAATTATTTAAATATAATATGATTTACAGTAAAAACTAGCGCATTGGACCCGGTGTTAACCCGGTTAACATCGACAAATTATACATACATATAATTATAATATGTACACGGAGAGAATATTCTTTTAAAAATTAACAGAACATGCTCTGAATCTGAGGACAGAATCAACTTTAACAGAAAAGTCGGTAGAATTTAAAATAAAGTAAATGAAAAATTACAATGAAATACTGGTAAATTTTAACATAGTACCTATTAAGATTTATTTACTCTGAAAAAGTAATAATATGAAAATTTTACGTACATTCTCTATAATTTTACTATGTTTCTATATTACTTTTCATAACTGGCCTGTCGCCATCATAGAAACTGCTATACAGTATATTGAATTGTAGTAGACGTTCTTTTAAATTTTACCATGTCGGGTGTTAAAAACTTCTAGGATCAAAATTTTTTTCATCAATCTATGCAATTTTTTATTTTTTCCCCATTCCTACGCATCGTAAGTAAATAAAAATGTAAATGAAATTTTTTCATCTGACTATTAATAACTTGTTAAAATAATTGTTTTATAATAATAAATAAATAAATACCTATATAAATAAATAATAAAATATAGCAGTGCATTTACTATCTTTCCACATACGGTATAGTAATTTTTGATGCTGTTGGTATGAAATATTACTACGTTACCACTGAACATGTTTTTATGTTAAAAATTAACATTAAATTTTTTCAGTGTATAATGTGACATCATGGAAACAAAACACGACTTAATAAACGATTTTTGAAATTATATTTATTTAATCGCGTTCGGGGCAAAATTTAGTAATTTAACGAAAATGAAATTTAGTAATATAACGGAAATAAAAAACTATTTAACGAGCATTCCGCGTAGGCATGGTATGTATATTGTACAGAAAATATACATATGATGACGTCATGATATCCATAGACATAATTAATGTTAGTTCTCGCTCCGCCTACCGTGCCAACTTAAACGTAAATTGGTGAATTTAAATTTCGCGTTAGTAAAAATCTGATGATGTTCGCTGGAATCGAGTGATCATTGCTAACTTTGTAATTATTGGAGCTAGAAGACCGGTTAAATGGGCTAAGCATGAAGCATAGAATAAGGAGTATGAACTATGTATCACTGTAATACGATTTGTTGAGTCGAAATATGACTCCCGTGTTCGAATCAGTGCGCAGTAGTTGACTGCGCAACCGTGTATAGCTGTGTGCGTATCCCGCAATATAACAATTCACCAAACAGCGACCGCACGAGAATACGTTGCTGCGTACAAAGTTCTGCGCAGAATATCCGAAAAATGCGGACCGCCTTCCCTAGGGTCCGTTTTTAAACTACCCCT
Organism: Sialis lutaria; assembly: GCA_949319165.1. Lineage (NCBI taxonomy): Eukaryota > Metazoa > Arthropoda > Insecta > Megaloptera > Sialidae > Sialis > Sialis lutaria. The sequence goes on along the minus strand of OX439243.1, from coordinate 8,247,496 downwards.
TCCACTCATGTTTAACCTCCTTATTGTATCTTCATGGGGCAAAGTATCAATATTTTTTCCAGGATTAATAATGGCGGTGTCAATAAAACAATTGAAATGATATATTGAAATAAAACTTTTTTTAATGGAATACTCTGTATATTATTATTGGATTTTATAGCTGAGAATGTTCTCTTTATAAAAATGTGGTACATGCAGGGTGGTAAAATTGATAGAAAACAAGTATAAAATTAATCAAAAATATCGAAAAATAGTGTGAGCTATGCAAATTTAATAAAATACAAACAAATGATAAAAAATTTTAAAATAATAATTTCAGGTTTTTATGCAATTTTTTCGAAATTTTTAAATATTTTTTAATTTAATTGAATAAAGACAAAAATTATTTATTATAATTAATTCTATTTTTTATGAATAATAATCAAAAACGTTTAAAATTTGCGAAATAAGGCACACATACCTGAAATTATTTTTTTCATTTGTTTGTATTTCAACCACGTCAAAGAAGTATAACTTCTAACGCGTGTACACGCACTCATTGTTTTTTTAGTCTTTTGATATTAAATTTTAGGTTTTCATAAAATTTTAATACCTACGAACATATACTGGAAAACACATTAAAATCAGTTCAGTAGTTTTCGAGTTTACCTGTAACGTATAGAATAATATAACATACTTTTATAGAGGTAGTGATTAGTGATAAAGAACATAAAAATGAAAAAATCAGAGAATTATATTAAATTCTACATTTAGAAATAATATAAAATATGTTGAAGTTCATGATATTTATATTTATTTATTATATTAATATTTCACACATTTTAATTCTAATAACAAGAAAAAAATTAAAAGTTTTTCGTTTGTAAATTAAATATGGATATTATTATTACAAAGTTCTGTTATTGATGGATAAAATAATTGAAAAATTTATTTGATGTTTGTTATGACTTTGTTGTCGTAAACAATAAATAAACTGTGAAAATATTTCAAAATTGTTTATAAAAGAAAATTTAAAACGAATGTTGAATTTAGAACCCATATCAGATTGACGTTTTAAGTCAAAGAACGCTATGTAGAATATAAAAAGGGTGTGAATATATATATATAAGATTCAGTGGCATAGATAGGGGGGGGGGATCAAGGGGATCAACCTCCCCTTCATGAGTCTACGAAAATTATAAGATGACTATAATATGCGAGCATTTTTTCAATAATGAATACATCTAACAATAAATAAAGAATATAACCAATTGTTACATCAATGTACTTGCATCACATAAAAGATGATTTTCGTAATGAAAAATGTAACCATGAGATTTAATACTAACAAGGAAAGATCCCGAGGTGCCAGACTCGGATTTTAATGAAACTTGGTAAAAATGTTCTTTGGGTAAAAATTAAGGACACCTATTTTTTATACGTGCCCGTTTTAATATTTAGGGGGTGAAATCGGCCCTTGAAAATGAGGGTAAAATTTTTAATTTGTAAATAGCTCGTAAACCACTTGGAATAGTGACTTGTGTATAATGTAACATTTGTTTGGTATTACAAGAGCTATAAAATAGCATTAATGTGGTACCCCCTAAATATTTTATTTGGGGGGTATAATTGACACCCCTCAATTTTTTTCAAAAATTATTATTTTTTCTTTCATAAATCAATAGAGTGTAGTATTCTGAATACAATGATATCAAATTTCAAAATAACGTGTCTTCAAACTTCGGAGATATCGGCAGTTTTGTAGTTCGCCATATACTTTATACACTGTATAAAGATACTGCATGCCGCGCCGCGCACTGGTCAAAGCTAGTGGAACATTTTTCAAAGTAGTGTGGATCTATTATAAGTTGTGATATTAATTTGAAAATTTACAAATATCATTAATATGGGTTTATTTTAAATTATAAAGAGTACAAATTTTGTACTTTCTTCGCTACAGGGTATGCAACCCTTAAATTGAGAAACAATGGAATGTAGCGATTTCAAGTATTGAAAAATTGGTTTTAAAAGTATTAATATAAATTATATAAGTAAGTTACACTTACCCAAATTAAAAACAGTAGAAGTTAAATATTAAAGGTAAATTTTATGGTTGAAAATATTTTTGAATTCTTTTAACCATATTAATAAACACTTTGTTTGATTCTATCAACCAATACCAATTATTTAAAAAACTATTAACATTTTCTCATATTTTCTTTGACTAGGGAGTGATGCGAGAGCGAGTATGACGTAAAATGTTAATTTATAAATTAGGTCGTACCTTAAGGATGCAATGAACAATTTAAAATAAAAAACAATGTGAATATTATGAATGCCTTGGCATGAATAGTTTTAAAAACAAAATTTAACTCTTTGTAATTTAAAATAAACCCATATTGATGATATTTGTGAATTTTCAAATTAATATCACAACTTATAATAGATCCACACTACTTTGAAAAATGTTCCACTAGCTTTGACCAGTGCGCGGCGCGGCATGCAGTATCTTTATACAGTGTATAAAGTATATGGCGAACTACAAAACTGCCGATATCTCCGAAGTTTGAAGACACGTTATTTTGAAATTTGATATCATTGTATTCAGAATACTACACTCTATTGATTTATGAAAGAAAAAATAATAATTTTTGAAAAAAATTGAGGGGTGTCAATTATACCCCCAAAATAAAATATTTAGGGGTACCACATTAATGCTATTTTATAGCTCTTGTAATACCAAACAAATGTTACATTATACACAAGTCACTATTCCAAGTGGTTTACGAGCTATTTACAAATTAAAAATTTTACCCTCATTTTCAAGGGCCGATTTCACCCCCTAAATATTAAAACGGGCACGTATAAAAAAATAGGTGTCCTTAATTTTTACCCAAAGAATATTTTTACCAAGTTTCATTAAAACCCGAGTCTGACACCTCGGGATCTTTCCTTGTAAGTCATATCCTTCCCCATCGCAAAAAGCTATCTACTCCACTGTTTAGATTTAATATACTTATATACTCATCATATTAATTAAGTGAATAAAATATTGCTAAAGAAAAGAAGACGATCGATATTTAAAGATCTGTATACCTACATAATAATATGGTTGAAATAATGGTACAAAAATAAAGTAATTTATATTTTATTTATAGATTATTATCTCTACTTTTCAGTTTTAAAAAAAATAATTATTAAAATGTAATAGGATTATAAGGTTAGTAAAAACGACGTATTTGCTGTATTTGTAAAAGTAGATGGTGTTAAAAATGTTTTTAGACAAAATATGTGCATAAGAAGTTATATATAAATATTATAACTTAATTACGGGCCAGTAAGTAGTCTTACTTACTATAGGCTTAGGGTCAACTGGGGTAAATATGAAACATGAAAAAAAGGGTAAAAGTGAAACAAGCTTGTAACTAAAAACTAATTTCTTTACAGGAGAATTATAAAAACTGACATGATCTTTAAAGATTTGTTAAAGCGATCTGAAAATATAAATCGCCTAGTAAGTGATATGTTCCCCTTACAGACTTTTCTGTTAGACGATGGCAAAACGTGTGAATAAAAATTTAATTCTTTTCACATAACTTTCTGCATAACTTAAAAAAAATTAAAGTTACAAATTTCACATTGAAATGCCACAAAGAAAATAAATCAAAGTTGCCTTTGTAGTTTTTCTTTTATTTTTTCGATAAGTATTTTCCATCTAATTAAGATTTAAAAATTCGGGAAAAAGTGAAACAGAAATATGGGGAAATATGAAACACAACCGGGGATAATCTGAACCAGTTTTTGCAAGTCAGTTTGAGTGCAGATTTCAGAGTGGACGCATCATTTTGGTTGCAGTCTTCAAAATGCCACGAAATTACGTCCTAAATACCAGAAAGCATGAGTAAATGAAGCAGTACAAAATATTATCGATGAAAAACTATCAATATGTAAAACTAGTGAACAGTACGCTATAGACCAGGGTTTCCCAACAGGGTCTTTGTCGACCCTCTGGGGTCTATGAATGTTTGAAAGGGGTCAATAGTACATCAGGGGTCTATGGAACAATTTGTATGTTTTGAAAATCGATGTTTTTTCTGCAATGCAAGAGTTTAAAAACAGTTAAAAGAGCACAAAAAAATGTTTTACTTTTATCCCATTATTTTAAAAAAAATCATTTTCGGTTTAAATATTTATCTGATATTTTTCAAACTTTGCAGATGTATTTAGGATGATATTAAGAGTACACATTGTATGTGATATATTAGCAAGAACGAATATTCTTTTTAAAAGAATACATTATTCGCAAGCATATTCTAAGTTTTATTGTAATTTCCATAACCTTTAAATATATTTCATTACCTGCTGGTTAGACATTTATATTTTAGCAAGGTGCGACACATGTTTCCTATGCAGTTTTTCCCACTTATTTCATTTCTACCCAGCAAATATAAATATAACGCATTATATGAAAGTTAGAAGCCTGTTTCATTTTTACCCTTACCTGTTTCACTTTTTCCCAAATTAGAGGTTAAAAATAAAACACACATGTTTCATTTTTTAAATCTGTGTTGTATGGTACAGTTCAAATGACGTAGGTATTTGAAAGGTTTATTCATAGCCACATCTAGTACAAAAAATTAAAATATAAATTTGTATCGTTAACTGCCAAAAAAAATGAAAGATTTGTATTTTGTTTCAATTTTACCCCAGTTGACCCTACATTAAATATTGGAGTTTTTATTTGGAAATGTTCACCCCTATAATATAATAGTGTATTTTAACAAATAATTAGCTTTTGATTATTTTCACGATCAAAAGACTATAACCATTTTAATGATTTTGAGCCGAGAAACTCTTAAAAATTAAGCGGCCCTATTGATTCTTTGCTATGTGCCAGTGAATACAAGTTATTATAACCTGACTTCATTTAGAGTTTATCTTTTTCTTTCATATTTCATATTAATATAGTAAGCAAAGTAAGCATGAGGAAGGTTTAAAGATAAAAAGATAGAATTTAGGTGTATAATTTAATTCATTAAGGTTTAGTTTAGGTGCGTATATGCTCTGCTACTCGTGCGAGAGTTACTGTTATTTTTGATTCAATTAAATTAGTTAATATTTACTTTTTTGAAAAATGAAGTTTTTCACTAAAGTAATGTTTTGATTTAAACCTTTGTAGCTTGTAGATTAAATTGAGTTCTATAATGTGAAACCAAAACCACCATGATGGCTTCTCTAGATATCGAACTACACTGATTGTAATTTACTCTAGCACGCAAAATGATCGCTGCACATTTTGCCCCCTTCACCCGTACCGCATTTCCGCGGAAGTCACTCAATGTATAATATACGCTAGTTAAAATGAAACCAAAATCATCCCAGTCGGACTTTTAGTTTCTTAGTTATTCAATGGTTTTAGATCACCCTAAAAACGTTACATAAAGTTTCTGAAATAACCCCACCCCCTTGCAGTATCTGACGTAAAAAATTATTTAATATTAATTAATATTTATTAATGATAGTTAAAATATCGTCGCGGGTTGGATTAATTACAAACTACACAGGTAAACCGGATGTCGTCGTCGAGCCAGGGCTTCAACTTAAGTTGCAAAAAAATACCGCAACATATTTGATATTATTTTTACGAAAAGTCAATATAATTAATCATTGTATATTTACTTCATTAAGCATGTACCTGGTACCAACACGAATATCAATACAAAAATTTAAATATATGTTTTTTACTGATATGTAATATTATTATATTTAAATTAATAACGACTTTTAATTAATTAAATGATCAAACAGTTTTACAAGTGGGTGTATGATTAAAACAATTATTGTATGGTAGGTCAAGTACATGTACACATATTATATCTCGAGATATGTAGACATTACGCTTGGGATCATTGTCCTGATAATTACTAAACTTTGTACGTTGTGTACTAATTATAGTAACATCAATCATATTAAAATGTTATCATCGTGTTAAACAGCAATGCAGTATGATTAATGCACAAAATAAGAGTAAAATAAATGTTATAATTACAGAAAAAATGTTATACATACCTACTTACTTTTTTATAAGAGTATAATTAGAATGGCTTGTTTTTTAAATGCACCTTTTTTTAAATAATAAACACTTTTTATTTAATCGTTTTCACTTATAACAAATATACTACACGAAAAATAATTATTCAACAAAAGGTAAATAAACATATTGAAATTAAAACAAATTATATCACTTTAAATAAATACTTTTTACTAAAAATTAAATACTTCGCACTAAAAAAATAATACTTTGCACTTGACCTTTTGGATTTAAAAATTACATGTTTGATGGATTTATTGTGATGTTTGTGATTTTCTATATTTTTACCTAACGCATCTACTAACCTTTCCTTTGGCTCAAATAGATATGACATTTTTAATGTCAGTTTTTTTATTTTAACCTAACGTAAAAACTAACTAACCTCCTATCGCCCCAATATATTTGATAATTTTAATGTGATTTTCTTTATGTTAAAACAATTAAATATTCGTCCATTAATAAAATAAATAAAAAATTATTACAATTTATTTTCGATGTATAAAAGTGCATACTATAAAATTTTAAATGCAAAGTACTGAAATCTATGTTCGATGTACAAAGAAAATACTATCTAATATACCTGGAGATCTATTTAAATTGAGATAAGCAAATATCTCGAAAACTTAAGATTTTTCAGGGAAAATGTTGAAAACAAAACGTTTCAGGCTTAAAAGGGGGAAAACTAATGGAAGTAAAATTTGTGATCTTGAGTGAAGATTTTAAGGTCATTTTGGGGTCCACTTAATTTTTTTTAATAGATACCTGTTTATTTTTTTCCGTATTCTTATTCTAGAGAAAAAAACACAATATTTGCCTCAGAAGTTTTTTCAAAATCTTCAATTTTAACCTATTTTTTAGTAAATTTTTTCTGATTTTTTTAATTAAAAAAAAATTCATTTTAAAAAATTCCTCTGAAATTAAGGATTATGTAAATACTTCTCACACAAAAATTGTTTCTTTTTTATACGAATTATAAAAAAATAAATAGTTTTCCATTTTAAAAAAAAATAAGTTGACCCAAAAATGACCTTAAAACGTCCACTCATGATCAAAAATTTTACTTCTATTAGTTTTTCCCTTTCTAACCTTGACACTTTTGTATTTAAACATTTTCCCTGAAAAATCCAAGTTTTCGAGATATTTGCCAATTTTAATAGACCACCCGGTATAGTACAATTAAATATATAACCCTAATTAGAAATGAATATTAAGGGCCCTCCATAAAATACGTCACGCAAAATTCACACATTCATTTATCACATTTTATTCAAGGTTGATACCTATAAACAAAAACAATTAAATAATTTTCAAACATAAGCTTTTTTAATCAGTGTTTTTCTGATTGCTCCATATTACCCTCTGTTCCCCTATATACTACGATGATGACAAATCTCACATGTGCCATTTACAAGTGATTACGTGTGTAAACAGCATTGTTTTATCGTGGAGTCAATCATAATCATATCGCCACTTTCTGCACGGTTGCAGATACTCAGCGCGCTCACGCTACAAACACGAAACTTCTCAGGGGACACTTTAATTTCAGATCGTATAGATGACAAACATGCAGGTGTGCATTCAGAGTATTTGTTTCTTGACGTGAAGTTTGAATTTTTTTACAATTAAAGGAAATATGTATGAGTGAGTTCATATTTTTTGTAAGGATTTTATGACATACTAGCGGAATCCTGCGGCTTCGCTCGCGTAAACTACGAAACTAATAAGAACCCGTCATACCTACGTGATGATATATTACATATATACGGGATAACATATTACATTTTTATGTATTGATTTTTATTCATTACCTATAAAAAACGTAATGGTCTACCCTCGCCATTACAATAACTAATGTTTTTATTGCAGATTATTTTGCCCGACTACACTATTATAACGTAAGCAATTATACAGATAAACATATCAAAAACACAGATCCTGTCTACCCCCGCCATTAGGGGTTGAATGTCGAAATTTTTATTTTAATATATAACTATTTTGCCCGAATTTACCTTATGAGTAAAGGAAGTATGCAGATAAGCATATCTAAATCCATCCTCGTTCCCATCCCATGGCTATTAGGGCTTGAATATCGAACATTCATTTTTAATTTCATTAATTTGTCCGAATTTACTTTAACAGATGAAGATAAATATATCAAATTTTTATCTCCCCCCATTCCCATAGGGGTTGGATTTTCGTAACTGATATTTGTCTTGTAGAGTACCTACTTGTGTCATGTTTCATTCGATGAATACAAAAAAATATTTTACACCCCCCCCCCCCCCAAAAAAAAAACACCTTAGGGGTTAAATTTTGGGAAATGCTGAAATAATTGTGTCATTATTTATATTGTAGTAGAGTATGTTCGATAAGTTTCAATTAAATGCGAACAAAAAAAATGTTTTTTATATAAACTTTGACACCCTGTTTAATCTTGTTGAATTTCGAAAAATTCTTTCTTAGTGGGTGCTTACATCATAAGAGGAAGGCACTTACGAAGTTTCACGTTTCCAGGTCCAGGAGTTTGGGCTGTACGTTGATATATGAGTGAGTGAGTGGTTAAGGACCAACTCTTTTAATAGATATAGATTTTGAATGTTTATATCTCCGGAACTCTTAATTGTAGATCAGTAAATAAAACAGTTAGAGATAGCTTAAATTATTCATTTTATAGTAAAATCGTTTACCTCACCCTCATCTCCCAACAGTAGCAAAAAAAGTTATGTTAATTTTCATAGATTTTGTACATAAAGCTGACCTTTAATATTTCGCCCCTGTCACAGATGAAGGGTTGTAACTATATTATTAGGGATGTGAACCGAACCGGCATTCGATTCAAATCATCATAACATGTGTTATAAGCCTTTAGATCTTAATAAGTATGTAAATAAGAGAATAGGAAGGACTGTGACATACAGACAGACAAAATGACATACATAAATCATAAGGATTCCTAGTTTTCTACTGAACCCTAAAAATGTACAATTAGTCGCATGTGCTTCGAACGACTCTATTCCCTATAAAATATAGCCACCATTAATTTGTTGTAGCTGCGATATTTTTCATTCTGACCTGTACATTGTACAGACACTGCCCAGAACCCAGTGTACATTTTAAAGAACTGTCAGCAACCTTGCCGTTGGCATGTTTTGATTGAATGTTTTTATATTTTATTCTGTCGCCGAAATCCGATTACTTAGTTTTGTGCATTTCGCTCAGATCATATCGTTTGTATAAATCGTAAGCTTCAACTTTCAATTTTTTAAATGTACTAAGGTACTGACACCAGTCTTGAACAACACCTCAGTGTTGAACATTTTTAACTTATATGTAGGTACTAGTGATGTAACGAATATTCGCATTCGCATTCGCGAATATTCGCACATTTTTAAACATTCGTATTCACATTCGCATTCGCAGGTAAATTTGCGAATATATTATGATGTATTAATATACACTAAAATGCAAAATTAACGTATCACTAAATTTTTCAAATATTTTTAGCTGTTTTTAAATAGTTGGATCTCTGCGAAAAATGATCGTAGAAGAGTTTTAAATAAACATTTCTAAAGCTTGAACGTTCTAGTTTTCATTCATTTTTTTGAGTATTTTGTTATATCATTATTGGATTATACAGAGGGGCTTAGAAATTATGACCAATTTTGTAAGAAAATGGGAACATTTTCAACACCTTGCAATTTTCTAATTACAAAAAAAAAATTGTTTTCTGTTTGAAGTAGTTTTGGCATATTCTCTATTATTGCGATATTATGTCAAACATTTACAAAGTTGTATTATTTGTACAGGGTGTATCAAAACACTAAACCTAGTTTTTTTTTAATTTTCAAATGGAACACCCTATATATTTTTACATTTTCGAATTGCCTGTTCAATTCTCAACACATTTTACAGACCATGTTCTATACCTAAATCCAACTGTTAATAAGTCATTAATTTTATATTAAAATCTTAAGATTTTTTTAAAAACAATACAACTTTATTATATTCCACAAAATAATTAAATTTTTATGTTGTTGAAGTTTGTAAGTTCTATTAATTTGTTAAGTTATTTTTAAGCGAACTGTTTTATTGATTATAATAAACTTGTATTGTTTTTATAAAACATCTTAAGATTTTAAAATAAAATAAATAACTCTTTAACGGCTGGATTTAGGAATAGAACATGGTTTGTAAAATATGTTGAGAATTGAGGGGCGATTCGAAAATGTAAAAATATATAGGGTGTTCCATTTGCAAATTAAAAAAAAAACTAGGTTTAGTGTTTTGATACACCCTGTACAAATAATACAATTTTGTAAATGTTTGACGTAATATCGCAATAATAGAGAATATGCCAAAACTACTTCAAACAGAAAACAATTTTTTTTTGTTGTAATTAGAAAATTACAAGGTATTGAAAATGTTCCCATTTTCTTACAAAATTGGTCATAATTTCTAAGCCCCTCTGTATAATCCAATAATGATATATTAAAATACTCAGAAAAATGAATGCTATTAGATTATCAAATAAAAATATATAGTTTGTATTTAAAAAAACATAACTTTGATTTGTAACGCAGTTATGGGTCACCCTGTATAAATGTAACTAATTTCAAACTATGCCGATGCTCTAGCCGCTAGCCTGACAACTTTTGCATTTAAAGTTTTCTTCTAATTCTTATAATAATATGAAATATTGAGCTTTGACACAGTCCTGGGGCACCCTGTATATACATACATTTAATTCTTTTACAGCGTAATTTGATGATAATTGATCATTTTGTTTAAAAACTGTGGATAAATAATTATCGTGGTTCGGCACACTGTCAAGAAAAATGTATTTTCTTATGAAATGTTTTACATTGTTTTAACTTTTAAGATTCTTTATTTTATAACGTTTCTGTAGTAGTACTTATCATTTTATAGTCATTAGCAAATGTTCATCACTAGGTGTTCATTACTGGTTTTACTTTGTCCATTACTGGAGAAAAAACATATGCAAAATAAACGGCTATAATTTTAAAAATAAACTATAATATGTATTTGCTGATTTTGGTAATTAAATTGATTTAATAAAAATATAGTTATTTTATTAGAAACATAAGTTCATGAGATTTACAAAAAAGTAGCCCACTATTAAAAAAAAAAACATACTTAGCGCTTAACGCGTTCAAGACTGGTGCCAGTACTTATTATGGTATGTAGATTTGCATGTGTTTTGCTTCCTCGCAATATCGAAGATACGAGAAGCTTCGTTATCGTTTTAAAACGAGAAAAAAAATTTGTTCTCCGATTTCAAAAATTTTACTTTATTTATCAGTTTCAGGTCAAGACAAACACTTTTTGTTCCGTGTCTGTCTGTCTGTGTGTGTGTGTGTCTGTCCCCCAATCCTTGTCACACGCTTAACTCATGAATCACTGAACCGATATTGATGAAACTTGGTTGATTGGTTGGGTCTGGTTTGAGGACGGTCCCATTTCAAAATAATTAAATTTGTGTGTAAGGGGGAGGGGTGACATACCAAAAGATTTATTTTTTGAAGATATCTCAAAAAAGATACATGTTGCGTGAAAATTTTATAGAACCTTTTTTGTAGAGCATTCAATTTTCTATAATATAGGTCACCTACGTTTGTTGTAAAATATTCCCTTACAAAGATTTAGGTATCTCAATTTGCTTTAAAAAAATCGTCATTTGTTTTTTTTAAATTGTTTACTTTGACATATTAAATGTCACTTTGACGTTTTAAATGTCATTTTGACATTCGTATAGCAGAAAAATAATGATTTTGATTGAAATTGTCAAAAAATTCAAAATATACGACATAATAACCAGGCGCGTATTAAGAAAAATGTAAAATTAATTTTTTTTATTAAAATCGTATGAAAATTAAATGGTTAACCAATGACAGGCAGTTGATCTGAATACTTTATCGGTTTTTATTTAAATTGTTCAATAATTAATTACCTTTGATGAATTTAGCACGAGGAAGCACCGTGCATTTACAAGGCAGAGTATTTTTACATATTTTATATATTTTTTTATATATTTCAAAATTATTAATTACATAAGAATATATGGAAAATATATTTTTATCTATGTACCTATCCGACAAAACCATATGCAGCTTTATAAAAAATAGTATAGTTTTTACATTTCTCAATGATTTTAATCATACAAGACAACAATGGTAGTGTCCAGATTGTTTCATACATACTAAATGTGTGCATAAATATATGGTTCGTTGTGTTAGTATGTAATTCCAACATTACGTCAGTTTATATACACATTTACACACATCCGCCTCCATGTTGACAATGTAACCCGCGTTAGTAAATGTTGCTGATAAACATTATGAACAGGAATTAATGTTCATTTGTTGTAGTGTGTAAATGCATTTCAGCAAAATAATGCTCTATATTTATATCTAAATATAAACTCGGAATGAAGGTTACACTTCCCAAAAATAAATTAATACATATACATATGTACATTATTGTATACATATTATGTATATCATGTGATAACATAGTTATGGTCAATCAGATATATATTTTAATATTTGATAACATAAAAAGTATATAAAAATCATGCGTGGAAATAAATCGGCCGGCTTGAGTAATTACACGGAGAGAAAAGTCTTATAAAAAATACTGTGCTCTGCACTATAAACAATGTGCGAAAGTCGAATCTAGTCAATTTTCTATGGTAAAATAAGATAAATTATAATACTTAATATAAAATACAGCCCAGCAAAATTTGTAAAACAGCACAGTAAAAAGTTCCATTCTCGACAAATAAATAATTTTTAATTATTTTTCTTAAAAAAATTATTATTTAAGCGAGTATAAAATCTTAGACGGCCTGATAAAAATTACTGTGCTGTATTGTAATTCTGTTCATACTATCCATTAGAGAAAAAAAGACAGAAGGTACCAATTTTGTTGAGTATAACATACACAAAAACTAAAAAGAATATTTCATTAACTGTTAATCGTTGAGAGGTATGTATAGGCTTATTTTGTTTGTAAAACAATTATCTAAATATCATACGCATTATGTATAGGTCTCAGATTCGTGGTTTTAGATAAATTCTAATAGAAAGTTAAAAAACAATGCAAATTTTTCAACCACAGAAGAATGAAGATAGAAGACGGGCGCGTAGCGTGTTGTGTGTTATATTTCAAGGTTTCAGTACTACATATGTATGTGACAGAGTGACATGTCGAAATTAGTTTAAAAAGTCCGTAATTACAAGTATATATTTGTAATGACTTTTTAATTATTTATGATTTTTAACTTATTTTCATTTATTAAGATTTTATTCGATAAGTGTGTTTACAATATATGCATAAAGAAAGCTTGGTAACACACATTTTTTGATGTTAGTTATGATTATTACTATTACTGAAGAATAATAATAAATAATTAATAATTAACCAGTATACATGGGATGTTTTAAATTTAGATGAACTATTTAGTTTTAAGATCATAAACCGTGTACAAACATCTAATGGTGCGAAATGTATTCTTAAAATATTGGTTTTAGTTAATGTAAAATAAAATTTATCACAGAAAAATATTGTATTATTATTTAAATCCAATTAATTCCTTAATTTCCATGAATCCTTAAAAAAATTCCAATTTTTACGTCATATTAAAAAATATAATAAGCTATAGAAAAATTCATAGATGGTAAGAAAGTTTTCTGATACAGCATTCTAATTTTTACTGTGCCCAGCACAGCAATATTTCCTTCTCACTTTAAAAATTTTTACATGGATGTATAATATTTTTTACTGTTGTCGTCGATCGCGCACGTATTATTAGAGAGCATGGTAATTTTTATAAGATTTTCTCTGTTAAAATTATGTGATTTTTCTCTCCGTGTAGTATGGATATGATATGATGATATTTTGATAGTTGCGAATTTTCTATATAAAAGTAATTTGAAACTAGCTGTCGGATCCAATTTTACCCGGGGATATAAAATTAAACTATATAACGTATAATGCTGTAGGGTGCGATCCTTTAGGTCCACACAATCAACTTCCCAACATGGTATGACTAACAATACTTGAATACTGATTACTTATTGTTTCCATAATTAATATTACTATGTTATAGTTTGTAAATATTTTTTTTAATATGTATATGAAAAATTTTAGTGGAATTTATCAGAAATAAAACTCCCCCTTTGTATTATGAATATTAGTTTTCTAATATCCTAATAATGTCAATAATATAATGCACATTTTTAGAAAAACTAATCTGACAGTTTGAATTTTGAATTGTGTTGTTTCCAAGGCAACATGAATTATTAGATGTATTTATTAGTATGAAATTCAAATTTTGATGGTGGTTTTCATCCCTTTAATGGCTGTTTGGACCCATATAAAAAATAAATACTAAAATACACGTTTCATTATTTGTATTGTATAGTATTTATTCTAAGTTCCGACTAAATTCGATCAAGAAAAAAAATAAAAATGAAAAAAACACCCTTTTTACCCCCGTAGGGGTTGAATTTCGAAAAATCCTTTCTTTCAGATCATATTCACGTCAAGACGCTTCGATTAGCACCCCAACGAAGTCAATAGCATTTTTTGTTCGCGAGATTTCGTCCCGGAAAAAAAGGACACGTACGTACGTACGTACATACACACACACACACACACACACACACACACACACAGACATTTTTCTGAAAATAGTGTCAATATACTCTAATCCCCTTGAAACATGAAAATATGTTAAAATTTTTGATTTCGATTTTCGGACCAATTACAATAACTTCCTATTGGGAAGTTAATAAACATATTGAATTTAAATCTTAACAAATGGTGTGAGTTGCCCAGAATCATTTCAAATTTATTTTTAAAAAGTTCAAAAAACATTTTTATATTTATTTTTAAAGATTTTTTTATGCAATTATGAACTTAGTCTAATTGTACATTGTTAGAATTTTCATGAATTGGTCCAGTTTGTCAAAGCTTAGTAGTAGATTATACTTTTAACAATCTATGTGTATATGTGAACTATACAGGCTCATATCAGATCAGGTGAACAGTTGATTGAGAAAAAATATTTCAAGCAAAAAAGTTTCAATCAACATCTGTGAGAACTATAGATTCTCAAAGATTTTATCTAAAATTAGTTTTTAGGGTTTCGTAGATAACAAATTTTGACATAATAAGATAAAATTTGGTCTAGACCAGAACTCGTAACATGAACCTTTCAATGGCCACTTCGGTGCCTGAAACTTTTTTCGAAATAATCGAGTCCAAACAATATATTATTTTATATCAAGATAAATGCCCCATCCTGTATATTGTCTTTATTATTTCATCATTTTTGCCTGATCATTATGATCATTTATATTTGATCATATTGCAACAAACTCGTAAATAAATGTATGTGCAGAGAGCTTGTTAATAAATAATAAAAGTTTGAAAACTAAAACTTGACAACACTAAAACATTTCAATTAAAAAGTTTAAAATACGTAGTTTAAAAGGGATACGTTTTACAGACAGCCGTAGTCGTACGTCACATAACGATGCAGAAAGAACATGAAATTAATTTAAAGCAAATGTGACGTTTAAGTTTAAAATTCTATTGCTTTCTCGCATTATCGAAGATACGAGAAACTTTGTGATCGTTTTTAAATGAGAAGAAACAAAATTGTTTTCCGATTTTTAAATTTTAACTTGATCTTTCCGTTTCAGGTCAAGATAAATACTTTTTATTCCGTATCCTTTGTATCCTTTTCACACGCATAAATCATAAAACACTGAACCGATATTAATGAAACTTGGTGGTTGATTGGGTTCTGGCTTGAGGACAGTCCCATTTCAAAATTATTAACATCGTGTGTAAGAAGGAAGTGTGACACCCCAAAATATTTATTTTTTGAAGATATCTCAAGAAAGACACATCTTACGTGAAAATTTTATAGAATCTTTTTTGTGGAGCATTCAATTTCCTATAATATAGGTCACCACAACATTTATTGTAAAATATCCCCTTACAAAGATTTATCTCAATTTGCTTTAAAAAATCGCAATTAGTTTTTAAAATAATTGTTATTTACAATTGTCAAAAAATTTAATTAACGACATAATAACCAGTTGCATATTAAAAAAAATGTCGAATTAATATATTTTTATAAAATTGTATGGAAATTAAATGGTTAATCAATACCAGGTAAATTATCTGAATACTTGATCGGTTATTATTTAAACTGTTCAATAATTAACTACCTTTGATGAATTTTCCACCAGGAAGCACTGTGCATTTATTTGGCAAATATGTTTTTTTTATCATGAGAATAATCGAAACATAATTTTTGTCAAATGTAATAAAGTTTTATAGTTTTCATATTTATGCCATTGCAAACTAAACCATTGGAATAAAATTTATTATTAAGTAAGTACTAACCAAAAATATATGCAAATGCCTGTATAAACCAAACAAGAAAACAAAATTTGTTGGTCACTTTTTGTTTATTTTTTTTTTACCATATTCAAATACAAAACGTTAAATAATTTGAAATACTTTCTAAATCCATCAAATAAAATACTTAAAGAAATACCTCATAACAAAATATACGATAAAAAAGTCCATTCTTTAAATATCTCAAAAGAAATATCAGAATATTAAGTAGGTATATTTATTTTTATAAATATATTAGTATCGAATAAAAATTCGCTTGTATTTATTTTATATTTTACATAAGCAAAATATTTTATCGTTTCACGGTACGTAAATAATAAGTATAATATATTTATTCAAATCAAGGAGGGTCCGTTGAATTTAATGACACATACTGGAATTCACACTCTAACTTGACATTTGTCACAAAGAAACGTCGTTATGGATAAAAAAGTATACCTTTGATATTGTAAACAACATAAAAAATGAAATATTCATAATATTATAAAAACTTAATGGTTTATGTATGAGTTGGTAGCAGTGTATGGTTATTTTTAATCGTTGGTTTTTATTACAGAGTGCTAATTATCTTGCCAAGAAAACTCGACGGTTTTTTTAAGATATGATGCCACTGTTTCTAGTTTTGATATAGTAATTATGATTGTTATATTTACTTTATTATTTTTGTTTCATGGATATAAAAAAAGTAGGTATTTATTTATTTACCATTATAAACTCAACTACGATAAACTGGGGGTCGCGTTGATATTATATTATTTTTTTATTTTGAGGTACGACACGCACTGATAATATAGTTTTTATACACGGAAAAATACACTTCTTTCCAAATTTTTTGACGATTATGTATGTACCTTACAAAATTTAACTATACTCTTAATTATAGATACTTTTAATAGTTTCATATAAAAAAGAAAGATTATTTTTTCAGCATTTCATTGGTATCAAGATAATACTGTTTAAGTGAATAAATTCTTTGGAAATCGCCAATTAAACCAAAAAAATAGACTAATTTTGGATCATTATATTCAATTTTATTTGAAAAAGTTCATTATAGAATAAAATGTTTATTACAAAAATTGTAGAGTACATTATTTTCATCAGTTTATGTTCCATTAATTTTTTTGTATCTCTTACCAAATAAAAAATATATATTTTTAAATTTAAAGTAAATTATTTTTATTTTTTTTATGTTCATAATAGAATGAAATGTTTATAACAAAAGTTGTAGAGATCGTTATTGTCTATAGTTTATGTTCTATAATTTTTTTTATATTTGTCATCAGTAAGCCAGAATAATATGTTTTATATAAGGAGATATACGTACATTTTTTTATTGTATAAGAAAGTTCAGTGATATTTATGACAGATTTGACAATTTTTTAACTGTCTCATATGAGAAATTTGACCCCAACAAAAAATTTCATAAAATAAAAGGTATACAACGTAGAATAATCTAAAATTAGTCCATTTTTCTTCTCTAACTCGCGGTTTTCAAAGAAGTTGTTCATTAAAATAGTATAATTTTGATATTATTGAAATGCTGAAAAATTATCTTTCTTTTTTGTACGAAGTAAAAAATGATAATGGGCACGATAAAAAAGTTATATAACAATTAAGTTCGTAATAAAAGTGAAATTTTCAGATTTTCGAAAATTGTGGGGGACCCTTAAGATTTAGAAAAAAATAAATAATGACAAAAAATAATCTTCGCTATAAGAACTTTACAATAAACAAAAAAAAATTGAAATCGGATAACTAGGAGCTGAGATAAAGCAAATTTTATAACACCGATGGGGGTTATTTTTGATAGCCCATATAACAGTGTTCTACACGGATTTTAAAGTGGCTCCCTATCTGAAAATCTTTCTTTTGACCTTATATATGACCACAGAAAGTGGCATACCCCAATCAAAAAGTGCAGCGTTTTGGCTTTATTTGCCACGAACCAGACGTACTAGTACGAATTTTTTTTTTTTAGAAATACAATTATCATGAAAATATGAATTAATCGGAGAAAATTAATCCATCTTTTAAAGTATTTGTATTATACATACATGTAATGTAATATGTAATATATTTTAATCTACGTATGCACATACTTATATATTGACACACGTTGTCATATCTTTAACTTTTTATCTAATATCTTTATAGAAGTTTCGAAAATGGGGTAGACGAGATGATGCTATATACCTTATTTTCGTGCTTTTAATAAAATTGTGACAGAATAAAAATAAAATCACAAGGAGAAAACCATGACCTATAAACTTGTTCACGAAGATGTAATAAGTTTCTCAATATATCACCGTTCGCTGGGCCATCTTGATACAAGTGATGCTGTAACATCAAAGTAAATTTTTAAAAGACTACATTCCTGAAAGTCGACAGGAAACGGATGTTGGTAAGGTGTTTGTGTGTAGTTTTTGAAATTTTCATAAAAGTTTTTAGTTATGACAGCATAATATTAATATTTTTTTGGTATATGGACATTTTTGTGCGTCGGATGTGGTGGGGTAAATATAACACATTCTATATATCTTGATAATTTTAACTATATTCATAGCTTTATATTAGTTATTTCTATTTGTTGTGATGGATTGTTTTTCTATTGAACTATATTCATATAAATTAAATATAAAATAATAATTTTTATGAGAGTTTCTAAATATATATAATACTATTCAACAAAAAAATACTTTTCTAATATAACAGAGATCTGAATAGAAAATTTAGGAGGCTTTTGGTATGCCGAAACCGGATTTGTTGCCCAATTGGTTTCATCGCGTCAGGGTTTTGAGATATTCTAACCTAAAAGTCCCAAAAATGACTATATTTGCAATGTTAAAGAATTTATTATCAAGTAGGTAATTTTTTTCTAAAGTTTTCGGTCACGGTAACAAATAGTATTATCTTTCCTCTTTAAAATGAGTTTTAACTTTTTACTGTACGATTTCTTTTAGCCGAGATGTACTAGTTTGAAGATATAATATTTTTGTTAATATAGTGTAGTATAGTAGATACAATGAACTTTATATCTTCAAAGTAGTATATTTCGGTTAAGAAAAATCGCATAGTAAAATGTAAAAAATCATTTTAAATAGAAAAGATAGTACTATTCGAAATCATGAAAGAAAACTTCAGAAAAAAATTACCTACTTAGTAATAAATTCCCCAACATTGCCAAAATCGTCATTTTTGGAACTTTTAGGTTCGAATATCTAAAAAAACCTGACGTGATGGAATCATTTGGGCAACGAATTTCAGTTTCGGCATGACAATACCTTCTGAATCACCTATTCAAATTTCTGTGAATTTTTTTTGTTGCATAATTAATGGTATGGAAAACCTTACATGACATATCCATGTTCTAAGTATAGCTCGTATATTAAAAAAAAATTATATATTTTATATTATTTTTTATTTATCAATTAAATCAAAAAATGTTTCAAATAAAAGCTGGTTTGTTTTGAAGAGGAACCAAAATGGCGTTATTAATTTTTGGTCAAACAGGGCCAACATTTTTTTTAATGGAAACCTATATTTTTTATTACGGTTTCTTATTATATGGATAAAAACAAGCAGTTTTGTCTTAAATAATTTTTTGTATGACCACATTTAACAAAATAGTATGAGATTTTAAATTTTCATGAATTTTTTACTCGGAACCCGTTAATTTTAGAGGAAAAGTGCAAAAAACAAAAAATGTTTATTTTAACCTAGGAAAATGATTTCTGATTAAAAATTTTTTTCTTTAATATTTTAAAGACCAAAAAGGTCCTGATATAATTTCTTTAGATATACATACATATCAGATTAAAATAAACATTTTTATTCTTTTACACATTTTCTCTAAAGTTAATGATTTTCAAGTAAAAAATTAGTTAAAATATAAATTCTAAAATTATTTTGTTAAATATAAAAGAAATTATGAAGTCATATCAAAAATTATTTAAGACAAAAGCTGTTTGTTTTTATCCACACAATAAGAAACCTTAATACAAAAATAGGTTTCCATTTGAAAAAAAATCTTGGCCCTATTGGATCTTGAAGATGTCCAAATAATGAAAAACTAATAACGCCATTTTGGTTCACTCTCAAAACCAAACAACTTTTATTTGAAACATTTTTTGATTTAATTGATAGATAAAAAATGATAGATTATAATTGAAACCCATGTATAAAAAAAATTTCAATGGGATTTGTCAGAAATAAAATTCATTTTTTGTATTATAAATAAAGTTTTGGATTATCATAATTGTCTTGATCAGAAGACCAATGTTTTTACTATACCAAGTATACAGACCTGCTACTTATAAATGATTCAACTAAATGCTTTGAAATTTCAATACATAAAACTTGATAAAACTAACAAGATTCTGTCATTAATAGTTATGACAAAAATATACTTACATTTAAAAACGTCAAAAGACTGCATGTTTTTGTAATTTTCTCTTACCTGAAACAATAAAGAAATAAATCATTAGATTTTTTTCATAAAGGCTGTAGCCGGGTAAGCATGCAAAATCGGCCTTTTCATGGATTTGGCTGATTATTTTTTTGAAAGTCACATTCTATCTAACATTCAACCTGACCAAATATTAGCTTCCAAAAATTTGTAGTTTTCGAAAAAAAAAATTTTTTTTTTTATTTTCCAAAAAAAATTTTTTTTTTATAATCCATCAATTGAATTTGATGGCGCTTGTAGTATATTATAGAGGTACTTATGACTCATCAGAGGTAATTTTATTATGGTCCTCTGTACATAGTAAACCAGAAAAAAAAATTAATAAAATTTAAAAAATTAAAAAACACTATGTTGTACTCGTATAAATTCGCATACGGTCGTATTGGCACGGCGCGGCGCGGGCGTGACGCGAGTGGACTTTATGGAGTGCAAGTGTCTTAATACTTTTAAAACATCTCTAATTTGTTGCTAAACAACAGGGCTGAACTTGCCTGGAGAGATCCGGGGACTTTGACGGGGCCATGGCCTGACAAAGATAAAACATAGAGGCCGTAGCCGAGAATGTATGGGAACTGCCATTGAATTAATTATGCTAATTTTTTTTCATAGGTTGCTTTTTAAGAAACATAAAATCGCCCTAATTGTATTTGTGCTTCATAATTTTTATGTTTGCTAAGAACATTTTTATTTTGAAAAAAAAAATTCTATATATAACTTATAAGGTACGTACAACGTATATTTTATAAAAAAATGGTGATTGCCCTCCGAGTACAGCATAGTGTTTTTTAATTTTTTAAATTTTATTTTTTCTTTCTGGTTTACTATTTACAGAGGACCATAATAAAATTACCTCTGATGAGTCATAAGTACCTCTATAATATACCACAAGCGCCATCAAATTCGATTGATGGATTATCAAAAAAAATTGTTTTTGGAAAATCAAAAAAAATTTTTTTTCGAAAACTACAAATTTTTGGAAGCTAATATTTGGTCAGGTTGAATGTTAAATAGAATGTGACTTTCAAAAAAATAATCAGCCAAATCCATGCAAAGGCCGATTTTGCATGCTTACCCGGCTACAGCCTTTAAAAAGTAGTCTTAAAGGGGAACCCTTCTGAGGGCCGCTTTCGATTTTCTTCATATTGAAATATGTTGTGAAGGGGGATCCCCTGATAACACCTATACCCAGTTTTGGGCGCAGACGGGTAATAGTTTAAAAATTATGACTCAAAATATATTTTAAAGTTGCATATATACTTATATGTTAAGTCTATTTATACAAGCGTCTGTTGGCCTAGCGGTTATGAAAATAGACCGGTAACCAATGCACCCGTGGTTCGAGTCCTTTTAAGTTTTTATTTTTATTTTTTATTGCAAACAGTACCATTATTCAAATATATTATTCTCCTGTAAAATATCTTATGAATTTATTTGTTTTCAATGTTTATTTTTCAAAATGTGCAATTTAGTTTAATTTTTTAAATTTTGTTGATAAACAATTCAAAACTGGGATTGTAAATAAAAATATATATAATTTATGCTCAAGTAACTTATTTATTTATGAATGGTTGGCAATATTTTGGAAGGTATCTATCGTAAATATACCATACATAAAAACATATTACACCAAGAACATTTTATAAATGATTGAATATTTAAACAATTTATACATTTATTTATTAATAATTCTTATGGCATCCATATCACCACTAGCAACAATAATGGTTACCGGTCTATAATCATAACCGCTAAGCCAACAGACGCTTGTATAAGTAGACTTAACATATAGGTATACTACATGCAACATTAAAATATATTTTGGGTCATAATTTTTAAACTATTACCCGTCTGCGCCCAAAACCGGGTATAGGTGTTATCAGCCCCCCCCCCCCCCTTCATAACATATTTCAATATGACGAAAATCGAAAGCGGCCCTCAGAAGGGTTCCTCTTGTTAGTTATTTAAGTTTGCAGTGGTTGCCGGTACGATTCTCAATTCGTGCCATCAAATCCCCGATAACCACTACAAACTTAAATGAAATAGATTGTAATGTCAATCAATATAATTTGGTCCTTAGGTTCGCTTGAATTTCAAGTGTACCAAGTCTTATTAAAATTGGTGAGATGTACTCGCAACGTTCAATTTTTAGACGATAAAGGTACACATTTTCGAATATTTCAAAAACCCCTAATCCGATTAGCACCAAAATCAACAGGTCTGGAGTACACTCACAGAGACAAACATTTTCTCAAAAATAATTCAAATCGGTGCATATTTACAGTAGTAAATATGCAGAAATCAACTTTTCTTTATCTTTTGAAGGTAGTACAATCAAAATCTTTTTTATCTCGGACAAAATTTTTCGACGGTATTATAATATTCCCATTTCCTTCGGAACATGGAAGTAATAATAATTCATCTGTACATGGAGAAATTATGATACATAAACATTATTTACATCAAAAGTTAAAAAAAATATGTCCATAAAGAAAAATAGTACCGTATGATTTACCTGTAAATTATATTAAATAGAAATAAAACTCACGAATTTAATCAATTTTGATTTTTATTTAATTGAGATCGGAACTTTGAGAGACATGAACTGGTTAAAAGGTGGTAAAAAAAGTATTTAAAGCTTTCCAGAGATAGTAAACTTCTTCAATTACATGGAAGAAAGTAGTAAGTAGACCATTATAACTTTATTACTTTTATCCCAGTATTGCATTAAACTTCAGGTCAGTCTACAGGGTCCTCCAATAGTGCGTCCGGCATTCCTAACGTACTTCCTGTAGTAGATAGAAAAAAAGTTTGGTATATAATATTATTGGTTTGAAAAGATCAACGTCGTAAAATTATTTTCAATAATACAGGATGTCCCATTTTTGCGCTGTAATAAAAACAAAGATTTTTTTAAATGGAACACACCATAACGTTTTCAGTATTCTGATATCATTTTTTAATCTCCACATTATCGTCTATTCATTTTTTGATTTAGGGACAGTGTTGCCGAATTATAAATTTTTTTCCGATAAATAATCAATTAACAGGGTCAACTTTAAAAAATCGTTTTTTTGAAGCGATTGAATTTTTTTTAGCAATTATATTAGTCCTGATAAGGAGTAACATTTTGATAATAACCAATTTGAATTTAGTTCATAAATAAAAAAATGTCGAAATTTGCATACTTAAAAATGATAAAATTCATTTTTTTCAAATGTGACTACTCTTTTTTTATTTCGTTATTCGATGGGGATTTTTCTCCTTTTCATTTTGTATGGGGAATGTCCCATATCTAAATCTCATAATTTCTGAAATATTCAATACTTTTCATAAAATTAACCTTTTTATAACACCGAAGTAGGCCGTGATATAGACGATAATGTGGAGATTAAAAAATGACATCGGAAAACTGAAAACGTTATAGGGTGTTCCATTTAAAAAATCTTTGTTTTTGTTACAGCGAAAAATGGGATGCCCTGTATTATTGAAAATAATTTTACGACGTTGATCTTTTCAAACCAATAATATTATGTACTAAACTTTTTTTTCTATCTGCTACAGGAAGTGCGCTAGGAATGCCGGACGCACTATTGGAGTAACCTGTATAAATGAATTGAAAAATTTCGATGAACGGAAATTAAAATTAATATTTTAGTAAATATTTTGGATTTATTATTTTAATCAAAATTAACAAACATGGAGGGGGTAGTCTAGGGTGTGCCAAAAAAAGGCGATATTTTTTTTTCGCTCTCAGTCCAAAATATTTCAGGAAATGCCCAAACAAAGCTCCTGTTAAAAGCGGAGCTCAAAATTCCAATTTTAAGAGGTTCTCCACGGAAGTTGAAGTTTTCAACATGTTTCTTAACATGGGAAACGGGGTTTTTTAACAGTTTTTTGTCCTGCAAACTGTGAAAAAATTATTTTTGAAAAAAATGAATGAATGGATCTTTTTGAGTATTAAATTTAGTACAAAAATTCCCGTTGAGTCTTTTTCTATATTCAATATTTGATTTTTGACAGAGCTTTGAAGTTCAAATTTTCGCATTTTTTCGCGTTTTTTGCATTTTTCAGCTAAACTATCCGAGTTAGGGCAAAATGTTAAGTAGCAAAATTGTAGTACGGTTGACATTCTATAAAAAAAGTCTCCATCGACTTTTTTGTATTATGAATAACAACAAAGTTATAGACCCATAAACATTAATTTTTTACAAGCTTTTACTTAACTCAAATGCTATGTAACTATGTCACTATGTCCCGTGGTACAAATCTTGCGACCGATTTTTAACGAACTTCCCGTCGTACGATTTTCGTCAAATTTTGAAATATGGTGTATTCTCCGCAGGGTTGGCTCCCCACTGGGTAACCCAAAAAAACCCACCCGGGTTTTTTTGGGCAACTTGACTTAAAAAAACCCAGTGGGTTTTTTTTAAATTTCATTATTTTAGGGTATTTTTGAATGAATTATTTTATTTTGTAACGAAATAATTATAATACAATCATTCCAGACCTATATATTTTACTTGTACTTACAATAACAGTGGTAATAACTAATTGTAACTATACATACAGACTCTGTGATTTGAAAAGTTTAAAACAAATAACTTTTTGTCTAGACCTAAAAAAGTTATCAAATATCACTCGTTTCGACAATATGAGAGAAGATTTAGAATGACGGCAACCCCATTTTTTTAATACTAACCCTCTTTACTACAATTAGGATGGATAATTTTGGATTAATAAAAACACTGTAATGACAAATGTTCATTTATTTCTCAAAAATAAACAGTGTGTTTTAAAACTCATGATAAATAAATATTTTAAATAATTTCTCTAGAAATAACCAACATTCTCGAATAAAGGATTTAAATATTTTTTACTCTGTAAGAAATGGAAGTATTGTAATACCGTCGAAAAATTGTGTCCGAGATAAATGCAGATTCTGATTGTACTATATAGACCGGGAGCCAGGCTACATTCCGTTTGAAAAACCGTTAGGATTCATAAGAGTTGGTGATTTACATTCAGAAAGATGTAAATGAAATTCTGAAGGTTGCCGGAAAAAAAACTCGGAACTTTTTTTGATACGAGCATTATAACGGAGTCCTTCCAGTTATAAAAAAATAGATGTTGCACCATTTTTAATTTTGATGAAAGTTTAGTCAGTTGTTATTATACGTATTAGTTAGCAAAAACTGTAATTAGAAAATTTTAAATGTTCACAGGTTGGAGGTGGTGATCGTTTTACCCTCGTAAGATATGAATATTTTATCGATTTTTAACGATTCTTCGACTCGCTATAGCATGCGTTCTAATTAAACAATTATAATGAACTTGGGGTCATTTGAAAGCCTAAAGAGTCTAGCTTCAAAATGATTTAACTCAATTTTAAGTTTAGATTATTTTCGTTGTAGATATTCGTAATAAAGGCTTTTCAATATCATTTATGAAATTGTCATTTTATCTTTTTTTCAAAATTTTCAATGGCTTTCTGGTTTAACCGAGAAAGCTGTAATTATGCGTAAGTTATGTTCACATATAGTACTCCGTACCCACAAAAATCAGTTTGATTGATGCACATTTTCTATTAAAAAAATTAAGTTAAATGTCACAAATATCACGGAAACTCCAAAAACAGCTGTTTTCGAAGCAAATAAAAGTTATGTGGGGGGCAAGATAAATTGCTGAATTTTTTTTTACAAATGCTCTTAATAATTATCTAAAAAGGGCATGTTGATTCGTTTTGTTATTTTAATTTTTTTAGCTGCCAGAAATTTAAAAATAATCAAAAAAATGCAAAAACTCCAAAATTAGCTATTTTCAAAGTAAAAATAATCTATGAAGGGGGTGAGATTAAAATGGAAATTTTTTTCTACAGATGCTACTGCCCCTAAAAGCAGATTCTGATTATAGTATACCTACATATAAATTCAATGTAAAGAACTGATATTTCCATATGGCGGCTATGCATGTGTCTGTCTGGGTGAAGAATTTTCACGATAAGTTTATTGTAAAAATTTGAATTACTTTTGGGGAAAATGTTTGTCTTAGTAAGTACTTTAGACCTATTGATTTTTGGGATTATCGGATTAGGGGTTTTAGAAATATTTGAAATTTTGTACCTAATATTAAACTGATAGTTCAATTGAACCTAAAGGACATTTATTTATTTATAGATCGAAAGCAGCTATTAAAAAGAGAGAAAAACATGCTCAAAATTTAATTTTAAATAATAAAATATTACATTTTCTAATTCACGTTTCCTAATGCAAGTTAATTCAAATTTTCAGATTCTTATTCTACATTTTTGTTTTTTTGTTATTGAGGATATTACAGAACTAATATTTTTATAAATATTTATATAGTTTAGAAAAATATATAACATTTCGAACAGTTAATTAACATATTAAAATGGTATTTTTTTTATTTTGTTACTAGGCAATTAAAAATAGATATATTATAGAAAACTATATTTGGAAATTCGAAGGACCTTTTTTATATAACGAAAATACTGAGGATAATTTTCCTTTTTTAGACGCAATTACATCAATCAACATCATTTGAATACATTTTTTTGTGTTTAAAATATATATTATATGTCTTTACTTAATTTAAAAAAACCCAATAAAACCCAAAAAAACCCGGTTTTAAAACCCAATAAAACCCGCTGGGCTGGGCTTTTTTAAAAAAACCCGGGTTTTTGCCAACCCTGATTCTCCGTGACAATGCACTTTTTTATCATTTTTATAGCTATGTTATTTTATTATAAGGTCTTTTTTGATGTATCTAATATAATAAAATAACTTGCCTTCGTGATCAAGTATTATTTCATAATTCAAATTATTTCGTAACCATGGTTTGCTTCGACAATAACATTTATTATGTTTTGTCAAAATATTTTACAATATAATATTCGAATACAAATAATTTATAATAATACAAATAAAAACTGCTGAGTGAAGATTATAAATTATAAATTGAAGAAAATTATTGAAAAATTATCGAATTTTATATAAATATCAGGTATGTATTATAAATTTTATTTGTAGTGATTATATTGACATATAGAAAAGTTTTAGCCGTTTTAGCTTTATTTTTTCATTTAAATGTATGTATAATAAATATGTATTATAGTATCGCATTTTATTATTATTATATCATCCTATATGCATACCTGTATATGTTATATATTGTTATGGCATTATTGAAAATATTAAATACAAATTAATTTATGTTAGTGTAATTTTGAAGATCTAAATAGGTATTGTTTTTCTAAGAGACGCGAGTCTAAATTTACAATGGGGGAGGGGGTCATGGTCTGTGAAATAGACAAAAAAAGTTACTTTAGTATATTTAATAAGCATTTTTCTATTTAATTTGCTTTACTTTTTAGGTTTGTGTGGGGTGTCATTTCACCATGCCCCCTCCCCTGGATCTGCGCTTCATTTCTAAAGAAGCTAATATACAATCAAAACGTTAGTGTTCATTTTAAAATAAAAACTAAAGATTGAAGTAAGACGTTTGATTATTATAAATAAATGACCAACTAAACTGCGAGTCACGTTTGATGTTATAAATGCCTTCTTCCTTCATATACGAGACTAAATAAACATTGGACACTGATTGTGAGGTAATATTTTTATGTATTCAGAGACAGTTTCGTATATTAATTTTCATAAAAGTGTAATGTTCATTCTATGTAGGTATTTCAATCAATATATTTCGATCAGATTTAAAAAATATCGGTATGGAGAACCATACATGACTTCCATGTTCTGTAATATATTTTACAATAATTTTTAATATAAAACTCACCTTTGTATTATAAATATTAGTTTTCTAATATTCTAATGTCAGTTGTAGAATACACATTTTTGTAGAATAATAATTATGTGACATTTGAATTTAACTGCGTTTCTTTCCATGGCAACATGAATTTAATAGTATTTAAAATTAAAATTTTGTGGGTGATTTTCACCCCTTTAGTGGCTTTTTCGATACGATTATGAATTAAGGGCTCCTTAGATTTTATTGAACTACAAGTGTACCAAGTTTTATCAAAATTGGTGAGATACTAATCACTTTTCAGACGATAATTGGTACAAAATTTCGAATATTTCGGAAACCCCTAATTCGATTAGCACCAAAATCAATAGGTCTGGAGTACTCACTGAGACAAACATTTTCCCCAAATATAATTTAAATCGGTGCATATTTACAGTAGTTATCGTGAACGGAAGAAAATTCTACATCCAGACAGACACACAGACAGACATACAGACACACGCACAGCCGCCTTGTGGAAATTAACTTTTTTTGCGTTTTGAAGTTAGTACAATCAGAATCTGCTCTTATCTCGGACATAATTTTTTGACGGTATTACAATACTGCCATTTCTTCGAACATGGAAGTAAAAAGGGTTTTTAGTCTTATGCAGACCCTGAGAGAGCTTCAACGGGGTTTGGGCCAGCCCACATTTTGAGCCCCCCCCCCCCCCCCCCCCCTTCGCCCGAGCGTAAGGACATTCCAAACAACTTTCGTACTAGTAAAATTCTTATATCTTCCTGATATTATTTAGTATTAAAAACCGTGAGGTTTTTTTAAGTACTTTTTCTACAAGGTGTGTTTTTTACTTCCATGTTCGAAGAAATGGAAGTATTGTAATACCGTCAAAAAATCGTGTCCGAGATAAGACCAGATTCTGATTGTACTAACTTCAAAACGTAAAGAAAAGTTAATTTCCGCATGGCGGCTGTGCGTGTGTCTGTGTGTGTGTCTGTGTGTCTGGATGTAGAATTTTCTTCCGTGTACGATAACTACTGTAGATATGCACCGATTTGAATTATTTTTGGGGAAAATGTTTGCCTCAGTGAGTACTCCAGACCTATTGATTTGGGTGCTAATCGGATTAGGGGTTTCCGAAATATTCGAAATTTTGTACCTATTATCGTCTAAAAAGTGAGTATTATCTCACCAATTTTGATAAGACTTGGTACACTTGTAGTTCAAACCAATCAAAGGGGCACTTATTTCATAAACGTGCTTAGATAGCCACCGAAGGGGTGAAAACCACCCCCAAAATTTTAATTTTAAATACTGATAAATTTTTGTTGCCATGGAAACAAGTGCAGTTAATTTCAAATGTCAGATAATTATTATTTTACAAAAATGTGTATTCTACAACTGACATTAGAATATTAGAAAACTAATATTTATAATACAAAGGTAAGTTTTATATTAAAAATTGTTGTAAAAGATATTATAGAACATGGAAGTCATGTATGGTTCTCCATACCGATATTTTTGTAGTATATTTATGTTTTTTACAATAATCTCTATTAAAAATAGTATTAGTATCAAAAAATGTAAAAATGTAAAATATAAATAATTTTCAGGACGCCGAGGCCCCTGATACCAGGACCCGGGACATATGGCCCTCCTAGCCCCCCCATCCCCTTCTCTATCTGGGCCTGGTCTTATGATGCAATGAATATAATATAATATAATAAAAAAAGAAATAACTTTTGACTAAAAATGGATAAAATAAAATTAGAAAAAAAAAACTTTTTTAAAAAACAAGCTTTTACATATAATAAACCTACATATGCACTAAAAAGTAAAAAATAAGTTTTTTTTTCACAAAGTCTTCCAGAATTCGTATGACTAAAAAAGCTTGTGGCGTTCATTTAATATTTAATGTAATATTCAGAAATATAAAAAATGTCGAAAATATCAATATTGGAAAAATCTATAGTAGATCAAATATTAATGTAATGTTGATACTAAATAAACCTGAAACTCAATATATGTTAATGTTTTGAAATATTAATTTATAAAATAGATAAGGTAGTATTTCTTTTCGGTATTTCTTAGCCCTTTTTCACATGATAAATCTTGAAGCCAAAATATTCCTGTAGTTTATATCAAATTATCCAGGAATTTAATGTACAATTTAAAAATATTAATTGAAAGATGATAAGGTAGTATTTCCTTTATGTTGAATATAATTTCAAAATATTCACAGGATATAATATTTTATATTATATTTGATATAAATTATGTACATAATATATGGAATTTTATGGAATATTACGAAATATTCATTGAAAGTAGCTAATGTAGTTTTTCCGTTGAGAAACTCTTAGCCCTTAATTCTATTTTGAATCTAGAATTCCAAATATTTCATGTAATATTTTGAAATAAAAATTTAAGGTACATAAAATACTCTTAACACTTTTTTTCCTATCTTAAATCTAGATTACTAAATATTTCTTTCATGTGCGATAAATTAACCAGGAATTTAAAATACTAAATTAAACTAGCAGAAGGTACTTTGTCCTATTTGAATCTAGATTTCCAATTATTAATGTATACATATATGTATAATGTATATACATTATACATACATATATGCATTTTAACATAATATTAATGCAATTTAATGGAAGATTTGAAAATATTAATTTGTAGTAGAAAATGTAGTTTTTCCTATATTGATATTTTCGACATTTTTTATATTTCTAAATATTACATTAAATATTAAATGAACGCCACAAGCTTTTTTAGTCATACGAATTCTGGAAGACTTTGTGAAAAAAAAACTTATTTTTTACTTTTTAGTGCATATGTAGGTTTATTATATGTAAAAGCTTGTTTTTTAAAAAAGTTTTTTTTTTCTAATTTTATTTAAATTTTCGCTTTTATGAACTAAAATATCGATAATTGAACAAAGAATTTTATGCAAATTTGTTAGTACATCAAATTTGGAACAAAATTGGATAAGATTTTTTGTATTATCAGTAGTTAAAAGTTACAGACTTATTTAATCATATTTTTATGATTTTTCCACAAAATTATGAAATATATTAACAATAAACATGTCGTAGCCTTTATCCCTTTTAGGCTGGTTCCAATAATTTATATAACTTTGTTGTTATTCATAATACAAAAAAGTCGATGGAAACTTGTTTATAGAATGCCAACCGTACTACAATTTTGCTACTTAACATTTTGCCCTAACTGAGATAGTTTAGCTGAAAAATGCAAAAAACGCGAAAAAATGCGAAAATTTGAACTTCAAAGCTCTGTCAAAAATCAAATATTGAATATAGAAATTTGACTCAACGGGACTTTTTGTACTAAATTTAATACTCAAAAAGATCCATTCATTCATTTTTTTCAAAAATAATTTTTTCACAGTTTGCAGGACAAAAAACTGTTAAAAAACCCCGTTTCCCATGTTATTTAGATGGGAAAACTTCAACTTCCGTGGAGGACCTCTTAAAATTGGAATTTTGAGCTCCGCTTTTAACAGGAGCTTTGTTTGGGCATTTCCTGAGATATTTTGGGCTGAGAGCGAAAAAAAAACGCCTTTTTTTGGCACACCCTAGGGCCTAGGGGGTACACTCAAATATTTAAAATCAATGCAAACATAAAATTAATAATTTAAATAAACATCGATTTATGCCTCCAAAAAATTGTCATTTTCTATCTACATGTAATTTTGGCCAAATTTGTTTTGAATTAAATTATTTTTACCACTTCAACATTTTAAACATATTTCTTCAATCTCATATTTTATTTTCAATTTACATTGTACATATCCTGAAATAAATTTTATAAAAACAACATTTTATTGGAGATATAAATTGAAAGTAAAATTGAATTTTCAAAATTTATTAAATAAATGATTGGAGATAAAAATAACATTCAAAAAAGAATGTGACATATGAGAAGTAATAATTTTATATACAGGGTGATTCAGCACTGTCGTGCCAAACTTGAACAGTAGATTGAAAAAAATATTTTAAGCAAAAAACTTCCAATAAACATGTGTCCGGAAATTTTTCCTTAAGGAACTACAGGACTCCAAAGATTTTACTAAAAATGAGTTTTAATTTAATATCTAGAGAACCCTTTGTGATAGAATTATGAAATTTAGTATTAAGTTTAGTAATAATATGTGTTAACGATTTCTAATATTAACCAATTATATTTTAGGCCAGGGCTGTATGGGGCCAGTGGGCCCATCGATTTTGATCTTGTAATTGTTTGTTCCTTATTTTTTTTCCTGAGTTGATACTTTTATAAGATTATATGACAAAAAATACACAAAAACATACTTTGCTTGTTTATCATAGGATAAACCGTTTTCGAGTAATATCGATGGAAATGAAAGCATGCAGAATTTAACTTAATACGGATGTTTGAAATTACAAAAAATAAATTCATATTCTTATTCTATGATTAAAGGTAAGAATAAAGTTCATTTAAATAAACCTCCTAATATGAATCCTGTAAGATCTATAGCCAGTTCTTTTACTGTTACATGAACTTTATTAACATGACTAAAAAAAACAACTTAAAATGGCTATTTGTTGATATGGATGCATTTTCGGAGGTTTATTTAAATAAACTTTAGTCTTACCTTTAATCATAGAATAAGAATATAAATTTATTTTTTGTAATTTCAAACATTCGTACTAAGTTAAATTCTGCATGCTTTCATTTCCATCGATATTACTCGAAAACGGTTTATCCTATGATAAACAAGCTAAGTATGTTTTTGTGTATTTTTTGTCATATAATCTTATAAAAGTATCAACTCAGGAAAAAAAATGAAGAAACAAACAATTACAAGATCAAAATCGATGGTCCCACTAACCCCATACAGCCCTGGCCTAAAATATAATTGGTTAATATTAGAAATCGTTAACACATATTATTACGAAACTAAATAATAAATTTCATAATTCTATCATAAAGGGTTCTCTAGATATTAAATTAAAACTCATTTTTAGTAAAATCTTTGGAGTCCTGTAGTTCCTTAAGGAAAAATTTCCGGACACATGTTTATCGGAAGTTTTTTGCTTAAAATATTTTTCTCAATCTACTGTTCATGTTTGGCACGACAGTGCTGAATCACCCTGTATTACGAATATGCTTTGAAATAGGGAATTGTTCGAGATACAGAGGTCTAGTAAACTAAAATTTGATTCATGAGGCTAGAATAATTTAGAAAAAGAAATTTGTGAAGAACATATTATATCCTATAGGCTCCCTAATAGATTCTTTTTAAATCTTAATTATTCATTTATTAATTTCCTCATATGCGCGAATAAAAATATGTGCATATATCTTTGACTGCTCATAATTTGAATAATAAGTGAATTTAAAAAATGCCCAATGAATTTCATAAAGCATATACCATACCATATGATTCATCAATAGAATTTGGTTTTGTCTCAACTCGAAGGTTATCAAAATTATTGTGAGTTTTTAATAATTATTATGATTTTTGTTTACCTTTAAACCGTTATATATTTCTTAATTTTCAAGTTTTTATAATTTTACTGATACCAACGTAAAGAGAATTTAATTTAGATACGAAAAATATAAATATCCTTTAAAATTTATGGATCAGTGCAATAGCACCGCGAATTATAAATGGGAACCGAGACAAAAATTGAGTTTCACGCTTCGCACATAAACAGGTCAGATTGTAACGGCCGTATCTCGGTCAATTTTTATTGTATTGGAATAAAATAAAAAACAAATTAAAGGTCTAACGCAGAACTACAAAAAACAACTGAAATATTTTTCAATAAAATAAGCCACCTTGATGTTATTTATGAAAAAACACATTTTCACCCCTTTCACCCCCAACCAAACTACCCCTGCACACCTTAGTTGACTACGCTCAACAATTTCTTAAAGTTTAGGTATAAAACTACGTGTGTTCCAATTTTCGTTGATGAAAGAATTTTTGTGTTTAAAATGTATATACGTTGCCAAAAATCAGGATTTTCCGGGAAGTTTCCGGGAATATAAAAAAAACTTCACAAATATAGTTGTGTTATACAAAAATTTATTAAATTTTTACCTGGGAGATTCAAGGGGTCCCTGATTAAGACTACGTTGCTAAAAATCAGGATTTTCCGGGAATTTAAAAAAATTCACTAATATGGTTGTGTTACACAAAAATTTCACAAAATTTTGCCTGGGGAATTAATTACGTTGTTGTTTACGAAAACGTTGCTAAAAATCAGGATTTTCCGGGAATTTTCCGGGAATTTAAAAAAATTCACTAATATGGTTGTGTTACACAAAAATTTCCCAAATCTTTACCTAGGGGATTTAAGACGTTGTTATAAAAACGTTGCTTAAAATCAGGATTTTCCGGGAATTTTTCTGGAATTTAAAAAAAATGACATATGCTTGTGTTACACAAAAGTTTCCGAAATCTTTACCTGGGGGATTTAAGACGTTGTTGTTATAAAAACGTTGCTATAAATCAGGATTTTCCGGGAATTAAAAAAAAATCCCAAATTATGAGTATTAATATTGGTTTTCAATAAAATTATATGTAGGCGGATTTGATTATGATTGTTTTATCAAAATTAAAATTTTTCTAAAAAAATTCCGAAAAAAATTTAGAATAATTCTTTAAGTTTTATTAAATTAAAATAAACATTTTTTGTATATTGTACTTTTTCTCTCAAGCTGATGGTTTCTAAGTAAAAAAATATTGAAAGTTCAAAATCATTAATTATTTTGTTACATATCTTGGAAAGGTTTAATTTGTTCAAAAAAAGTTTTCAATGAAAGATATATGTTTTTTCACGTAAAATAAAATTACTTGATAAAAACTATAGGTTCCTATATATTTAAAAAAAATGAAGTTGACCTTCATATCACCCAGAAAACACCACCTAAAAAAATTTCATCCTCATACGTCTATGTCCCCCTCCAAACCATGTTACTTTTATCTGAAAAGTTTTTTGATAACATTTCACCATAAAAAGTTATTAGAGGTGTGCACTTAAAATGGGACACCTCATATACAAATTGTCCTAAAATTTGGAAACTGTGAGCAATAACATTATATAATTGAAAAAAAATCAACGTAGAGGGCTAAAACTTTCAAAAACGTTAGGTTAATACATCTCAATTAAGTACAATTTTTTTGGAAATAATTGTTTGTTTATTTGCAAAAAGTCAAACGTTTATTGTCTATACGCGACACGAGCAGATACTAAATTTCGTAGGAAAAAGTAGTTGTAAAATGATTAATAATGTTAGTGACGTGTTCTTAATTTGTGTACTGCTAAATTAAAGTAATTCGAACAATTATGCAAAATTTTATAAAAAATCAATAAATATTTTTTACATAGTAAACGATCTTAGTGACGAACTTACCGCTGACGCGTGAAAAATCTAAAGAATAAACTGCTCTAGAGTTGAAAATAGTTAACCAAAAGGGTTAAAACTTTCAGGAGCGTTAGAGAAATACATCTCAAATAATTACAATTTTTTGGACAAAATTGTTTGTTTATTTGCAAAACGGCAAACGTTTATTATTTTATTCACGGCTGGAGCGGATACGAAATTTCGTAGCAAAACTTGCTGTAAAATGATTATTAATGTAAGTAACGTGCTCTAAAACTTACTAGTATTAAATAAGGGTATTTCGAACAATTTTGCTAAATTTCATCAATATTCAATAAATTCTAAATATGTATATTAATTTATGAATTTTTGCGTCAAAATGTCAACGATAATTTATTAAGCAAATTATTTAAATAATTGAAAAGTAACGTTTGCCAAATAATATTTATTCAACTAAGTTATAACAAAAAAACATACTTTTGCTCAGTTATCATTGAAAAAATTTTTATTTATATACATTTTTTTTGAGCAAAAAAAATTTTATTTTTTAGTCCGACGGCTGGAATGTTTCTGATTTCAAATAGTATGGTATAACGAACATTTAAAAAAAAATTCATTAAAAGCGGTGCTGTTTCTGAGGGTTCCGAAGTAAAAACCTTCATTGACTCGACTAAATGGAATTATGTAACAATTAGCTCTATCGTCAATATTTTGAGTTAAAATATGTAAATATACAAACAAAAGTTTCCAACTTATGTAGGTTCGAGTTATGGAAGTTTTACTGTATTATAAGCATCATAATTAAAAAATATAAAGAGTGTGGATATTTTTATCAACCAACTACCAAATAAATGAAGTATTAATTAACAACTAGAAAGTATATTCATGCATTGTTTAGTAATAATAAAAATTAATAAGATGATAGAATTTCGAGGTTGTCGTTTCGGCTTCTGAATACTTCATAGATTACTAATAAATACAGAATAAGTTATGTATGTTTATAGAACGAATATAAATAACACGCCACTTTTTTATCACAACATCCAGTATGTCAAGAGATTGGAGAAAGCTTCACTTCCTTTGAAAGGAAATTGTTTTGCTCCTTGTTATACTTCCAGGTGACGTATTGAAGGCTGCTCGATTATTTTCTGCTGGAATTTAGGTTACGTTGTGCATATGCACCTACACACATACAGGATATTAAAATTCACATTTAATTTCAAGTATTGTCTGCGTTTTCAGAAAAATATTATCATTGATAATTGCCAATAAAAATTATCTATATTTGAGTGGCTTCATATCAAAGACGGACATCTGTCACAAACATCGAAATTGAGTTTGCAGTGGATTCTTATAGAATTTTTTGCGCTCTTTCCAATAGTGTAATCGGTTTCTATCAAAAATGGACGTAATAGCGTTATTTTCGTATTCAAAGTTGAAGATTCGCTTCATAATTAAATGTATGCTCTACACCAAAAAATGCGTTTTTCTCAACTTTACAGAAATGACAAATGCCCATCTTTGATATAAAGCCACTCATTTATGGAATCAACTAGAAGTCTGTGTCACAGAATCCTAGATATTGAATCATTTGACCTAAATCAGCGTTTCTCAACCTTTTCGTATTTGCGACCCAATTTTCAATCACAATTCTCATTGCGCCTCCCCCTCCCCATACAATAATTTTCACTGAAAAATAGATCTCAGCTAAATATAAAAAAATGCTGAAAAGTGTCAATTTCTAATATTAAACCTTATTTCGAAAAACCTTGCTCTGCAAGACAGTCCCAAAGGAGTCACCGATAATTATTAATCTTGTTTTTAATTTAATATTGATAAGTTAATTATTAAATACATTGTGCAGTATTGATGCAATCCTATTTATAAGTGTACTATATTAGTATATAAATGTAAACATGTATTTTATTTTTTATTTTTTATTATGTCAGAATGTATTTTATTGCTTTTCTTTCACAAAATTAAATAATTTTTTAATAATATTATTTCTCGATTTAATTATAGAAAATTAAATAAAAAAAATATAAGTTTATATATTTCTAAACTATAGTCTATTTCATTTAAGATTGCAGCGGTAGCTAGCATAGGAAGTATAATACGCGCTCCTGATTGGTCAAAACGCCAGATAAATTCACAATAACACAATTTTCACTAATGCAATACATCATGTTGCCTTGGAAATAATTGCAAATAAATTCAAACTGTCAGATTAGTTATTCTACAAATGTATGTATATATACAGTTGACATTAGGATATAAGAAAAGTACCTAATATTTATGACACAAAGGTGAATTTAATTTCTTGTAAATTCCATTAAAAGTTATATGACAGTTCAGATATGCCAAAAATTACGTGGTTTTAAAAAAATTACACGTCTGACGTCAAGAAAAAAAACACTATTGAGTATTTACAACAATCAGTAATAAATTAAAATGCGAGTTATTTCCCGTTTTGCCAAACAAAAAAATCACAGCATAAAAACTATAAATGTGTTGAAAATAAATTTTAGCCTATACTTTGTATGAAGGATGAATCAAATACAGTGAAAGTTTGAAAAAAAAACACTGAAAGGTTTAAGATTTTATAAATTTCTAGTGAAAAAACTTTTTCGTTAGCTATAAAATAGTTCCTGTGTGAATCGTACCGTCTAATCCCCGCCCACCACTGCAAACTTAAATGAAATAGACTATAGTTTAAATATTACCGAAAAATACATGGAACATTTTATTATAAATAAAGATATATTGAAAAAATATCTATTTTTGCCGAGAGCGTTGTTTTTTTGTGTAGGATTCTGTGTAGGAAAATCTAAGGGCAGATATATTTATCAAATATAAAATATTAGTTCTCTGCTTGCAGAGGAGGATATTGTGAAAAATTGCTACGTTATTTTCACTTATTGTTTCTGGTAGACATAAATTTACGGCTCTTAATGGTACAGATGTTTTCAAAACAAATACATATATATACCATATTTGTTGTTTTTAAGACAAAATAAACGTAATTTAATTTTAGTATAATTTACGTATTTACAGTATAACCCGATTAATACGACGCACAGTGGTTTAAGAGCGGAAAAAACTATAATTTGAAAATGTTACAAACAGATTTTTTTTTGTA
This sequence comes from Sialis lutaria, assembly GCA_949319165.1. Classification (NCBI taxonomy): domain Eukaryota; kingdom Metazoa; phylum Arthropoda; class Insecta; order Megaloptera; family Sialidae; genus Sialis; species Sialis lutaria. The sequence continues at coordinate 8,208,202 of OX439243.1, read as the reverse complement.
TGTAGACTTGTTGTTTATGACCCTAGCCATTATGTTTGACTATTAAAATCAAAATTATATTCATTATATAACTATTACAGCTTATTGAAAACTGACGATTCTAAAATTATCATAAATTCAATATTATTTGTTTTTTTCCAGTTCTTGATTTTTAAGTACATTATTTGAAGAATTATCAATATATGAACACTAGTTACATTCTTTAGTATTTAATTTTGAATTTTAACAATAATTGGATTTTTAAAAATTTTATTAACCCTGTTATTAACGTGTCTATGTAATAAGGATTTTTTTTCGAAAATGCATCTTTTTGAAGACATATCTTTTTTGCGTCAAAAAGCGTCACGATGAAATCATATACATTATATAGATAGGGATGTCCTCTTTCAAAAAAGACCACATTTAGCTGCGCGTTGCTGCGACTCTGCTTGTAAATAATTTTTTTTGTTGGGCGTCACATATGTAAAAATATATAGTACTGCACATAATATCCTGTTCCACTCTTTAGATTTTGTTATTCAAGTATTTTTTTAGTAATTAACATAAATGGTTATTAAATTTTTAAAATATGAACTAATAATTACAACAGGCCCGTATCTAGGGGCGTAGGTGGGGCTCCAATCACGGTAATTATTTTCCATTAAATTTCAAACTAACTAACCGTTACCCGCGGTTTCGCATACGTAGATTTTGAAACATAACCACCGAATGAAACTAATTACAACCCTCCACACGTGACAGGGGAGATTTTTTTTAATTTTGCTTTCTATCCTTAATAAAAAATTTTAAAAAAATCTCGGCTCGTATAAGAGATAGGGGGTTATTTTACTCTCAAAAGTCCCACCTCCGTGTTATTTTCGAATCGAAAAAAAATAATTACAACCCTCCATATGTGACACGGGTTGAAATTAAATATAAAAAAATAAATTAATAAAAAGGAAAAACGAAAAATTTAATATTTCATTCCCTGTTATGTAGGACGGGTTGTAATTAGTTTTATTCAATCCAGCAGGAAAATACCCCTGGGATGGGGATTTTAGGGGGGGGGGGGTACAATCACTTATCTCCATAAAGGACTAGATATTAACATTTTTTTTATAATGATTGATTTTAATGAGGCGTTACATTAAACGAAAACCTTTTAAAATCAATGGTCCTGTCCGGCCCTGTTTTAAATACCTATTATTTTAAACAAAAATTTCCAAACAAAATTAGAAAAAGACTAAGATATTTATTTAATTTTTAAAAATACGTGGCATTGAATGAATGTTTTTAAACATCGATGGGCCAGTCCAGCCCTGCTTTAAATAATATAATTTCAAAGAAAATTGTCCAAACAATACTATATGTAGAAAAAATACAAATTTATTTCATTTCAAAAGACACCGAAAAAAAGTGCTTGAAAAAATAGTTTCGCTAGTCCGACTCTGCTTTAAATATTATAAATACTAAGAAATGTGTTTCCTTACACATTTTGAGCAAAATTAAAACAGAAAAAATGTATAGAGACTTTTATTCTTAAAGAGACGATAAACCGAACAAACCAATTTGAGAAAAAACGCCCTTAAAATTTTTTGGGTCAATTCGGCCCTGTCTTAAATAGTATAAAAATAACGATATTTATTATATTATTAATATTCAGTAATAAATTTTTTTATAATTTCATTGATTCTTTAATTATTGAATTTTTTCCGAAAATCGATGTTTTCGAACCACTGTGCGACGTATCGGTTATAACGACTCAAAATAAATTTCTTATGACCAATATGACCGGTCCCTTCGATGTCGTTAAAACCGGTTTCTACTGTAATCGTATGTTCTTCGTGTAGAAATCACATAAAATTCATAAATAATAAAATAATCAAACTCCTTACTAGCTCTTCATACATATTGTGTAATATAAGTAGTTGTAAATAAACATTATGTAGATCATACCTGTATTAAATAAGCCTGTTATATTGTATGAACATGCAAATGTATATTAAAAATCTCTATTTAATATACTTTGTACCTATACACATCTTTTTATACATCATACAATCTGAAATATACGGAGTATTTATCAGTGGCGTAGAAAGAAAAATTCGGTGAGGGATAGTTTCCGGGGTTGTTGGAATAGTTGGAAAGTTATATACATAGGTGTTTTCTCAAAACAAGCGTTTTTTTAGAACACTGAACATTTTGAGGGGAGGGGGTTGCCCTCATCTCCCCCCATTTCTACGCCATTGGTTATGTACCTTCTTTAACTACATAGATTCTTCTAAAATACTTTAATAATAAACAAATTAAGATGCTTTTATCTTTTAACTAGCTTAGCCCGCGCGGCTTCGCTCGCGTGGACTACGGAATTATTGTTTACAATTTAAAAAATATATAGTTGATTATTTAAAAGTTAATTATTATTGAAAACAAATTAAACAATTGACAATCAAAAGAATACCGGCCTGTCCCCTCTGCCCAGAGCGGCGCTACATAGTTGTGGTTCGCGCAAATTGTTACGAATAATGTTATTGCAATACTTATTTCACGTTATTTCCTAAACCAAAAGACCAAATTTGATTCTGTAAAAGGCAAATTATATCTACATTAAGTACTTATGACGATGAAATCATTTATTTCAATAAGGATTAAAGTTTTGTAGGTCAAAACTCCATGTAAACCGAACCCAAATATTTTATGATTTCTTTGTAACATAAAAGCAGTCATTGTGGCTTAAATATAAAAGTTAGACATATGGTGTCGCAGACTTTATTGTAGCACTTTTGATTCTACACAATTCTGTAATTCATTACTTTGTTCTATATTCAACGGTTTAGGCAGCGTATCGCAAAACAGCGCGCCGTCGGTAAATTTTTTTCCGACTTGATTTACTATTATCGTCACTGCTTAGTTGTTATGTTACCTAACGTAACAAAATATAGCCTATAACCTGGCCAGAGAATGTACCTATAATTTAAAAAAAAATCACGTAAATCGGATAAGTGGTTCTCGAGTGATAAGCGCACTAACGGACAGACAGACAGACGTTGAGCTTTATACAGGATGACCCATTTTAAGTGCACACCTCTAATAACTTTTTATGGTGAATTGTTATCAAAAAACTTTTCAGATAAAAGTTACACGGTTTGGAGGGGGACATAGACGTACCCGGATGAAATTTTTTTAGGTGGTGTTTTCAGGTTGATATGAAGGTCAACATCATTTTTTTAAATAGGAACCTATAGTTTTAATCAAGTAATTTTATTTTACGTGAAAAAACACGTATCTTTCATTGAAAACTTTTTTTGAAAAACTTAAACCTTTTCAAGGTATCTAACAAAATAATTCGAGATTTTGAACTTTCAATATTTTTTTACTCCCAAACCATTAGGTTTAGGGAAAAAGTATAAAATACAAAAAGTGTTTATTTTGGTCTAATAAAATTTAAAAAATTATTCTAATTTTTTTTTAACAATTTTTTTTTGCTTAAATAAAATGAATTGAAAAAGTTTTAAAATTTTAAAATAAATTTTTGAGTAAGTCTTATTAGATCAAAATAAACATTTTTTGTATTTGGTACTTTTTCTCTAAAGTTGATGGTTTCTTGGTAAAAAAATATTGAAAGTTCAAAATCTCGAATTATTTTGTTAGATATCTTGGAAAAGTTTAAGTTTTTCAAAAAAAGTTTTCAATGAAAGATTCGTGTTTTTTCACGTAAAATAAAATAACTTAATTAAAACTATAGGTTCCTATTTAAAAAAATGATGTTGACCTTCATATCACCCTGAAAACACCACCTAAAAAAATTTCATCCGAGTACGTCTATGTCCCCCTCCAAACCGTGTATCTTTTATCTGAAAAGTTTTTTGATAACAATTCACCATAAAAAGTTATTAGAGGTGTGCACTTAAAATGGGTCACCCTGTATACAGGGTGATTCAGCACTGCCGTGCCAAACTTGAACAGTAGATTGAGAAAAATATTTTAAGCAAAAAACTTCCAATAAACATGTGTCCGGAAATTTTTCCTTAGGGAACTACAGGCCTCCAAAGATTTTGCTAAAAATGAGTTTTAATTTAATATCTAGAGAACCCTTTGTGATAGAATTATGAAATTTAGTATTGGGTTTAGTAATAATATCTGTTATCGATTTTTAATATTAACCAATTATATTTTAGGCCAGGGCTGTATGAGGCCAGTGGGCCCATCGATTTTGATCTTGTAATTGTTTGTCCCTTAATTTTTTTCCTGAGTTGATACTTTTATAAGATTATATGACACAAAATACATAAAAACATACTTTACTTGTTTATCATAGGATTAATCGTTTTCGAGTAATATCGATGGAAAAAAAGCATGCAGAATTTAACTTAATACGGATGTTTGAAATTACAAAAAATAAATTTATATTCTTATTCTATGATTAAAGATAAGAATAAAGTTCATTTAAATAAACCTCCGAAAATGCATCCATATCAACAAATAGCCATTTTAAGTTTGTTTTTTTAGTCATGTTAATTAAGTTCATGTAACAGTAAAAGAACTGGCTATAGATCTTACAGGATTCATATTAGGAGGTTTATTTAAATGAACTTTATTCTTATCTTTAATCATAGAATAAGAATATAAATTTATTTTTTGTAATTTCAAACATCCGTATTAAGTTAAATTCTGCTTGCTTTTTTTTCCATCGATATTACTCGAAAACGATTAATCCTATGATAAACAAGTAAAGTATGTTTTTATGTATTTTGTGTCATATAGTCTTATAAAAGTATCAATTCAGGAAAAAAATTAAGGGACAAACAATTACAAGATCAAAATCGATGGGCCCACTGGCCCCATACAGCCCTGGCCTAAAATATAATTGGTTAATATTAGAAATCGATAACAGATATTATTACTAAACCAAATATTAAATTTCATAATTCTATCACAAAGGGTTCTCTAGATATTAAATTAAAACTCATTTTTAGTAAAATCTTTAGAAGCCTGTAGTTCCCTAAGGAAAAATTCCCGGACACACGTTTATTGGAAGTTTTTTGCTTAAAATATTTTTCTCAATCTACTGTTCAAGTTTGGCACGACAGTGCTGAATCACCCTGTATATTAATAAGGATATATGTTTCTATTTTAATATTTTTAAAACTTTCATTATTCTGATATCAATCAAAGTGTATAATAATATCTTAACCTTAGAAGGCTAATCTTATTTTTTATCTGCAAAAAAATCTCGCACGGGACGCCAGAATCGTAAAGACCGGCTCTGATGGTAACATTTACCCATATGACTCACATAAGTTGTCTCCATAACCCTTGGAGCCTCTTGTGGGTCAATTTGACCCATACACCGACTTTGATCGTGAATAGCGCTCAGGTATTTTACATTTTTCGCGATTTTTTTAAAGTATGTTGAATACTTCAAAGGTATTTGTAACACTTATAAATTCATTTACCATGAGTCAAAGTATACCTTTGAATTTTGGTAAGTCAAAAGGTTTCATAGTTGCGGAATTATAGGCGATCAAAAAGTAAGCAGGGTCAAATTGACCCAGAGTGCACTAGTAGGTTGAAAAAATAGGTGTGTACTCCGAGGGTTAAACTACTTGTCGACGGTCGACGACTGAGTTGGCTCAATGAATCAGCTAGTTAGAAAGATAGAGTAAAAAATGTTCAATGTGTTAGCCGCAACGACTAAGATTAACCGTCTAGGGTTAATATAATGTACAGAATGTGTTTCTTTATCGATCATGTATCTATGATTTTGTAAAGCACATAATTTTAAAATTAAAAAAAACTTAAAAGGACCCCGCAGAATCCTTATGGGAAAGGGGTTTCGGTCAAACTCTTTGAAACTTTTGTGACATCTATAATCGATTACCACCATAAAAAAGTCAACTTTTCAATTCATTGAGAAATGACAACACTTAAATCTTATTGTTACGTTTTTTTAATTATAAACAAATCCAATTGTTTTATAATAAAAAATTGGCTTATAATAAAAAAAACGTAATAATAAGATTTAAGTACTGCCATTGACTAAAGAATTTAAAAGTTTCTTTTTTTATGGTGACAATCGATTATATAAGTCTGTGGGAACACATACAAAAAGTTATGCGAAAATTGAGGTTCTACAATTTTTTTTATTTCAAATTAAAGACAATCATGATCCCCGACTTCAGAGGGCTATATCTTAAAAGTTTGAGTTTTTAGGACATAGTGCCCATTGACACTTTTGATCTACTCATCAAGGACTATCATAATCCAAAGTTTCAAAGAGTTTGACCGAAACCCCTTTCCCATAAGAATTCTGCGGAGTCCTTTATAGGTGCCGTTTGGCATCAAGTCCAAAACAGCACATCTTACAATCAAAATCAAAGAATAAAAAAAGGATCATCACGAAATTCTATACTTTAAATTTAATTAAAGATAAAAGTATCAATGCATCATGAGATAACTTTATACACTTACAATTAAATATCTTATGATTGATACATACAATAAAATAAAAGAACGCAGATGTTGTAGACATGTCTATAACAGAAACTTATAAGAAGATATACAACTTCGTTGTTATTGTTTTTCCTGGAAGTACAATCTGCACTCACTGAATGTAGGTAAAGGACGTCTTAAAGTTTTACGAAGTTAATAATTCATTGCGATTACAGTTTGATATGATTGAACATAAGCTACATTCATGCAGTTGAATGTTACATAGCTTCTAATGTGGTAAGTGTGTGGAAAAACATCATGCTGTTCTGAAAATAAATTAAAATGCAGTGCTGTTGTATCTTACTGTTTGATCTACTTTTTACATAACTAATAGTCCAAGAGCTGATCGCCACCTCGACTAAGGTGCTCGTTACAAAGCTAATTTTGTTTATATCGTTTATTTAATGATAGTAAAGTATGAAAACCAACGTCTGCCGGGGCTAGCGCGGCTGCATAAAACCGGAAACGGATGTTTACTAAAGAAATTTTGGAATTTTTCGAATTATTTTTGAAACGGTGCACAGTAGAAAAGTTGTGGAAGGAAATAATGTTTTTTTTTTAATTATTAGAACAAAAATTATAGATAATAATATTCTCTACAACTTGTATCTCAAACATTTTTTTTCTAATACCTACCGTTTAAAAAATAAATCGAATTTTTTTTTTTTTTTTAGAAAATCGATTATTTCCTAAAAATAAATTTTGGGGGGGAAAATGGATAGAGCATAAATTATAGATAAGAGTACCTTCTACCACTTTGATCTAAAACATTTTTTTATACTGTGCACCGTTTCAAAAATAATTCGAAAAATTCCAAAATTTCTCTAGTAAACATCCGTTTCCGGTTTTATGCAACCGCGCTAGCCCCGGCAGACGTAGGTTTTCATACTTTACTATCATTAAATAAACGATATAAAAAAATTAGCTTTGTAACGAGCACCTTAGACGAGGTGGAAATCAGCTCTCACTTGTTACTATGTTAAGATCAAATATTGTAATAAAAATTTCGACTAGTTCTAATTAAGGTAGAGCTTTGAAATTTGGTACACGTGTATGAGTCCGGTGACAATGCAATATAGTATATCTAATATCGTTCTAAATCAAATATGGCGAACGCCCCAAGATGGCGGATTACCCTTTTCTTCATAATCATCTTGATATGGGTATCAAATGAAAGGGTTTAACGAGTAGAATACGATTAGCTATGTCATGTCGTTCTAAATTCAATATGGCGGACGCCCCATGATGGCGGATTATCTTTTTTTTTATAACCATCTTGATAAGGGTATCAAATGAAAGAGTTTGTCGTGCTTTACCTGTTAGTATGTTTGTTAATTAGTCAATCAGTAACTAAAAATTTGAAAATAAAATTATATAAAAAAATACTTTTTGAAAACAAGCTTTTATTAAAAATGCACTAAAAAGTAAAAAATAAATTTTCAGCTATCACAAAAATTTCAGGTTTTTATGACTAAAATCAATAAAAGCGCGGGGCACTATAAAGCAGGGTTGGCAAAAACCCGGGTTTTTTAAAAAAGCCCAGCCCAGCGGGTTTTATTGGGTTTTAAAGCTGGGTTTTTTTGGGTTTTATTGGGTTTTTTAAATTAAGTAAAGACATATAAATATATATTTTAAACACAAAAAAATGTATTCAAATGATAATGATGTAATTGCGTCTAAAAAAGAAAATTATCCTCAGTATTTTCATTATATAAAAAAGGTCCTTCGAATTTCCAAATACAGTTTTCTATAATATATCTTTTTTGAATTGCCTAGTAAAAAAATTAAAAAAAAATACCATTTTTAATATGTTATTTAACTGTTCGAAATGGTTTCCGGTTTTTTCAAGACCTATTTTGAAACTCGACAAACATAATTAAATGTTTATCTGGTAATGCCCAGTATTATTGAATAAAAGATTTAGCAATAAATACGTAAAAATATTTAAATAATTTAATTTTAATTTAATATTCAAAGTGGGTCTGAAAGACAAAAGATAATAAAGAAAACCATACATGACTTTCATGTTCCATAATATTTTTCTTATACTATTTAAAATATTTTTAAAAATATTAGTTCTGTAATATCCTCAATAACAAAAAACAAAAATGTAGAATAAGAATATGAAAATTTGAATTAACTTGCATTAGGAAACGTCAATTAGAAAATGTAATATTTTATTATTTAAAATTAAATTTTGAGCATGTTTTTCTCTCTTTTTAATAGCTGCTTTCGATCTATAAATAAATAAATGTCCTATCAGTTCAATATTAGGTACAAAATTTCAAATATTTCCAAAACCCCTAATCCGATAATCCCAAAAAATCAATAGGTCTAAAGTACTTACTAAGACAAACATTTTCCCCAAAAGTAATTCAAATTTTTACAATATACTTATCGTGAAAATTCTTCACCCAGACAGACACATGCATAGCCGCCATACGGAAATATCAGTTCTTTACATTGAATTTATATGTATAGTACAATCAGAATCTGCATTTATCTCGGACCTAATTTTTCGACGGTATTACAATACTTCCATTTCTTACAGAGTAAAAAATATTTAAATCCTTTATTCGAGAATGTTGGTTATTTCTAGAGAAATTATTTAAAATATTTATTTATCATGAGTTTTAAAACAGACAATTTATTTTTGAGAAACATTTTTGTCATTACAATTTTTTTATTAATCCAAAATTATCCATCCTAACTGTAGTGAAGAGTGTTAGTATTAAAAAAAATGGGGTTGCCGTCATTCTAGATCTTCTCTCATATTGTCGAAACGAGTGATATTTGATAACTTTTTTAGGACTAGACAAAAATTTATTTGTTTTAAACTTTTCAAATCAGAGTCTGTATGTATAGGTACAATTAGTTATTACCACTGTTATTTTAATTACAAATAAAATATATAGGTCTGGAATGATTGTATTATAATTATTTCGTTACAAAATAAAATATTTCATTCAAATATACCCTAAAATAATGAAATTTAAAAAAAACCCTCTGGGTTTTTTTAAGTCAAGTTGCCCAAAAAAACCCGGGTGGGTTTTTTTGGGTTACCCAGTGGGGAGCCAACCCTGCTATAAAGACAAATGTATGAATAAAAATTCTTACTTATGCAAAATAAGAAAGGTAGTATAAATTGATATAAAATAAGAGTAGAAAATTTGTACATTAAATCAAATAAATAAATAGAATTTTTGATAAACTACTTAACAATTTTATAAATACAATAATGAAATAATTAATTATTTAAAAGCTATAAATTTGCCTTCATGAGTGCCCCGCGCATTTATTGGTTTTAGTTTTAGTCATATAAACCTGAAATTTTTGTGATAGCAGAATTTTTTTTTTACTTTTTAGTGCATTTTTAATAAAAACTTGTTGTTAAAAAGTATTTTTTTATATAATTTTATTATCTTATTATTGTAAGTAACTTTAAAACATACGCGGTTATAATCAACGCAACATAATACTATTTTAAACCTATCTATGCGGCTATCCAGAGTCACACTGTATACAATTTTTAGGGTTCCGTAGAAAACTAGGAACCCTTATAGTTTCTCCATGTCCGTCCGTCCGTCCGTCCGTCTTCAAAAATTTTGAGATAATAACATGAAATTTGGTATACGGTCGTAGATTGACGACCCAAAAACAGAAATGATAAGATTTTTGAAAATAAAAATTTTTTAGACCCCCCTTTCATAAAATGAAAAGTGTTTTCAAAAAAAAAATTTCACCTACCCCATTGAGTGTGGTGTCGTTAGAAAGGTCTCCTAAAATGCAATAAAAAAATGTATCAGAACTTTTTGATTTTAACCCTTTAATCACGATGTATTTGCTCTCCAAAGTCGTTAAAAAAGCGTCCCCCCCCTCTATTTTCTAAACTATCAATTTAAAAAATCTGAAAAAATTCCAGAATGGAGCTTTTAATTAGTACTTTCACAGAAAATTATAACGAACATTGTCAAAAATATTTTGGACCCCCCTTTCATAGACTGAAAATTAAACTTACATTTTTTTCCCCACTTACCCTATTGAGTGGGGTGTCATTTAATAGGTCTCCTAAAATGCAATAAAAAATGTCAGTTAACTTTCTGATTTTAACCCTTCAGTCGCGATATATTTGCTTTTTAATGTCGCTGTCAGAGCGTCCCCCCCCCCTCTATTTTCGAAACTATCGATTCAAAAAATCTGAAAAAAATGTGCATGCCCAACATGCATTTGCCTGTTTTATTTAATAGTTCCTCTTACTTGTAGTATTAAACAAAATGTATTGAATAATATATTAAACAAAAAAATACTAGAAAAATAACAGTGAAGTGAGCAGGAATAAATATACATTCACGAAAAAGTAAAAAAATACATCTATGTACAAAAACCAGAGATAAATTTACATACATACATTTTAAAATACCATGCCATTCATGTTTTAACCCAATTAGGAGTTGATATATTAACGTTATGTACATACGAGCATACCCAGATGTTTTCCAAGAGAGAAAATAAATACAAAAACAACATACATGAAATAATAGGGGGGGGGGGGTGTTGTGTAGGTTATGTTAACCCAATAACAGCTGTATACTTTTAAAAATGAACAATGGTGTAAGTCCATTATCAACTGTGCATGAGAAATATCATGAAATTATTTGTGTTATTAAATTTCTTACGTAATATATTATCACTGAACTAACAGGTTGAAGAATATATGTAGGTACTATTGCACCTGCACGCAAAAAGAAGGCCAAAGAAGTACCTACACATAATTACGTTAGTTCCTGTAAAATATATTATAAATAATTTAAAAAATCACATATCGCACCCCGGCAAGAGTAACGTCACAACTCAAAATTCTTCAAATTTCATTTTATGTGCGCATTATAATCTGAATACATTAATCTAATGTGTTCAAAGAATTAGATTTAATTTAACATTGAAATCTGTATCTAATTTAAGATTTTGAAGTTTTTATTTTTACTCTCCTGAACAATCTATGTTTTTGACTTGTGTCACTATTCTTGCCGGTGTGCGATATGTATATTTAAGATTCACATTATTATAAATAATCAGGCTTTAATACATACGTATAAATACATACCAATGTTCAGTATTATAAAGAATTTGCTCTGATATTAAATATAAATAACCCTCTACCAATGGTATGGTTTATATAAATGACCTTGACGCAAATGATTTAAATAAAAGACAGCGATATATAAAATGCATTTATTACCTGGAAATTAGGGTGAAAACGACATATTTTTGAATTTTCGATTTTTTTAAATAATAGTATTTAACGTAATAAAATGATATTCCAATGAGTAGAGAAGACAAAAGTCTATAAGTAAAAAATTCATTAATTGTGCATACGTGAAAGTTGATAAAAAAAATAAAACATACCATTTTTACATTTTCGTTCATAACAAATCGAAAAAGCTTCTAAATAACGTTTAATAATGACACACGATTATTTTTTTTTTAGAATTTTTTGTGAATGTTTAAATATTTCTCAAGTCGCTCATGTAAGCCTTCGGGCGTCTCTCACACTCAAACTAAAAAAATTATCAAAACCCACACGTGGGTGTTGCCGCGCTAATCGATTCGTGAATCAATCCCGAGTCCCACGAGGTACATGAAGTTATATATAAAAAAATTTGAGGAGGGGGGCATGACCGGAAAAATTCCAAAATGGGTGAAACTAGAACCACAGACTTACCATTTAGCGAAAATCCGAGGTGGTCAGGGGGCCAAGATCTCGCGGTGGAAGACAGACGGACGGACGGAAAACCGAGAATTTAAGCACTACCACACTTCGTGGGTTGCACTAAAAAGCTAGACATAAAATATGCTCACGCCGACTTTTTGATAATAAATTTTGTGATCTACAAAAAACGTTTTAACCGTTAAGGATTTTTAAGCGCAACTCACGTTACTTTAGAAGTTATGAGATAATCTTTGTTGTAAGAACTACTCTGAAGAAAATTTTTTAAACACCCTGTAACTCAGACGGTGTTAAAGGTAGACCCCCACTTCCCGCACAATTTCTTACTCACAATGAGTCAGGGAATCAGCTCCTAAAATATCTGTATCCCAAACCGGACCACCCTGTATACAAAAATGCATAATCTTGCATCAAGCAAATATCTTTTTTAATGCAAATAATTATACAATTGCACTGGTTTATATGCGAGGAGTTAAATTCAATATAATAAGAGATAATTTTTTTTATGTTTATGAATCGATTTATAACATAGTTGCAATAATAAAGCATCTAATTTTTATAATTTTAATTCCGAAGTTCTACAATTATTTTAGTGTCTTTCCGAAGTTGTCATTTTTAACACTATTTTTATCACACATTCATTTACTTCTGTCTGTTTTCTGGACCAAACCCATTATGAAGACCTGTCAATCTTTTATAACATCGTTTCAATATTTATTTATATTATAAAATATGTAATTTAGCACGTATTTTTTCAATATAACTTTTAGATGGATTCTTATTTGTTCGTAACTTAAATTTTATTTTCCCAATTTTAATTTAAAAATTCCGAACTGAAATATTCATCAATTTTCTTTAATAGAAATAACAAAGTTTTTCAAGTTGGTTGAGTCTATTGATCCACAACTGTCGTTTTGATTATATTTTATAAAAAATAAGTTACATTGAAGAAAAGTTTGTGTTTCAAAACTTTTCAATGCAAACTGACAGTGCTTTAATATAATGCGAAAAGTTATAAACTTAATGTACTACATATAAGTATATTTATATATATATACAGGTTGTTTTTTATCTTGAGATTGCTGAATATCTGGAAAACTGGGTTTTTACGGAAAATGTTTGGTACAAAAGTTTCAGGATTTGGAGAGGCAAAACTAATGGAGGTAACGATTTTAACTTTAAGTAGAGGTTTTAGGGTCTTTTGGGGACAGCTAATTTTTTTCAAATGGAAGCCTATTTATTTTTTTACAGAAAAAATGAAACAATTTTTGGCTAGAAAGTTTTTAAAAAACTAAATTTTTTTTTTCCTTTTTTCGTACAAAAATTTTTAAACAATTATCCAATATGTTTAAGAAAAATACACGTTAGAAAAAATTATTTTTTATAATTAACAATTGTTTTTTAATGTGAAAAAAAACCTTAAAATTGAAGCTTTTAAAAAAACTTTCAAGACAGAAATTGTTTCGTTTTTGCTGCCAAATACTTATCTACAAAAAAATTCCATTTGTAAAAAAATAGCTAATCCCAAAATGACCTTAAAACCTCTACTCATAGTCAAAATTGTTACATTAATTGATTTTTTATGACATTTTTATAGGTACTCAACATTTTCTGTAAAAATTTCATAGTTTTTCAGATACCTATTAAGTAGTTTCAAGATATAATATTCATCCCTGTATACAGGCAAAGTTTCATTATTGGAATTAAAATTTTTCTAGTATTTTCTAACTTGAATACATAAGTTTGCTGTTTATAAAGTTGTCTGTAAATATTTTTGAACATTTTATATACGAGTAATTGCAAAAAAATGGAATGATTGGACTTAAAAACTTAATAATTATTTATATTATTTAATATTATTATGTATTCCTTCATAATTCAGGTGCTACGTTAAAAAATTACCGTAAATTCAGAACATAATACAAGGTCAGCTATAATTTTTTTTACAGCGTCGATGATGTATTACGACAAAAAATTTACAAATGTGTGTTGTGATTAAAAAAACTACATTAAATCAAAGAAAAAAACTATTATGTAAACAGTATTGATCGTTTATTAGTTATATATTTCATTTCAAATTCCTTATTAGAAAAATTTAATGATAATGACGTCATATAGTATAAAACAAAAAAGCTGTCAAGCAGACCTTGTATTATTGAATCATGTTCAAAACGACGCGCCGTTTTGGGCAAAGTGCGCAAATTTTTTATGTCTCGCTCCTCTTTTGTTTAAAATACCAACTCAGCCCTCTTGCTATAGTAGACAAGATTTTTATGAAAATTTTATGTCAATAGAAATCTGTGTTCAAAATGAAACGTTACGAATTTTTATTTTGAAAAGTAAGCTGTTTACATAAAAAAACCATTGGGACTAAAGTTACTCAATTTGGAAGGGGTAAAATCATGTTAATTTTTATTTGTGGATATGTATTGTTTAAAAAATATTGCGTGCAAAAATAAATAAAGATTTATTTTAGCAAATGAATATCGGGCACGCGGACTTTGTCATTTAAATTAATTCAATCAGAGAAAAAATGCAACAATAAATAACAAATGTACTAAACATTTTGTTGTTGACTTATTTTTCTAACAGCTAAAATTAAATGACGCAGTCTTCGCGTCCCTAGAATAATCTGTTGCGGCACCCTATTATATTATTATATATATTATTATGTAAATAAAATAAATATGACAATAAAATTAATTTCCTCTATACGTTTCAACCTGCGATGATCGGCCCATCAGCACAATCCCCTTCCATCTAGTATCCCTGTGAAATCATACATTACAAAAACAAAATAAAAAAACACAGCACTGAGCTGTTGGAAAAGGAGCAATCCAGCCAACAATCATCCATCATCATTAAAATTAATTTTAAAATTGCGATTTCTAATATTCAAATTAATTTTAGGCACTTCTGTCTGTTTGTAAAAAACCTTTTTCTAATAAATAGGTATGGCATATTTTAATGGTATAATAAATATGATGTTTTAAAACGACCTACGTTTATATTAAAAAGGAAAAAAATACATAATCAAGCAGCCAAAATTATTACAAAAAAATAAGCCTTGCATAAACTAAATAAATCATGAAAATTTCATTAAACTGAAATCTGATTGTGAATGTACTTCGTACATACACAATGGCAAAATATAAACATAAATTTCAATAAACTACAATTTATGTCAATTCGTCGTTATACTCACACGCACACAAACGCATACATGTATGTATATGAGCTCCGGAGAGAGCGTATGATGCAAACATTACAAAATAAAACACACATATGATATTACATGTTTTCATCGCAAACACAAATTGTTGTACTGCACAAGCAGAAGCGACTCAACAGAGTTATAACAAATGCATTAAATTACCTTCGGGCGTATGTGCATATAATATAAAGGCAACAACAAAAAACAATATATGTATACATCATATTGTTTATGTGCTTCACAAACTATCGCGTCTCAAAGAGCTTTATTTATTTTTATTTATTTTGATTGTAACAATAAGAATTATTAAATAATAAATGTCACGTCTCTGATTGTCCTTCTGTCTGGGATTGTCTTTACTCCAGTGGTGGTGGAAGTGGATCAGGTTTTGCCGTAAACACAACTATTTTTAATTTTATTTGTACAATTTTATTTACAACTATACAGGGTGTCCCATTTTAATCTATCACCCCCCCCCCTAATTTTTTTATCTATCAATTAAATAAAAAAAAATTCAAATAAAACATGTTTAGTTTTGAGGGGAACCCAAAATGGCGTTATTTATTTTTGATTTTTTGGATGTCTTCATGGTCAAATAGGGCCAACATTTTTTTTTATATATATATTTACGGTACTATTTCTTAAAGCAAGACATTTAATAGGGGGGTTTTATATTTTTCATCAGTAAAATATGTCATCAGCTTTTGGTTGACAACTACTAACAATAATAAAAGGAAACGTCCATAAATTCACGTACCAACACTTTTAAGGGAGGGGAATACAACTCAATTGTCTACATTACGTTACATGTTGAATTGGAGCCTAGGGGGGGTCATATAAATAAAAACAAAACGTTGTTAAACGATTAACCCATACTTATTATAATGCTTGCTTCATGCCGAAATAATTTTAAAAAATTACTGCGTTGCGGCATATTAGGTAGGGAGCAGTCAAAGGCTTTTGTATACGTGACATTACATTGGGGGAGAAGGTATAAAAATTAAAAAAAGGCGTTACGTGCTTTGTGGACGTTTATGGAATAATGAACGAAATTAGATAGTTTAATGCCTTTTTGGTGCGTTCAATGTTCTTGGTAATAATTACACGGGCTGACATCATTTTTGCTGTCTGTACTTGAAGAAGTTTTTGACATATTGAACCCGAATCCGTTGCCTAAATTGCTCCATCGCGTTAAGTTTGTGATATTAACTAACCTTTAAGTGCCAAAATGAAGCAAATGTCCATCGTGTCTTTCAATTAATAAAAAATATCATATATTCAAAATATTATATTTCGGGTAAAAAAATCGTACTAAAAATTAAAAATTCATTTTTTAGACGGAGGATGATAGTACTATTTCTTACCGTGAATGAAAACTTTAGAAAAAAAGTACCTGCATTGGTAATTAATTCCTAAACATTGTCAAAATCGTCATTTTGACCATTCTAGGTTAGGTTACGTAAAAAAACCTGTCATGATAGAGCAATTTCGGCAATAGTTCGGTTTTAGCATGTCAAAAACTTCCAAAATCATTATTTAAATAGAGACAATAGAACAAAAGTATTATTTTCTTGGTCTTTATTTATTAATGCACTATCATCATTAATATTTTATGAAAACATAAGACTTATCTTTACCAAGTCATGTTTTGTTTCCATGATCCAATGTCACAGCAAAGAAATGTCATTTAAACAAAAACATAGTAGCCATGGAATAAAGTCTTCTATAATATTTACGGTTCCAATATTTTATTATTTTAGGTCACTATAATTTTGTGGATATTAACCCGGGTAACACCGGGATCAATGCGCTAATATTTTTATAAAATACTAGAAGTAACTCGCGGCTTCGTTTACGTGGATTTCGAAACCCCCAATCCCGTGGTATTTTTCCCACCGGATCGAATGAAACAAATTACAATCCTTCGTATTTGATATTATATTATTATATAAAATCGTATGTAAAACCATCCCTGTCTTCCCCCGTCTTTAGGGGTTGAAAATCGATTTTTTTATTTTTATTGAAGACTATTTTGTCGGAATTTACTATAGTAATTTAAACAGCAATACAGATAAACATATCAAAAATTATCCTCTTCCCCTTACCGCGATATTAGGGGTTAAATTTTTATTGAATATATTTTTTGTCCGAATTTAAATTAATATCATAAACAGTGATGTAGATAAATTTGTCAAAATAAAAAAAAAAGTTTAACACCAATCTCCCCACTTACCCTTAGGGGTTGAAACTTCCGTAAATGCAATTTGTCTTCTAGAGTATTTGTACGAATAATATTCGAGTGAATACAACCAAAAATATTTTTCCTATACAAAATTTCCCACCCCTTGCAACTCTTTAGGGGTTGAGTTTTGGGAAGTGCGGAAATACATTTTTAATTATTTGTAGAGTACGTATGCTAAGTTTCAAGTAAGTCCGGCTAAAAAATTGTTTATCCCCATACAAACTTTTACATCCCCTTTTACCCCCGTAGGGTTTGAATATCAAAAAATCCTTTCTTTATGGACGCTTACGTCATAAAAGGAACACACCCATCAAATTTCACCATTCTAGGTCCAGGGGTTTAGGCTCGGCGATGATGAATTAGTCAGTCAGTCAGTCAGGACATGTTATTATAATATTTAGTATACAGGTTGAGTCATATCAGGTGGAACAAACTTAAACAGATGATTTAGAAAAATATTTCAAGCAAAAAAGATCATATAAACATGTGTCCGGAAAATCTTCGTGAGAGAACTACAGACTCCCAGAGATTTTGCCTAAAATCAGTTTTTATTTAATATCTGGAGAGCCCATTGTAATACAGTAATGAAAATTGATACCCGAATTACTATTGATACGTGTTATCGATTTTCAGTATCAAACAATGATTATTTAAACCAGGGATGTATATGATCTGTGTGCCCTCTGATTTTTATCTCGTATTTTTTTGTTCGTAATTTTTTCCTATGTTTGGCACTTTTATAAGGTCATATGACTCAAAATACACACAATTATACTTTGTTAACTTGTCATAAGATCAATCGTTTATGAGAAATACGATGGTAAAGATAATATTGCAGAATTTAACTTAATACAGATGCTTCAAATTACACAAAATAAATTTATATTCTTTTTCTAGGATTAAAAATAAGAATTTCATTACTATATCACAATATTGTCTCTAGATATTAAATAAAAACTGATTTGAGGCAAAATCTTTGGGAGTCTGTAGCTCCCTCACGAAGGTATTCTGGACACATGTTTATATGAACTTTTTTGTTAAAATATTTCTCTCAATTAACTGTTCAAATTTGTTCCACTTGATTTGACTCACCCTGTATAGATAATTCATGAAGTCAATACCGTTTTACAGATAAATTAAATAATATATCTACGAAAAGAATCTAATTTGGATACGCAAATTCCTAGACAAGAATATATCTTAACCGTCACTGAAGAACAACAACAACATACAAATTACATATCACACAATCGTGTACACTAGGGACGCTCTGCATCACGAATAGGTCGCGTCACCGTTGTCGTCGTTTCTCCGAGGAAACCCATGCAGCAAGCAGCAAGCTACCTACATCATCAAACAACCACTTATCTAGGAGGAACAACTATATCAACCTCCCCCCAAACCACCTCCCGGGGTTGCCTAGCAACGCACTTAGTGGCGCAACGTTAAATATTGACACAGTTTTATCTGCATTCTGTTGTTTTGTATATGCATCTGTGTGTACATAAAAATAATGTACTTGTTATTTGAATGCGTTTGAAAATTAGTAGACCGTATGTTTCAACCGGCAGCAGGCGTGTTTGAGTCATTACAATATTGTAGACCAGGGCTTCTTAAAGTGGTGGGCTGCGGCCTCCTAAGGGGGCCACGGAGAACTGCAAATATATAACAAATAAATTTACTATCGTTAAATAAGTTTAAATATTAAATTATGCACTCGCTTAAGGTAGTTGGTCCATCATAATGTGATCACATTAGGCCATGAGTACATATTTTTAATTTAGAGAAATGATCATGGCAACGCTGTACATTATCTACTATTAACTACTTGTCAAATGATTATATTTTATCATCTAAACTACCACAGAATATATTAATAATTAATGAAATCGATTATAATTCCCTTCAATCCACTTATCATATTTTGTAAAAAATTATTTCATTATTTCGTGTATTTTTTACTATAATTAAATGAATACGTTGTTGCCACATTGTCAACAATACTGTAATTTATGTGATGATTTGGTAGTTAAATCTGGTTAGATCTTAATAACGGGATGGTCAATAATTCCAATTTTTTGTATACTGTTTTCTTTCATATAAATATACAACATGTCAGTTTTTTATGAAAAACTGACGCTACGTTTAAATTTTATCTAATAAAGTTTTACGTTAGTGTACGGTTAGTCCATATAAGCTGTGTTAAAAATATAAACTTTGAGATCGTTTTTCATGACTTTGAGATGGTCAATTTTGATAAAAATGGGCTATTTTTCAGATATTAATCTAGGGAATATTCTTGTGCAATTTAAACAAAATCTGACGAAAATGTGTTCACGGACCAACTACCTTAAATTATAAAAATGAAACAAAAAAATTATTTTTAACCTATCTGGATTTCAATAAAAATAGGGGGGGGGGCATGAGTTATCAATATGAGCTGCAAGGGGGCCACGATGTCAAAAAGTTTAATAAGCACTGTTGTAGACGACGAGTGAGATAGAACTAGGGTGACCAGATTTCAGATTATGTAAACCCTGATTTTAGATTACACCAACCCTGACTAACCCTAAGGAAAAAAAATTGCCCGCGTAAATACATGAAGACCTTCCTTTTTTAATATACTTATCAAATTTTTGGTTTTGCGAGATGAAAATGAAGACCTTTTTTTCGCAAATAGTTTTTATTTTTACTGTTGAACCCTTTGATTATTTTTTTTTAGTTCTCATCATTTTTACCAAACCCGGAAAAATTGTAATGAAACCCGGAGCTCGGAAGATGAGTATGAGACTCGGGGTTAAAACCTGAGACCTGGTCACCTTCGTTTTTTAATATACTATCAAATTTTTGGTTTTGCGAGATGAAAATGAAGACCTTTTTTTCGCAAATAGTTTTTATTTTTTTACTGTTGAACCATTTGATTATTTTTTTTAGTTCTCATCATTTTTACCAAACCCGGAAAAATTGTATCGAAACCCGGAGCCCGGAAAAACAGTATGAGACGTAAGGTAAAAACCTGAGATCTGGGTCCCTAGATAGAAGTCATAACACACTAGAGTAGACATTCCATACTGTGAATCTGGTTGGGCATGGTATCTTCTATACTGTGAATCTTCATTCCTCAAATTCGCTATATATATATTTACAGCTGTCATTTATAACAGAACTGATTGCGCCGACGTGGTTCACAGTATGGAACGTCTGTTGTGCCTAAAACTGTTAACATTTAGCACAAAAAAATCGCATCAAACGGCAGTTTCGTATCATTCAGATATTTAAATAAAAAGTGACCGTGTATACGTATTTACACGTGTTAGATGTTTTTTGGTGTGTTTGAAGAACAACTATGAATAACCTCAAGTATTTTTAAGTACTTATAAAATGTTGACAACACAATTTTTGTCAACATTATATATATGAGCATTTATCATAAATATAAGTAATGATTCTTCATATAAGAGCTACAGATACCCAAAGGTTTAACCTAAAATTAAAGGACCCCGCAACTCTCCTTATGGAATCCCGGTCTCGGTCAAATATTAAGAAACTCTGCTGATTGATAGTCCTTAATGTGTAGATCAAAAAAGTCAATGGGACCTAGGTCTGAAAAACTACTGTTCTGAAGCTACAGCCTTCTGAAGTTGTCAAATCCACGTGCTCGATGAACAAAAAGTTCACTTATTCACGGGCATGGAAAAAAATTCATTATTAAGTGACCAAGCCACTTTTTTATGTATTTTCGTGCGCTGAATGCGAATCCGTGGTCAAAATAGATGCATCATCATTCAGTCTTCAGAAAATCGCTGAACCATCTTCAAAAATCAGAAGAATGGCGATAGCAGTACGTACTGCTTTAGCGACATAAGACATTTCACGTTTTGACGCGTTTTCAGCGATTTTCTGAAGACTGAATAAATGTTCGGTTTTTGTCAAAACGTGAGATGTCTTATGACGTCCAAGTAATGCATATTCTGAAATGACATTGTGAACAGTGGCGTAGCTAAGGGGGGGCAGGGGGGGGGCAGTTGTCCCCGGGCGCCATGTGCTAGGGGGCGCCAAAATAAGAAAACATAATATCATAATTTATATAGTTTATAGTTAATTTTGCTATCCTGTATATACGTCGAACTGTCCCTCAAAAAAAAGCTTCAATGTATGAGAACGAGGTTCGGAAATACACTCATCAAAAAAATATAAGATAATTTAAAAAATCGAATTTTTACTAATTTTCAAACAGTTATATCTCCGTGAAAAATGATTGAATTTTCATTATCTATAGCTCATTCGTTAGCTTGTACTTTGTAGTTTTTGAATCAAGAGCCCAATTATTTCATCATCCCCTGCCGCTCTGTGATAAGCTGATAAAGGTTAAAACAGTTTGATAAAATATCCTTTAATATTTTATAAGCTTTGAAAGCGTAAAATTTTAGCAAAAAATTGTTTACGAGAAAATACGATTTTTTTCATCCCCGTACAATTTTTTTGACCGCGTTGTTCACTGTCAAAGTAAAAATAACACTTTTGACTATAAACTTCTGTATATCCTAAAATAATGATGGCACAATAATCGAATTGACATCAAAAAACTTACATATGATTTTGTAAAAAAATTCCTCCCATGTTTTTTTTCGTTTTTAAAACATGTAAAAACCGGTATTTTCTTATTTATTAGTTATTTGTCAAAAATGGCAAAACCTTAAATGCTATCATGTTTTTTTTTGTTAATAGTGTCCCAAAAAAATCCAAAATTGTAAATTGTTGCGACTTTTTTAGAGTATTTTATCCATCTTCTTTCGCAATGAAAAACAATATAAATGGGAAATTTTCAAACTACCGTAAATCCGCTAAAAATGATTCAATTTTAAAGAGCCAGGGCATTTTTTGAAGCTAATACTTTTTTTTAATAATAAATTCAAAAAATTATACCCCATTATTCCGAGCCAAACATTAAAAGAAAAAAAATTTCCAACAGTATTTAATAGCATACAATTATTATTGTTTTTTTTTTATTTATTTAATATATATTTTGCGTCATTATTTTTGTTATTTAAAATCTCCAATACACTCGATGCATGGAGGGGGCGCCAAATTTATGTCCTGTCCCCGGGCGCCGAGTACCCTCGCTACGCCGCTGATTGTGAATGTACAAACGGAAAATATAAAAACGCATTTCGTAAATTTTCCGACCAATCTCAAAATCTAGGTCATTTCCCCCGTCCTATGACACAATTCTGAGGGGTAAGGTCCTGCAAGAAATTCGAATATTGCAAATTAAGGTCCACCATAATACACACTCATAGCTGCCATGTGGAAAACATTGTTTCTTTTCAACTTAATGGTAAAACAGTCAGTATATTTGCCCTTATCTCGGACACGATTTTTCTTTATATTCAGATTTTAGAAATAAAAATAATAATCAATTAAATATATCTGAAAAACGAACCACAACAAAGAAAAAACATATATAAAAAGTGAGATTATAATTACATTTATATATCTGTAAGATATGAAATCAGACAGATGGAAAAACATCAAAACAAATTTCATTAGAAAACATTACCGGTCTGAATCCAAATTAAATGACTATAATACATATATAATAAAAAAATGGTCTAACCTATGTGAAAGACATACCGCTGAGTTGGATATTCGATCTAAACTTGTTAAATCGCTTTTTCCAATTAAGATTAAGGCCTCAATGCTTTTGTGAGTACTGGTTTGTATCGGCTGGTCCATATATCGTTTTTTAAAACGTTGACAGAAATAAGATTCGCATGAAAAGAAATATAAAAATGATCAAAAGTGTATTATTGAAGATATGCGATACTATATTAAACAAATTTTGCTTTGAATTTTAATAATCTTATCATAAATTGAATACAGTACGGCAGTTGCATAAATATTGTTTTTACTGATTCAGAAGCAAAGCGATTAACTCTATATAAAAAAGAACATAATAGTTATGAAAATTTAGTACGTATCTATTAAATAAATAAAATTGTACAGAACGATAAGGAAAAGAGGATAAGGCAGGTAAACAGACTAACCCGTTGTAGCCCCATATGACATTTCTGTAACAAACCTCAATAACCCCGCTATTACACGTACTAAATATGTATGTATATTTAATTCATTCAAATATGTGTAACACTACTGTAACATACCACTGAATAACTCAGTATCAAGTAAAATTCGCAGATGGCATAACCTATTGACTTACGTATTATTACGTAACTATTGGCAGTACGGCAGAACCAGATCGGCTACTGGCCGATTTGGGTAGAAAAAAGAATATGTTGTAAGTTTCCCCAGTGTACTGGCGTTTCATAAACAATTTGCGAAAAATGCGGTGTAGCATTATGCTACAACAAACAAAATAACTGTTTCAAATCCTGCCATACTACATAAGTGTTTTTTACGATTAACTCACAGTAATGTCACTCCCAAAAGAGTCAAATAAATAATTAATAATAAATATTTTTATATGCCTGAACTTGCCTCATTATCAACATTATTTAAATTTTTAAGATCTTGAGCTACAAAGGGTTAAGTTGGTAAGGGTAAGTGGCCATGAAAAAGCCACTTTTTTCAAAATAGGTTTGAAATAATAATGCTTTCTAATTCAAGTGTACTTATAGTCTAGGCAAATTATAAAAAAATAGGTTACTCAAGATTAGTGATGAGCAAAATCAGTCTTGGTCTTGAGTCTTGGTCTTGGTCTTGTAAAATTTCAAGACCAAGACTAGAGCAAAAAACCAAGACCAAGACCAAGACTCAATGAACAAGACTAAAACCAAGACTAAGAGAACAAGACCAAGAGTCTTGACAAGAGTCTTGACAAGAGTCTTGGTTTTTTTATCGTAAAAAACAAGCATTACAAAATACTATGGGGGTGGGGGTTATATGGAAAAAAAACATCTTACTTATAAGCTGAGATATTTACGATTTTAATATTATAATTGCGAAAGTGGATCTGTCTCTGTCTGTTTGCTATTTTTTCATTGCTAAACCGCTGAACCGATTTTGATGAAATTTTGCAGGGATATAGCTTACACCCTGAGAAAGGACATAGGCTACTTCGAATCCCAAAAATTCATCCCCTAAGAAATTGCAAGGGGGTGGAAATATTTGAATGGGAAATATTTCACCCCCTATCACATATTAAGGGTTGTAATTATTTTCATTCGATCCGGCGGGAAAAATACTACGGGAGTGGGGGAATCTAAGGGGGAAAACAACCCCCTATCTCTCATAGGAACCGAGATATTTACGATTTTGTAAAATAAATGGAAACCAAAACAATAGAAAAAATATATATTTCACCCCCTTTCACATATAAAAGGTTGTAATAAGTTTCATTCGATCTGGCGGGAAAAATACCATGGGGGTGGGGGTTATAAGGAAAAAAACAACAACTTATCTAACTTATAAGCCGAGATATTTAAGATTTTAATATCATAAATGCGAAAGTGGATCTGGCTCTCTGTCTGTTGGCTATTTTTTCACTGCTAAACCGCTGAACCGATTTTGATGAAATTTGGCAGGGATATAGCTTACACCCTGAGAAAGGACATAGACTACTTCGAATCCCAAAAATTTATCCCCTAAGAAATTACAAGGGGGTGGAAATATTTGTATGGGAAATATTTCACCCCCTGTCACATATTAAGGGTTGTAATTATTTTCATCCGATCCGGCGGGAAAAATACTACGGAAGTAGGGGGTTCTAGGGGGGAAAACAACCCCCTATCTCCCATAGGAACCGAGATATTTACGATTTTGTAAAATGAATGGAAACCAAAACAATAGAAAAAATATATATTTCACCCCCTTTCATATATGAAAGGTTGTAATAAGTTTCATTCGATCTGGCGGGAAAAATACCATGGGGGTGGGGGTTCCAAGGAAAAAAAACAACAACTTATCTAATTTATAAGCCGAGATAAATTGATAAATGCGAAAGTGGATCTGGCTCTCTGTCTGTTTGCTATTTTTTCACTGCTAAACCGCTGAACCGATTTTAATGAAATTTTGCAGGGATATAGCTTACACCCTGAGAAAGGACATAGGCTACTTCGAATCCCAAAAATTCATCCCCTAAGAAATTGCAAGGGGGTGGAAATATTTGTATGGGAAATATTTCACCCCCTGTCACATATTAAGGGTTGTAATTATTTTCATCCGATCCGGCGGGAAAAATACTACGGGAGTGGGGGAATTTAAGGGGGAAAACAACCCCCTATCTCTCATAGGAACCGAGATATTTACGATTTTGTATAATGATTGTAAACCAAAACAAATGAAAATATATATATTTCACCCCCCTTTACATATGAAGGGTTGTAATAAGTTTCATTCGATCTGGTGAAAAAAATACTATGGGGGTGGGGGTTATATGGAAAAAAACAACACCCTATCTTACTTATAAGCCGAGATATTTAAGATTTTAATATTAAAATTGCGAAAGTGGATCTGGCTCTCTGTCTGTTTGCTATTTTTTCACTGCTAAACCGCTGAACCGATTTTGATGTTTAACAGACATTAATATTAAAATCTTAATATCTCGGCTTATAAGTAAGATAGGGTGTTGTTTTTTTCCATATAACCCCCACCCCCATAGTATTTTTCTCACCAGATCGAATGAAACTTATTACAACCCTTCATATGTGAAGGGGGGTGAAATATATATATTTTCATTTGTTTTGGTTTACAATCATTATACAAAATGGTAAATATCTCGGTTACTATGGGAGATAGGAGGTTGTTTTTCCCCCTAAAACCCCACACTCCCGTAGTATTTTTCCCGCCGGATCGGATGAAAATAATTACAACCCTTAATATGTGACAGGGGGTGAAATATTTCCCATACAAATATTTCCACCCCCTTGCAATTTCTTAGGGGATGAATTTTTGGGATTCGAAGTAGCCTATGTCCTTTCTCAGGGTGTAAGCTATATCCCTGCAAAATTTCATCAAAATCGGTACAGCGGTTTAGCAGTGAAAAAATAACAAACAGACAGAGAGCCAGATCCACTTTCGCATTTATCAATTTATCTCGGCTTATAAGTTAGATAAGTTGTTGTTTTTTTTCCTTGGAACCCCCACCCCCATGGTATTTTTCCCGCCAGATCGAATGAAACTTATTACAACCTTTCATATGTGAAAGGGGTGAAATATATATTTTTTCTATTGTTTTGGTTTCCATTTATTTTACAAAATCGTAAATATCTCGGTTCCTATGAGAGAAAGGGGGTTGTTTTCCCCCTTAGATTCCCCCACTCCCGTAGTATTTTTCCCGCCGGATCGAATGAAAATAATTACAACCCTTAATATGTGATAGGGGGTGAAATATTTCCCATTCAAATATTTCCACCCCCTTGCAATTTCTTAGGGGATGAATTTTTGGGATTCGAAGTAGCCTATGTCCTTTCTCAGGGTGTAAGCTATATCCCTGCAAAATTTCATCAAAATCGGTTCAGCGGTTTTGCAGTGAAAAAATAGCAAACAGACAGAGAGCCAGATCCACTTTCGCATTTATCAATTTATCTCGGCTTATAAGTTAGATAAGTTGTTGTTTTTTTTCCTTGGAACCCCCACCCCCATGGTATTTTTCCCGCCAGATCGAATGAAACTTATTACAACCTTTCATATATGAAACGGGTGAAATATATATTTTTTCTATTGTTTTGGTTTCCATTTATTTTACAAAATCGTAAATATCTCGGTTCCTATGAGAGATAGGGGGTTGTTTTCCCCCTTAGAATCCCCCACTCCCGTAGTATTTTTGCCGCCGGATCGGATGAAAATAATTACAACCCTTAATATGTGACAGGGGGTGAAATATTTCCCATACAAATATTTCCACCCCCTTGCAATTTCTTAGGGGATGAATTTTTGGGATTCGAAGTATCCTATGTCCTTTCTCAGGGTGTAAGCTATATCCCTGCCAAATTTCATCAAAATCGGTTCAGCGGTTTAGCCGAAAAAAATAGCATTTTTTACGATAAAAAAAAAACAAGACTCTTGTCAAGACTCTTGACAAGACCAAGACCAAGACCAAGACATTTATACAAGACCAAGACCAAGACCAAGACATCTTCTAAAAACCAAGACCAAGACCAAGACTCAATGAACAAGACTAAAACCAAGACTTGTCTTGGTCTTGGTCTTGGTCTTGGTTTGCTCATCACTACTCAAGATAGGTTATACAAGAAGCATCATATCGAAAATAAAAAAAAAATGCTATTGTGTCCCTTGAAGGGATGTTATGGAGCTCTGCATCCGAAACCAAAGCAATAAGTAATAAAAATCGGTAAATGAATCTGCATTCGAAACTATACCCGAAACTAGTGCCCGACCGAATGTTCGGTTTCGGTCGAGTTTCGGCAAAAAAACGAGTTTCGGTTTCGGCGGCAAACCTGCCGAAACTATGACCGAAACCGAAACTGCATTCGTGAGTTCTCGCACTGTGATCGGACATGTTCGGCGCGATAAATTTTATCCAAGCGAGTAAGCGACGAAGACATTTTGCCGGGTCCACGTGCGATTACAGATACCTTCTTGAAATTATTAGATTCTAGTCGTCCCTTTTGTATTCTTATGATTACGATTAGTTTATAATTTAGTAGTTTAGCTTTTTTTACATTTTTTTTACTGAAGTCATACAAAATGACGAATAAGTTTAGAAGAAGTTAATTTGTTCTTAAGATAAAAGTGATTTATTTTGTTTTGTTTATTACTTAAATATTAAGTACCTGTACCTATTGTGATATTAGGTAACAACTTAAATAGGTAATATTATGTTTAATATTTAAAAAAAATCATGAACAATATTCAAAAGAATCTAACTACTCAAATAATCACCTCACCTATTTAAAGTATTTTTAAGGCGCAATTAATATTTTTTTCTTAATTAATGATAATTTATCATACCAATAAGTGAAAATGTCGAAGACTGCATAGCTATGTGATTTAAAGATAAAAAAATTAAGACTGACTGATTATAATAACGTTTTCTTTATTTTTCCCTCAAAACATGATTCTTGTAAGGAAGTTTCGGATTCGGTTTCGTCCGAAACTGAGACTGTTGCCGAAATTCGGTTTCGGTCGTAAAAACCAGTTTCGGTCGGACACTACCCGAAACCAAAAACGCGAAAAATATTCCTATGCTTTATAAAAAAAAACCGGGGATTTTCCAACCCTCTTTAGATTTCATTAATAAAGAAAATTACGTGAAAAATTGAAATTTTCAAACCGCAGGTCTATATCTTATAACGTTCTCGAGATATAGCCTCTCAAAGTTTTTTTCAAGTGATCTTTCATATATGCGGCAATTGATTTTTATTTATATACAGGGTGTCCAAGATAAGCGTGCAATGCATGGGGATATCCTAAACGGTAAGAGATACAGATGTGGTTAAATGAGATGAATTATTTGTAAGAAAGGGGTGAGTATTACAACATCAAAAAATATTAATAATTTTATGTGGTTCAAGAGGTATACCCAAAAAACTGAAAATTCGGAATTTTTTTAAATGACTATAACTTTTTTGGCAAAGTAGATAGGTACATTTTATTTACGGTTTCTTAAAGCACTTTTTTGTTTAGAATTGTTTGGTGTATTCAGAATTTTTATATCACTTTTAGTTTTCGAGTTACAAGCCCTAACTTTAGTTTTTCTTATGGGTCGCCAAGTTGGCTATATCATATTCGAATGTGTTTTTTACTCTACTTTACAATGATATATCACATGTCATACTTATTATTAAAAAAAAGTAAAAACCTTTTTTTTTGTAATAGTTTATTGTTTTTAAATATGCATTTGTTATTTTCATTGTTGTTATTGCGATTTTTGTTTAACAATTTTTGTTTTTCATGGCTTACTCAAATGTTTGTAATAAAATACTTTATAAATATCACCAGTATTTAGTACTTCGAATTATTTTCTATAGTAAGTATATCATGTGACATATCGTTGTAAAGTAGAGTAAAAAACACGTTCAAATATGATATAGCCAACTTGGCGACCCATAAGAAAAACTAAAGTTAGGGCTTGTAACTCGGAAACTAAAAGTGATATAAAAATTCTAAATACACCAATCAATTCTACTCAAAAAAGTGCTATAAGAAACCGCAAATAAAAAGTACCTGTCTACTTTGCCAAAAAAGTTATAGTCATTTAAAGAAATTCCGAATTATCAGTTTTTTGGGTATAGGGTCAGGCGGGGTAATTGTAAAAAGGGGGTAATTGTAAACAAATTATATCAGCGCCCGTGTGCACATTTTCTGAACTAAAAACCAGTCAAAAGCGAAGACTGAAAACACAAGAGATGCGTTACAACTGTTCTCGCGTTTTTCAGAACAGTTGTTGTCACCGGTTTTCACACTTAGATATGAGGCTATCTTCAAATTTGAAAATCTTACTATGCGTGATTGTTACTTCTTCAGATTCCAGTGATTGAAATTGAAAGTAAATATATGTTATCATTTATTCTCGTAGGCTATTCATTTCTCTAACGAAATATTATTTCTTTATGCTTCCAAGTATTTTCTTCTTCCAGCAGTTTCTTGTTTACAATTACCCCCTGGATTTAGAAGCCTGGGGTAATTGTAAACATAATTTTGTGATTATGTTCAACCTAATATTTATTATTTTTTTTCTACATTTGATTGGTGTTTACAAGTTGCATCATGTCTAATAACTGTGACGTGTGTATTGATGTAGGTATCTACAACACATGATGCATCGCACATATGTCAAGAAGCCTCCCCTTCCTATAACGTGCAGGACTTGAAAAATGTTCTGAACCAAAAAAAAAAAATTACCGAGAAGCTGAAGAAGCTTATGGAGTTCCAATATCGATAATATATCATAAAATAAATAAGAGAAAGTGCAGTTCAACGAAAATGAGAGCCAGGCGCCCGACTGCTCTACCTCATAATGTTCTGCTGTTTTGGCGAAATGCCTCAAGATCGCGAATGAGTTTTCCTTGCCACAAAGAGGAATTAAAATCTCTCGTTCATGTATATATATTGAAGCCAATTGTCGGAAAGTAGAAAAAAGAAGACTCATTACCTTATGTGTGCAGAGTCGATGTTAAAACGACTGACATTAAAGTCATTAGTCTAAAAAGCGCGGACAGTGGAAAAACAAAATTTGTTCTTGTGGAAAAAGACAAATTTTCAGTTTCAAAACGTAAAGTCAAGGCACTTCTACCCTCTCTTCTCTCCTACCCAGAAAGAAGGAAGGAAATATATAAATTTGAGGGTAGAGTTAACGTGAGAGAGATTAAAAAAAACATTATTCTAATTAGGATTATTTAATATGATCATACTATTTTTCGTTTGTTTAATGCATATCTACTGCTTCTACCAACTGATTTTTTTCTTCAAATAAATACCTATATTTATACTAGAATACCTAATCCATTCTAGCAGCCAAACTAATTCTTAACCCTACGACATGTTTTTAAAGCTTACATGACTACTAGTTTTGTAAAGATATGTATTTTGGAATGAAAATATAAACAAATATGGTAGTGGGGGAAATGGAAATATCAAATCGGGGTAATTGTAAACATGGGATTAGGACATCCAAATTCTTAATAGACTATCTCTTCCATGTACGATGAATGTTAATGGTGTCGTCCTCCATAAATTTAGAAAAATAATAGAAAACGTTGTTTACAATTACCCCTCTATAACAGGGGTAATTGTAAAAACGCGGGGTAATTGTAAACAGCCTCTATTATGCAGTAAAAACATATGGGATCATTTATGGCAAGACAGTTTGAAAGTAGGGATGTGGACTAATAAGATGGTCAAAAAAAGTTTTGGATTATCGCTACTGGGGGGTAGCCAGCAGAGTAAGAAAGTGAAACATGCAATTTCTGTTTACAATTACCCCGCCTGACCCTACCGCCTGAACCACATAAAATTATTAATATTTTTTGATGTTGTAATACTCACCCCTTTCTTACAAATAATTCATCTCATTTAACCACATCTGTATCTCTTACCGTTTAGGATATCCCCATGCATTGCACGCTTATCTTGGACACCCTGTATAGATTATACATAAATAAAACATGATCATGTGTAGGTAGAATATTTTTATGTTGTATTTAATTTCCTACTAAATGGTATTTAAAACATAATTGATGACATGTTTTTGTACGGCATTCATTTTTAATAAACATTTTAGCGAATTTTTCGAAGAGAAATATAGCTATTGCTATCACCATCATGACGCAACTTCGGAAAAAAAAACTATATATCTTTATCAAACTTGATCTCGAGATCACGAAAATGAGGTTCGTTAAAAACTTTATGTATATATATATATATATATATATATATATATATATATATATATATATATATATATATATATATGGGTCAAAATCAGAGAGGTGAGCTTTTTAGGTTTTCAAATATCTGATAAATTAAGTTTCCTTTTGAAGAAAACTAATAAGAGGAGTCTGTTGTGTCATTTGTCATTAATCTTTCCTGTTAAGAGGCACGCACAAAAATATATATTTTAGAAATTCTACCTGTTAATAAGAATAATGTCAGAGTCATAAGTCATTTGGAGAACACTTTTAAATAAATTTTTAATAATAATATAACCAACGTATTTAAGAATCACCTTCAATAAAGTGTAATAAAACTGTTCCTAAATCGGAAAATGTTGTTATTTTGTATATTTTTATAATCAAAACACTTATTTTTCAAATTACTCTCCACAAATTCTCAAGTGGTGTAAATTCTGCTCCAAAATTTCAATTTATTGTATACATTCTTTCACTACATGGTATATTAATAATATAAATACAAAAGTTTAAAGGTCATTTCATCTTGTATATGCAAGATTTAATAATAACAATACTTATTAGTGATTTATTTGCCGTTTTTGTGATGTTCCCGAAAATGATGGGGGTGTTCCCAAAATGACAGTGAAGTTCCCTAATGACGTCGACGTTCCCTGAATCAACGCAACACCCGGTTTTTGACATATTTTATGAATGAAAATAATATACATTTACGGTATTATACCTTTATTTGTACTTAAGGAATAAGGAACATGAGTATCAAAATTTAAACTTAAAGTCTAATAATAATAAACTTTGTAGTTTCAATCAACAAACATTAGATATCAGGAACAAATGCTAATTGCACACTATCATTAAGATTTCTTGCATATCAATGCTTAAAATCTTAATCTAAAATTTGTAGTTTTATAATAAACAGACATTAGGCATTAGAAACATTACATGCATAATCTCATTAATCACATAATATCACAAAGTAACTTGAGTATCAAAGTTTGAACTTAAAGTCTAACAATAACTTATTTTTCGAATATGTCCATATTTTCATCAAAACAATAAAAGCTACGACTACTTTTTTTCTGTAATATCGGTGTGGGTAAAATTTTAACAACTTGTTCACAGGAGACATATGAAACATCATTTTGTTCAATTTTGAATATTTTTGTTGAGTTCCGCTGACAACGAAGAAATGTGACTTTTATCACCATCTTCATCAATTGAGGTGTCAGCGACTGCAACGTATCTGTATTTAAAATTTTTATTTTCAGTTGGTACATTTACTAGCAAAAATGTCTTTGGGCGTATCATGTTTGGGTGCAAGTTCTCCTTGTCATTTCCGTACGATGTACCAGCACAAATATCGTTATTCTTTCCATGAAGTCGATCTGAAACCGTTTGGTGATTCTCATCATCTGAAATGTCTGATCCGTATACGGTGTCGTAAATACTTTTTCTATTGATATCAATAGGATTCAGAAACTCTTGATTCATTTCTATGTCTAAATCTATCATTTCTGACGGCGCTGGACTTTCTTTTCCTCTATTTTCGACTGAAAATGCCTGCAGTTTAATTTCTCGCAACAATTTTGAAAATTGATACAGTAGTATGGAGACATCAGAAGCATTCTGCCAGACAATCTTAGTTACATTCATGATTCCGAGGATCGCATTTATCTTTTCAGGTATTATGTTTTTGATTGCAACTATTTCATCGTCGGTGACTTCATGGAGTGAAACAGTTGAATTTTTTAGTAAACGGACAAAATCTGCAGCTGTGTTGACATCGTTTCCTCGTAATACTTATTATAATTCAGGTGTCATTTTATCTAAAAACTTGCGCTTCCTTGCATTAGCCTTTTCACGATGCCTTTTATAAGCTATACTGTCCTGTTTTAATCGTTTTTTCGACTTCCCTTTCACTTCATTTTTATCTTTTTCCATGTTACTCGTACTAAATGATACCTAAAACCAAAATTTTGCATTGTTATGCTTTTTAAAAGCATAAGAGTATCATTTTGTTCACAGATTGACATTTCGGGAACGCCCGTCATATACGAGAACGTTCCCGAAATGACCGTTCCCGAAATGATTATTCGATAAATATTTTCATGTCACGCTTGACGCCGCCATGTTAGATATTGGTTTTAGAAGTTATGAACATGTGAACTGTAATATATATAAGAATTTTGCAAAAAGTATGCAAATTTTCGAAAAACTAATCACCAAACAGCGTTCCCGTAATGAGAGGGAATTAAAGTACGCTTCACACATATTAAATTAAAAGGTACTTACCAACAAAATCAATTATTTTTTTCCATAAACACGACACACACCGTTTGCTTTGACTAGTGAATTTCACACTCTTGCTCCCTAACGTCACCTAAGGTGTGTTGTTTTAATTACATCGACTAAAATCCACCGCGTTCACGGAATGATTAGATAAACGTCAGACAGCATTTGAATAGCCAAAATAAGAAGAAATTAAACTGATATGAATTTAATTTATAGATATATTCTTAATTTAACGATTTTTAAAGCTAATATTAAAATATGACATTTTTAATTCGTAATTGTAAACATTATTGACTCGTCTGAACTATGAAACATGGTATAAGGACGCATTCCCGGAATGATTATTTAGACCTGTTTTTGTTTAAAATCAAGTAAAAAATTATTATAGAAAAATAAACATGCTAAGTGCCTTGTAATTATGCACAGTACCTTTATTTTGAAATAAATATTGTAGTAATATAATGTTATTTTATTAACAAAAACTTTGTCAGAAGCATAATGCTCACCTCTCTGATTCTGACCCATATATATTCAATATAATATACATATGTATATCTGCCGTTTCGAGTGGACTCTCTAGCCTTCCAGGATTACTTCCGATCTTTTTGAAACTTGGTTGAAAAATCGATCTCACGAATACCTCGGTTAAGTTCGTTAGTCAGCGAAATTCCTTTATGGATTTCAAAATGGCGGCCGTTCAAAACCGAAAAAAAATCATATCTCGGGTATTAAATATCGGATTGATAATATCAAATATGTTTTGGAATCCTCTCAATAAAACAAAATTATTGTGTCTCTTGTGATTTTTCGGTATAAGGTACCGTTTGGTTGATAATTTTAAAAACAAAAAAAATATTGTAGAGATTGTAAACTAAGAATGCCGAGTTCGAGTCCCGATGTGGAACTTTTTTTTTACAAGTTTTTTATTTTATTTTTTTGTTTATTATGTAGAGTAAAAAGTTAATAATCAATAAAAAATTTAAAAAATTTCAAAGCCACCTTTTTTTACACATTTAATTATTTTTTATTTTATTTTTTTATCAAATAAAATTCGCTTACCGCGGTGGTTGCGCGGACAGAATATTTTGTATACCTATGTGGGTGGCAAATGTTAAAATAAATGATCATTTGCGTGAGTGGTGCGTTTGTGCGGATATTTTCATAGAGAGAGTCATGTGATCACTTTGTGGTGTAAATATTTTTTGATGGTTGGTAGATATGATCGTCAATTATTAATCGAAAATTTGATTAATGAATAATGTATCTGGTATAAATTATATAAAGATATGATGATTAAAAAACATGATATGATTACTTTTATTATTTCTACTGCGCACCGATTAAAATATAACT
Source organism: Sialis lutaria (assembly GCA_949319165.1). Lineage (NCBI taxonomy): Eukaryota > Metazoa > Arthropoda > Insecta > Megaloptera > Sialidae > Sialis > Sialis lutaria. The sequence goes on along the minus strand of OX439243.1, from coordinate 8,172,572 downwards.
CAAAATTTCAAAAATTGACAAAAGTTAACATCCGTTTCCGGTTTAGTGTTGTTTTTCAAAAATAGGAGGTACACATCTAAAGTACACAAGAACCTTAATTTTAAAATTTTATGTTTAATATTTTGGCTGTAGAGCGTTCACAGACGTACACACATACACACATTAAGCAATTGTTTGAAATAACTGATCAAATTTTTTTAAATTTCTGTAGAATTTTTTGAGCAGCTTAAAATGTAAAAAAAATAATTGTGCCCATATAATTTATGAAATATCAAATTCAATATAATATACATATGTATATATTTCGCATAGACGACCGACGGTTGAAAATTAAGAATATGAATAGAGGGGAGTGGGGTAGTTATGAACACCTTAAATTAAATAAAAATTGCATATTAAAAAAAATCGTATAGGTATAAATAATAAGTATTCAAGTATTGATAGTCATACACCATGTTGGGAAATTGGTTGTGTGGACCTAAAGGGTCTTACCCCATGGCTTGTTTCAAGACTTGGATGATACGCTACTGCTAATAAAAATAGAACGCACGTTTATTGAGCGTACTTTCTTCTATAGATGATACGTAAAGTGTTATAAGTCATATCTTTCCTTGTTTAAGATTGAAGTAATGGATAATAATGATGAAAAACATACTTCTTTTCAAAGCTCACAACAGACTATATTAGATATAACTCACGTATATAATATAAATTCCATTTTATAGTCTACACTACACTCTACACTTCTACAGTATACGGTACAACACTAATTTTATTAGTACCTACCATGATAAAAATTATATTAGAAACAATAATATTACGTGCTTGGATACCTACTCGTATATTAGAACAAGGGTAACAGTTTGTCAGATGTTACGTTTTATATGTATTTGTGATAAATTTATAAGTGCTGTAGACACTGTGGAGATATACAATTGTTTTTTTTAATTGAACTTAAACATATTGAAGATTGCTAAATAAACAATACATATAGGTAATGCAAGCGATTTTATTTTGCGGTATGGAAATATTTTAAGGTAAAAAAATAAAACTGACATTAAGTATCTCTTAAGTATAATTGAAAATTTATTACTTTTTTCTGGAAAAATTTTTAAAGCACTAAGATAGAAAAAAATTTATTATACTTTCCATTATTATTTTTTATTAAAAGAGAAATATGCTACCAACATTTTTCTAAAATGTAATTGTAAAACATTGCAAAGTAAATAATACTTTTTTCTTCTGTAGGCTTTCGTGGCCGTTGTCCATAGGAGCTAACTTTTCGGGCAGTTGTCCACGTTATCGTATTCTTACACTTTAAGAATTGCACTTTAAAGAATACAACAACGTGGACAACATCCCGAAAAGTTAGCTCATATATGACTTTTTTAATAAATAAAAAAAATTTCTAAATTACACAGCCATACAAAAAAAAAATATATTTTCGGGTCTGGAGGTCAGACCATGTTTACTATATGTTTTCGGGGTCGCTGAATCCGAATCCGAGGTCCAAAAAACCCCAGCACGTCAGGGTTCTGACATAACCTCAAAAAACCTCATACAAAATTTGTTTCGAGTCCGGGGGTCAGACCATGTTTATTATATGTTTTTTTGGTCGCTGAATCTGAATCCGAGATCCAAAAAACCCCAACATGTCAAGGTTTCGACATAACCTAAAAAACTTTATAGTAAAACTCCGAAGTATAAAAAGATCTTTTGATGAGAAAAGAACCCGCTATAGTAGCAAACAAGAGTCTGACATTAGATTTATGCGTCTGGTTTTTAGATCGTCTATTCCAATCGTTTAATTTTTGAGTTCATAAATTTTATGAAATTTTTGAGGTTATGTCGAAACCCTGACATGCTGGGGTTTTTTGGACCTCGAATTCGGATTCAACGACCAAAAAAACATATAATAAACATGGTCTGACCCCCGGACTCGAATAAAATTTTGTATGAGGTTTTTGAGGTTATGTCAGAACCCTGACGTGCTGGGGTTTTTTGGACCTTGGATTCGGATTCAGCGACCTCGAAAACATATAGTAAACATGGTCTGACCTCCAGACCCGAAAAAATATTTTTTTTTGTGTGGCTGTGTTATTGATAATAAATATAATAATCATTACGATAACGCACGAGAAGAGGTTGAAAAGTTCTCAGTCTCAAGTAGCTCCTTCTCAATATCTTAATTGCTCGTGCTATGGGTCACTAATTTATCAACTCTTTAGAAGTACTAGTATCGCCTATGGTCGAAATTCGACCAATATTATACCTGCCTTAGCATTTTAAAGCTGACACTTTCTAGTTTTTGTACCTTCAAAATCAAGAAAAGCTCGAAAAAGTAACTTTTTGTGGGTAAAAAAATGACACGCTGAGTTTATGATGGCTCGCTCGAAAGGACTTACCGATACAAAAACAAGATTTCTTGGCTCCCCCCTCGCCCCGCTCCCTTTGGATGCGCATGTTGGCGTTTTTGTTGTTAAATAATAGACTTTGTGATCTCAATGTATCCCTATAAATTTCAATTCTATATTTCCAACCATTCAAAAGTTATTTGGGTGGCCCGAAACTTTTGGAAGGCACTGTAAATAAACACTAATATTACTCTTTTTTACTTGATATAAAAGCTAACATTGGTACATACAGTATCATTATTATTACATGTAAACGAATTTAACTGAAAGTAAACTACATTTTTCTTTCTTTAAAAAAATGCAAATTACGTTGTTCATCTTTTATGTACATGGTGTGAAAACTACATAATATAAATATTAATTGACTGTGAGTGGAAAACGAACACTGTGAAATAAAAATAAACAATGACAAACCCACAACTGCAGAATAACGAGTGTGTTTTTCATCGACGTAAGTAGAAGTGAGTCACAGTGACAATTTAGATAAGGATTGCACACAAACCTCCTGTTGTAAAGCGAGCTATAAACAGTGGCAGCTCAATGGAAAAACACTGGGGATAATTCGGCAGCACAAGTTCTTTGAGTAAGTATTGTATCCGAAATGTTAAAGATGGATTCGATAGGATTTTTTGTAGATTTATTATTATTTTAGAGTCAGGTAAAGGACATTCATCTCGCGATTTACCGACGGGCCAAACGCGCGATTGACCGACCTACTCCTATCCCTACCATAATACCACTGACTGTTATATTCTTTGTTATATTTCTGTGCAAAATTTAAATTCACCAATTAACGTTGATATCGGTACGGAGATGGGGGCCCCTCTCGACGTCGGTAAATCAATTGGTTGAATTACCAACAACGTCGGTAAATCAAGCGATGAGTATATATTCAATTTATTTAATACCAATTTTGATTGAAAAATATTAAAAATTTTAAAGTTATGAGCCTCGATGTGACGACAAAAAAATATTCTCTATGATTCCATCAAAATTTCGGGATGAGTTACCAGAAAAAAATATTTTATCAATACCTATATGAATGTCACTATGGTTGTGCGTAGCTGATTTTTTTTTTCACAAAATGGCAATGGTTTGATTTTTTTCCATTTTTGTCACATTTTTTAGTTCAAACAATCTAAAAAAGTGTTTTTTAAAGTGGCTACGTACAGACTTTGCCATTTAAATTACGAATTTTTAGAAAAAAAATCTAATCGATTTATTAATTTTTGAGGAATCGCTGGAACCAGATCGAAAATAATTGATTCGAGAAAAACGCGTTCAAAATTTATATACAGTGATGCCTTGCATAACGAACATAATTCGTTCCAGGAGCAAGTTCGTTATGCGAAAAGTTCGTTATGTGAAACGCGTTTTCCCATAACAATAAATGCTAAAATTTTTAATTAGTTCTGTAGCATAAAATATGGTAGGTACTGTAACATAAAAAAGATTGTACACACATTTTTAAATTTTTAGACTCAGATTTAGAAGAGTCTACCAAGGCTTGCAGGGTCAAAACCTCACACAGAAAATTACATTTATTAAAACAAACACGTTTGTAAGTTAAGCGCAGAAATGAACGACCGACGCGCGTTAATGCATGTTCGTGCAAGTTTGAGCATCGACTGCGTGCGACCTTGGAAGTTCGGGCGTCTTCAAGATACGTAAGAGCGTTCGGGCGGCAAAATGAAATACGATGCAGTTCGTTGTGTGAAGCGAGGTTCGTTGTGTGAGTCCTGTAATGAACAACCAGAAAGTTCGTTATGCGAGGCGTTCGTTGTGTAAAGTATCACTGTATTAAGAAAAGATACACCATCGTTCGATAATTAAAAACACTACCCCTTATAAATTACCCCTTTCGCGAGCCGCCACTGGTTATAAACTCCGCAGTTTATATTTTTTATTTACTGTTATCTCACAGTTTTGCCATAAACGTGTCTGTGCTGTTTTCAAGTACCGTTTTATGAAAATGAAACTGGGATATTTCGATTTGAAATTATGGCAATAAGTGGTTATTAGTGGCCTATTTACGCAGACTCAATGTCAAAATGAGAAGCGCGTTGAAATACTCGAACACATTTGATTATGTGTACTTGACAGGTATATTATCATCGAATTGTGGTCGGGTTCATGTCAATAAATCAAGTAAATGATGCACATATTTGATGAAATATTCTGTTTTATTTTCAATCCTAAATTTTGAATGCGGATTTATAATTTAAACGAAACCGACCAAATGCGTGTAACGTACGCACTTGATAGGTTTCAGTAGCCTACATCAGTGGTCCCCAACCTTTTTGTACCTAAGAGCACATTCTAGAATACCGGTTGGGCGGCGGGCACCACTTATTTTTTCAAGTGCTCACATCATAATCGCGATTTTGATTCAGGCACTCAGGCGTTTCTCAAGCCTAAACAAAAAAGACATATGCTCTCGCTGACTTTTTGATGGAAAATTTTGTAATCTACAAAAAGGTTCAGAGGCATTTTTTCATATATTTCTTATATATATGACTGGTAAAAAATGCTATTCATAAAACTTTGATCACTGTTTATAATATTGTTGACCGAATTTGTGCAATGTTTGATATACGCACAAATGTTTTTTATTAACAAATCTACATCAACAAAATATTTTTGAAAAGAGTAAATGGTTACGTATTTTTCTGGCTGTACTTTACGGTATACGTTTTTGAGAGAATAAATGTAAAATGATAAAATATATTTATAAACAAATATTTTTTTTAAATAAATACGCTTTTAATTCTCTAATTAGTGACTAAAAATAAACAATAATTTACATGTTATTGAAAACTTAATTTTTTTTATCGTTCACAGTCAGCGGCGGGCACACGTAAAACAGTCGGCGGGCACAATGGTGCCCGCGGGCATAGGGTTGGGGACCACTGGCCTACATGATAATACGTATCAAGAGCTATTATTTCATATTGACGAAATAATAATCATAAAAGTGTACGCATTTTCTAAATTGTTTATAAATCTATACTACCCATTCAAAGTGCTAATTAAAAACAACAATATGATTTTTTTCAGATTTTTTGATTCCATAGTTTAGAAATTATAAGGGGGAGGGGGCGTTCTAATATCTTTTTTTAAAGCAAATACTTCGTGATTGAAAAATTAAAATCAAAAAATCCTAAACATCATTTGTTGCATTTTAGAAGAGGCTACTCAATGAGGTAAGAGAAAAAAAAATTGAGTGCATTTTTCAGCTTACGGGAGGAGTTCTAAAAAAATATTTTTTTCCAAAAATCTCATTTCTGTTTTTGATTCATTCATATACAGGTGTCCAATATATGCGTGAAATACATAACATACTACTTAAAAGTGAGGTTATGTTATTTATTTATTAAGTTTTCAAATAAACATACATAATCAGAATCACTATATTATTACAATTAATATTCATATTTTACAACAAATGTAAGCAAAGATAAGAAAATTACTCCCATTATTTAAAAAAATAATCCTTTTAAAAAATAAAAGTATATGGTTACAACAAATATTTTTTACCATATTTAATTCATATTATGAGTACAAAAATTAAGAAAGTTTAAGGGGTGTGCATTTTATGGTCAAGCTATGTTTTTTTCAAACTAAAAATTTTCCGATTTTAAATAAAAAATTATTATTGATCTACGTGAAGTAAGGTTTTCATTTTCTTTAAATTTATATTATTATATTTTATAATATATAAAGTTTTATCCCCCTGTGCACATATACATTCTTTCATTACTTTCATTTTTCTTATTTCTAAACGAAAATAAACTTCAACTAAAAATAGCAATCCATCTTCCTTGTCTTTTATATAGTACTATACCTACCTATACTAACGTTGTGTTGTAATAATTTTACGCCATTTACTTTAATAAAAACTTTTTTATGCTCTGCGAAAATATATAGATCAATTTTGAAAGTATTAAAGGAATTTTTTCATTAAAACATATTTTTGGATGTTCGCATACAGAAGGTAAAACAATGTCTTTTGTAAAAGTTTTAAATGAAAAATGGGTCAGTGAACTAGGTACATATGAAATCAATTAACATTTCTGTATACTGAAATTTCAATTCTAAAAATAGTTTACATGAAATTTTCAGCTGTGATGGTACATGGCAATCATTATAGGTACTATTCTATTTTTTAAATAAAATGTCAGATTTGATTTTAACCATTTCAGTGTTGTTTTTCAAAATCTCATTTATTTTGAAGTTTCAAAAAAAAATTTTAATAAAAAAAAAAGATCCCACTTTATTACTACCTATTACCCGCGGCTTTGCTCGCGTGTATTTCGAAATTAAGAAACTCATGTTTTGATCTGTCTGACCGTCTGTCACACTAATCTCTTTCTTTCATTTATAATACCTACTAGCTGAACCGACCACGCGTTGCTGTGGTTAACCTATACTTTAATTGTAGGTTATATGAAACGTTTGGAAGTTTGACATAGCGCCATCTCTTGAATACTTACTCAATCCAGTCAACAGATGTCACCATCTGTTAGAATCGTTTGGAGCTAACAGATAAAGACAAATAATTTGCAATAAAATAATATTGCGATCATAAATTGAGATGTAAGCTATCCTATCTTTCAAGTTGGATCAAACTGCACACGGTGTACAAATTTGATTAAAATCGGTTAAGTAGTTTAGGAGTCCATCGCGGAGGAACAACGTGACACGTAATTTATATATATTAAGATTATAAGATGAAAAGTATACGAACAAAGATTGATGACTAAAAATACCAAAAGTATACTATTTTTTCACATTCCCCATTAATTGAGGTGTCTTTAAATAAGTCTCCTAAAAAAAAAAAAACATTTTTTTAGAACCTTTTGATTTTTAAACCTTCAGTTACGAGTTATTTGTTTTCAAATTCGTTATCAGAGCTTCCCCTCTCCTTTTATTTCTTAACTATTGATGTTCCAAATCTGAAAAATTCCGAAATGTAAATTTTATTTAGCATTTTCAAAGAAAATTATCAAATAAGCAACGAACACTGTAGCAAAAATAGTTTATGAAAAATTTATAACTAACTATTTTTTTTATAAATCGTCACACGAACACTAAAGAGAATGTTAGTAAAAATGGCTCGAAACCTTATCAAGTGCGTTAATAACTAAAACAAATTCAAAAAATTTATCAAAACCCACCCCGCGCAACCGACTTAATGGACACAACTCAAAAAATACCCTTGCCAATCGATTCGTGAATCAATCTCGAGTCAAATGAGGTACATGAAGCCATATAATATGAAAAATGAACATTATGCCTATTCGAGACCGGAATGAGGGTCATGACCGGAAAAATTCCTAAAATGGGCTAAACTAGAGCCACATACCTACCATTTAGCGAAAACCCGAGGTGGCCAGGGGGTCGAGATCTCACGATGGAAAACAGACGGACAGAAAATCGAGCACCTTTGGTGAGTTGCGCTTAAAAGTTCACACAGCAGATCGAGAAAATCCAGTAATATACATAGTTGGGTACCTACATTAAATTGCTTGTTTACACATTTACATTATTTCTAGTCTTAAAAACCACCACCAATACCTCACTTTGCGTCGTGGTTACGTTCCAACAAAACACGACGCAAAGTGAATTATGATTTTCTATAGCAAACCATGTAAAGATCGAAGATAGGTTCCAAGGTTACAAAAATACTACTTTTTAAAAAGTAAACATTGAAAAAACAAAAATAATATAAAATTTTATTACATACATACAAAAAAAAAATATTCAATTAATTTATAAAAACAAAATAAAAATTAATCACTGTCTGATGAGTCCATAGTGGCTGTTGTCGTAAGTCGGCTTTCTTTCACAAAAAATTGGTCCAATGTTTGCTGAACAGCTTTTTTTTTTTTCAACGTAAAATAAATTTTCTTGTAGCAATTGATATTCGTAGCTACCGCCTGGGACACTTTAAAACTCCTTCCGCTGTCAGGATCGTTTTTAAAAAAAATCTCCATAGCTTCGTCAATCAAACACATCGCTTTGGAAATTTGTTTGGAGGTTAAATTAAAAACTCTGTTAAAATACTAAGTTAAAATTAAAGACTCGAACCCAAAACAACGCAACTTCGAAAATCTAACGACGCACAGTGAAAATTAGTACTAATTCAACAGCGACGCAACTTCGAAAAAACGCAGAACGAAACGACGCAAAGCGAGGTATTGGTGTATATTTTCTCGTCGAAAAACTATAGTAGTTAAGGTAGTTGGTCCATCATAATGTGATCACATTAGGCCATGAGTACATATTTTTAATTTAGAGAAATGATCATGGCAACGCTGTACATTATCTACTATTAACTACTTGTCAAATGATTATATTTTATCATCTAAGCTACCACAGAATATATTAATAATTAATGAAATCGATTATAATTCTCTTCAATCCACTTATCATATTTTGTAAAAAATCATTTCATTATTTTGTATATTTTTTATTATAATCAAATGAATACGTTGTTGCCACATTGTCAACAATACTATAATTTATGTGATGGTTTGGTAGTTAAATCTGGTTAAATCTTAATAACGGGATGGTCAATAATTCCAATTTTGTGTATACTGTTTTTTTCATATAAATATACAACATGTCAGTTTTTTTATGAAAATCTGACGCTACGTTTAAATTTTATCTAATAAAACGTTACGTTAGTGTACGGTTAGTCCATATAAGCTGTGTTCAAAATATAAACTTTGAGATCGTTTTTCATGACTTTGAGATGGTCAATTTTAATAAAAATGGGTTATTTTTCTGATATTAATCTAGGGAATATTCCTGTGCAATTTAAACAAAATCTCACGAAAACATGTTTACGGACCAACTACCTTAAAGAAATTAAAACAATCGGTATCAATTCCTCACCCTCAAATAGTGACGCATTAAAGCAATTTACAGACAAATAATATAACCAGATGTAACCGGCCACAAACTAAAAGTCATTTAAAACCGCGCCTAAACGGTTAATCAATAACCACAATAACGTAAACGAATGAAATGCGTGCAAGAGAGAATAACAACTAATCACAGCATGGTGGTATTGAAAAATAATACATTCATTCGCCCACAAAATGTTACCCTATTGAAAACCCGATTCATTATGGAATATGTGTGATTTATAATATGTGTCAGACTAAATGAGTTATTTTGTTTACGTTTTTTTTATATATATTTTATTATATTATTTTTTCATGAATTATACATTTATGTTAACAATTTTTTGGTGAGAAGTTCAAATAGGCTTGTATTTAAATGCACTTTTTAAAATAATAAACACTTTTTGTTTAATCGTTTTCACTTATAACTTAAAATAAATATTGCATTTAAAACAAATTATATCATTTTAAATAAATAGTTTCCACTAAAAATAAATAATTTGCACTAAAAAAATAATACTTTGCACATGACATTAATTTGGACCTGTCAAATTTAAAAATTACATATTTTATGTGATTAAAAACAGGTATTAAAATTTATGTTTGATGTACAAAGTGAATACTATCTTAATACAATCAAGTTAAATATAACACGTTCTAAAATCAGGGTACAATGTAGAAATTTAGGTACATATAGAAATTTTTTACAGAACTAGAGCTCTGGGGCCCCGGGACAGCAAGTGATCGGAGACCCTTTATATTCTTACTGTCGTGTGTTTAATTCCCGACGGTAGTTACAGCTATGTGGCTTTAATAGGAGTTTGAAAAGAAGAATAAGAACGACATATTTATTTTAGTAAATAGATTTTTTGTAAATCAAAAGATGTATTCTTTTTCGGAGTCCCTCAAAATCACCAAATACTAATTTATAAAAAAAAACTAGCATCGCTCGCGTGGACTACGGAATTATTGTTTAGGATTTAAAAAATATATAGTTGAATTAAGTGTGAACACGATTAGTTCTTTTCCTAATAAAAACCAAACAACACTTAAATTACCTATCTAATAAAAGCGAATCAGAACAAAAAGTAAAAATAAAATAATATAAAAAATACTTTTTAAAAACAAGCTTTTATTAAAAATGCACTAAAAAGTAAAAAATAAATTTTCAGCTATCACAAAAAATTCAGGTTTTTATGACTAAAACCAATAAAAGCGCGGGGTGCTCATGAAGGTAAATGTATAGTTTTTAATTACTTAATTATTTCATTATAGTGAAGTATTATTATAGTTTATCAAAAATTCTACTGTATTTATTTGATTTAATGTGCAAATTTTCTACTGTTATCTTATATCAATTTATACTTCATTTCTTATTCTGCATAAGAATTTTTATTCATATATTGCACACCCCAAGCAGGCCCTGCTTGGAAGTGTGTTCTACTCTCGTCCTAAAATTTTTTTTCGTATATAAATTGATAAAATGAGTATTATTGTTCGAAACAAACAAATTATCGCGTCAGCGCTGAGTAGAACGTATGAGTCGTAGCGGCTCTGAATGAAACAAAATTATTATTATAAGAAAAATTCAACGATCTGTCACGTATATAAAGAAACGAATGTACAATTACGAAAATAAAGATATATTATAAAGAAAAAGAACTGACTTTGTCTCGAATTAATTCCACGACTGAATAACTCAGTTGTCGGTTTTAAACATGGCGCCCGAACAGGGACTAAGAATTGAAGACTAAAATTTGAAGAAATGAAAATAGACGTCTGAAAATCGAAGTCCTGAAATTAAAGAAGTAACTTATCACCAAAGAAGAAGAAGAAACGAAAATCAACTCTACAATCAAAAAATGATCTCTCTCAAGTATATGGAATGCTCTCCTGTTCTCCAAGATGGTCTCCTGTCGACAGTGTTTGATGTGTCTAATGATGTTGTTGGTGAACTATAGTAAGTGTTGTTGTACGCTCTGTCGCACTCTTTCTATTGTTTCACGACAATAGATATATGTATGTATATATCTCTCTCTCTCTCTCTCTAAATGTTGTTGGTGAACTCTAGTAAGTGTTGTTGTACGCTCTGTCTCTGTCGCACTCTTTCTATTGTTTCACGACAATAAAAGATATTATATATATCTCTCTCTCTATTAAATATTGTTGGTGAACTCTAGTAAGTGTTGTTGTACACTCTGTCGCACTCTTTCTATTGTTTCACGACAATAAAATATATTAAATATATATCTCTCTCTCTATTAAATATTGTTGGTGAACTCTAGTAAGTGTTGTTGTACACTCTGTCGCACTCTTTCTATTGTTTCACGACAGTAAAATATATTATATATATCTCTCTATCAATAAAAGTACATCAAGATCAATTATTATGGATCAATTAATACGAAAACGCAATAGTTACAAACGCTCAATTACAAGAATTCAAATTTTTGTAAAACAATATATTAAATACCCCACTAATATACAAGATATATCAGTAAGAGAAAAGTATTTAGTTTCCGTTTTTAAAGATTACATAACTGTACAAAACGAGATTGACGCTTTAGATGAAACTCACAATCAGAATAATGATTGGGATCAGGTCGAAGACCAGTATTTTACTTTATTATCTCAAATGAGGATCTTGATCAATCAAAGCAAACTCCCTGAGGTTTCTAACTCTAAAGCTTCAATCAGTGAAAACTCATCTCAACAGAATAGTAATAATTATAAAACTTTGTATTCAGAGGAAAAATTACCAAAAGTAATAACCCCTTTCTCGGGAAAAACAACTGAATACAAATCTTTTATGGATGAATTTATGACTCTTATTGATAAAAATGATAAAATAGCCGATGTACTAAAACTGTATTATTTAAAATCATTTCTATGTAAAGAACCGCTACAATTCATAGACGTTCTTCCTCTCACACACATAAATTACCCACTCGCATTAGATATCTTAAAAAGGAGATATGAACGTAATAATATTACTACAAAATTACCTAATTCGTTTATAAGTACTCAATCTCTTAATATACCAGATAATCTAGAGTTAGCTGAACCTACATTTAATGTACCATCTAACGTGGATATTTTGCCCTCGACTGATGTATTTTATTCTGTTCTTCGAGACGGGAGAATTCCTCTTGGAAAAAATATGCCGGTTTTACAAAATACTAGTTTAGGTAACATTGATGCAGGAAAAGTCCCTATTAATAATCAACTTAAAACTCATGCTCGAGTAATGCTTACAGTTAAAAATAGTGTTGACGGAGTAGAAGATCTACTTCCAAGATTTTGTAATATCGAGAAAGTAACTTCTTACAACCCGCGTCCTATCGAAGAAAAATTATCTGAAAAATTATTTTATCCACCAATAGTAAAAGAGGATAAAAAATATCAAGCAGATACTCCTTTATCCGACTCACTCTTGAAGTCTAGGATAAAATTAAAAACAGATTTTGATTTAGATACTCCTTTATCCGACTCACTCTCGAAGTCAAGGATAAAATTAAAAACTGTTTTTAATTCAGATAATTCCTTATCCGACGTACTCTCGAAGTCTAGGATGAAATTACAAACTGATTTTAATTTTCTCAAGTCAATTGCATCTCTCAAAAAAGTATCTCTACCTCGATTAGAGTCATGTGCAGCTCTCTTGCTCACACGACTAACAAATAGAGTTACAAAATTATTAGATTCTTATCTCTCTAATATTATTAAAGATTCAGCACTCGCTCTTTATCGTATTTTGAAATTAATACAAACTGAAGCATTCTCCATAGAATTGATAAAACATCCCTTTATTATTTTACTAAACGAATTAGAATATCGAAGGTTATAACATTTCGGTCCACAGTTGTGGATACACTGTGGACCGGAATAGAATATGGTACTTAATAATTTACCCTTTGAAATTTATTATCTCTTTCTTACTTATCAGCCGCGCCCCCCAATATGTTCGAAACAAACAAATTATCGCGTCAGCGCTGAGTAGAACGTATGAGTCGTAGCGGCTCTGAATGAAACAAAATTATTATTATAAGAAAAATTCAACGATCTGTCACGTATATAAAGAAACGAATGTACAATTACGAAAATAAAGATATATTATAAAGAAAAAGAACTGACTTTGTCTCGAATTAATTCCACGACTGAATAACTCAGTTGTCGGTTTTAAACAATTATATCTTAAATTTCTTCAGTATCTCACTTACATTTTTACATTTTCTGATAGAAAACATTACAGTCTCCATTTTTGCTTAGTTTAATATCGATCGGTTTTAATTTTCTGTTATAAAAATATAAATAAAGTTCAATTTGTCGATTTAACCCGCTTTTTTGATAGAAACGCCGAACTACAGGTCACAATTCGAAATAAATTTGCACCAATCCTTTTGAATTCACTTCATCTATTATCAGAATAGAACCCTATTAAAACTCAACAAAATTGGATAACTAGAAGTAACGAAATTTGCAGTTTATTTAAACAAAAATTCATATTTTGACAAGAAATTTTTTTACAAATAGAGTAGTTACTATTTATAATTTATTAATAGTAGTAGGCGCTATTTCTTCATATGTCACTTGTGTGTCACTTCAAATTCCATAATTATTATATTGTGTTAATTAATATATAAATACATGTACAAATGTACATCGATACGTGCTGTATTTTAATTATTTTATTCAAAGCCAATCAATCTTTTTAATCAAGATAAAATCTGGTAAGTTTGCATTTTTAAAACAAATATATTATATACGTCATATAACCTATAAACGTTACATTGTTGTTTCATTTTAAATGCTAGACATCAGGTGAACACAGCTGTTATCGCTGCAATATGTGGATGTATTTATCTTTTTAATTATTATTAGATATTAATTAATTTATTTACTTTATACATTTTACAAAAAAAATATGTTATATAAAAATTGTAAATTAAAATGATTGTTGTTTTATTACAATACATCCTAAATTTAAATAAAAAAAGGTAATAATCGATTGATATCAAGATTCATTGTTGATTTTCTAAAAAATCTTAATGAGTGATAAACTTCATATTATATATTTATATAATATTAATTAACTCCAATCTTTTTTTCAAACATCCTTTTAAGTTTCACCAATTATATTGTATCTGTACCGTATTTATTTGATATTATAAGTTAATATATTTTTTTATGTTTAAGGGGTGTGCATTTTATGGCCTAGCCATAGTATTTGTTTTTATAGCGCCCCGCGCTTTTATTGGTTTTAGTCATAAAAACCTGAATTTTTTGTGATAGCTGAAAATTTATTTTTTACTTTTTAGTGCATTTTTAATAAAAGCTTGTTTTAAAAAAGTATTTTTAAATTTTTAGTTACTGATTGACCAACTAACTAACATACTAACAGGTAAAGCTCGACAAACTCTTTCATTTGATACCCATATCAAGATAGTTTTAAAGAAAAAGGTAATCCGCCATCTTGGGGCGTCTGCCATATTGTATTTAGAATGACGTCACATAGCTAATCGTATTCTACTTATCAAACCCTTTTATTTGATACCCATATCAAAATGGTTACAAAGAAAAAAGTAATCTGCCATCTTGAGGCGTCCGCCATATTGGATTTAGAATGACGTCACATAGCTAATCGTATTTTACTTATCAAACCCTTTTATTTGATACACATATCAAGATGGTTAAGAGAGAAATGTTATCCGCCATCTTGGGGCGCCCGCCATATTGGATTTAGAATGACGTTACATAGCTAATCGTATTCTACTCGTCAAACCCTTTCATTTGATACCCATATCAAGATTATTATGTAGAAAAAGGTAAATCGCCATCTTGGGGCGTCTGCCATATTGTATTTAGAATGATGTCACATAGCTATTTGTATTCTACTTATCAAACCCTTTCATTTGATACCCATATGAAGATGATCATAAAGAAAAAGGTATTCCGCCATCTTGGAACATCCGCCATATTGGATTTAGAACAATATTAGATATACTATATTGCATTGTCACCGGACTCATATATATATGCATACAAAATTCTAAAGCTCTATCTTAATTAGAACTAGTCGAAATTTTGATTGCAAAATTTGATCTTAACTAACTAACTAACAAACTAACAAACAAGTGAAGTTAAATAAAAGCTTTTAATAAGTTTTGTTCTATTTAAAAGTTAACTATTGAAAACAAAATAACTGCTGGCCGAGCGCAGTATCTTTCCTCTCTCCCCGTGACACTTTATCATAGTTCGCGCGAATTGTCACGAATAATATGTTATTGTATGTATTTTTCACGTTATTTCCTTAACCAAAAGACCAAATTGGATTCTGTAAAAGGCAAATTATATCTACATTAAGTACTTATGACGATGAAATCATTTATTTCGATAAGGATTCAAGTTTTGCAGGTCATAAGTCCATGTAAACAGAATCCAAATATTTTATGTTTTCTTTGTAACATAAAAGCAGTCATTGTGGCTTGAATATAAATATAAATATTAAATATTAGACATATAGTGTCGCGGACTTTATTGTAGGAATTTTGATTCTACAAAGTTCTTTGACACATTATTTTGTTCTGTATTCAACGGTTTAGGCAGCGTATTGCAAAAAAGCGCGCCGACGGCAAATTTTTTTCTGACTTGATTTACTACATATTATCGTCACTACTTAGTTGTTATGTTACCTAACGTAACAAAATATAGCCTTTAACCTGGCCAGAGAATGTACCTATGAATTAAAAAAGAAACCACCTAAATCGGATAAGTGGTTCTCGAGTAACAAGCGCACTAACGGACAGACAGAGAGACGTTGAGCTTTATATATATTAAGGATGCATCAAGCCTTTATTATAGATAATAAAAATAAATAAGTCTATCCTCTTTTTAAATATATTTTTTAACACCGTGGTTTGAAGTTTGGGGTATTTTTATAATTTAAAATTAACCATGTGAATAATTGAAAATTTCTAATAAAACAATTTTGTCATGATCACTTACAAAAAACTAAACTTACATACGTATATGGTACATTAAATTGGTTCCTCGAATGCTGACAAAACACAATAGAACATGATTGTACGTTTCGACGAAAGAAAATTATCATTGAAACTTTTATTACAGTGGTGTTACAGTGAAAAGACTAACAAAAAAGTTCTTCGATCGGAAAATTTCAGCAAGCCATTGTGTATTCAGCGACATTAGTGTAGGGTGATGGTCAGTCGTGCGTTAAATGACCTGAAATATATCACATTGTTTATCGGAAAAACCTTGACTCGAACCGCACCGGGTGAGTTAGGAGTTTGTTTATTTGGATAGTAGTGATTATATTCCATACTAGGGCTGCTTAATATATCTTTTTAATTGTTGGGAAATCGATGTCAATTGTCTCGGATTCTTATCTTGTGTAAATGTACTTTCTTTAGGTTTTGGTGTATTATACTCATTACTGAGGATGGCAAAGATCCTTTATCTAATTACATTTTTAATTATCAATGTCTCGGATTTTTATCTTTTATAAATTAAGTTATTGTTTTAATTGTCAGTATCTCGGATTGTTATCTTGTCTAAATTAACATCACTTTAGTTGATTACTGTTTTATTATTTATTTTCTATTACGTTAATGAAAGGAGAAGTATTAGTTTCGGTCAAATTTTTATGAAAAAATATATCTGTCTGTCCAGTAAACTATAATAGCCAAATGATTTCAACAACAGCGATGAAAAAAATTTTTTTTTTATGATGGTCCGGTTAAAAAAAATTTAACCCGAATTTTAATTTTACCGAAAGTAGATACATAATTTAATTTTTGACAATAAACCACAACTGTTTTTACTATAGAAATTGAGAACATATCGTCCCTATTACAAATATACTTAAATTATGTCGATATGTGTGTGTAATTTTCACTTTTATTGGAAAGAAAATTTATTTGTTGACAAGAGACACTTGTTTTGCCAGAAGTTGATTGAATATATTGATTTATCAACTGTTTCAATATTTTGTTTCTTTTATTAACTATTTTAAAAGATTTATTCTTTAATAATTCTCAAACAAAACTTAATTACAATTAATTCATAGGGTTACAAATATTGGGTAAATTTTTGGACATTAAACCTAACCAAAAAGTGACGATTTAGACAATGTTTAAGAATTTATTACCAAGTAGGTAATTTTTTTCTTAAGTTTTCGTTCACGGTAAAAAATAGTACTATCTTTCCTCTTTAAAATGAATTTTTTTACTGGGCGTTTTTTTATTTATTTTTATTTTTTCGCCAAAATATACTAGCTTGAAGTTATTGTTATATTTAATGTAGTAAAATCCATTCTGATACTTGTGTCTACTAAGTATCATATATTCAAACTAGCATATTTCGACGAAAAAAAATGCACAGTAAAAAGTAAAAATTCATTTTAAAGATGAAAGAAAGTACTATTTTTACTATGAACGAAAATTCCAGAAAAAAATTACATACCTACTTGGTAATCAATTATTAAACATTGCCTAAATTGTCATTTTTAGCACTTTTTGGTTAGGTTATCTCAAGAACTTGAATTCGTAATCAGCGCCTAAAATTATCTCAAAAACATCTTTTGACTGCTCGGGTCCAAAATCGTATAAACCTGCTTTACTTTACGATGTGTCGCCATAGCAGAAGTTTAAAGTACATATTATGTACGTATCTAATAGGGTATTCAATCTATGTACATACATATATGATAGTTTCCTTAAGGTTGTTGTTCACTGAAAGTCGTGGCATCTACCGAAATTTAGCATGAACTACAGGGTTTTGATATGTCGGTAAAAAAGAACAAATAGATCTGGCAACAATTTATAATATTAGAAAAGAATAGAAGATTCATTTTTAACAATATTATAATTATTACTGTTGCTGACAATAGTAATAATTATAATAACAATAGTAACTATTATTATTATAAATAAAAACATTAAATGTAATCAATAATCACTTGATATTTACAAAGCGCGTCAGTTTTCAATACCACGTTTTTATATTTCAAAGATCGCGCCGAATGCGCTGTTGCCATATCGTATATTTACGTCATGTGTTCGGGAATTTATCAAAGTTAAAAATTAATAATTATTTAAGGAGATGGTAAATCATTCTAAAATTTTATATACATATTCCTTAATTACCAATCTATAACATATCCGTTTTTGGTTAAAATCTGACGTTTAGTTTTAATACACGAATTAAATGAATATCGAATTCCAAGTTGATCCCTATGCTTGCAATCTATAAGATGCCAACTTTGCACGTTTATAATTAATAAACGAAATGGTAAACTGACCTGAAATTTTTTTTACAAATGCAAACTAGCTTTCTTAATACAATATTAAAATTTTAACAAATTCTGTAGTGATCGATTTTAGTGAACAACAACCTTAAAGTATCTTGAAGTGCTCGACAAGTTTCTCGCACTCTTGCCATCATCGCACCATCGATATTAAAACAGTAATGATATTACAAAAATTATTTCGTACGGTCAAAGTCACTAATTGTATTATAAAAAGTTGAAGTTTGTTCTTAATTTAAAAACAAATACATAGATAATAACATACAGTTAATACTCGTTCAAATTGCTTATTATGGGAGCAGACCCAGTTGGGACTTCCAAGAAAAGCTCTTTTTTAGGATTTTTTTGGCCACGCATTAAAATAATTAATAACAAATGTTTTTCCATATGAAAGATATGTATTTGCAGAAAATGTCATAATTTCTTTATGGCAAAATATTAAAAAATAAATAGGATACAGTAAATTTGGGAGGGGTCCAAAAAAAGTGTTTTGCCGTGATCACTGCTGTTCGTCACTGGATCATCAGAAATAAAAAAAAAGGAATCATGACATAATGCTCCGGCTGGAAGAAGGGATTTAAAAATTTTGAATTTTCACAAAATAGCGTATGTTGAAATTCAAAGTTCTTTATTTGACTAAAATTTCACTGGCATTTTCGGCTATAAAAAAAATCGTCAAAAAAATCCTTCGTCCATCCGGAGGACAATTATGTATAAAATAAGTGAGAAAAAAATCAAACCAATCGGCAAACCCGTTCTCAAATTACAGTGATCACCGACATCGAAAACATGGTTTCGAGAAAAAGCGCACATTTGCCGCTACCTGTCTACTTGAATACATTAGAGACGACTTTGTTCATAGTTATATATCTCCATAAATAACGGTCCGATTTGTCTGAAATTTTTAGAGAATTCTTTTGAAATATTCTACTTTGAGAAAATGCAATAAAAAATGATTTTCTCAAAATTCTAACTGGGTCTGCCCCCTTAACTAACAAATTTTATCTCAGCTCCTTTACAATACCGAACAATATTGTTAACCAAATAAAAAATACTGGATGGTTTAATAAATTATATGAATATATAAATCATAATATTTTCACATCCCTACCACTTCTTGACGGGGTGTAATTAAGAGAGAAAAATAGAGCCTGTCTGCTTATTTTAAGAATATGGATAATCCAAGCGACCTTGAAGTTTCGTTATATGTGTCAATGTCACGTAAAAATAAAACCCTATCAATTCATAATTACGTGGTAGCCGTTTTGCGTTTTTACGGAATATTTATGATAGTTATTTCATGAATTATGGAAAGCATAATTTGTGATTTATAACAATTTTTTTAAGTTCTTTATGGATTTTGATAGACTTGCTGATAAAGTGAAACTATTAATTGCTAGCGTGTAAATTTCAGTTTTGTTATGAAACTAAATTTATTTCTATTTTCGTCGATTTTATTTAACTGTTTTTTTTTATTATTATTATTGTTATTATTTATTATTTTTTTAGATCAACATAGTAGCTAACTTTTCGGGCTGTTGTCCACGTTGTCGTATTTTTAAATTTGACGTTTCGACTCTCATGTCGGAGTCTTCTTTAAAAGTGATTCTGAAAACTGATTTAGAAGATAATTAAACGTAGAATTTGATGTCAATTACACTAAATTGAAAACTTTTTTTTCATACTAAATAATGTAATTATAAAATATGGAGTAGGAAAAAAAAACAATAAAATTACAGCGATTTTTATAAACAATTGAACTTAACACCTAAACGATTCAGTATAGGTTCTAATGGTGACCGGAAAGAAGCCCACAGGAAAAAAGCTCATAGGAAAAATACCCACAGGAAAAAAGCCCACAGGAAAAATACCCACAGAAAAAAGCCCACACGGAAAAATGCTCACGCGGAAAAATGCTCACACGGAAAAATGCTCACACGGAAAAATGCTCACACGGGAAAAAGCCCACACGGAAAAATGCTCACACGGAAAAATGCTCACACGGAAAAAAGCTCACACGGAAAAAAGCCCACACGGAAAAATGCTCACACGGAAAAATGCTTAAGAAATAAATAAGATACAGATGTACTAATTCAAGACGGCACATTATTTTTATTTATTTGTATTGTATGTCATTTTTTATGATTTCATATATGCCAAACTTCTGTACTGTCACAACTTTATTTATTCTTATTTTAGATATGTATATATATGTTACTGTAAAAGCCCGAACTGAGGTAAAACCTAGGTTTTATCAACTGTTAATGGTAAAAGTCCGAATTTCGAACTTTTACCATCATACACTCGGTAAAACTTAGGTTTTACCAAGAGACACGGTAAATGGTGAAAAATAGAGTAGGTATCAAAAATATGTTAAAAAATATATATAGAAAATCACAATTATTTAATTTTGCTAACAAAATATTGGGGCGAATGGGGATTAATCTAGTATTATAAAATACGGGGATTCAATCTCCGCCTTGGTTAGGGCAATCTATTGTGGCGAAAGGGGATTAATCTAGTATAAGAAACGGGGATTCAATCTTCGCCTTGGTTAGGGCAATCTATTGGGGCGAAAGGGGATTAATCTAGTATAAAATACGAAAATTCAATCTCCGCCTTTGTTAGATTATAACCAAACCGGAGATTGAATCCTTTCTGGGAAATTATTAAGTAAATATATTTTTAGATTGAATATTTGACTGATAATGTAACAAGCTGAACATATTGTAAATATATAAGGTCAATACAGTAGCAAACAGACATGAAATATGTTATACATTTGTATCCTATTTATTTCTTAATGTGAGCATTTTTCCGTGTGGGCTTTTTTTGTGGGTATTATTCCTGTGGGCTTTTTTCCTGTGGGTATTTTTCCTATGGGCTTTTTTCCTGTGGGCTTCTTTCCTAGAACCGGTTCTAATATTATCTATTCATATTGTTTAGTATTTAATAGCAATTTTAAAACAGCATTTTTTTCTTGATATCTACTTTGGTTCTTGAGATATCTGTATTTTTAAGAGTTAGAAAAATAAACAAATATTTGCACAAAATCCAACTTTAAATGAGGCTCCCCGAGTTAACACAAGGTTTAGCTCGTAGAACTTTTGGTTAGTGAAACTACAATATCTCCTCTACATTATAGCATAAAATTTTTGCTGTTCACAGAGAATACCGCTCAAAAATTAATTTGACTATACTCCAAAACACTCGCAGGTGTCATATGTATGAGTTGTGACGTCTCACTTCTTCTCAACATTAATCAAACATTCAGAGTTAGACAATAATTAAATTATTTTGTGAGTTAAAAATGGATTCCAAAGTATATACGTTCTTCAATAAGTGATGTACCTAATAATCTTGTAAGAGGAATTGATATTTGTCTAAAATAAAAGTCAAACACTTTTGACGTTTAGTAGTCCGTGACGTCATTCGCTCTGATTGGTGTTCCATTTAACATGGCGGATTGCTGTATTTTGCATTTTTATTTTAAGAAAAATTATATTAATCTCGCTTTTAATATAAAAATAAATACATTTTTTAGAATCTTTTTAACCTATTTCATTATTTAAAATCAACTTTGTTACTGGCCACTTGCCTATTATAAGCTATAGTGAATATTATATACAAATATACATATTTATTTAAGGAAAATAAAAAAAGGTTTTTTTTTACTTTACTATCATTGCTATGAAAAAACTAGTGGCAACAGAAAACCAACTCGGCGAGATGAGCGAAAATCGTCAGGGAGGTCAAGGCTCTTCAAGAGGAATATATTACTCATATATCGATTTTACTAATCCGGTATTTTGGTACCTTTAGTGAATCGACAAAAAGGAGAATTATGTTAGTCACACTCACATAGGTAATTAAGTGATTCATATACATGATAAAACAATTTATTTATTTTATTAAAAGGTTTATTGTGTCATTAAAGACTATTCATATTACAGACATCGAATATGTCAGTTTGAAACTGATTGCACATGCGCACTATAGTCTATTTCATTTAAGATTGCAGCGGTAGCTAGCATAGGAAGTATAATACGCGCTCCTGATTGGTCAAAACGCCAGATAAATTCACAATAACACAATTTTCACTAATGCAATACATCATGTTGCCTTGGAAATAATTGCAATTAAATTCAAACTGTCAGATTAGTTATTCTACAAATGTATGTATATATACAGTTGACATTAGGATATAAGAAAAGTAATATTTATGACACAAAGGTGAATTTAATTTCTTGTAAATTCCATTAAAAGTTATGACAGTTCAGATATGCCAAAAATTACGTGGTTTTAAAAAAATTACACGTCTGACGTCAAGAAAAAAAACACTATTGAGTATTTACAACAATCAGTAATAATGCGAGTTATTTCCCGTTTTGCCAAACAAAAAAATCACAGCATAAAAACTATAAATGTGTTGAAAATAAATTTTAGCCTATACTTTGTATGAAGGCTGAATTTAAATACAGTGAAAGTTTGAAAAAGATTCACTGAAAGGTTTAAGATTTAATAAATTTCTAGTGAAAAAACTTTTCTGTTAGCTATAAAATAGTTCCTGTGTGAATCGTACCGTCTAATCCCCGCCCACCATTGCAAACTTAAATGAAATAGACTATAGTGACTATTTGACTTGAAAATAGCGAGACAACAATATATGTCCACGCCGTACAGACTTATCCTTTTTCCCGACCCTGATTGGCAATATAGAAGTCATATATGTAATACTTCTATATTGCTAATCAGGGTAGCGAAAAAGGATAATTCTGTACGGCGTGGACATATATTGTTGTCTCGCTATTTTCAAGTCAAATGGTCACTAATGCGCATGTGCAATCAGTTTCAAACTGACATATTTCATTTAAACGATTTAAAATGTTTTAAACTGGCCAAAGCCTCCTTCTATTATCGCTTAAATATGATTCTGCGCCTGCGCAATGGAATCCATTTGACTTGAACCTCTCACTTTAACTTATCGAGGCCCACTTATAGCGATTGGCAATATTACATATATGATAGAAGTATTACATATATGGAAATTGCATGCAAGCAATTTGTTTCCATGGAAATTTGCGATTTGCAAACGCTGTCTACTAGGAGTCAAATTGTCTTGATATTTTAAAGCTACAATCTGTGATTGGTTTTCATTTACATTTGACTCCTAGTAGATAGCGTTTGCAAATCGCAAATTTGCATGGAAACAAATTTGCTTGCATGCAATTTCTTTATAATAACGGGCATGAATGTTACGTTTTGAACATGACCCCCTATCTCCCATGTAACGCCATGTAGACGATAAAGCTTTTAACCGTAACGTGGTTTATGGACGTTCCTTTAGGATATTTTATTAAAATTGTTTTATCTATTAGATATTACTTTATGTACAGTGATGCCTCGCATAACGTACTTAATTCGTTCCAGGAGCAAATCCGTTATGCGAAAAGTTCGTTATGTGAAACGCGTTTTCCGATAACATTACATGTTAAAAATTTTAATTCGTTCTGTAGCATAAAATATGGTGCTGTAACTTAAAAAACACAAAAATGTACTTACATTTAACAAGTCAAAATACTGCATGTTATTGTAATTTTCTCTTACCTGAAACAATAAAGAAATAAATCATTAGAATTTTTTGATAGAGTAAAGTGTAGAGTAAGGTATATATGGACCAGGCGGGTAATATGGACACCTCCATTTCTTGCTCCATTTTACATTTTATAAACACGAAATTAATATAGAGTTATGCCTCGCATAACGAACATAATTCGATCCAGGAGCAAGTTCGTTATGCGAAAAGTTTGTTAAATGAAACGCATTTTCCCATAACAATACATGTTAAAAAATTTAATTCGTTCTGTACCATAAAATATGGTACTGTAACATAAAGATTGTACACACGTTTTTTATTTTTTAGTCAGATTCAGAAATAGGAGAGTCTACCGAGGGTCGCAGGGTCAAATCCTCACACACAAAATTACATTTATTAAAACAAACACGTGTGTGAGTTAAGTGCAGAAAAGAACGACCGACGCGCGTTGATGCATGTTCGTGCAAGTTTGAGCATTGACTGCGTGTGACCTTGGAAGTTAGGGCGTCTTCAAGATACATAGAAACGTTCGGGCGGCAAAATGAAATAGATGCAGTTCGTTGTGTGAAGCGAGGTTCGTTGTACGAGTCGCGTAATGAACGAACAGAAAGTTCGTTGTGCGCAGCGTTCGTTAAGCGAGGCGTTCGTTGTGCGAGGCACCACTGTATATTGATATTAATAGTATTGTTAATAACAATTATTTGCACATTTTATTTGACACAAAAGAACACACTTGTTTTTCATGCTGCAATAATATTTTATTTAATGAACTGACGAGTTATTATAAAGAGTTATAATACTAGAATATATGCGTATAAAATATTGTTCGCTTACATTAAACATTTGTTTGTGTTTTGTTTTAATTATATGTAGTGCATATGTAAGCAAAATAAAATTTTCATTATTGCCACAACATAAATATAGCGTATTTTGTTCACAGATGAGTACCTAGTATAATGTACATAAATAAATAGGTACCTATATATGTATTATTAAATTGTTTTGCAGAGAACTTTAATTGTAAACAGACACATTTGATTATGTCTCGTCTAGAGTCTCGGGGTTAAAAAACTGTCAAGTGTACCGAGATGAAACCGGCTTTTTGTTCGAGATGAGACCGAGAAGATATGGCTTCAATTTTTATGGGACTTTGTAAAATTCGAGACTTCAGCTCCAAGAACTGGGACGAGACAAAACTTACCTAACTGAAAAAGAAAAAATACCACACTTGTCCAGGAAAAATAGACATAAAAATATAGAAGATCGGACAAAATTTGTAACAGGCTAAATTTTTGCATACACCTTAGTATAAAGGTACTTAATAATGTGTGAAAGTTCCTCATCGATTTGACATGTGCAAATGTAAATTTTGTGGGGTCAAAGTTCATAAAAACAGTATTTTTCAAATATCACGAAAACGGTGACCTTTTCGAGACAAAATGTTTGGTTAATTTTTTTCTAAAGTATTGTCAGTTAATGAACTTTCGATTCTTATGAAACAGAAAGACTTATTTTGATCTCTCTGGTTATGTGGAATATATATGTTTAACCGCAGCTCTTTATTACATTTTATATAGAACGATATCGTATATGCTATGGAAAAGTGCGCCGAGTTATCAATAACTCTTTATAATTCATAAACGGTTTCTCCTATATAAAAACCCTCACATTCATTTTTGTAGTAATTTATCTCAGCTACAAATTAATAAGATACATTTTTTCTCGAAAAGGTCACCGTTTTCGTGATATTTGAAAAATACTGTTTTTGTGAATTTTGACCCCACAAAATTGACACTTGCACATGTCTAATCGATGAGGAACTTTCACACATTATTTAGTACCTTTATACTAAGGTGTATGCAAAAATTTAGCCTGTTACAATTTTTTTCCTTGTTGTACGTCTATTTTTCCTGGACTAACTAAATGGTTTTGTGATCAAATTGGCTGAAATTGTAGTATGCTATTTCTGATCAAAATTTCAACCCTAAATAATCAATCAACACTTTTCAGGGCCAAGATGTACAAAACATGATCGCGCGACCTCCACGTGGTGTACATTAGGTAATGTTAACACCGACGGTATCACTTAAAATATCCTAAAATGGCCAATATCCCGAAATAATTGGTTCAAACATTTATTTTGTTCGTAATCAGCAACTCAAAAAAACACAAAATCTCGTAGCAGTATATCGTTAGAAATGTTAAAAATAACCGCTATTTGAAAATAGAATCTAATCAGATCAAAATAATTATCGTATTCATAGTCAACAACACAATAAACATCCAATCCCATATTACCTGATTGTATTGTATTTTCTATTGAGGGGTGGAGCGAGGCTCCGGCACTTAGGCCACTAGGGCCCATCCCGTATGACTTTCTTATAAACATATTCTAATCGAATTAAATACAGTAAAAACCGGTTATAACGGCATCGAGGGGACCGGTCATATTTGGTCGTAAAAGCAGGTAGTCGTAATAACCGGTAAAAATGCAAATATATAGGACCATAGGTGGGCACAGTTAATCGAAAAGTTAACTTCGTTAATCGTTAATCCGTTAATAAAAAAGTTAACTTCGTTAACCATTAAAGCGTTAAAATTCCGAAAATGTAACGGTAGTTAAAGTTAACCGAAAATTTAACGAAAGTTAAAGTTAATCCGTTAAAAAGTTAACCATCCAAAATGTTTGTAGACCTTTTTTTAGCTTTTTCGACAAGTTTGTTATGTACTTTTCATCAAACAACCAATGTAACGGATTAAAGTTAACGGAAGTTGAATTTAACGGAAGTTAACAAAAGCGTTAACATTTTTTTGAATTAACTTAAAAGTTGATCCGTTAACCATTTTGTTAATTTCGTTAATTAACGATTAACGAGTTAATGCCCACCTATGTATAGGACACAGTTGGACTTTTACTTTGACGTTAAAACCGATACGTCGCGCGTCGTAGTAACCGATGTCGTTATAACCGGTTTTTACTGTATATAGAAAACTAAAAAAAATTGTCCAAAAACAGCCCATATTCAATAGTGGGATCAAAATAACTATTATATTCGTAAGCAACGGCTTAAAAAACATAAAATCGTTTTTTAGTCAGAATAAGTCTATAAAGTACGCAAAAATAACTTGTAATTTTATCGATTTTTTTTAATGATTCTAAACTCTGTAACTCCGAATCTATTGATTTTTGAACTTTCTGCCCATTGAAACTTTTGATCAGAATGACACTACAATTTCAGCCAATTTGGTCGAAAATCAATTTCCGTAAGATCAGGGCGTGGTTCTTTAAATATGTTTTACTGTATTTTTTTTCATTATATTTATTTGAGTGTCACATTAATAAATAATCCTTTTTTTATATTCATCTTTTTCATAAAATTATTGTATAATAGACAAATTAAAAAAAACTAATATTTTTTTCATCTTATTTTTGAATTAGTAATAAAAATTAACAATTTTATATATTATTTATAATAACCTGCATATTTGGACCATTCCCGTCTCCCCTACATACAGCATAATTAATAACAATGTTCTATTATATAGTATGTTCAATTGTGTCTCAATTGTCTAACTTTATCAGTATAAGACGTGTTAAATTTACAATGTTATATTTTATCTGCCTGTTTAACCATCAGAATGATATGTATACCGATAGACATACATATTATGTACTTTGATTTACGTTTGAATCATATCATTTGATAAGTGATTCATATTGTTTTCATGAATATTTGATGTATACAAGTTGAGACATGAGATTTTATAGGGTAACACACAAATATATACATACATATAGGGTTACACATTAGGAGTGGATATCGACTTTATTTTCGAAACTATAAAAGTTAGAACAATATTTCAAATCTACTACCCTTCAATTAGCATTTGGAAGAATAATAAAAACTCATGCAACCCCCATTCACACCCGCATCGCCCACAGGCCTCCCAACTTTGAAATTTCAAATGAAACCCCCCATATTTTATTTCAGAATTTGAAAGATCAATTTTATTAATGAACATTTTACTTCAAACAATTTTTTCTATGATGGACCATTTCGGAAATATTGGGTAATATTTCTATTTTTCTATTGTATAGTATTTTGGTCACATTAGGGTGAATATCGATTTTATTTTCGAAACTATAAGAGTTAGAACAATATTTCAAATTGTAACTACCCTCCAATTAGCATTTGGAAGAGTAATTTAAAATCATGCAACCCCCATCCATACTCGCATTGCCCACACGCCTATCAACTTTGAAATTTCAAATGGAACCCCCTATATTTTATTTCAGATTTTGAAAGATTAATTTTATTAATGAACATTTTACTAAAAGCAATTTTTTATATCATGGACCATTTAAGAAATATTAGGCAATATTTCTATTTTTTTAGGGTATAATATTTTTGTCACATTAGGGTGGACATCGACATTATAACAGTATTTTTATTTGTGTGGACGATGCGAATATGGGTGGGGGTAGTAATAATTCGAAATATTACTCTAACTCTTAAAGTTCCGAAATTAAAGACGATATCCACTCTTAATGTGACAAAAATACTATACCCTAAAAAATACACATTTTGCGCAATATTTCTTAAATGGTCCATGATATAAAAAATTTCTTGAAGTAAAACGTTCATTAATAAAATTTATCTTTCAAATTCTAAAATAAAATATGGGGGGTTCCATTTGAACTTTCAAAGTTGGGAGGCCTGTGGGCGATGCGAGTGTGGATGGGGGTTGCATGATTTTTTATTATTCTTCCAAATGCTAATTGAAAGGTAGTTACGATTTGAAATATTGTTCTAACTTTTATAGTTTCGAAAATAAAGTCGATATCCACTCCTAATGTGTAACCCTGTATATAAAACATGTAGATATACAATCTACATACATATATTTTATAAATATCGATTTTCAGTTAATACCTAATTAATTTGAATATTTAATAATATTTGATATATTAAGTACCAGAATATACTGAAATGTGTAGCAAAACTTTGACTGCTCACAAAAGAACCTCGCGAGATGTCCCTTTCCGATTTCAATGCAATTTCTTATACTATTCAAGGGATGTAATTTACCCTAAAAGTTTTATGAATTGATCGTATACCTTTAAAGAATTGTTACGTATAGGTACATGAAAACATTTTTTTATATATTCTTGTCCAGTATTATAAATAGGGTTGTACCGGAACTGGTTTTTTCGATTCCGGCCGGAACCGGAATTCACAAAAAAAATTCCGGCCGGAACCGGAATTTTTTTCAAAAAATTATATTTCAATTAATAATGATAATAAAATAACTAAAATGTTATAAATATGCTTTATATACATAGATTATCATCATAAAAATAATATAACATTATTTTATATTGTATTTCTTAAAGATTAGGGGGGTAGAGTTATACATTATATTATAAAACATAGTATTTTCTACATATCGTGTAATTTTTACAGCTTTATAATGTGTTTTAATTTGTTTATATATCATACGTTCTTTTCTATCAAATCTAATTAAATTACTAGTATATCAAATTTATATAAGTAAATATGATAAATCAAAACAGCAGTTAAACAAATTCACAATATAGAAAATCATATAAAATATCGATAAAAGCATATACCAATAACTCGAAATTAAAGCACCAATATGCGTTACTTTAGTTCTAGTGCAATGGTCTTCGAACTATTTTCCGCGATACCTCTCTGGGGGTTTCGCGAATAAAAATAAAAATTATGAAGCACTCACACTATTTAAGCAGTATTTATTAAATAAATATATAAATATAATGATAGATTTAAAGAAATAACTATGTGAGTCTTTCTGATTTTATAGCTAATCCCAATAGCATAAATACTTGTGCACTAACAAATTTTTCTCGGGCCACTATTTTGAATATTATTATTATAAGATATAAATTTATATGGATAAAATAGAGTTCGCCGAAAAAAACATTTTAGTTGTAATCAGGAAATGTTTTTGAAAAAACAGGAATAGAGTATAATTTAAAAATTGCAGAATAAGTCTTATTTTACAGTTAATATTCAAAAAAATTTATTATTGAACAGACCATATCTAATTTATTATCAGTTCAATGTCCGTAGTCCGTAATATAATGACTTTTTTATTAATATATTTAAAGTCAATTAATGCTAAAATTTCAATTATATTATGATAAAACAAATAATAAAACCTGTCTTTTTGTTACGGAATGTTTTTTTCATTAATAAAATGTTATTTATTCATAATTATATTATTTATGAGTTCCTTAGTAGAAAGAAATAACAAAATTTAAAAATTCCGGCAAACTCGACCGGAATTTAGTAGTTCCGGCCGGAACCGGAACCGGAATAAAATCGTGAATTCCGGTACACCCCTAATTATAAAGGAGCAAAAATAAAACGGGCAAGTGCGTGTTGGGCACGCACATGTTAGGGTTCCATAGTCATTCTCACTACGATTTATAAAAAGTATTTTTCAAAATTTTCGTGACTGAAGGGTTAAAATCAAAAAGTCATTTATATTTTATTATTGCATTTTAGGAGACCTATCAAATGACACCCCACTCAATGGGGTAAATGAAAAAATGTGAGTTTTTCAATCTATGAAAAGGGGGTCCAAAATAATTTTGACAATGTTCGTTATAATTTTTAAGTGAAAGTACTAATTCAAAGCTGCATTCTGAATTTTTTTCAGATTTTTTGAATCGATAGTTTAGAAAATAGAGGGGGGGAAGCTCTGACAGCGTCATTAAAAAGCAAATATATCGTGACTGAAGGGTTAAAATCAATAAGTTATTTGACGTTTTTTATTGTATTTTACGAGACCTATTAAATGACACCCCACTCAATAGGGTAAGTGGGAAAAAAATGTAAGTTCAATTTTCAGTCAATGAAAGGGGGGTCCAAAATATTTTTGACAATGTTCGTTATAATTTTCAGTGAAAGTACTAATTAAAATCTACGTTCTGGAATTTTTTCAGATTTTTTTAATTGATAGTTTAGAAAATACATCGTGATCGAAGGGTTAAAATTAAAAATTTCTGTTACATTTTTTGTTGCATTTTAGGAGACCTTTCTAACGACACCCCACTCAATGGTGTAGGTGAAAATTTTTTTTTGAAAACACTTCATTTTATGAAAATTATTAAAAAAAAATTATTTTCAAAAATCTTAACATTTCTGTTTTTGGGTCATCAATCTACGACCGTATACCAAATTTCATCTTATTATGACACAATTTTTCAGGACGGACGGACGGACGGACATGGAGAAACTATAAGGGTTCCTAGTTTTCTACGGAACCCTAAAAACGTGTTAGCAACAACCACTTTCAACTTAACGGGGTATTAATTATTTGAATTTAGAACAGTGATATATCTAAATAAACATTACAACACAGTTGGTGACTCGGACCATACGAAATTATTTTCATAATATCACCACTGTTTTAATACCGATGACGCGTGTAAGAAATTTGCCAAACACTTCATGATACTTCAAGGGAACTGTCATATTATATGTTTCATACCCTATTTGTAAGTGCTTGTAGCTAACAAATTTTGTTAGCTCCTTTATAATAGGACATAATGATGAATGCCGGGTAAGACAATAAAACAACTCAAATGAGGTTTTTAACAACCTCTGGTAAATGCCAGGCAAGGTTGATAAGTAGTTCTGGCCCACATTTATATTTGAGATATACGTAAAGTGACCAGACGTCCCGGATTGCGCGGGACAGTCCCGGATTTGAGTAGTCTGTCCCGCATCACAAATTGTCCCGGAAATCGTCCCGGATTCGACATGAACAATATTATATTATCATTATTGTGTGTTGTTGGAGGAAAAAAAAGAATTTGAGGAGCTAAAAAAAAAGGTCTTCAGAATTTCAACGACAAAAAAAAAAGAAAAAGGTCGGCAAAATTTTTATTATGAAAATTTTATCATTTTTTATTTATATGAAATAACAAAAAAATCTGGATGGGCGGGGGGGGTCCCGCAACAAGGTTTTAGAATTTTGGTCACTTTAGATATACGTGATTGGGATCTTGGTTCCTGGGTGTAAGTCGCGTCAATTTGTGATGTTTCGTCACACGTGCACTTTTAAAATAGCCCTAAAGATGTCAAATACAATGTATGATGAAACGTTAGCCAATAACACGATCGACGCCAAGATCTATACTAAGATCACCACGGAAGCCTCAAGACTGAATTTTTTATTTGGTTCTGAATAGCGGTGTCACATGGTACACAATTATTGGGAAAATCAATGAATTTTTTTATATACTTGCTTCGTGTTATAAGGTAAATTTTCGTAATAAATACAATGTATTTGCGTTTTGTGATTTTGTAGTGTCTATTCTACTAGGACTAACTAGGATATTGATGAGGGCTGTCAAATGAAAACTCCAAAAAGTGTAACAGATGAAAAATGGCGTGAAATTCGAAATCTACCCTTTTTGCTTAAACATGCTTTATATCTACTGCGTATCGTATTAACCCTCCGTTAGGTGCGCGTACTATAAGCACAAGTTTGGGCGCGCGGCATACATACGTAGAATTTAGAACATACGTAGCTGAATTTGATTTTTGTTTCAAATGAGTGGAACTAGTATGTTTATTGATGTTTAATTTTGTTTACAACACATAATGTTATTGAATTTTTTTTGTTTTTTTTTTTTTTGAAAAATAAACAAATTTAAATACCATTTAATTGTCATAAATTCTATATTAACATAAAAAATAAACATAATATATCTAAAGAAAGATGTGATAAGCAAAATATGTTATTTATGATTTATGACTAATACATACAGATACAAAAAAATGCAATTAAAATGTATTTATTAAGTACCCCATTAGCTCTCTCCCCTGTAGACGCCCATGTCTATAATGGTGTGAGGTTCTGCAATTATGAAAATCACGTACGGTCGGCGTTGTGCTTAATTCTTTGTGGGGTTTTAAATGCACCCCTGCAAAGTTATTTTTGGGTCAAACATGTCTATATTTCTGAAAATAGTAAAATATAGTACACGCCCACAAAATAAAACCACTATTTTTTACAAATATGACGAAAATAAAAAAATCAAAGTCCAAAAAATAGCTACACCGTTAGGCACGTGACGTACATGAATAGACCAGTCGTTTTTGATTCGCTAAAACTCAAAACACCGTGCTAAAAAATTACAACTAAGTAACTAATAATATGTAAGGGTATGTAATCAACAGCTACTCAAAAGGGCACGTGTTCAAATAAAGCGTGGTTTGTATTGTTACAGTTTTTATTGTAGTGGTCAACGCATGTATGCCGTGCGTCTAACAGTGGGTTAAGAACAGTTGCAAAAAATAAATTAAAGCTGTGTACATTTAATTTAATATTTAATCAAATTTTAATCAACCGCAAGCGGTACAATTAAGTATCGATTGCAAAAAATCCAATCTGTCATGTCAGAGAGAGACATAAAGGTAAAATGATTGTCTCTGTATAGCAGCTATGTTCCATTTACAAAAATCTCGATTGCGATGATTTAGAGAGTGAGATTGGATGTCAAGTATACATTCGCCATTTACTCAATATATAAAGTTTTAATTCGAATTGTCATAGTATATCATATTAAAAGATTTCTTGATAGTTTTTCTGCAACAATAAGTATTGATATCCCTATATAAACTTAAATGAACGTCAATTAATTGCCAATTAAAATTAAAACTCCCCACGCATACAATAAAAATAAAACCGGGAACTTTTTTATATGGCCGGTTTCGAGATCATTCGACTAGTTTGTTGGACATACTAATATAAATACATTTGTCAAAAAACGAATTCTGGGGCTCTTACAAAAGTTGTATTTTGATTAGCCCTTATTTTTAGTAAAATATAAAGAATAGTCAAAATTTCAATTATTAAAATTAATATTTTTTTTAAAATTACCGGTTCGATTAGAAAAAAGGTTCATACTTCGTGGACTGTTTGGAGCCACTTAAAGGTGTATTGTTTAGTAAGAAAAAAATAGGGTCTAATTTTACTGATTGGTATTTTGAAGCCCCACCTGTTTAGATATGAAAATAAGAATTAAATCTGTGAGGCCCCTCCCTATTTCTAATAATGATGCTAACTATTTATCATCATTTCTTTAAACAGGAACCTATAGTTTTTATTTAATAATTTTATTCTACTTGAAAAAACATGAATCTTTCTTCAACCTTTTTTTATCAACTTAATCTTTCCAAGATATCTAACAAAATAATTCGAGATTTTTAACTTTTAATATTTTTTTATAGTGTCCGACCGAATGTTCGGTTTCGGTTTCGGTTTCGGTCGAGTTTCGGCAAAAAAACGAGTTTCGGTTTAGTTTCGGTTTCGGCGGCAAACCTGCCGAAACTACGGCCGAAACCGAAACTGCATTCGGGAGTTCTCGCGCTGTGATCGGTCAAGTTCGGCGCGTTAAATTCCATCAAAAATAGGTAATTTTATGTTTAATATTTTAAAAAAATAGTCAGAATGGATTCAGGGAAGGTCAAAATTGATAATTCCATCAAAATCCGGATTTCGAAAAAAATCGCGTTTACAATACTTACTTATACTACTTATATGTATATTTCATATACATTGGTATAAGAAAGTTAAAAACCATGAATAATATTCAAAAGAAGAATCTAACTACTCAAATAAACTCTTCACCTATTTTGAGTATTTTTAAGGTGCAATTAATATTTTTTTCTTAAATGAGGGGTTGTTATGTTGATTATTAACATACCAATAAGTAAAAATGTTGAAGACTGCATAACTATGTGATTTAAAGATAAAAAAATAAAGACTGACTGATTATAATAACGTTTTCTTTATTTTTCCCTCAAAACATGATCCTTGTGAGGAGGTTTCGGTTTCGGTTTCGGCCGAAACTGAGACTGTTGCCGAAATTCGTTTTCAGTTTCGGTTTCGGTCGTAAAAACCAGTTTCGGTCGGACACTATTTTTTTACTCAGAAACCATCAAATTTAGAGAAAAAGTACAAGATACATAAAATGTTTATTTTGATGCAAAAAAAATGTTTAAAAAACCTAGAATAATTACCTAAAATTTGAGACCACAATAAACATTTTTTGTATCGTGTACTTTTCCTCTAAACTTGATGGTTTCTGAGTAAAAAAGTACTGAAATTTCATAATCTTATTTCAAAATGCACCAATATAACACATTTAAATTTGATCAAAGGCTACTACAACACTTCTAATTCTCTCCATGTTAAATTGCTTATGGCTTATAATTATAATCAACTTGGAATACACTGTATGTATAGTTTACGAGATATTTTGCTTTGACTGAAAATGACGGAGACACAAACAGACCACAAAGTGAAATTAATAGGGTTTCTTTGAAACCCTAAAAAGTAAGTAAACAGATCAATGTTTTTATAAATTAACTTCTAGAAATTAAAAAAAATTCAGAGGGGAGGGATCCTAACATTGGACTCACCAGACGATAAGACAAAAAAAAATCTTGCCAAAACTTAAAATAAACTAGAAATAAATGCTACATTTGGTTACAAATTTACAACCCCTGGAGGAGCAATCTTGTAATTTTTTTAAGTGCTAACAATAAGCTATTAAGTTATACTTTCATTACTATAGTTAGGTAACATGACGGTAATGTTGGGGGGGACAGACGCCCATGTGTGGAATATAAACAAATCTTACAATTAATACAAGAATAAATTTAATATTTATTATAAGATATAAAAATTTTGAACCTGAATTTGACTAATCTTACAGTTTGCAATAATATGCAGAATTGTATTACACGTAAGATTCGTTCACCTGTCACAAAATCACATTTGAAACCGTAGAATCCAAGTAAGGTTGATTCAAGATACGGATGTTAATCTATATCTATAAAAGGGTTTGTCCTTAAACACTCACTCACTCATATATCAACGTACAGCCCAAACCCCTGGACCTAGAAACGTGAAATTTCGTAGGTACCTTCCTTTTATGATGTAAGCACCCACTAAGAAAGGATTTTTCGAAATTCAACCCCCAAGGGTTCAAACAGGGTGTCAAAGTTTATATAAAAATATTTTTTTCGTTCGCATTGAATTGAAACTTATCGAACATATTCTATATTATAATGAAACAATTATTTCAGTATTTCCCAAAATTTAACCTCTAAGGTGCTAAGGTGGTGGGAAAATTTGTAAGATATTTTTTTTTGTATTCACCGAATGAAACATGGCACAAGTAGGTACTCTGCAAGACAAATATCAGTTACGAAAACTCAACCACTATGAGAATGGGGGGGGAATAAAATTTTGATAAATTTATCTTCATAATTGTTCATGATATTAAAGTAAAATCAGAGAAATTAATATTCAAATAAAAATGATATTCAAGCCCTAAAAACATGGGACGGGGACGAGGATGGATTTAGATATGTTTATCTGCATATCTGCTTTACTTAAAAAGGTAAATTCTGGCAAAATAGCTATCTATTAAAATAAAATAAAATGATATTCAACCCCTAATGGCGGGGGTAGACAGGGTCTGTGATTTTGATATGTTTATCTGCAAGCTGCTAACGTTATAATGGTGGAGTCGGGCAAAATAATCTGCAATAAAAAAATTCGATATTCAACCCCCTAATGGCGAAAGTAAACAGGGGGTTAGTTTTTACAATTTTTAACGAAGATCCGAGATATTTACGTTTTTTGTAGGTAGGTAATGAATAAAAATCAATATAAAAAAATGTAGTCATTCACGTATGGAAGGTTCTAATTAGTTTCGAAGTTTACGCGAGCGAAGCCGCGGGATTCCGCTAGTAAAAATGTATAACAAACACTTTCCTTACCACTGCTTTAGAGAGTGATATCCAATATATCAAGTAATTTCGCTCTTGATGAAGAGATATATAAATTCAAATTGATATCTGTTCGAGTTGACATTCGCTATATTGTAGTTCTAAATCGTATGTTCCAACCAATATTATATTTCTGTTTATCATTTCATATTTTACGTACCTACATTGATGTAAGATATATGTATATTTTTCGTTTTTTATTTCCAATGTCAATTGATGTATGCTTGTGTACATATAAATAATTGCATGTTGGGGAAAGAAGATAGGTTAAATTTATTGCCTGAAGGTCATAAGACATGTAATATTAGGTTTTAAGGAATGCAGTAAAGTCGAATATTTATCGTGTAGTGTATTAAGGTATAATTCTTTTACTTCATGAAAAAGTTTATTTCCAATCAGCTGAGAAAGTTTGTTGGTGGAACTTTCTGCGAGAAGTAAAATGAGGAGTGACATTATATCAATCATTTATTCTTTATAATTGAATGAATAAAATATTTATTTCAATCTTCTCAATTCTGTTTTCCGATGTATTAAGTTTTTTGTTTCATAATCTGAGTCGTTTGGTATCCAAAACGATAGAATAGAATCATGGATAATTAAATATTAGTGCGGGCCAGAATTACTTATCAGTCTAGCTCGACTTTCATAAGTTGACCTAAAGATGGTTATGAAATTCCTTGGGTCAACTCATTTGAATTTTTGTCTCTTTAAAATATGTAAATATTTAATAACAAACAAATACATACTTATTAATACTGAAGTGATAGCTAGTGCTAATACCTTTTTGAACAAGAAAAAAAAAACAGGCAAGGACCAGCCAGAAAATTTAGTTAAGGTTTTAACTAATTGTAAGAGAAAAAAACAAAAATTAAACACGAGGTAAATATGCGAAGATTTCGGTAGAACGGAAATTTATAAACCGGAAAATACGTGTAAAATAAATTAAATCATTAATAATTAATTTTTATTCATGTTAACTACAATTATGGTGGATTGCATAAAGAAAAAAATAACAGAGCATTAGTTGATTGCTCGATTAACTAATCTTTATAAACGCGTTGCACAAACGAAATTAACAGACCAATTAAGTGATTGTCACAGACTTAAATTATAACTCAATAGATCGACAAAAGTTGAGAATCAAATCTATTAAAATGAGTGCAACATATACGTGACGGTATGCGAAAAATGCGATAGAAACTAATAATATAACGTAGGTAGCGTAGATTTTAATTCATATATTTGACAATTTGACAGTTGTTTTTTTTATATATGACGTTTTGTGAATTTAATTTGAAATTATTTTAACTTCTTTTGAAAACGTCTGTGAGATGACGGAGAGAGAAATATTGTTCCCAAGATAAGAGATTTTACTATAAATATAATTAATCAAATTATTAACATTATTGATAACATTATACATTTTAGATTATTGCTATATTTGAGTTAACGCATCTATTAATTTGTCTTTTCGTTTGTGGTGCTATATATTTCGCTCAAATATTTATCTTTATCGAATTGTTGTAGGTCTTCGCTCCAATTTCATTTCAGAATTACACTCACCGCTTGATAAACCGACGAAGTTGGTAATTGAACCGCTTGATAAACCGACGTCGAGAGGGGCCCCCACCACCGTGCCAACCTCAACGTTGATTGGCGAATTTAAATTACACGGAGAGATAGCAATCACGGTAGTATTATGGAGGGGATTGGAGAAAGTCAGCATATCGCGCGTTTGGTCCGTCGGTCATCCAAGCTGCCGGTTAATCAAAGGTCGGTTTATCAAGCGATGAGTGTAGATGTATAAAATAAAGATGAATATGAAACTTCGTTTAGATTTATGTATGTTTTGAAATGTATTCATATTATCTGTCAAAATGAACAGCTGGTGTACAGGCGCCATTTTTAATAAGTGATTTAAGACGTTAACTGGCCATTTCTGACCGATTAAATAAACGGGAATTTTAATCATCGATTAAGGGAAAAAATGTTTTGTGCAACAGAAAAACCGTTTTTTAACAAAGGATTAAGTTAATCCTCCATTAACTTCCTTAATCAGCGTTTGTGCAATCCACCATTAATGTTATGTCAATGTATAAATTTAAAACAGTAGTGGGCAATGAAGTTGAAAACAAAGTTCATACAGTATTTTTCATGGACATAGGAATATATTCCTATGTCCATGGTATTTTTAATTACGCAGTTTCAATTTCTCCGGCGTTATTATCGAAGTGATAATGTTAGAAACTACAGCAGTAGTTCACGTTAACTAATGTAATTATATGGAAATTTTAGCAATTTATTAAATGGATATTTAAACTTCGATTGTAATATTTTCTGTTATAGTTTCCGTATTTTTTTAAATTTAAATACAGTAGAATCCGGATATAACGACATCGAGGGGACCCGTCATATTGGTCAGTGGTGGAAAACCTATGGCACGCGTGTCAGAGGTGACACGCTAAGTGTTTTGGTATAATTTATTTTTAATCCGTTCGATATAGAATTTTATTCATATATGTAGAAGCTGAGTCTATATAAAAAATAGCAAAAATGATTAAAATTCCCAGATGAGACACGGCACCCGACTTAAGGGGTTACATACAGTTAGAATTTTCAAAAAATCGATTTTTTTAAATTTCATTTTCGTAATGTACATATATTTAAGTACACACACAGAAAATTTCAAGTCAATCCGGCGATTATTTTCGAAGTTACACGTATATTTGTAAAGACGTCTCAGAGCGTTTGAAAGTAGGAGGCCGGAGTTAAGGGGTTACATACAGTTAAAATTTTCAAAAAATCGATTTTTTATTTCATTTTCATAATGTACATATA
The DNA here is from genome assembly GCA_949319165.1 of Sialis lutaria. Taxonomy (NCBI): domain Eukaryota; kingdom Metazoa; phylum Arthropoda; class Insecta; order Megaloptera; family Sialidae; genus Sialis; species Sialis lutaria. The sequence goes on along the minus strand of OX439243.1, from coordinate 8,132,628 downwards.
TTTAAATACACACACAGAAAATTTAAAATCAATCCGGCGATTATCTTCAAAGTTACACGCATATTTGTAAAGACGTATCAGAGCGTTTGAATATAGGAGGTCGGAGCGGCAGCGCGTTTTTCTCAAATCTACAATTAAAAGTTACCATAATATGTGTAAACATTTTTACATTGATAAATTTAAAAGTCTTCTCTTAAAAAAATTCTTGAATAAACTCTTTTTTGGCCTTCTGACTGTATGTAACCCCTTAAGTTAGGATTTTTCAAAACTTTTATTTTGAGTCGTTAAAACTGATACGTCGTATTAACAGATGTCGTTATAACCGGTTTCTACTGTATTAGAATTAAAAAAAAAGTTTATTAAACCTTCTATTGTACATAAAAATGTATATATATATATATATATTATTATATCTTGAATGACATAAATTGCGCTTTTGACGATACGTTTGATATTTTTTATTAAATATATTTAGTCATATGGAAAGCTCACGAACTCACAACCTTTTTTTCTTTTAGATGAATGAAAAAGAAGCCTTTGAAATACAGGCATTCATATCAGAATTGTAGAAATCTGCTTCGCGAGTCGTGATTTTTATATTTGATGACGGTCTAAAATAGAATACAATTGGGGCTATTGAATTATTATATCGTGTACTTTTTATACTCTTTGAATATTTATATTTCAATGTAAAGATATATCATTAAATTACTTAAGGATTTAATGTTTTGAAACCCAATTAAAATTTTTCAAATTTTCTAATCCTTAATATTCGCTTGGATATAACGGAAGTTAATATGACATTAATCATCACATGCACATCATTTGATCGAATATTTTATTTGAATATCATTTTATATCATAACTAGCGGAATCCCGCGGCTTCGCTCGCGTAAACTTCGAAATAATTAGTTCCATACGTGATAGGGGTTGACATATTACATTTTTTTATATTGATTTTTATTCATTACTTACCTATAAAAAACGTAAATATCTCGGATCTTTGTTAAAATGTGTAAAAACTAACCCCCCTATTTACCCAGGGGGTTGAAAATCGAATTTTTTTATTGCAGATTATTTTGCCCGACTCCACCATTATAACGTAATTTATGTAGATAAACATATCAAAGACACAGACCCTGTCTACACCCGCCATTAGTGGTTGAATATCATTTTATTTTATTTTAATAAATAGCTATTTTGCCAGAATTTACCTTTATAAGTAAAGCAGATATGCAGATAAACATATCTAAATCCATCCTCGTTCCCGTTAAATTTCAATTTAAATTTTAAATTTATCAAAAATTTAAATTTTATTTAATTTCAATTCAATGCGAACGAAAAAAAAATTTTTTATATAAACTTTGACACCCTGTTTTAACCCCTTAGGGGTTGAATTTCGAAAAATCCTTTCTTAGTGGGTGCTTGCATCATAAAAGGAAGGCACCTACGAAATTTCACGTTTCTAGGTCCAGAGGTTTGGGCTGTACGTTGATATATGAGTGAGTGAGTGAGTGAGTGGTTAAGGACAAACTCTTTTATAGATATAGATTAAAAAATTAAAAATGACTTATTTAATTTATCATTAAAAAAATGAAATTATTAAAAAACTAGAAACGTTGGCATTCGCAACAAATAACCATCTTAAGTATTTTCTCCTACGTTGTTTTACAGATAATAACCATTTATATATTTTTCAGATTTTTTCTGTATGTTTGTATTGACTTTACATGAACAGTTGAACCGATCTCAACGAAACCTTCATTTTTCTAAGATCTGAGTGACAGTAATTAATTAAAACAATATGATTTTTTGAACAGGAAAATAAATTAGCTGCCATGGGTGCCACGAGACCATCTTATACATAATACTGACAAGTGAACAGTGTACGTAAGTCTTATTTTATTGAAACACATTTCTGACAATCTAAAAAAAGATAGAATAAAATGAATGGAATATAAACCATAGAAATATTATTTTATACAATACGTATCAAATGAATTTTGTTGAACGTTATTATTAAACCGGAAACGGATGTTTACTCTTGTCATTTTTTAATTTTCGAATTATTTTTGAAATAAGAAAAAATATTTCGAATAATAAAAGTCAAGTATGTTATTGTCTATAAATTATTCCCCATACATTTTTTCCAACATTTATGAATTAGCCAGAAATATTTTTTTAAATAATTATTTAGAATCACCCACACCACTCAATATTACGTATAAGAAAGTCCCGTGACACATATGGTATTTTTCCTCTGTAATGAACGATTTTAAATTCCTATTATTTAAAAAAAAACAATTTTTTCTAAAAAATGAATATAAGATAAATTGTAGGTGATAATATTATGTACAAATTTTTCTCTAATATACATCGTTTCAAAAATAATTCGAAAAATTCCAAAATTAACATCAGTATACATCCGTTTCCGGTTCAAAGATCGTTTAGAAAAATAAGTTTTCTTCACAGAAAAAAATTAATCCTAAGTATAAAATTTCACCCTTCTATTGAATTCTTTATTTGAGTTACAGCGCTTACAGACAGACAGACACAGACATCATGGTGAAAATAGTAAGAATGGATTCAGAGAAGGTCAAAATAATTATATTAAAATCCGGATTTCGAAAACATCGGCTTTACAATATTTACTATGTATATGTATATTTCCATAGGTGGACATAGTTTATCGAAAAGTTGACTTCGTTAATCGTTAAAGCATTAAAATTCCGAAAATTTAACAGAAGTTAAAGTTAACCGAAAATGTAACGAAAGTTAAAGTTCACCGTTAAAAGTTTACCATCCAAAATGTTTGAAGACCTTTTTTTTGCTATTTCGACAACTTTCTTATATACTTGTCATCAAACAACCAATGTAACGGACTAAAGTTAACGGAAGTTAACAAAAGCGTTAAAAAAAATTTGAGTTAACTTAAAAGTTAATCCGTTAAACATTTTATTAACTTCGTTAATTAACGATTAACTGATTAACGAGTTAATGCCCACCTAGGTATATGTATATTTCATATAGACCGGGAGGCAGCAACCAAAATTTGGTCATCATAGCAGCCCGCAAAATTTGTTATGATAATTGTTAATTTAGTATTGCTGTATATTAAAAGTAAATTGTCAGTCATAAAATACGCTGCTTTTACCCCTGATAGGTTGTCAAAGTCGTCAAGTTTTTGATCTAGGGTGACATATAGCAATCTGGCAGATAAATACATTTTGATATATATCATGTTCTCCAGATCAAGAAAATATAGTTTTCTGACGCCTACGCCACTGCTTAAAAAAAGTAGAGTGAATTAAACAAAAAAAAATGACCCAAAAAAAATTGAAATATGTATATCTGACGTATTCACCGCTGCGTTTTTATTTTATAGCGGGACAAAGATGTTAAAAAAATGAGGAAACTTTTTTTTAACAGTCCGTCAGATGTGCATACTATTTTGTAGAATAATGTCCTCTTATGCAAAAAATATATACATCTGACGCGTGAACTGCTGCATTTGATTTGGATAATTTCGTAGCTCAGGCAACATAATTTTTTTTTACTGTTGTAAAAACAATTTTTTTAGTGGTTAGGCTTGATTTGTTTGACCTTTTTTTGAAAATACATAATAATAATAATAATAAAAATAAATACACTCTTTAATTGGTTATTTTTTGACATATTTAAATTGTTATAAAAAAATAAAGCAACAACTGAGGTGTCAGATACAGTTATTTTCTTGCTCAGAGAACTTAAATCTATTGAATAAAACAGATTTTGAACGGGCGGCTATAAATATGTCGGTCATTTTTAGGGTTCCGTAGAAAACTAGGAACCCTTATAGTTTCTCCATGTCCGTCCGTCCGTCCTGAAAAATTTTGAGATAATAAGATGAAATTTGGTACACGGCCGTAGATTGATGACCCAAAAACAGAAATGATAAGATTTTTGAAAATAAAAATTTTTTAGACCCCCCTTTCATAAAATGAAAAGAGTTTTCAAAAAAAAAAATTCACCTACACCATTGAGTGGGGTGTCGTTAGAAAGGTCTCCTAAAATGCAACAAAAAATGTAACAGAAATTTTTAATTTTAACCCTTCGATCACAATGTATTTTTTCTCCAAAGTCATTAAAAAAGCGTCCCCCCCCCTCTATTTTCTAAACTATCAATTTAAAAAATCTGAAAAAATTTCAGAACGTAGATCTTAATTAGTACTTTCACTGAAAATTATAACGAACATTGTCAAAAATATTTTGGACCCCCCTTTCATAGACTGAAAATTGAACTTTCATTTTTTTCCCCACTTACCCTATTGAGTGGGGTGTCATTTAATAGGTCTCGTAAAATGCAATAAAAAACGTCAAATAACTTTTTGATTTTAACCCTTCAGTCGCGATATATTTGCTTTTTAATGTCGCTGTCAGAGCGTCCCCCCCCCCTCTATTTTTTAAACTATCGATTCAAAAAATCTGAAAAAAATTCAGAATGTAGCTTTTAATTAGTACTTTCACTGAAAATTATAACGAACATTTTCAAAAATATTTTGGACCCCCCTTTCATAGACTGAAAATTGAACTTACATATTTTTCCCCACTTACCCTTTTGAGTGGGGTGTCATTTAATAGGTCTCGTAAAATGCAATAAATAACGTCAAATAACTTTTTGATTTTAACCCTTCAGTCGCGATATATTTGCTTTTTAATGTCGCTGTCAGAGCGTCCCCCCCCCTCTATTTTCTAAACTATCGATTCAAAAAATCTGAAAAAAATTCAGAATGTAGCTTTTAATTAGTACTTTCACTGAAAATTATAACGAACATTGTCTAAAATATTTTGGACCCACTTTTCATAGATTGAAAAGTGAACTCACATTTTTTTCATTTACCCCATTGAGTGGGGTGTCATTTGATAGGTCTCCTAAAATGCAATAATAAAAGTGAAATAACTTTTTGATTTTAACCCTTCAGTCACGAAAATTTTGAAAAATACTTTTTATAAATCATAGTGAGAATGACTACGGAACCCTATCATGTGCGTGCCCAACACGCACTTGCCCGTTTTTTTTTTACATGTTTCAATTGTTATAAAAAAATAAAGCAACTATTAAGGCGTCAGATGTTTATATGGCAGTTCATAAAAAATCAAAATTAACAAATTTTATAAATATCTGACGGGTTGCTATGAATTTTTTGCCTATTTTTTTTACATATCTGACAGGCAGTCCTACCTAAAGGCAGCGTCCTTTGATCTTAGGACCTATCTAGCTGAGTTCCCTATATATCCCAGTTAACAAATTTCATAACAAATTTGGCGGGCTGCTATGATGACCACATTTGGTCGTTGCCTCCCCATCTAATATATTGGTATAAGAATGTCAAAAATATTGTTATCTAATAAAATTGTACAAAAAATGGAAAGGATTTAATTTCGATAGTTTATAATACATATGTAGGTTGTTTTCATATGGGTACTAATATATGTTACTTACTCGAAAGATCATTAATGTAAATCCAACTCATTTATTTAAATTTAAACTTATGTTTTGATAATGTCATAAACATTTTTCTCTTAGTTTAATCATTATAATATTAGCCCAAAGGTTCATATCCTACACAATTGTTTTTATTAACATTTATGAAAATTTCAATTTGTTTTGGTTTACAGAATTTATAAAATAATATATGTAAATTCATACATATTAAATAAAATTTACAATAAAAATAAACAACCTTTGATGCTGTAAAAGTAAATAACATATCAAAAATGTATGTTTTTTGAGGAGTTATGACGGGTAAAAGTTATCTGAATATTGTACGTGGGTGTAATATACTTGTGTTTTAATAATCCTCATAGCTATATACATATATTATACAATTAGGACGGTTAAGTCTCAATTATTAATTACTAGTGATCCCATAATTAATATACGGGTTATTAGTTTTCAGATATATGTCGTAGGAATAAAGTTTGATTACTGTATTTATACAGAATATAGATGAAAATAAATTATTAATTAAAGTTTTGTATGTTGGTAAATTTTGTTTAATTAATTTTTTTTTTCATTTTTTAATTAATTTAATAAATGTCCAAATTGAATGTTTTTGAATTATTTGATAAGAAAATAAGCCTACTTTGTTTTGAATTTTAGTTGTAAATATTTGTTTTTTGATCAGAAAATCACTGCATTGTATTCAAAATTTAAATAACTTGACCAAAACTAAACAGATTCGAAAAAATCAAAGCTTTTTTTCAAAATCTTATTTTAAATGACCAAAAGTGCGCCCGTTTCGTTTTACTTGAGCCACCCTGTATTTCAAAAGTATATACAGGTGATTCAGCACTGTCGTGCCAAACTTGAACAGTAGATTGAGAAAAATATTTTAAGCAAAAAACTTCCAATAAACATGTGTCCGGAAATTTTTCCTTAGGGAACTACAGGCTTCAAAAGATTTTACTAAAAATGAGTTTTAATTTAATATCTAGATAACCCTTTGTAATAGAATTATGAAATTTGGTATTTGGTTTAATATTAACCAATTATATTTTAGACCAGGGCTGTATGGGGCCAGTGGGCCCATCGATTTTTATCTAGTATTTGTTTGTTCGTTAATTTTTTTCCTGAGTTGGTACATCAATAAGATTATATGACACAAAATACACAAAAACATACTTTGCTTGTTTATCATAGGATAAACCGTTTTCGAGAAATATCGATGGAAAAGAAAGCATGCAGAATTTAACTTAATACGAATGCTTGAAATTACAAATAATAAATTTATATTCTGACTCCATGATAAAAAATAAGACAAAAAGTTAACATAAGTATACCTCAAAAAATGCATCCTTATCAACAAATAGCCATTTTTAGTTTCGTTTTTTAGTCACATTATTAAGGTACGTGTAACATTAATACAACTAGCTATAGATCTTAGAGGATTCATATTAGGACGTTTTTTTATATTCACTTTTTTTCTTACCTTAATCATAGAACAAGAATATAAATTTATTTTTTGTAATTTCAAGCATCCGTATAAGTTAAATTCTGCATGCTTTCTTTTCCATCGATATTTCTCGAAAACGGTTTATTCTATGATAAACAAGCAAAGTATGTTTTTGTGTATTTTGTGTCATATAATTTTATTGATGTACTAACTCAGGAAAAAAATTACCGGACAAACAAATACTAGATAAAAATCGATGGGCCCACTGGCCCCATACAGCCCTGGTCTAAAATATAATTGGTTGATATTAGAAATCGATAACATTCATTATTACTAAACCAAATACCAAATTTCATAATTCTATCACAAAGGGTACTCTAGATATTAAATTAAAACTCATTTTTAGTAAAATCCTGTAGTTCCCTAAGGAAAAATTTCCGGACACATGTTTATTGAAAGTTTTTTGCTTATAATATTTTTCTCAATCTACTGTTCAAGTTTGGAACGACAGTGCTGAATCACCCTGTATATTAAATTACGAGACCTCTAATATGTTGATTAAGTTCTAATAAGTCTACACATTATTAGGTAACCATAATATAAAACCTTGTAAATTGACGTGGAAACAAGATATTTGAACGGTTATCTGCCGCTAACGGGAGTGCGTTTCGTCGCTCAGAAACAATTGCTCGTTTTGTATAAACAAGCTGCCTACACTCATCGCTTCGGGCTTATTATAATTGATCATATCATTATTACCATTTAAGCACCAAAACACTCGTCTGTTGTAGATATAACGGTGCACTCTACATTTACAATGCCTAAATACATGATGGGTACATATATACAGGGTGTTTGCGGGAACCGAGTGATCATCGCTAACTTTGTTATTATTGAAGCTATAAATGGGTAAAGTATCAGTATTTCTTTCCGGGATGAGTATCCTGTGTATTATTATTAGATTTTATAGCTGAGAATGTTCTCTTTATAAAAATAGAAAACAAGTTATAACAAGTAAAAAATTTGTAGAAAATATCGAAAAATAGTGTGGTATGCAAATTTAATAAAATACAAACAAATGATAAAAAAATTTTAAACAATAATTTCAGGTATGTGTGCCTTATTTCGCAGATTTTCAACGTTTTTGAGTATTATTCATAAAACTAGCTGCCGGATCCAATTTTACCCGGGGATATAAAATTAAACTATATAACGTATAATGCTGTGGGGTGCGATCCTTTAGGTCCACACAATCAACTTCCCAACATAGTATGACTAACAATACTTGAATACTGATTATTTATTGTATCCATAATTAATATTACTATGTTATAGTTTGTAAATATTTTTTTTAATATGTATATGAAAAATTTTAATAGAATTTGTCAGAAATAAAACTCACCTTTGTATTATGAATATTAGTTTTCTAATATCCTAATAATGTCAATAATATAATGGACATTTTTAGAATAACTAATCTGACAATTTGAATTTTGAATTGCGTTTGTTTCCAAGGCAACATGAATTATAAGACGTATTTATTAGTATGAAATTCAAATTTTGATGTTGGTTTTCATCCCTTTAATGGCTGTTTGGACCCATATAAAAATAAATACTGAAATACACGTTTCATTATTTGTATTGTATAATATTTATTCTAAGTTTCGACTAAATCCGATCAATAAAAAAAATAAAAAAGAAAAAACACCCTTTTTTACCCTCGTAGGGGTTGAATTTCGAAAAATCTTTTCTTTCAGATCATATTCACCTAAAGACGCTTCGATTAGCACCCCAACGAAGTCAATAGCATTTTTTGTTCGCGAGATTTCGTTCCGGAAAAAAAGGACACGTACGTACATACACATACACATACACACACACACACACACACACACACACACACACGCACAGATATTTTTCTGAAAATAGTGTAAATATACTCTAATGCCCTTGAAACATGAAAGTATGTTAAAATTTTTGATTTCGATTTTCGGACCAATTACAATAACTTCCTATTTAGTCCAGGAGGAATCGGCGCATGAGTACCGAAAACTATTCCACCTCAATTTTTTTATGTGATCCTCTTCAAATTGCCCTACTGATAATATAAATGCATGTTGCCATGGGGCAACCCCGGGCCATATTGTTTAAACCGAAATTGTTTAAACAATTGCAAGGAATTGTTATTTTTCAACCGGACAATTTTTTTTTATATTCTTTATTGAAATACAAATAAAAAAGGCCCTTTGACTTTTTACGATAAAGTTAATATTTTTAAAGATATGAATTTTTAAAGGTTCGAAAAATCTCAAATTTGGGTACTTTCGACCCATGAAAAATATATTAAAAAAAAAAATAAAATATAAATAATATTTTTTTCTTAATTCTTCATACAATAGTTAATAATATTGTAAATAGAGATCTTAAAAAATTTCATTGTTTATACCTGTTTTTTAATTTTTAATTTCGCGCACTCACAAGTATGCGTCGCTTACCTTTAAGTATCGCCGTATCTCTCTGACTCATGCGCTGCATCGGCCTCTCTGTGTCTTGAATCATTATTTATCATTTATCTTAAAAACTATCAACTTTGTCAAGATTGTTAAAGAGAGCAATGTTATTAATAATTAAATTTTCTACAATTTGTTTCGTATAAATTTTTTTCTGAAATCAATTTTTCAAAAGTTATTTAAGCATAAATCGGAACATGTAATTAAAATAACTTTTTTATAAGTTTATGTTATTTTTTTTATGTTAAAACAGAAATAATTATATGTATATGTATCATGGTGTTTGTATGATTGTGTCTAAGTAAGAAAAAGATTCTTTTTTTCGTTGTTTTTTATTTTTCCAAGGTTACTCTTTGTATAAAAATGTAAGATCTTAGTTTGTTCTTGTGACAAAATTGTTGATATATATAACATTTAAAATAAAAATACAAGTTAGTTCCTGTCAATTCTTAACTGATCGTTCTTTGTTTTTTGCTCATATTTGTTCAGTCTTTTTTATTTCGTTCAAGACTTAAAATTGTTAAACGTTGTTGCACCCACCCATTCTAGTGATTTCGTGTAGTATTAACATTTTTAGATGAACAAATTTTTAGTTTCTGTGATTTTTCGTTACAATAAATGTGAGTGTAATGTCGTTTTTAGTTGCTTCCAAGAAAAGAAAAAAAATACCTTACTATGTATTTTTTGTGAAATTACAAACAATGTAGTGAAAAATCCGAAGCCTGATACATATATAACTGTACAAAGTGTAGCTTATCGACGAAAAGATAAGGCCGCTATCCGGTTTGAAAATTTGTTTAATTCTTCTCTTGACAAACAAACATTTTCGTGGCACAGAACATGTTATGCAAGTTATACAAGTGAAGAAAAAATTAGGCGAATAGAAATACAACTTCACAAACAAGATGAAAATCTTCAGGAAGTCCAGTCAACAGAACCCTCAACTTCAAGTACAATTTATACTCCTCGTCGGTCCACCAGAAATCCAGAAAACGACAGTGATTCGTGCATAATATGCGGCCAGTTAAAAAAAAATAATGTAAAAGCGACGTATGTACTATCTGATCGTATACTTGTGAGTGCGCGAAATTAAAAATTAAAAAACAGGTATAAACAATGAAATTTTTTAAGATCTCTATTTACAATATTATTAACTATTGTATGAAGAATTAAGAAAAAAATATTATTTATATTTTATTTTTTTTTAATATATTTTTCATGGGTCGAAAGTACCCAAATTTGAGATTTTTCGAACCTTTAAAAATTCATATCTTTAAAAATATTAACTTTATCGTAAAAAGTCAAAGGGCCTTTTTTATTTGTATTTCAATAAAGAATATAAAAAAATTTTGTCCGGTTGAAAAATAACAATTCCTTGCAATTGTTTAAACAATTTCGGTTTAAACAATATGGCCCGGGGTTGCCCCATGGCAACATGCATTTATATTATCAGTAGGGCAATTTGAAGAGGATCACATAAAAAAATTGAGGTGGAATAGTTTTCGGTACTCATGCGCCGATTCCTCCTGGACTAATTGGGAAGTTAAAAATATAATTCATTATAGTAAATAATTTTTTCCTTTGTCAATAAAGAGAACTTTCTCAGCTGTAAAATCTAATAATAATATACAGGATATTCCATTAAAAATATGTAAATCAATAAATCTATTAAATTCGACATTCAATTGTTTTTTAACATTATTCATTCCGGAAAAATACTGATACTTTGCTCATTTAACTAATAACAAAGTTAGTAATGAGCACTCGGTTCCCGCGAACATCCTATAGGTAACGGATTCAGATGATTATTGTTGTAGTGTTTAATTAGGTAAATTCTATATTAACAAATATCGATTCATATGCTATGAATACTTGAACAGTATGTGGTATAGGGTTGAAGTGGAAATTATGAAATCACGAATTGGTAAGTAATTAACCTTGTAACAGGGGCGCCGAATATCATATATATATTCAACATTTTAAAAAATTTAAATAATTAAATTTGGAAATACCCCTTGTCATTTAAGGGGTTACATACAGTCAGAAGGCCAAAAAAAGGTTTTTTTTAAGAATTTTTTAAGAGAAGACTTTTAAATTTATTAATGTAAAAATTTGTACACATATTATGGTAACTTTTATTTGTATTTTAACATTTTTTATTTGTAAAAATAATAATTTCGAAAGCTACTACAGCTTTCTCCAGGAGGTCCTCTCAAAAAAGGCGCCTTGCGGTGACCACTATATCTCTGGACTGGATCATTTAAAATAAAAAACCCAAACGAATTTCGTTAAAGTAATGTATAATCTTGTACTTAATCGAAGGAATAAGCAAAATAAATTTTTTTCACAAAATGGCGGCTTCTCAAAAAAAATATCGATTTTCGACAAAAATTTGACTTTAAATTGTTTATAAAAAAATAAATATTTATCGGTGAGATAAAACCTTCGATTAATTACTAAAAAATATTCTTAAGAAACTTGTGTTAAAATTTGAGATTGATCGGTTCAGCCGTTTCCGAGGAATAGTGGTCACCGACTTTGAAAACGTAGATTTGAGAAAAACGCGCTGCCGCTGCGACCTCCTACATTCAAACGCTCTGAGACGTCTTTACAAATATGCGTGTAACTTCGAAAATAATCGCCGGATTGACTTGAAATTTTGTGTGTGTGTATTTAAATATCTGTACATTACGAAAATGTAATTAAAATAATCGATTTTTTTAAAATTCTAACTGTATATAACTCCTTAACTCCGGCCTCCTACTTTCAAACGCTCTGAGACGTCTTTACAAATATGCGTGTAACTTCGAAAATAATCGCCGGATTGACTTGAAATTTTGTGTGTGTGTATTTAAATATCTGTACATTACGAAAATGGAATTAAAATAATCGATTTTTTGAAAATTCTAACTGTATATAACGAATCTAGGTAATTTGTTCGAATGTAATTTGTTCGAAAGTAATTTGTTCGAAAGTAATTTGTTCGAAAGAAATTTGTTCGAAGGAACTTTGTTCGAATGAATTTTGTTCGAATGGAAATTTGTTCGAATGGAAATTTGTTCGAATAACATTTGATCGAACGGAAATTTGTTCGAATTTTTAAAATTATTTAAAAAATACGTGACAAAATGTAGACTACGAAAATCTGATATATTTGTCACGTGTAAATTAAAAAATATACGTGTAATTGATTTGTTATTAATTACAAATAATTAGCTCAGGGCCGTATTATTTTTTTTACAAATTTTATTATAAAATACAAAAAAAACTTTAAAATGTGTACTTTGGAATATGTTTTTTTATAACTAAGAATTATATTGTTCTTATCGTAATTGGCCTCAAATTGTTAAGGGTGTTGCTTATAATAATACGGCCCTGAGCTAATTATCTGTAATTAATAACAAATCAATTATACGTATTTTTTTTAATTTACACGCGACATATATATAAGATTTTCGTAGTCTACATTTTGTCACATATTTTTTAAATAATTTTAAAAATTCGAACAAATTTCCGTTCGATCAAATGTTGTTCGAACAAATTTCCATTCAAACAAATTTCCATTCGAACAAATTTCTTTCGAACAAATTACTTTCGAACAAATTTCTTTCGAACAAATTACTTTCGAACAAATTACTTTCGAACAAATTACATTCGAACAACTTTCCGGATACGGTATATAACTCCTTAACTCCGGCCTCCTACTTTCAAACGCTCTGAGACGTCTTTACAAATATGCGTGTAACTTCGAAAATAATCGCCGGATTGACTTGAAATTTTGTGTGTGTGTATTTAAATATCTGTACATTACGAAAATGGAATTAAAATAATCGATTTTTTGAAAATTCTAACTGTATATAACTCCTTAACTCCGGCCTCCTACTTTCAAACGCTCTGAGACGTCTTTACAAATATGCATGTAACTTCGAAAATAATCGCCGGATTGACTTGAAATTTTGTGTGTGTGTATTTAAATATCTGTACATTACGAAAATGGAATTAAAATAATCGATTTTTTGAAAATTCTAACTGTATATAACTCCTTAACTCCGGCCTCCTACTTTCAAACGCTCTGAGACGTCTTTACAAATATGCATGTAACTTCGAAAATAATCGCCGGATTGACTTAAAATTGTGTGTGTGTGTATTTAAATATCTGTACATTACGAAAATGGAATTAAAATAATCGATTTTTTGAAAAATCTAACTGTATATAACTCCTTAACTCCGGCCTCCTACTTTCAAACGCTCTGAGACGTCTTTACAAATATGCATGTAACTTCGAAAATAATCGCCGGATTGACTTGAAATTTTGTGTGTGTGTATTTAAATATCTGTACATTACGAAAATGGAATTAAAATAATCGATTTTTTGAAAATTCTAACTGTATATAACTCCTTAACTCCGGCCTCCTACTTTCAAACGCTCTGAGACGTCTTTACAAATATGCGTGTAACTTCGAAAATAATCGCCGGATTGACTTGAAATTTTTTTTGTGTGTACTTAAATATATGTACATTACGAAAATGAAATAAAAAAAATTATATTTTGTGAAAATTCTAACTGTATGTAACCCCTTAAATTAATTTATATAGGTATTTTAAAGTTTGTGAGATCACCATAATGTACCGTAGTAGTTAGACAACCTATATAACAACCGTCTTCGTTACTTCTTCGTACGGAAAAACATCTGAAGAATTACAGTTATTTCCTGTACATCCCGACAACATATCATTATAAAATATTTTTTTATAATCGGAGTAATAATATTTGCAGATACTCAATATTGATGGATAAACTGCAAACATATATTACAGCCTAAAATTATATTATTTCAGTTTCAGAGAGTAAAAAATGTTCTATAATAATAGGTTGCCGCTTATTATGTACAGGGAAAAACTGTAATTATTCTTTTTTCCGTGTGGTAAAAATAATTTCAATTATCTATATGATTTGTACCCACTATAAGGCCTATTTCACACATATGCGGTTCCATTCGGTTCGGTTCTTTTTCGGTCGCTAGCGACAAGTGTGAAACGGTGTTTCAGTTTGTATTCGGTACCTATTAGAAACCGTAGAGCACCGAATTCTCTCTCAACACGAATAGGTTTCATCGGGTTTCTATAGTGTGCAGGGAACAGAAAGCAATCAACGCGTTCATACACACTCGGTTCAGTTTCGGTTTTAACCTGATAGCGAGTGTTATTTTTTTGAAAGTTTCGTCGCGTTTTTTCTAATAAAATGAGCGGTTTACCAGATGTTAATATGACATCCTGAAGTAACTAAAAAAATTGTCTTCAATAGTGTAGAATGCTTCAAATTCCTGCCGTAAAGTGATGAGAGAATACTCCCAATGGATTCTAGTATTTCTCCTACGTTGTTTAATTTTTTTATAGAGATACAACATGGCAACAACTTGGTTTCTCCCCATGATCACTACTGAGTGTATGGAAAAAATAGAACCTAATATGATCCGTATGAGAACCGTGTATGTGTGAAGGGGTTTGGTTCGTTTTCGGCTGCAACCGAAAACGAACCGAACCGAATGGAACCGCATATGTTGTGAAACAAGACTAAGAAACATAATAAAATTCAGAAATAAAATAAAATGTATCATTTATTTATAAACAAATATTACTGAAATATATAATTTTTTTGCCTGTTTATTAAAAATAAAATATCTACAATAGGCACAGGTATAGTAGGTAGATAGTCTTTGTAAATGACAACACTCGAGGCGCTTTTATGGTGCTTAATATGTTTCTATATAAAATAAACAGTGTATGTTATACAACGCATTCGCTACATTCCCTGTTAAGGACAAAGGATCAGATATCAATTCTGTTTCGTTGAGCTGTAACATAATACTTCATATGCGGTCCAATACATATATGCGTAGTTATTGTTACAGCAGTTACTACCATGTTGATTAAAAAAGAGAAATTTCAAACCGTACTTTGTTTTCAATCTCGTTACTACTCGGAGAAAAATATTTCAAAACGATGTATGAAAGTCCACATAATATCGAGATTTTTTCGGTCTCGGTTTCGATCTCGTCTCGTTCTCGGTCACGTGTTCGTACACAGACTAAGATCCGGTTTAAATTTTGTAGACAAGGTTCTCGAGACGTTTATTTTTTAACCCTTTGTAGCCCAAGATTTAAAAAATTTAAATTAAGATTTAAAAAATTAAATTAATATTGTCTTATTAACATAATTTAAATTATTTAGGCACATAAAAAAAACCGTATCCGGAAAGTTGTTCGAATGTAATTTGTTCGAAAGTAATTTGTTCGAAAGAAATTTGTTCGAAGGAACTTTGTTCGAAGGAAATTTGTTCGAATGGAAATTTGTTCAAATAACATTTGATCGAACGGAAATTTGTTCGAATTTTTAAAATTATTTTAAAAATATGTGACAAAATGTAGACTACGAAAATCTTATACGTGTAAATTAAATAAAAAAAACGTGTAATTGATTTGTTATTAATTACAGATAATTAGCTCAGGGCTGTATTATTATAAGCAACACCCTTAACAATTTAAAGCCAATTACGATAAGAACAATATAATTCTTAGTTATAAAAAAAAATATTCCTAAGTACACATTTTAAAGTTTTTAAGTTTTTTTTTGTATTTTATAATAAAATTTGTAAAAAAAATCATACGGCCCTGAGTTAATTATTTGTAATTAATAACAAATCAATTACATGTATATTTTTTAATTAACACGTGACAAATATATAAGATTTTCGTAGTCTACATTTTGTCACATATTTTTAAAATAATTTTAAAAATTCGAACAAATTTCCGTTCGATCAAATGTTATTCGAACAAATTTCCATTCGAACAAATTTCCATTCGAACAAAATTTCTTCGAACAAAGTTCCTTCGAACAAATTTCTTTCGAACAAATTACTTTCGAACAAATTACTTTCAAACAAATTACATTCGATCAAATTACCTAGATTAAAAAAAAACACGTATTTTTCAGAAATTTAAAAATATTTATTATTAATAATTTATTTGACTTTTTGGGGAGTGACATTACTGTCAGTTAATCGTAAAAAAACACTTATGTGGTATGGCAGGATTTGAAACAATTATTTTGTTTGTTGTAGCAGTATGCTACACCGCATTTTTCGCAAATTGTTTGTGAAACACCAGTACACTGAGGAAACTTACAACGTATTCTTTTTCTATCCAAATCGGCCAGTAACCGATCTGGTCCTGCCTTAGGCGGCTATTACACTATCAAAGAAATGTGATAAAATTTCTTTGATCAAAGAAATATGACAGTGTAATACGTAAACTTTTATAATATTTACGTAATATTTATCTTCTTAATATTTCTTTTATCATAGATAATGACAGTTTCTTATATTTAATCAAAGTTTTTTAACGGATAAATCAAAATGGTGAGTGTTCGTGGGCGGTTTCGGCTACGAAATTATTTATAATTTAATATATGATCAAATCTTTGTCAAAGATCTTTGACATATTTATTTGATAGTGTAATAGCCGCCTTACTGCCAATGGTTACGTAATAATACGTAAGTCATAGGTTATGCCATCTGTGAATTTTACTTGATACTAAGTTATTCAGTGGTATGTTACAGTAGTGTTACACATATTTGAATGAACTAAATATATTTAGTACGTATATTAGCGGGATTATTGAAGTTTGTTACAGAAATGTCACATGAGGGTTAATTTATTTTTGTATGATTTATGTTTCAAAGGAGTCGAAAGTAGAAGTTATTATTATTATTTAAACTATGCATACATAAAATAAATATTTTACCTACATCATTTTATACAAAAAAATATACTATTTACTATAAAAATTTCTAGACATATTAGGTACTATGTTGCATTGTTATCTGATAAAATCAATCGGAATTCAGATAATACATATTGAAAATAACGTTATTCTTTGAAGTCGAAATATGAATTAACTTTATATCTATGTATATTTTAAATTAAAATAGAAATGTGAGAATAATAAAAGTTCAAAGTAAATTATATGCATGTATGTATATTTTTAAAAGATTATATTTTATCTACTAGATAAAACTCAATTTTATGTTTGTTTTTAAAAGTAACATAAAATTGTAAAACTTATTACATGATGTTTAAAAAAAGCTGAAAAATGAACAATATTATAATTTATATTGCTTTTCTAACCGTATTAGATTATAATGTAAAACTCCCACACATAAAGTTTATGTCTTTATAAGACTTTTATAAACTACATGTTCTTGATCAAAGTGTTATTCTGCTGAACATGAATATTAAAGCATAATCCGTCAAGAGGAAGGGTGCTAATTAAAAGAGTCAACCGTTTCCCAGCTGAAGTAATTAAAATACACCTACTCATTAGCTGGATGTATACGTACATTTTAACCTATGAGTATTAAATTCTCAAAAATATTATTAACAAACATAAGTGACTATGTTTTTCTTATTTTTCAAGATAATTTCTAGTGTATGCATAGAGATGTAATAGGTATAGTGAATACAATACCGGGATCCCGAAATACCGAAAACCAGGATCCCGCTCATTTTTCTCCAGTATTACGATATCGGTATTAGTGCATATTCTACCGGTATTTATAATCAGTTCTAAAATAATAATAACTGTTAGGAAGTTGTTTTTTACACTTAAATCTTCTTATTAATAGCTAAATTGTTTTTTTATATACACGGAAAAAAAAGTGGCTTTAAAATCTCATCAGGTGATACAAAAATTGTATCACCTGTGAAGTCAACAGAGGTGATGCTAAATTTACGCCACCCGGTGATACAATTTTTGTATCTAATGTATTTTAAATGGGACTAACTTGACGGTGACTAAACTATAGATACTACCGTTTATTTAGTGGCTGTCAATGTATAACCTAAAATTAAGCGACATTAAAGTTAGCAGTCATTTCACAATTTTTTAATTTTATTTAACAAAAAAATATCTTCCAAAAAATTAGTTTTACAAAATTGCACTTTTAATTTTTTTAAATTTCTACATGTCAATTTTTTTTGCACTTATTTATTTCTTAAAAAAATTCTTAAATTTATTAAATATCTGCAACTGTAATTTTCATAAAATTAACATGAATTTATATTTCTTAATTAATTATTTGATTGATTAAAGCAGTGGGCAAAATGAAAGTAATTATTTTAAAAAAATGAAAATTAAATTAGCTGACATCTGAAAATTTTTATAAATTATTTTGTTGAAAAATTGTTTTTAAAAAATACATAATTCTACAACATAAAATATACAATATATATATGTGACATAATTAATGATAATATTAAAAAAAAAAAATTATCATTAATTTATAATATATTAATAATTGTATTTGACAATATATTAACTTTATATATAATATATATTTCTGTTTTACATTCATAATTATCAACATCGATGATAAATGGATTGGTGGACTTGTGTTCAACTTAAAAAAAGATTGAACATCTCATTTTTTTTTTTAATAACAACAAATAGTTTCAATGAGATATCAAAAGTTTAAAATTTTGAAATAATTAATTAAATTGTAAGTAAAATTTAAACAATTGTAAACAATACATTTTAAATTGAAATGAACTGTTGATATACGTACCCTCAAACCTTGAAATGTATTTTTCAAGACAATAATTTCTCAACATAGAACACACAAATTCATCGGCCATATTTTAAAAATTTCTTTTTTAAACAATTCTCAATATATAAAAAAAACACATTTGACACCAAACATCAACAACAAATATAACCTCTACAATATTCAGGCGGGCAAAGCGAAACATACTATATGTGGATCGCCGGTAACTCGCACGCGCATGCGTGTAGGGCACGCATAATTTGCTTCACGGTGATGTAAAATCTACATCACAGTGATACAATATTTGTATCACCTCGATGCAAAACTAACGCCACTCGTACCATTGAATTTTTACGTCATTTGTGATACAAATTTTAAAAAAAAAATTTTTTCCGTGTATAATTGTAGTATCAAATAATGATATTTTCCCAATTTGTGATAGATTTTCCTAGGAAATATTTTATTTTTAATAACAAGTAACAACACTCTCGTCCAGTATTATCAAGTTTAACTAAATGCTCCTTTAACTATATGTCATATTATCAACAGATCCAAGAATAGTAATTTTAATTAAATAGATTTAAAATTTTCTACAGTATTTATTAACAACGTATATTATGTCTATTTTTCATTGAGAGCTTAAATATTGATTTAAATCACATTTGAAATACACCAAATTTACTTTAAAGGAGCATTTAGCGCTAAAGGAGCTTTAAATTGGTTGATAATACCGGGCATCAATGTAAAAAATTATATTAAAATCATGGAAATAATAGAAACTCTAATAATTGTTTTTTTTAAAGCAATATTACATATCGAGCCCTTACCTCCAGATTATAAGCGACAATTTTTCCGAAATTGAGTTTTGTATCACAAATGACGTCAATTTTTTTAACCCTGAGATTTAAAGCTAAAAAAAAATCAATATTTTTTATTTCGTTTTTTTTACATATTTGATGCTAATGTCCTTGTTCCTAGTCAGTTGTTTCAATTTTTAAATACTTATTGTTGACGACATGTAGTACTAGCGGTATTTCTATCAGAATCGCTAAAAATTTCCATATTTCTTTAATAAAGTTAATTTTTTTTAAATACCGGTATCCCGGTTTTGAACATCAAAAATACCGAAATACCGGTATTACGATTTTGGTCCGGTATTGTACTCACTAAATAGGTATAACGGGAGATAGGGGAGACCAGGGATGGAAGTAACAATTTTCACTTTTGTGTTTATATATTTAATTTGTGTACAGTTATGAAACTCATAATTATTTTTAAATATACTTACACTTTCTTCTTCCTTTTGGCATGTATACAATTCTTATAAAGTTTATGGTTTTTACAAAAATAAATGAATAATGAAGATCGCGATTTGTTACAATCATCCCGACCCATAGGGATAGTTGTAACAAGGGGTAGGGATAGATGTAACATGGTCAATAAAAACGAAATATAATAACGTACATATATTTTAGTGTTTTATTCAGTCTGAAATCAACATTTATTATGATTACCCTTAAATAAAATGGCACATAGTAGTATAAACATAATAGATATAAAAAAAATAATCAGAATTATTAAATTATAAATTTTGACAAACATACCTAATTTCATTATAATAATAATTATTTTAAATAATTTTTATAAAACATATATTTAGGTACATACATACTACTGCAATCGGGATGAAAAGACATGTGCCTCTATATAAAAAAATAATTAAGAAACGAAGTTTTTGTAAAGCAAAAAGTTAAAATAGATCGTTATACTACAATATCTCGTTTGTTACTTTCATCCCGCGTTACTTTTATCCTTGGTCTCCCCTATAACTCTAATGGGCGAACGTGCGCTGATAAAGATAGTTTTCGACGTACCGCTTTCATAAAATTTAAATCTGTTAACGTTTTGTTATTATTAAAATCTTTGTTTAACAAATTATTTTCAAAAAAACTAAAAAAATATTTTGCCCATCTATCCGAAAACAGGAGTGAGAAAAATCTGAAAAAGTGTACATTTGGTGTTGTTTTCTAATAGATGAAATTTTAAATATAATTAGTGTTTTTGCTTCCTCGCAATATCGAAGATACTTTGTCATCGTTTTAAAATAAGAACAAAATATTGTTATCCGATTTCAAAATTTTAACTTGATCTTTACGTTTCAGGTCCAGACAAACACTTTTCGTACCGTATCTGTGTGTTTGTATTTTTGTATGTTTGTATGCGCGTGTGTCTGTCCCCTGAATCCTTGTCACACGCATAACTCATGAACTACTAAACCGATATTAATGAAACTTGGTTGGTTGGTTAGGTCTGGCTTGAGGACAGTTTCATTTCAAAATCATCAAAATCGTGTGTAAGGGAGAGGGGTGACATCTCAAAATATTTATTGTTTTCAAGATATCTCAAAAATGACACATGTATCGTAAAAAATGTATTGAATATTTTTTGTAGAGCATTCAATTTCCTATAATATTGGTCACCAACGTTAGTTGTGAAAATTCCCTTATAAAGATTTATCTCAATTTGTGTTTATTATCTCAATACGTGTTAAACATAATTTTGCGGTTTTTTCATGTAAAGACGCCTACACACACAAAGACGCCTGAAAAACGATTTTATTTGACATTGTTACCATACAAAAATGAAAAATCGGGTGTTTCTTTATTTTGAATCGTCTCATCCTTAACCCACAACAAATCCGATAATATTCAATTTAAAAGAAGTAACCTGAATTGCCATTTTATCTCATAATGTTTTTTTCCTTTTTATTTATTATTATATGTATTTATAGAACTACAATTTCAATGCTTTACCTAGTTAAGACATTGCTTGTTTTTTCACGTAAAATAAGATTACTAAATTAAAACCATAGGTTCATATGATTCTAATAAGGCCACATTAAAATAAAATAAAAATAAAACATGTTTTCAAATATGCGATGGTTTTGAGATAAAAATTTGTAACATTTTGAATATTCGACCTTCCTATATACCATAGAAAATTTATATTATTATCATTTTATATATCATCGAAATGAATTTAAAAAGTTACTGGTATTTTAATTGAAATGATAAAATATATGAACGTATTTTTATATAGATATGTGTTCATAGCAAATTACAATACAAACTTTTTTATACATTTATACAATTTGTGGCATCTCACGTATTTTTAAAATTTATAAAAATGGTATTGAATAAAGATAAATAAATTCATAAATAACGTACCTACTTGTAGCGTGTATACTTAATATAGATATATATATTTAACCCATTACTTCCCGACTTTTTATTTCTTCGAATTTTTTGATCAAGTTCTCAATTATTGTTGAAAATATTACCAAAAAGAAAAATTCAATACAAAACATAAAAATTATCAATCGCAGACTAGATTATTATCATGATAATTCAATGTCATATTTGTAGGACAGCACTTTTTTTAACGATGATAGTCTGTACCTGGATTTATTTATGAAATTATTGATATTGTTATGCTTTACTTACACTCTCATAAATAATATTATATATGTATAGTTTCATCAATTTAAAAACGATTTACTAACAAGGGGACGATACAGCATGTTCGTTGAGAATTTCAATGAGCTTGTGGTATGTAAAACTAGAGCAAAAATAAAGAGACATGTGTCCAACAACTTGAGCTCATAGGCCTTAATTACAAAGATAATTAACTTTGAAAATTTGTGTATTCAATATATACACAAATGTATATGTATATTGATATATTGTGTATAATATTCGCTTGAAATATAACTGTAATAGCCGCGTGGTCAACGTGCTGGCATCCCGTCTGGAAAACGATGGTCTTAAGATTTTGATTTTAATTTTTATTTACAATTATTTTTTATTTTTCATAATTTTTTTGTACACATTACCTCTCCCTCGTGCGTAAAAATAGATAAATTAGACATAAATAAAACATATTATTTATTAACAATAGATGTTTGCTATATATTGATATATACGCCAGTACATAATTATTCTTCTTCTTCTTTCGTTTCTTGGCTTCCTTTTTCTTAGTAAATCAGCCACACTCACTTTTATATTAATTTCACTGATTGACCATTATTGCACTGTTTTTTAGGTGCTTTTATTTCACTTGTTGTTTATAAATTTTTATTGCTTTATTTATTTTTGTTAATTTTTGTTTATTTTTGTTTGTTTTATTTATTTTTATTTTTCACTTTCTCTTTAGGTTTTGTTCTCTTTCTTTCTATTCTCTTTTATATCGTTTTTATATTTTTAGGTTTGCTGTTTTTAAAAATTTTATTATTATTTTATATGTTTTATCGTTATTTGAATTTAGGATGTTTTGTATAGAGGTGGGTAGTGGGACTTTGAGGTTTTTTAGGTCCTCGTAAAGCGTTAGTTGTTGTTTTTTAAATCTTTTACATGCGAAGAAGATGTGATTTAAATCCCCGATTGATGTGTTATCACAAGGGCATATATTTGTTTGTAATACCTTAATTTTGTGTAAATGATCTGGGTAGGAAGCGTGTCCGAACTTAATTCTCGCTATGCTCACTATTTCAAATCGGCTGTAGTTGAAGCCCTTTTTATCATACCATGGTTTTTTTGGAACGCAGGGGTGTATTGAGTAATAATTTTTTCCCTTTATTTTTGCTGTTGTATTCCAGATCGCGTTCCACTCTTCCCACTGTTGTTCTTTTATATGTTGCATGTAATCGGTGTATGGGATCTTGATTTCACTCAGATTTCCATCAACCGCGGCACTTTTTGCTAATCTGTCTACCTTTATATTGTATGTGATGCCTGCGTGACTCTTCACCCATATATATGTGATTGTGTTGTTTTTCTCGTTATGACTTTTTTGCAGGCTATATATTTCTAATATTAAGTAGTTGTTAGGGGTATTGTTGTTTTCTAATTGTTGTATAACTGATTTTGCGTCTGTTATTATGTATATTTCTCTGTTTTGAAATTTTAGTGCGTAGTTAAGTGCTTCTATTATGGCGCATGTTTCTGCTGAGAAGGTTGACAAATAGTTCGATGTTTTCATTTTAATCTCTATATCGTTGGTTGCGTCTAATACAGCGTATCCTGTTTCGCCCTCTGTTTTTGAGGCGTCTGTGAAGATTGTTATGGGATTTGCTGACTCTTGTATGTTTTCGTACAGGGTGTGTTCATTGTTGATGGGGTCTGATGTGTATTTTAGGTCTCCAATTATGTTGAGTTGCATATTTCTGAGTCCATATTCTTTTGTAAAAATTGGTAGGTTGTTGGTGGAATACATGTCTTCTTTATAACTCTCGATTTTTCCTATGCTTTTCATAAGTGGTGGGGGCGTTTTATTTACCCAAAATTTTGTTCTTTGTTGGTGATATTCTGACAGAGTCTTTAATTTGACATAATTATTATTTTGTTTTAAAGTTTTAATTTATTATCGACACAACTCATTAGTTTTTAATTGATAAAAATGTCTGTATAATTGAACAATCATCTATTGTTAATAATAATATATGTTTTATTTATGTCTAATTTATCAATTTTTACGCACGAGGGAGAGATAATGTGTACAAAAAAATAATGAAAAATAAAAAATAATTGTAAATAAAAATTAAAATCAAAATCTTAAAACCGAGATTTGAACCATCGTTTTCCAGACGAGATGCCAGCACGTTGACCACGCGGCTATTACAGTTATATTTCAAGCGAACATTATACACAATATATCAATATATACATTTGTGTATATATTGAATACACAAATTTTCAAAGTTAATTATCTTTGTAATTAAGGCCTATGAGCTCAAGTTGTTGGACACATGTCTCTTTATTTTTGCTCTAGTTTTACATACCACAAGCTCATTGAAATTCTCAACGAACATGCTGTATCGTCCCCTTGTAAGTGAAAAAATATAACTATAAATATCGGCTAGCTAGAATAATTACATGGTTACTTTAAAAATGTTATAAGTCATTGAATGAACTATAGTTATAGAGTTTGGTTTAAAAAAAAAACATATTGGAAATTTTAGTCATTTGACAACGTTATTATGTTAGAGAAAAAAATTAGAAATTATCATGTCCCATAAATAGGAGACTGGGAAGTAATAGGTTAATATACATACTAAACATTTTAACGAAGATTGAATGAAAATATGAAGCTGTCATTATATTTTTCTTATCTATATCTATAAAAGAGTTTGTCCTTAACCACTCACTCACTCACTCATATATCAACGTACAGCCCAAACCCCTGGACCTAGAAACGTGAAATTTCGTAGGTGCCTTTCTTTTATGATGAAAGCACCCACTAAGAAAGGATTTTTCGAAATTCAACCCCTATGGGGTAAAAACAGGGTGTCAAAGTTTATATAAAAAATATTTTTTTGTTCGTATTTAATTGAAACTTATCTAACATACTCTACAATATAAATAATGAAAAAATAAAACTTAACCCCTAAGGTGTTAGGGGGGTGGAAAAATTTGTAAAATATTTTTTGTGTATTTACCGAATGAAACATTGCACAAATAGGTACTCTAATATCATAATTGTTCATGATATTAAAGTAAATTCTGACAAATTAATACCTATTCAATAAAAAATGTTCGATATTCAAGCCCTCATAGCACGAGACAGGGACGAGGATGGATTTAGATATGTTTATCTGCATACCTGCTTTACTTATAAAGGTAAATTCGGCAAAATAGTCATCTATTAAAATAAAAATTTCAACCCTTCATGGCGGGGGTAGACAGGGTCTGTTTTTTTTGGTATGTTTATCTGCATAGCTGCTTAGGTTATAATGGTGGAGTCGGACAAAATAATTTGCAATAAAAAAAATTCGATATTCAACCCTTAATGGCGAGGGTAGATATATTTACGTTTTTTTATAGGTAATGAATAAAAATCAATACAAAAAAATTTAATATGTCATCCCCTATCACATATGGAGGGTTCTAATTTCTTTCGAATTTTACGCGAGCGAAACCGCGGGATTCCGCTAGTTATAAATAAAAATACTCTGCCTTGTAAATGCACGGTGCTTCCTCGTGTTAATTCATCAAAGGTAGTTAATTATTGAACAATTTAAATAAAAACCGATAAAGTATTCAGATGAACTGCCTGTCATTGGTTAACCATTTAATTTTCATACGATTTTAATAAAAAAAATTAATTTGACATTTTTCTTAATACGCGCCTGGTTATTATGTCGTATATTTTGAATTTTTTGACAATTTCAATCAAAATCATTATTTTTCTGCTATACGAATGTCAAAATGACATTTAAAACGTCAAAGTGACATTTAATATGTCAAAGTAAATAGCAATTTAAAAAAACAAATGACGATTTTCTTAAGTCAAATTGAGATAGATCTTTGTAAGGGAATATTTTACAACAAAAGTAGGTGATCTATATTATAGAGAATTGAATGCTCTACAAAAAAGGTTCTATAAAATATTCACGTAACATGTGTCTTTCTTGAGATATCTTCAAATCAAAAAATAAATATTTTGGGATGTCACCCCTCCCCCTTACACACGATTTTAATACTTTTGAAATGGGACCGTCCTCAAACCAGACCCAACCAACCAACCAAGTTTCATCAATATCGGTTCAGTGGTTTATGAGTTAAGCGTGTGACAAGGATTGGGGGACAGACACACACACACACACACACACACACACACACACACACACACACACACACACACACACACACACACAGACACGGAACAAAAAGTGTTTGTCTTGACCTGAAACGGATAAATAAAGTAAAATTTTTGAAATCGGAGAACAAATTTTTTTTCTCGTTTTAAAACGATAACGAAGCTTCTCGTATCTTCGATATTGCGAGGAAGCAATATAAATACATATTATAAACGATATTGATAATGAAAAAACATTCGCAATGAAAATGTTTTGTTTGTGTTTATAATTAAAACCAATATATTATTTATTTTTTAATAACAAGGAAAATACTAAAAGCGTACCTACCTATATTAATTTTTTTTCTTACGAACAAAATGTATAGTATTATAGCAGTTATTAAAATTACCAATTTAAATTTTTACAACGCATACATAAAATCATTTACACTTTGGTGGTGTCATTATACTAATACACAAAAGAATTTTCATAAAATTTGAATACATTATTCGCTTCTTAACATAAAAATGCTGGATACTAAGATAGCTAGAATTTTTTTATCATTTTTATATAAATTCATGTAAATCCCGTGTGATTTTTTTTAATTATTAATTTTCTCGTCAATATACATTCGACTTTCATCATAAAGTCTCAATTAGAATATTTTAGAAAGTACTTATATAAAATACTAGGTGGGCCCACGCGGCTTCGCTCGCGGAAATATTGTTTAGGATTTCAAAAATATATAGTTGAATTAAGTATAAACACGATTAGTTATTTTTCTAATAAAAACCAAACAACACTTAAATTACCTACCTAACAAAAGCGAATCAGAACAAAAAGTAAAAATAATTTTTGTTCTATTTAAATTTAAAACTTAATTATTGAAAACAAATTAAGCAATTGACAATCAAAAGAATACCGAACTGTCTCTCTGCCCTGCGCAAAATAAACAACTGCTAGCCGAGCGCTGTACCTCACCCCGCGCGTCACTTTATCAAGTTCGCGTGAATTGTCGCGAATAATATGTTATTATGTATATGTATATTACACGTTATTTCCTAAACCAAAAGACCAAATTGGATTCTGTAAAAGGTAAATTATATCTACATTAAGTACTTATGACGATGAAATCATTTATTTCGATAAGGATTGAAGTTTTGCAGGTCAAAAGTCCATGTAAACAGAACCCAAATATTTTATGTTTTCTTTGAAACATAAAAGCAGTCATTGTGGCTTAAATATAAAAGTTAGACATATCGTGTCGCGGACTTTATTGTAGAACTTCTTTAATACATTATTTTGTTCTATATTCAACGGTTTAGGCAGCGTATTGCAAGACAGTGCGCCGAGGGCAAAATTTTTTCCGACTTGATTTACTATTATCGTCACTGCTTAGTTGTTATGTTACCTAACGTAACAAAATATAGCCTATAATCTGGCCAGAGAATGTACCTATTAATTAAAAAAAATCACGTAAATCGGATAAGTGGTTCTCGAGTGATAAGCACACAAACGGACAGACAGACAGACAGAGACGTTGAGCTTTATATATATTAAGGATAACACTGGGCAGTTAAAAAAACATTATTTTACTGCGGGGATCTGAAAGACATGCTGGAACTGAATCAGCTCAGATATTCGAGATATCCTAACCTAACAGTATCAAAAATGATGTTTTAGTTATGACTATATTACCAAACAGGTAATTTGTACTTTCTTATACTATACAGCTTTTACGCTTTCAAAGTTTATAAAAAATTAAGGGGTCATTTTTTGAACTGTTTTAACCCTTGGCCCAGAGTGGTAGAGGATGATAAAAATAATTGGGCTCTTGATTCAAAAACTAGAAGGTACAAGCTTTCGAAAGAGCTTTAGATCATGCAAATCCAATCATTTTTCGATGAATTATAACTGTTTAAAAATTGGTAAAAAATTTCTTTACTAAAAATTATCCTTTAATGAAATATTATATGAAATATACATATATTATAAGTAAATATTGTAAACCCGAATTTTGATGAAATTGTCCATTTTGACTTTTCTTGAATTCATTCTGACT
This sequence comes from Sialis lutaria, assembly GCA_949319165.1. Lineage (NCBI taxonomy): Eukaryota > Metazoa > Arthropoda > Insecta > Megaloptera > Sialidae > Sialis > Sialis lutaria. Next base: position 8,103,887 of record OX439243.1, on the reverse strand, counting down.
ATTTTTGCAATAATGTCTGTGTGTCGGTCTGTTGGTCTGTAAGCGCTTTAACTTAAATATTAATTATTTTATAATAATTTTATATTTCAGACTAATTTTTGTCTAGGAAAAAAACCTTCCATTTTTGAAAACGATGTTTCAACCGGATACGGGTGTTTACTGAGATCGATTTTTGAATTTTATTAATTACATTGAAACAGTGCGAACTATATAAAAATGGTTACGTTAAAAACTGTAGGTAATATTATCTATAATTTATGTTCTATTCATTTTTTTTAAACAAATTTTGAAAAACAAAATTATTATATTTCAAATGGTTTATAACAGAGAAGAAATATCTGCCATGAGTGTCATGGGACTTTATTATACGTATTACAGAGACTGAACAGTGTACATGTTTTTCATTGATACCATGGAACTTTCTTATACGTAATACTGAGAGTGAAGAGTAATAGGTGATTCTAAATAATTTAAAAAAAATTGTTAAATCATAAATGTTGGAAAAAATGTATGAGTAATAAATTGTAGATATACATTTTTTATTTAAAACTTTATAGTCCAAGAGCCCGTGAGTGCCAGACCTTCGTATTTTTATAAAAGCTGAAAGTTCTTCTATGTGTGTCCCTAGTACAGGTAAGAATGATCCCCACTCATGAAGCTGAGGCAGCGGTGGCTTTGGCAGGTAACAGGTAACAAAGGTGTGTAAAATTCCATCTCAAATTCATCATGAAATAAAACTGAATTTTTTTATATTTGATTCATAATAATATCAAAACTCGCGTTGCTCATTGCCAGACAGTTAGTATGGTTAAAACCCTCTGCCGGACACCCCTAAACTATTATAATTTATAATTATACTTACGTTATATTATAAAACCTAAATTTTATATATAATTTTTTGGGAGCCTATTAAACTATGTTTACATAGTAGCCGGACAGTTTCGAAGGTTCTATCATCTTGCCAGACGCATTCAAAGTGAGCAGTAAGGGAGAGCAAGGAGCGTATACAGTAACTAGTGCGAGTGAAACAGAGCGCTTGGTCTATTGCGGCCCTTCACTGCGCATCCACTGTTATTAATTTCAAATTGTGCAGTTTATTTTTTTCTTAATCCAGAAATTTCATTAAATAAATTTTTACAGTTTGAATAACAAATATTTAAAATAATACTCAGTTAAATTTTTCTAATACAATGTCAATCATGTCGAAAATCTAATAATTTAATTGATATTATTTTTCATTTTTAAGAAGTTTATTATTTTCAATGGTTGAGAGGTGAAATATTTTTTCATAAGACCTGTAAATACCTTGTAACATGCCCTGTGATAACCACCCTCGGTGTATTCACTGGGTAAAATAATGTCTCTGTATTTTAGATTATGAATTTTTCGTAATTTAAGAATGATCTGACATTTTTTTAAAGTCTCCTCAGAAAATATTATTATATGTTCATCACTTTTCTTACAAACAAAGCAAACTACTTTTTCATCACAACTGATCACATTTATTTTATAAACTGCACAGAAAAATAATACGTTTATTATGAGCATAACCGTTCACCAAATGATTACAATAAACAGCAGCTGATGCGCAGTGAAGGGCCGCAATAGACCAAGCGCTCTGTTTCACTCGCACTAGTTACTGTATACGCTCCTTGCTCTCCCTTACTGCTCACTTTGAATGCGTCTGGCAAGATGATAGAACCTTCGAAACTGTCCGGCTACTATGTAAACATAGTTTAATAGGCTCCCAAAAAATTATATATAAAATTTAGGTTTTATAATATAACGTAAGTATAATTATAAATTATAATAGTTTAGGGGTGTCCGGCAGAGGGTTGTAACCATACTAACTGTCTGGCAATGAGCAACGCGAGTTTTGATATTATTATGAATCAAATATAAAAAATTCAGTTTTATTTCATGATGAATTTGAGATGGAATTTTACACACCTTTGTTACCTGTTACCTGCCAAAGCCACCGCTGCCTCAGCTTCATGAGTGGGGATCATTCTTACCTGTACTAGGGTCACACATAGAAGAACTTTCAGCTTTTATAAAAATACGAAGGTCTGGCACTCACGGGCTCTTGCTCTATTATATTCTTATTTCAAAAATGAGGGGTAATTAAATTGTAGTATATATAATTTAACCCCCTACCCCCCCCCCCCTTGAGTATACCACTAAATCACAGTAATTTACAAACTGTCATTGCGTGTTTAATGTACAACTCAGTCTCTTGATTGAGTAGCGAGATATGATATTTAGTCAATAAATTCTAACAATAAGGTCTTAAATATTCTAACAATGAAAGTTTTGTTAAACAGAAAGACAGACAAATTTTTAAAAACTAACCTGTATCAACGAAAAAAATCCAAAACCCTTATAAATATTTACATTATACAGACAGAGCTAATAGATTTTTTATAAAATAATTAAGAAAAGCAATTAACATATTTTCAAAATTAATATCTTATTATTTCAGAAATATTTAAGTACACTAACCACATTAGTGTAAAAAAAACAAGGAAATTCATTTTAATTATATTTTAATTTTTCCGCTATGTTGAAAGCATTAAAAGATTATGTAAATACGAATTTTCTGCATAGATATGTTAAAAAAACCGCAATGAAATGTAAAAACCAGTAGAAAGAAAATTAAATTATAAACATGACAACCAAAAAATCTGAATTTTTTGTTTACAAAAATTAACGAGCACATAAGGGTACGTATATAAATTCTTTATCCGGATTCTTGAAATTACTGAATTTATTATTCATGTTTTACCTTTTGTTTTGCAGATCTATACTAATTAACATTATGGTAATTAAATTTTATTTGAAAGAAAAAATACAAATAAATAAGTTATTTAATTAATATTGCTTTAAGGTTTTTAATTTTGTTTTAATTTCTAACAGTACCTAATGTAAAATTAATTTAAAAAATATATATATTTTTAATTTGTGTTTTAATAACATTAAAAAAAACATTTAATCTCTTAACACGTTTAATACGTAAATTAATTTTTAATAATAGATGTCTAATATTTGAAAATATATTCTGAAGAAAGCCTTGAGATGTCCCGCTTAAACTTCAAAATGACACAGGTCCAAGAAAAACATAATATTTTATTAACTTATGAAAGTAAAATGTTATTTTTATAATTAGGTATACTTATACATATATGTTTTGTATTCATTTCACTGAATTACACCAGACATTATTAATAATTACAAGTCTAGCTAATATTTATTTGATTAATTATTCAGTAATGTAATTTAAGCTTACGCGATTATCGCTTCATAAATATAAGTAGTGTGGGATGTTTATTAAATAATAAGCTATAAATTACTGAAATTTTTTAAATATTTATTTTTATATTAGACTAACGCCCAGTATTATCAACTTTAACTAAATGCTCCTTTAACTAACTGTCATATATTATCAACAGATCCAAGCTTAATACTACATTTAATTAAATAGATTTTAAATTATCTACAGTATTTCTTTACAACATATATTATGTCCATTTTTCATTGAAAGCTTAAATATTGATTTAAATCACATTTGAAATACACCAAATTTACTTTAAGGGAGCATTTAGCGCTAAAGGAGCTTTAAATTGGTTGATAATACCGGGCATAAGTATGACCATTATTAACAATTAATTTGTTTTTACTTTACCCTTTTCGTGACTAATTATATAAGATGTTATTATGCTCCATAAAAATGGTATATCCGAATATTAGAAGCGTGGCGTATCATGACCGAGACCTAGAAGAAATCGGTCTCGTTATAAATTTTCTTATAAAAATTTTTTTTAAAACAAAGAAACTTTGAATCAGATACAACGAATCTTATATATTTAACTTTAATTAATTATTTATTTAGAGATTAAGTATAATTAGTAAAAATATATTTATTTTACAGCCATAAAAAAAGGTTAAGAACATTTTCGGAGACAATTAAATTCCTATGTATATATTTTGTGGTTCTAAATTCGAATTTGTACCTTATTAGATTCATTTTGAATATAACATCGAAACACCTAATTTTCGATTATGAAAATAATGGTTTTAAAGGTTATTTTCCAAATTAGTCTAATAAGGTGCTATTTTGACCTGAAATTCGAATTTAGCGCCTCAAAATACATAGAAATACAATGGTTCCCGAAAAAGTTATTTTTCTTTTTTTGTGTGGCTGTATTATTGATAATATTTTAAAAGCAATTCTCTCGGAGAAGTCTTAATATCGTGACAGTCTTGTCTCGTTCGAATACAAGTTAATTACATCGCGATTATTTCTATATTAGGAATTTTAGAGAAGAAATAAAGCCTGAAAACTTTTATTTTTATTTCTTATTAGATAAATGTATATAAATCAAAAATATTTTCAGAGAAGTTGTCGCAAAAAGGTTGAAATAAAACTACATTAAAAAACTTACAAAAAATAATTAAAATTGCAGATACCATATTGAACGTTTAATACACGTTTTCAATTTATATTAACACATTCAATGCAGTGACAATGAACTTAATAGTCCAAGAAATCGTGAACCCTCCGAGTAACGTTCGCCCTGTAAGGCTAGTCATTTTTTTAGTAGCGAGTCATAGCATGGGAACCTTTTCAAGTCGAAAATTCGTATCGAGTTTAAACTTTGTATATAGTTAGAGGAGGTCAAGATAAGTAAGAAAAAAATTATCTTAGCTGCGGTAAAACGGTTTAAGGGGGTGAAACACCCCTATGAAAATGTGCAAAATAATCATATTTTTTCAAATAACTCTGAAACTAATGAAAAATTTAAAAAAATCTAGAATACGAAATTTTCATGATTTTTTATGCTCTTTCGAATGGCGATAGTCAAATTTCGAAAAAAATAAACCTATGAACTATGGGTGGGAGGTGGGGGTTAATGGTTTAATTTTGACTATCGCCATTCGAAAGAGCATAAAAAATCATGAAAATTTTGTATTGTAGATTTTTTAAAATTTTCATTAGTTTCGGAGTTATTTGAAAAAATATTATTATTTTGCACATTTTCATAGGGGTGTTTCACCCCCTTAAACCGTTTGACCGCAGCTATGATAATTTTTTTCTTACTTATCTTGACCTCCTCTAACTATATACAAAGTTTAAACTCGATACGAATTTTCGACTTGAAATGGTTCCCTTGTAAGTACGATAACCACCACCTGGCAGGCATCAGCCCTGCACGTCATCAGTCCTTATATTTTTTAAAGTGTGAATAAAATTAAAAAAAAAAACTTGTCGCTGTAAACTTCAAATTTTAATATGATTTAGTTCATTTACTGTAAAGTATAAAAAAAATTGACAGGCGATTTCAACGAGCACAAGTACCTGACAGGTGAATCGAAACGTGTGCAGTATATGATTCAAAATAAGGATTTAAACTCGTAATGAAAGATAATAAGCTACAAACTTGTATACATCTTTGTTTTGACATTTTATAAGTTGGCTCAAAAGTCACATACATCGTGTACGCAAGTCAAGATATTCAAGGTCAAAGGTCACGAAAACCGGTTTTTTGTAAATATCTTGTTTTCTTTGCTCTAAATCAAATTTTGAGTTATTAGAGAAGTTGTAGAGCACAAAATTCTCTACAAATTTGGTTTTAAGGAATATTTTATACATTTAACCGTTCTTGAGATAGAGTGCAAAGAGCGGAGAGCGCTTGGCCGTATGGGCCGTATACAGGCTGATTCAGCACTGTCGTGCCAAACTTAAAAATTAGATTGAGAAAAATATTTTAAGCAAAAAACATCCAATAAATATGTGTCCGGAAATTTTTCGTTAGGGAACTACAGCCCTCCAAATATTTTCCTCAAATTGAGTTTTTATTTAATATCTAGAGAACACTTTGTGAAAAAATTTTGAAATTTGATATTCTGTTTAGTAATAATAAGTGTTATCGATTTCTCATATTTTTCATACTGATGCCTGCCAGGTGGTGGTTATCGTACTGAGTATGCTATGACTCGCTACTAAAAAAAATTACTAGCCTTACAGGACGAACGTTACTCGGAGGGTTCACGAGCTCTCTAGCTATAACTAGAATCAACATTTGGATAATTAAAATTTAAAAAAATGTACGGTTCAACTGGCATGTAAATTTGTTACGAAATGAGTTTAAACAAACTTTTTACTATGCGAAGCCGAACTTTTTCCTATTTTTTTGGATCTAGCCGAAGCTAAGGCTGGAAGAATTTTTTCGCATTTTATTTTTTTTTATTTTCATTAATTTTTTATTTATTTATAACAATATGGCGTCTCACGGCTTCCATTTTGAATTTTCTGAATTAATTTGTAGCCTATGTAACGCTAACAATTGAGATTAGTTCCATGATAATTCATTTATTTAAATCGATCAAGTAGATTAGACTCTATGAGGTAACATACTCGTATGAATAAATACCTACATAGTTAGATTACCAAAATCATAACCCACGTAGGGATATTCATTTAACATCGATATATCGAATTTATTCGATATTTTCCGTACGATATATCGGATTGATTCGATGTTTTGACAAACATTTATTGTATTCGATATATCGATATATATTTATAAAAATATCGAATAGGTATTTGCTTTTTTATTTTGTCGAATATTTTACATAATTTAAATAAAGATGAAAAAGTAAAGGTTGGTATCACTGGAAGAAGAAAAAGAAGAGAGAGACGGTTGTTGTTTTTGAAGATTAGACAATCACAGAACATAATATATGTACGACAATAGAGAATACGTATCGTGGTTACTTGGTTGTTACAATATAAAATTAAAGCGAAGAAGTGAAGTTAAAATAGCGAAGAATAAAGAAATTTAACATTATGTTTTAAACCTATCAAGAAAAGACAAATAAATATTAACAAACAAGAAGATATTAAAAATAATAAATTTTAAAACATTAAGAAATACAGAGAAGATATATAGACAGTAAATTGTACGAGAGATAAAAGATTTAAAATTAAAACTAAGACATTAATAGATAAAAGTCGACGGGAAAGAAGAAACTATAAAATAAATACTTAAAGTGAAACATTGAAAGCCTCATAAAAAAGGTGAAAAGACAGTTTTATATACAAAAAATACAATAATCAACATGAATACAAACAATTAACAAATTCAAAAAAGGGAAAAAAACTTTGACAGAAATAAAGCAGCAGAAGTACGGCGCGCAATTAATAGGAAAAAAAAGTATTCGATAAAAATATCGATTTTTCGATTTTTTTAGCGACATATCGATAAACATCGATGCTGGGATCCGATATTTTACATCGAATATAAATATCGATATATTTTTTAAGTGGACACCCCTAAACCCACGTTTTGGCATTGCCGTACTGTTGATGTTAATAAACCAACAATTTATATTGATTTATTAAGTTAGGTATATTAAAGAAACGAACAAAATTAATAAAATCTATAAACATAGTTTAATTTTGAAATAAACGCGAGCAAAACCGCGGAGAATTTATAGTATTTAATAAACATAATTTATGTTTTTTTATGTACTCAAGACTCAAGATATAGTTTAAGCAATTTGAAAAGAAAGATTTTTATGAACTATACAATAAACTATACTATAGAAATTTTATTTTATCTAAAAAATATATCTGAAAATAAGGAAAATGTTATTAGAATTCAGGTCATATTCATATCACGTATGGTTGAATTTCACTTATTTGAAAAATACGTAGGTAATCATATCAATAAAATTTTATAATGTTCAATAGAATATTATTACGTCTATGAAAAAGGTAGATTGAAAATGTTTTAGGAAAATAAACATAAGAATAAATTTAAGTTTTCAACTTGCGCGTTATTAATTTTAATAAAAAAACGTATCAGTAATATTTATATTCAAGTACGTTTCCATTAACCCATTACTTTCGAAAATATGCTTAAAAAATTCAGTGATAGTTCTAAATTTTCAAATTTACTATAAATGAATCAACGATCGAGAGTTCTTAATTTCAGCTCTTGAAATCACATTAAATCTATAAAAACATTAATTTTTCATTTTGATGAGGGGGGGGGGGGGGGGGCAATCAGTGAAAATGCTTCGCCAGAAATTCTTAACCCATTACTTCCCGACTTTTTATTTCTTCGAATTTTTTTTATCAAGTTCTCAATTATTGTTGAAAATATGACCAAAAAGATAAATTCAATACAATATACATTCAGCACTGTCGTGCCAAACTTGAACAGTAGATTGAGAAAAATATTTTAACCAAAAAACATCCAATAAACATGTGTCCGGAAATTTTTCCTTAGGGAAGTACATGCCTCCAAAGATTTTACTAAAAACGAGTTTTAATTTAATATCTAGAGAACCCTATATGATAGAATTATGAAATTTAATATTTAGTTTAATATGTGTTATCGATTTCTAATATTAACCAATTATATTTTAGACCAGGGCTGTATGGGGCCAGTGGGCCCATTGATTTTTATCTAGTATTTGTTTGTTCCTTATTTTTTTTCCTGAGTTGGTACATCAATAAGATTATATATCACAAAATACACAAAAACATACTTTGCTTGTTTATCATAGGATAAACCGTTTTCGAGAAATATCGATGGAAAAGAAAGCATGCAGAATTTTACTTAATACGGATGCTTAAATGATTAAAGGTAAGAATAAAGTTCATATAAACCTCCTAATATGAATCCTGTAAGATATATGGCTAGTTCTACTACTATTACATGTACTTTATTAACATGACTAAAAAAACAATCTAAAAGTGGCTATTTGTTGATATGGATGCATTTTCGGAGGTATATTTATATGAACTTTTTGTGTTATTTTTTATCATGGAACAAGAATATAAATTTATTATTTGTAATTTCAAATTACAAATAACGTATTATGTTAAATTCTGCATGCTTTCTTTTCCATCGATATTTCTCGAAAACGGTTTATCCTATGATAAACAAGCAAAGTATGTTTTTGTGTATTTTGTGATATATAATCTTATTGATGTACCAACTCAGGAAAAAAATTAAGGAACAAACAAATACTAGATAAAAATCGATGGGCCCACTGGCCCCATACAGCCCTGGTCTAAAATATAATTGGTTAATATTAGAAATCGATAACACATGTTAAACTAAATATTAAATTTTATAATTCTATCATATAGGGTTCTCTAGATATTAAATTAAAACTCGTTTTTAGTAAAATCTTTGGAGGCCTGTACTTCCCTAAGGAAAAATTTCCGGACACATGTTTATTGGAAGTTTTTTGGTTAAAATATTTTTCTCAATCTACTGTTCAAGTTTGGCACGACAGTACTGAATCATCCTGTATAATAATTATCATCGCAGACTAGATTATTATCATAACTCAATGTCATATTTATGGGACATCACTTTTTGTAACGACGATAGTCTGTACCTGAATTTATTTTTGAAATTATTGATATGTTATGCTTTATTTACACTCTCATATGTAATATTATATGTATATGTATATGTATATAGTTTCGTCAATTTAAAAACGTTTTACTAACAAGGGAACCTTTTCAGGTCGAAAATTCGTATCGAGTTTAAACTTTGTATATAGTTAGAGGAGGTCAAGGTAAGTAAGAAAAAAATTATCGTAGCTGCGGTAAAACGGTTTAAGGGGGTGAAACACCCCTATGAAAATGTGCAAAATAATCATATTTTTCAAATAACTCTGAAACTAATAAAGATTTTAAAAAACCTATAATGTCAAATTTTCATGATTTTTTATGCTCTTTCGAATGGTGATAGTCAAAATTAAAAAAAATAAAACCGTTAAACCCCCACCTCCCACCCACCCCATTATTTATTACAGATTTTTTTTCTATTAACTCAAATTAATTGTAGTATACAATAGTAATCCAAATATATAAGACATATTTCACAAAAAAAATGTTTAACCCTTTCATCGTCACATTATCATATTTCGAAAAATATTAATTTAATTTTTTTATTACGTTAGCGATAAGAAAAGTATTGACTATAGTCGAGAAGTTACCAATTTAGAAGGATATTTACATTTCAGGACCCCTAGAATCCAGTAAAAAAATTTTTAGCGCAAATTACTCTAGAAAACGGCCGGTTAAAATCGTTATTACTTAAACGTTTGTTTGTTGTATTAGTCCGATTTACTTTATGTGAATTAATTTTGAATTTTCTTCGAAACTAATAACGATATAAATAAATATTTAGTACAACATTTTCTTGAGTTTTTAAACTCTTTAGAATGGTTATAGTCGAAATTCGAAAAAACGAAACCGTCAACCCCCACCCCAAAAATGATGTATAATTTTTATTTCTATTGAATAAATTTTAGTAGGTATATTATAGAAAAGTAATTTAAATCCAATTTAACTACAAATTTTCATTTAAATATTTTAACCCTTTCATTGCAATTAAAAAAAATACAGTTTTTTTTATTTTTATTTTTCTTATTAAAGATGAGAAAATTATTGGTTTCGGTCGAAAACGTTGATGAGAATCCAAACATACGAATGACAAATGTTAGTCAGTGGTTTTCCGGTAAATTAACCAAATGATTTCAAAAACGACCGGAGTTATTAATTTCGACTATAATCATTCGAAAGAGTTTAAAAATTCAAGAAAATGTTGTACTAAAGATTTATTTATATCGTTATAATATTATTATTATTAGTTTCGAAGAAAATTCAAAATTAATTCATATTTGAAGCTGCATTGAATTCACATAAAGTAAATCGGACTAATACAAGAAACAAACGTAACTAATAACGATTTTAACGATTTTGTGCTAAAAAAAATTTTAGTGGATTCTAGGGGTCCTGAAATGTAAATATCCTTCTCAATTGGTAACTTCTCAACTATAGTCAATACTTTTCTTATCGCTAACGTAATAAAAAAATTAAATTAATATTTTTCGAAATATGATAATGTGACGATGAAAGGGTTAAACATTTTTTTTGTGAAATATGTCTTATATATTTGGATTACTCTTGTATACTACAATTAATTTGAGTTAATAGAAAAAAAATCTGTAATAAATAATGGGGTGGGTGGGAGGTGGGGGTTTAACGGTTTTATTTTTTTTAATTTTGACTATCACCATTCGAAAGAGCATAAAAAATCATGAAAATTTGACATTATAGGTTTTTTAAAATCTTTATTAGTTTCAGAGTTATTTGAAAAATATGATTATTTTGCACATTTTCATAGGGGTGTTTCACCCCCTTAAACCGTTTTACCGCAGCTACGATAATTTTTTTCTTACTTACCTTGACCTCCTCTAACTATATACAAAGTTTAAACTCGATACGAATTTTCGACCTGAAAAGGTTCCCTTGTAAGTGAAAAAAAATGTAATAATAAATGTCGGCTAGCTGGAATAATTACACTGTAACTTTAAAAGTTTTATAATTTGTCATTGAATGAACTCTAGAGTTCGTTTAAAAAAGTATTGTAAGTAGAAAGACATAAAACATTTGTATTAGTAGTAATGTAAAATCAAATTAACAACGTTATTATGTCAGAGATAAATATTAGAAAATATGATGTCCTATAAATAGGACACTGGGAAGTAATGGGTTAAGCTAGAAAATTATAAAATACGAGGTTTCTCCGCTGCTTCGCTCGCGTTTATTTAAAAAAATAATTATATGTGAATTTTTAATTACTATACATGGTGTTCCATTTTAATCTAGCATATTTTCTTCAAATCATTTTTTTAAAATCAAATACTGTTTCAAATAAAAGTTGTTTTGTTTTGAGGGAAAACCAAAATGGTGTTATTCATTTTTGATTTTTTGGACGTCTTCAAGGTCAAATATGTCCAACATTTTTTTTTCAAATTGAAACCTACATTTTTTATTACGGTATCTTATAGTATGGAACAAATAAACAGCTTTTGTCTTAAATAATGTTCTGTGTAAGTTCATTTTTCAATAATATTTAACTAAATAATTTTAGTTTTTAGATTTTCACTAGTTTTATACTCGAAACCTTATTTAGAGGAAAAGTGTGAAAAAAAAATTAACTAGGTATAACTAGGAAAATTATATCGGAATTCTTTAAACTTTTGCTCTTATTTAAGCAAAACAAAAATAAATTTGAATCATTTTCCTAGTTCTATCAAGTCAAAATAAACATTCATGAAAATTTAAAATCTCATTTTATTTAGTTAGGTAAATGTCAAGGAAAAGTCATACACAAAATTATTTGAGACAAAAACTGCTTGTTTTTTTCCATAAAATAAGATACGGTAATAAAAATTAGATATAAAAAAAAATGTTGGCCCTGTTTGACCTTGAAGACGCCCACCAAAACAAAAATTACAACGATATATTGATTCCCCCTCAAAACCAGTCAATTGATAGATAAAAAAGCTAGGGGGGGGGGGGTGATAGATTAAAGTAGGAAAGCCTGTATATAATTTAAAATAATTATTTTAGTAGTTCTCGTACAAAGACAATTATAAACAAAAATTAAATACAAAATACATTGTTTCAATATTTTATATTCGTCCTGTATAATACTAATTGCACTTACCCGATCAATAAAACTACTTCATTTATTCGATGTACATTTTAATTAAAAATTCAATTAAAAGAAAAAAAATTTCAAATTTCAAACATTGATTTAAAATTCAAATATCTCTAGTGAGCCTAGTAATTCCAGCACCGGTTTTACATATTACAGAATGCAAGACACCTTACGAATAAATTAATAATCTATAAAGACATTCAATATCACCACAAACGAGGTGGAATATTCAATAAGTTTTTCTCATATTTTACATATTTTTAAATAATTCCCATTAAACCGAGTCGAAATGCAAATGAATCAAACGTTTAGAGCTACCATTCATTAGTCCCCAGTACAATGGTACGGGTTTTTACGCTCCAACAAAAGGAATTAAGGGAAAATTAAACTCCACTCCACTGGTGGGTGTTCCTTTGTTTTTTGTCACAGCGTATTCGCGAACTGTGACATCTATAGGATAATACCAGAAATTGTTATCAAATGTAACTGATTCTGGAAATTAATTACCGATATTTAGATAGAAGATGAACGAATGAATACAGTAGTGGAATTTATCATGTCTGAGCAAAAAAACATATCAGTTTTCTCTTGATGGAAAATAGTGATATGTACTACAAAATAAACACAACTTCTCAACATTTTTTTACTGTATGGTTTCGTGTAATTTCCCTTTGTTATTCAGTGGTTCAGTCGACTCATTGTGTAGATATTATCCCTTGATTAAAAAATATAGGTCATTGTTATTGAATAATGTGTACATGCTACATAGCTGATCTTGGCTTCTGGGTTTTAGTACAGGTATAAACGAGTCGGTTCGGTTCAATTTTTTTACAAGCTTTTATTTAACTTTACTTATTAGTTAGTTAGTATGTTAAGATCAAATATTGCAATCAAAATTTCGACTTGAAATTTTGTATACTTGTATGAGTCCGGTGACAATGCAATATAGTATATCTAATATCTTTCTAAATCCAATATGGCGGACACCCCAAGATGGCGGGTTACATTTTTCGTCATAATTATCTTGATATGGGTATCAAATGAAAGAGTTTGTCGAGCTTTACCTGTTAGTATGATAGTTAGTTAGTCAATCAGTAACTAAAAATTTGAAAATAAAATTTTATTAAAAATGCACTAACAATTAAAAAATAAATTTTCAGCAATCTCAAAAATTTCAGGTTTTTATCACTAAAATCAATAAAAGCGCAAAGCGTTATAATGACATATGTATGAATAAAAATTCTTATGCAAAATAAGAAATGAATTAAAAATTGATAGAAGATAAGAGTAGAAAATTTGCATATTAAATAAAATAAATATATAGAATTTTGAATAAACAACATAAAAATTTTATAAATAAAATAATGAAATAATTAATTAATTAAAAGCTAAACATTTGCTTTCGTGAGCGCCCCGCGCTTTTATTTGTTTTAGTCATAAACACCTATCATTTTTGTGATAGCTTTAATAAATTTTTTTTTTTTACTTTTTAGTGCATTTTTTATAAAATATTGTTTTTAAAAAGTATTTTTTTTATATAATTTTATTTCTATTATAGATTAGGTATTAATTTGCTATTCAGGAAAAGTGATAGTTCGGTGTGATTCGGTTTGTATCCCTGTTTTTATGTTTATAAAAATATTTATTCTTCTGTTTATTTTACAATAAAATTTAGTTCTTACGAATCTATACAAAATGTAAAACCAAGATATATGTATAAAAACAAATTAGCTTCCTCCGCTCATTGACCAATCAGCGTTAGCGCGGGAATTGACGTCACCACGGAGACATATTCAAATGTTATAAATGTATAATAAATATCAATTACAAAAAATCCCTTTATTTATTCTTATTTTCATATTTTTTGATACATACAAAAAGAAATACAAATTCGACAGTGCAAAATCATAAAAATCTGTCAGAATCACAGAAAGTACTACCAACTTAAGAATAGGAAAAATAACGCTTCCCTAATAGCCCAAATTGTCTGTAACAGCTTTTTTATAATTTTGCAATGTCGAATTTGTACTTCTTTAATAGTATGTATCAAAAAATATGAAAACAAGAATAAATGAATGAATTTTTTGTAATTGATATTCAATTATACATTTATAACATTTGAATATGTCTTCGTGATAACGTCAATTCTCGCGCCAACGCTGTTTGGTCAAGGAGCAGATGAGGTTACTTTGTCTTTATAGGTGAGACATCTTAGCTATACAACTATGAAAAATCGAAAACTTTTTGATACAGGAATTTCGAGCTAATTTCGAGCTTTCCAACAGTAATTTCGAGTTGCCTCAAAAATTTTCCGTTTTTCTGAAAATCGAAAAAAACGTTTTGTACGGCTAACAAAAATAATCTGATCCCGAACCAACTCGTAGAGGCATCAGCGGAAAAAAATCTTAGACAGGAATTTCGAGCTTGTTTCGAGCTAATTTCGAGTGCAAACCATTTTTCCCAAAAAACCCGAAATTTGCCGAAAAAACGAAAAAAACTTAGAGGAGATATCTTAGCCATACAAATATGAAAAATCGAAAACTTTTTGGTATAGGAATTTCGAGCTAATTTCGAGCTTTCCAAAAATAATTTCGAGCTGTCCCAAAAGTTTTCCGCTGTTCAGAAAATCGAAAAAAACATTTTGTACGGCTAACAAAAATTATCTGATCCAAAACCAACTCGTAAGACCCATCAGCGGAAAAAAGTTCTTAAACAGGAATTTCGAGCTTATTTTGTATGTGTAATGGAGAGCGGTGACATCCCAAAATATTTTTTTTTTCAAGATATCTCAAAAACGACACATTATCTTTTTATTTATCTCAATTTCATTTAAAATTCGAGAGTATGTTTTTTTTTATATTTTGGGGTTGTCGACTTGTCCTGGTCGAGTGCGAAAAATAAACTAATTGTTGGTGAAATTTTTGTTTGTTGCACGCTTGTACAGTTAAAAGTTGCGTTTGCAAAAAACACGTGCATAATCAAGGTTTTACGTACAAAATTAAAGGTAGGTAAACTATTTTTTTAGTAATAAAGTATTTTTACATGAGATACGATACAGTATAAAATTCGGGAGTATGTTAAAAAAATAGGAATTTTTTGAAAATTTATATTCTATTATACTTTTATAACATTTGAATATGTCTTCGTAGTGACGTCAATTCCCGCACCAACGTTGATTGGTCAAGGAGCTGATGAGGCTACCTTGTCTTTATAGGCGAGGAGCCACCAATCCTGAAAGCTCCGTGATCACGGATTCTAATATTTTTAATAAAAAATAAAAGTTAACGCTTAGACGAACAAGATTTGCTTGGTCGGCGTGGATTTGATTGGCCGGAAATATTTTAATTAAATTATTTATTATTAAATTTCCATAATTTTTTTCCGTCATCACGGATTTTGATCAATCTTATATAGAATTTTGTGTGAAATATTATGTTCAACAAGAAAAAATCCGTCCGACCAATGATTTTTAGCCGGAAAGGTCACGCATACCTATTTGAATGGTGTGATAAGGGGTAAAATTTATCCATTATCACAGAAACCTTTTTTTTTTTAATTCACGCGTTTTAATGTCACATTTATAATTATCTTGGTATGCGTGCTTACAAACTGCCGAAAGTATCGCGCATATTAAATTTTAACTATTCGCTTTTCAACGGTTTCTATATTTCTGTAAAGAGTGAGTGAGGCAGATTTTTGGTTCAAGTTGAAACCTTGCATGAGTTCGTCTCTTCCTATTCCCTACGAATTTAACATTGACCTGCTTTAAAGATTTTCCACTTAAACAAATGTTCGCCTCAACAAAAAATCCTCATAAAATCATTAGATACTGACGTATTAATTATTTGTCTCGGAAACATACATAAATTCTTTAAAAACTCTACCATATGTCCCATATTTAAGACAGGCGACCCCACGGAAATGACTAACTACAGACCAATATCACTGATAAATACAATAGGAAAGATTTTAGAAAAAGCAATGAAAACACGACTGACTACGTACATAAATAAAAACAACATACTATCAAAAAACCAGTTTGGATTTAGAGAAGGACTCAGTACAAATGACGCATTAAAAAAACTTACTACGGACATTGTGACCGACGTTGACAGAGACAAAAAAATAATAACCATATTTTTAGACTTAAAGAAAGCCTTCGACACTGTTTCCCATAAAGTACTACGGCAGAGATTATTAAACATAGGCATACGAGGTGTTGCCTACAGGTGGTTCCAGAGTTATCTGGAAAATAGAAGCCAGACTACAAAAATAAACGGACAAAACAGCGAGGATGTCGCAATTACATATGGCATACCACAAGGGACAGTACTTGGACCATTACTATTTTTAATATACGTAAACGAACTTTGTGACATTGACATCGACGGCACAGTAACATCTTTCGCTGATGACACGGCTTTATGTTTTTCAGGTGATTCTTGGGATGAGACTATAACTAAGGCGGAGACGGGCATGGGTAGAGTATATGAATGGCTGAACAAAAATTTACTTACACTGAACATAAATAAAACAAAATACATGACATTTTCACCAACAGAAGCTGGACAACCACACGACCTTACACTAACAGTACATACATACATGCACACAAAACAAAACACCATGTAAATGTACACCACTTAAAGCAGTTAAAAGCATTAAATATCTAGGGATTTCAGTTGATAATCATCTTAAATGGAACACCCACATAGAAGACATAACAAAAAAACTACGAAAACTTATACACATTTTCATTACACTACGAAACATATTTCCCACAGACACAATGCGTTCAATATACTTTGCTCTGTGTCAGTCTGTGATTAGTTATGGAATCACTGCTTGGGGTGGTACCTACGAGTCTATTATGAATCCACTCTGTCGTGTACAAAAACTAATTATCCGTATTATCCTTAAAAAACCAAGATACTTCCCATCCGCAGAACTGTTTTCTGAATTCAAAGTATTGGATGTAAGACAAATATACATGAAAACAGTTCTGAAAATAATCCATAAACATCCCGAACATCAAACTCCCGTTCAATATTCCTACGACACCAGATCATCAACCTTAAATCCTATCCAGATCCCAAAAATGTCGAAGACTTTTGGACAGAGACACATGGTTTTCCTCGCTCCTAAACTGTATAACTACCTACCCAGCGAAATAAGAAACATACGAAGCAGCAACTTATTTAATAAAAAACTCACTATTTGGGTTCAAAACGACACAATTGTGAAAAATATATTCAAACAATAATCTATTTTATCTACTGTCTTTTTATTTTATTTTGTTTTATTATCCATCAATCAATTTTATTGTTTACTACCATCTACTACCATCTACAGTTGTAGCATATGTAAACGTTAACATATAGCAAAAACATAATCTCACCCTAGCACTGGCTATGCCAAGTTGGGTGAGACAAATTCCGTATATGAAAATGTAAATAACAATGTACAGAAAGTTTTAAGGAATAAATATATATTATTATTATTATTATTATTATTCAAAGAGCAAGAAGTATGGATCACAACCAAAACCAATAACGAAATAAATTACGTAAATTGTAGTACACAACTCGCAGAAAAGTTAGGTTCATCAGTCTGTCGAGCTCTACCGGGCTTCCATGCTTTTACAGGTTGTGATTACACAGCAGCTTTTGTTCGTAAAGGAAAAATTAAAGCCTACAACCTCCTGTTAGAAAATGAAGAATATCAGAACATGTTCGAGTATTGACAAATCCGGAAGACATAAATGATAAAGAAAATACAGATTTAGTTCAAACATTTACAAATGAAATGTATAACGTAAAAAATAATGATGTTAATATAGCAAGATTTGAATTATTCTTAAAAATTTTTGCAAGTACAACCGACAAAGAAAAATTATACAAAGGTATGATAAATTTCAATTCAAATAATATTCCACCATGCTGGAAAACTTTAACGCAAAAAATATTACGCACCATTTTTGTAAACGCAATGTGGCAAAATGCTACTGAACCTATTTGTACATTATATGATCCAACAGAATGTGGATGGCAAGTAAATGAATCCAGTAAACTCGAACCATTGTGGTACATTGGCCCATCGGCACCGTTAAAGGTTGAGGAAATATTAAGTTGCCAGAATGAGGAAGAAAGCGAAGAATCAGAAAAAGAGAGAAATGATAATTTTGATGATAATGATGTAGATGATTATTGATTAATAAACTTGAATTGAACATATTTTTTGTATCAAAATTCATTTATTATATAATCAACCCAAATAAAAATTTTCCTGTATTTCCTCTTTTCCATATTGGTTAGTATAATAAATAGTTAAAAACTTAAGGAAGAGACCAGAGGTAGAAGAAAGACTCTAAAAGAAATGTCATCAAGTAAGTGAAATCTATAACAGTATAATCCTCACTCACACAATAAAATTTGGTATGCGCGATACTTTCGGCAGTTTGTAAGCACGCATACCAAGATAATTATAAATGTGACATTAAAACGCGTGAATTAAAAAAAAAAAAGGTTTCTGTGATAATGGATAAATTTTACCCCTTATCACACCATTCAAATAGGTATGCGTGACCTTTCCGGCTAAAAATCATTGGTCGGCCGGATTTTTTCTTGTTGAACATAATATTTCACACAAAATTCTATATAAGATTGGTCAAAATCCGTGATGACGGAAAAAAATTATGGAAATTTAATAATAAATAATTTAATTAAAATATTTCCGGCCAATCAAATCCACGCCGACCAAGCAAATCTCGTTCGTCTAAACGTTAACTTTTATTTTTTATTAAAAATATTAGAATCCGTGATCACGGAGCTTTCAGGATTGGTGGCTCCTGGACTATTATATACCTTGATTTGTAAGTAGAAATCATACATTTGGCAACAATTGAAATCATAGTTTTCAATGCGTCTCGCGCATGCGTAAAGCCTTTACGCATGCTCATGTTACATCACATGATATCGTTATTTGTAGTGTGCACTAGAAAAAATTGTAAAACAGGACTTTTGGGCGTCCCGAAAGATTTGTTCGAGACACCGGGACATGAGACTAAAAACGGTGACAATTCCGATTAATCGGGACGTCTGACCGTATACATGTGTCGTTTTTGAGATATCTTGAAAAAAAATATTTTGGGATGTCACCCCTCCCCATTACACATACAAAATAAGCTAGAAATTCCTGTTTAAGAATTTTTTTCCGCTGATGCGTCTTACGAGTTGGTTTTGGATCAAATAATTTTTGTTAGCCGTACAAAACGTTTTTTTCGATTTTCTTAGAAGCGGAAAACTTTTGGGACAGCTCGAAATTATTTTTGAAAAGCTCGAAATTCCTATACCAAAAAGTTTTCGATTTTTCATATTTGTATGGCTAAGATATCTCCTCTAGTTAATTTTTTTTTGTTTTTTCGGCAAATTTTGAGTTTTTTGGAAAAATAGTTTGCACTCGAAATTAGCTCGAAACAAGCTCGAAATTCCTGTCTAAGATTTTTTTCCGCTGATGCGTCTTACAAGTTGGTTCGGGATTAGATTATTTTTGTTAGCCGTACAAAACGTTTTTTTCGATTTTCAGAAAAACGGAAAATTTTTGGGGTAGCTCGAAATTACTGTTGGAAAGCTCGAAATTAGCTCGAAATTCCTGTATCAAAAAGTTTTCGATTTTCCATAGTTGTATAGCTAAGATATCTCACCTTGTCTTTATATACCATGGTGTAAAACTAAGTCCACCACCGACCGCGTCTGTCTGTCTCTGCATGTGCACGATTTTCTTTGAACGGATTTTATTCTAGTCTAATGGATACATTGTTTCACGAGAAAGGTTCAAGTGTATAATTTGTTGATATTTTGTGTAAATTTAATGAAGTCGTAAATATCTTCGCATGCGCTGCGTAAATATTTAGCGATAAGTGAAAACAATGTTTAATAAGTTTATTACAGATTAAATTTATATCCCCGGGTAACATAAGTTCCAATGCGTTAGTAATTAATAAACTACATAAATAGCATATCATGAATTGTTTTACAACTGCATTAATTTCAATCATATTACTGCCACCTTTAATTTATGGATGAGGCTATTTGCACATGCAGTATGTGCAAGCAATTGGATATTTAGACATACCATATATGCATTTAATTGGCTATTTGCTATTTGCACATGCCGTTTGTGCATTCAACTGGCTATTTAGACTTACCACTAACCTAACGTACACTAACCTACCCTAAGTTAACAACCTAACTTAATTTGTAACATATAATGTATGTGCAAATAGCCAATTGCTTGCTTACAAAACAGCCACTTTCTTAATATATTTATTGTTTGTAATAATATAACTTTTTTTACTTGCAAAGTTCGATAAATATTGAGATCAAGCTTTTTACAAGAAAATATATATGCATAACATAAACTTCATATGTACAAAATTATTATAAATTCAACAATTATGAATTAAAAATATGTTTTAAAGAAGCTCGATACTTATGTAATAAATAATATTAATAATTCTACTTGATCCAGGTTAAAATATGAAATTCTGAAAATTTCATAAATTAGTTGCCAGTGTTAACACAGTAAAATATGACTAAATTGTCAAGTATATATTTTATTAAACGTGTCAAAAATTTGACATTCAACGAATTCCCAAACAAAAACCATCGCATACCTCTGAAACAAGGTAAATATTGTTCTTAAAGAGTTTCAGATAAACTTGATATGTTGTCTAAGAAAAATACGGTTTTGTAACTATCTTAACTTTCTGCGGGTCTCTCGCGACCAACTGCGCGAGAAAAGAATTTCACATAGTTTAAGTTGAGAAAGCGTCAGTGGTATAAAACGATTTCTAAAGTTTTGTCGTATCATTGTTCTTTAATTCTTTATTTTTGTTTAGAATAATCGTTTAATTGGGTTGGTCTTTGTGGATAAGTCATTGAAAACTGCACTGAAATATCTTGTTATAACTTGTTTACATTTAAAATAAAGCATTTTATCTCCGGTATCATAAAAGAGCTATAGCAAGCACTCTCAAATGAGATATCAAACTTATATGACAGTTCTCTTGGATTTTAATGAAGACTTTAACAAATTTCGTGCACGCGTTGTATGTAAACACCAACGGTATTAAAACAGTGGTGATATTATGGAAATTATTTTATACGGTCAGAGTCACCAACTGTGTTACAATACGGAGAAGTATCACTGCTCTAAATGCCATAGCAAATCCATAGATACTATCACAAAATTAATACCACATTTGTGCGTGCTTCCTAGCTTGCAAATTTGCTAGCCCCTTTATGATATCGGACATTAGTTTTTTAAAGAATATGTAATTGAAATTTTGCTATAATACAATTGATTTATTGAAACTCGGATGATATTGAAGAAGATAAAAAATATCAAACGATAGCTTACAATGGAAAATATACTTTAATTTATAATTTTTAATGTCGGGTATTATAAAGAATTTGCTCGAAATTTTAGAGCAGTAGTAATCAATGCATTCATCCATATATATGTAGGTCATATAACATTAGGGTGTTCCAAAAAAAGTCGATAATTTTTTTTTTCGATTGCATGTGAAATTCTTGTTATATATGCTATAAAAAAAATTCTGTAAAAATTTGAGCCCTTAATATCAACTTGAAGAACTCCATCACCGAATTTGAAGATTTACCATTGATTTAACATGGAAAAATGATTTTTTAACGTTCATTTCTCCTGCAAACTATGTAGAACATTATTTTTCGGAAAAACCATAACTGATCCTTCTTCAGTATTAAATTCTGTAAAAAAAAGCTCTTAGGGTCCAGTCTCTAACGTCAACCCTCTCGTTTTTAAATTTCAAAAAATCTGTATTTTTTAACGCAAATAAAAACGAGAGGGTTGACGTTAGAGTTTTCTGTATTTCGTGTAGTTACATACAACTTTAACTATTATTCAACACTTTGTTCTGCTGAGTTCATCTGAAGCTAGCAAAACATGTTATATTTTTTTTTATTTAAAGAGCATTAAATTTTCTTTTTGCCCATTTAATTAGCATTTAATTTTCTGAAGCATCTTAAGTAGTTACATACAACTTTAAATGTTATTCAACACTTTGTTCTGCTGAGTTCATCTGAAGCTAGCAAAACATGTTATATTTTTTTTTATTTAAAGAGCATTAAACTTTCTTTTTGCGCATTTAATTAACTGTTATTCAACACTTTGTTCTGCTGAGTTCATCTGAAGCTAGCAAAACATGTAATATTTTTTTTATTTGAAGAGCATTAAATTTTCTTTTTGCGCATTTAATTAGCACTTAATTATTAGTCAAGTGAGCTTTTGTTTTGCTGACATTGCTCTGCTATCTTCATGGACGTGGCGTTTCGAGTACTCAAATTTATTTACATAAGTCAGTGGCGTAGTAACGGGGGGGGGGGACACTCACCCCTCCCCCCCGAAATGTTCAGTGTTCTAAGAAAAACGTATGTTTTGAGAAAACATCAGTTCAAAATACCTTCCAAAATTTAACACGCATTTATAACACCCCCCCCCCCCCGAAAATTTTTCCACAGACATAAGGGGTAGTCTAAATAGCACGTAAAGGTGAAATACATAAATATTAATTAATGCCAAATTATGAAATTAGCTTTAATAACTTTAAAAAAAATTAAATAGTTTTTTAGTTTCTTTTTCTTTAAAATAAAAATTAAACGTTTACTTTTAAACAGAGAAAATAAGATTTACATAAATAGCTAGTAATTATTATACTTTAAAAATAACGTGGGAACGCTACTACGATAGTTGCTATTTGAAAGAACAGTGTTCTTATAGAACATTGTTTTTAAAAAGAACAATGTTCTTAATAGCAACGCAGCGATCGCAATAGCAGTAGCATTGTCGATATGTCTATCTTTGTTTGGTGCACGGAAAATGTTTTAAAATGGGAAAATAAAAAAAGTAATGTCTCTTTTTTTGTCCAAAACAATATTTTTGATAAATAAATAAGCTTAAGAAAGTTGAAATCAAAAATTTTTTGTTTATTTCTTAGATTAAAAAAAACAATCAAGAACAGGATAGCAGTGATAGCAGATATGTGAAAGAGCAGAGCAGTCTGCTCTCTGCTCAGTACAAATAACAGTGTTCTCAGTAGCAGCTATCGCAATAGCAGTCTCATCTCTACTATCTACTGAGCTGGCTGTGAAGATGGAAAATGACGTCACTGCAGGTTGTGTTGCGTGCATGCATGCTAGATTCTATTGATAGAACATGTGGATTCCTTGCTTGTTTGAGTAAGGACCAATCGGAAAGTAGTATTTTATCACGTGGGTGACATGCGCATAAACTGACAGATGATGTCATAGTATATGTATCATATGTATTTTGTAATGATAGTATTTTTGAAAGTGAAGTGTTTGCTGCGATGAGTAAAGAAAACACCTTCATTTTTGTTACATATTTTTGTTGGCATCTGAACTGTCACTGTGCACGCAACAAAACCAGTTTCAAAATCCAGCTTTGAAACTAGCATCGTGTGAAGCCAATCGTAAAAAATCACATCTAGCGCCACAGCACGCTTGAAACCTAGCAGCTAAATTAAACAGACAATCCAGCAGGCAAAATAGCGTCGTGTGCGGCGGGCTTTACATGCATACATATGTACATAGAGACACAGACTGCCGAAATCGTAAGATATGTAGTTATAAGTAAATAAGAGTTAAGTTATCAAGACTAACAGTAAATCCACTGCTACATTTTATACAGTAAATATATTCAAGACATATATTTTAAACTTTGTGTATTTAGTATTATAGCCTTTCTCTCATTATACAACTGATATATGCATGTATCGTAGAACCCCAACTTACGAACTTTCATGTAATGTAGGTGGTTAGGAACATTGCAAGAGCTAATAAACTGTAAATTCCAATTCATTTAACGAGCGAATTTAGAAATACAATATTAATAATTCTTCATCTTGCAAAAAATAAATTAAATGTAATCGTATTTTAAAGAAGAAGAGACGGTCACTAATTGGAATTTGTTTCTTAATATGTAATATTGACATTAAACGTAATTATTACAATTATGTAGGTATAAGTTATTGATTTATTTTATAAATGAAAGTATTACAAGAAATACAAAAATGTTGAGAAAGCATTGAATATTCAAAAAACTACATATTACATATGTACATATTATGTATATCACAAACCACATGTCAGTATCGAAAACCACTGTACTGTAGAGATACATATGTATCATATTTAATATGTATAATATATCTATTCTCAAAGTTAGCTATTTGACTAAATATTATATACAACTAGCTGGGCCCGCGCGGCTTCGCTCGCGTGGACTACGGAATTATTGTTTAGGATTTAAAAAATATATAGTTGAATTAAGTATAAACACGATTAGTTATTTTTCTAATAAAAACTAAACAATACTTAAATTACCTACCTAACAAAAGCGAATCAGAACAAAAAGTAAAAATATTTTTTTAAAAGTTAATTATTGAAAAAATGAAAACATGAGCGCAGTACCTCCCCGCGACACAATCTAAGTTCTCGCGAATTGTCACGAATAATATATGTTATTATATGTATATTTAACGTTATTTCCTAAATCAAAAGACCAAATTGGATTCTGCAAAAGGCAAATTATATCTACATTAAGTACTTATGACGATGATATCATTTATTTCGATAAGGATTAAAGTTTTGCAGGTCATAAGTCCATGTAAACAGAACTCAAATATTTTATGTTTTCTTTGTAACATAAAAGCAGTCATTGTGGCTTAAATATAAAAGTTAGATATATGTTGTCGCGGACTTTATTGTAGGACTTTTGATTCTACACAGTTCTTTAACACATTATTTTGTTCTGACTTTGTTCTTGACCATTTTAACCTTTAATGGAGAATAACTCGACCGGTAAGTGAAATAATAAAAAAAGTTTTCGGTTAAAAGTTGTACGGTTTGGAGGGGGACATAGACGTACTTGGATGATTTTTTTAGGTGGTGTTTTCAAGGAGGTATGAAGGTCAACATCATTTTTTTAGGGAAAAAGTACAAGATACAAAAAATGTTTATTTTAATCTAATAAAACTAAAGAATTATTTTTAAAATTTTAAAACTTCTTTAATTTATTTTATTTAAGCAAAAAAAATGTAAAACATTTTTTTGGACTAATTATAAAATTTTAAAAATAATTCTTCAAGTCTTATTAGGCCAAAATAAACATTTTTTGTATTTGATGCTTTTTCCCTAAATCTGATGGTTTCTGGGTAAAAAAATATTGAATGTTCAAAATCTCGAATTATTTTGTTAGATATCTTGGAAAGGTTAAGTTGTTAAAACATGTTTTCAATGAAAGATTCGTATCTTTTCACGTTAAATAAAATTACTTGATAAAAACTATAGGTTCCTATTTAAAAAAATGATGTTGACCTTCATACCACCTTGAAAACACCACCTAAAAAAAATTCATCCAAGTACGTCTATAACCCCCTCCAAACCGTACAACTTTTATCTGAAAACTTTTTTTATTATTTCACTTACCGGTCAAGTTATTCTCCATTAAATGTTAAAATGGTCCACCTGGTATATTAAGGATGATACTTAGTTATGTGGGACTTGGATAAATCACAAACAGTATTAAGAAAAATTCATAATTTCTTTCATTTCCGACCGGACCGAAACTCCAGTAGACCCCTAATAATATTGATTATAATTTTTTGGCATGCGGCAGTTAAGTGCTCAAAAACCGCAATGATTTTAAATTACTACTATAAAATATTGTTTGAATAAAAAATAATTCATTAAAAAAACTTTCGTTAACAACCGTTAAAAATTGATGATTTAAAGAAACATATATCAACTACAAAAAATTCTGGTTTTTATTTCTGTAATATTATTTTATGAAATGAAACGTGATTTTACAATCAAAAGAAACAAAATATTACAGTAACTAAATTGATTTTACTTCAACTCAGAAAACTGATTTATGTTTGAGATGAAATGAAAATAGAAGGGTAATATAACGTTGAAATATAAACAAAATAAAAGAGGGAAATGTAATAATAACTGTTGTGATACAATTTATATCTCGAGGAAAAATATGTAAAGGTAATGATATAAATTATAAATATATCTTAACTGTAATTATCCAAGAAATAAATAAAAATAAAATGGTATTTTTATAGAAATGAAATACTTCAGTGCAAATATTATTTTTTCAAATCTGTTCTCATCAAAATATGAAAGATATTCTTTCTGGGAAATGGAAAATAATTATTTGTTTTCGGATTTTTAATAGAATACTTAATAGCAAAACTTTTATAATTTTTATGTCTCTTTACAAAAGACATAAATATATTTTAGTAACATACATTTCAATACACAAATTATCTTAAAATTGCACTGTATTGGATGTGACGAAATTACCTCCAAAAATGTGAAAAGTGTCGCGGTGGGCTATATTTTAAAAACAATCTATTTTAATTTGGTTTGTATCAGGGACCCAAACCTGAACCCGAACCCAAACAATAAACCCAAAAAACGTATTTTTCATGAACTTGAACCCGAAACCTTTTCATGGATTACCGGTAACCATATATTTTCAAAAGGTTTATAAAATTATTTATAACATTTTTAAAATGTTCAAATTGGAAATCTGTTTGATTTTCACTGTATGATGATCTGACTTTTCAAGTTCACTACTAAAATTTACATTTTTTTACTTGCTTTATAATTCTATAACTTTGAAAAAATGTATTTCTTTTCAATTTGCAAAAAAATCTGAAAAGTAGAGGTTCCAATCATTAAAACGTATTTTTATTTTTTGCTATTTTATTCTAGCAGTATCTTCGTCCCTTCATTGTTTTGACAAATGTATATTTTTATATTTATAAATTATAAATATAATAATATACATTTATTATAATATGGTTGACGAAAATAATTTAAAAATATTACTACGTACAACTTTTGTAGTAAAGAATTTTCTTACGAAAATACAATATCTCCCTTTGATTCCTAGAATTCAAACCATATAATCAATTGTTTTTCGATCACGTACTTTTTACATTGACATAATAAATGTCATTTTGACGAATATAGGTAATATACTGCAGAATTTAGATTGAAATTATAAAAAAAAAATACACAAAAATAATAATCAGGCACGTATTAAGAAAAATTTTAATTTTACAGTATAGCAGATTTACATATCTGATAGAGAATTGTCTGCTCTTAAATATTTGTCATATATATTTTTCACATGAGAAAAAAAAAAGAACGCAAGTTTTACTGCGCGCGAAAATTTTCTCATAATTTTAATCCCCATTTAAATGGCAATGGTGAACTCTAATCGTAAAATTTATAATAACAACTTTTGTTTATAATTTAATGTACATTATTTTTGACCTCCTCTATTTTTTTGTACGAATAACCATTTGCGAAATAAATCAGAAAAACTAAACCCGAGGAGACATTTTTGCCCCTAAAATGGGGACCACACGCGTTTTTGAAATGTCGCCGTTTCTAGTTTTGTAGAGGAAGGTTTAGTATACAACCATACCAAATTTCATGCTTCTATCAAAAAGTGCACAAATTACTCGAAATATCGCTCTTAACGTCCGGAATAGAAGCAAAATTAAAAAATGCTACAAATATTACATATTCAAATTAGATATAAAAACCGCACAATATGTACTAAATCATAAGATAAGTATAGTTACATTACATACATAAACTCAGGTCAGAGGACGTCTATTATTTTATCCCGTGGTTGAATTCTATCATGTTATCCCCTGTGTGGTATCCATTTCAACTCAAACGTTAATTTATTCCTGTGCTGAAACTTCCCGTAAAATAACAGAGTGCTACGAGTGAATTCGTGTGTGTGTGCGTAGTTTATTTGTTACACATACCTCATCTGATGCATTAACACTGTTTTTGCAGTCGAGTTTTAGTGAGATTTCAGTATAGGATTATTGCGTGTTTATACAGTTATTGATGTATAATGTTAATAATTAAGTAGGTATACATAAAGCATGAAATGATACAAAAGTGACGTGTATTGCTATTATTTATAGCTACTGGAAAACGGAGTAACTGTGGTTTCTTATATCCGGTATCATAATAGAGCTAGTTTGCAAACACTCTCAAATGAGGTATCATACTTAGATATATGACAGTTCTCTTGGAGTTTCATGAAGACTTCGACAAGTTTCCCGCATGCGTTGTATGTTAACACCAGCGGTATTAAAACAGTACTGTGTTACAATACGTTGAAGTATCACTGATCTAAATTCCATAGCAAATTCATAGATACTATCACAAAATTAATACCTCATTTGTGAGTGCTTCCTAGCTTGCAAATTTGCTAGCCCTTTATTATATACACCTTAATCACAATAAAACAATGTCACTCGACACATGTTTCGACTTATAACTTTTGCTAAATTAAAAATGCAAAATACAGCAATCCACCATGTTAAATCAAACACCAATCAGAGAGAATGACGTCACGCATCAGTAAACGTCTTTTATTTTAGACAAATATCAATTCCTCTTACAAGACTATTAGGTACATACCCTATTTAAGAACTTATATACTTTGGAATTCATTTTTAACACACAAAATAGTTAAATTATTGTCTAACCCTGAATGTTTAACTATTGTTGACAAGGCGTGTGACGTCACAAACCTCATAATTCAAAATTAGTTTTAAAAGAGTCAATTTCTGCGATTAAACCTTTATTTTCTGCAGAAATAAGTATTTTTTTAGAAATAGGAGACACGTAAGATCATCATAGAATAGTTTTTTTTTTAAATTAGTCCACATGCCTATTGTTAGGCTCCTGATGAAGACTTCTTGTAAGGTCGAAACACGTGTCAAGTAACATTGTTTTATTGTGGGTATATTTTTAGTTTAAGTGATTATTTATAGTTATATCTAATACCATTTCAGGGAATAGCACAAATGTATGTATGTATACGCTATTTATTTTATTATAAAGTAATCATAATATGTAGTTAGGTTGAATGCATTTTAACAAAATAATGGAAATAGTAATGCAACTGGATATATCTAGGGCTCTAGGGAATAAATTACCATTTGGTACAGTTATACTGTGCATATCATATTATTTACAATCCCGCAAGGAAAAATGTATACGCCAAGTATATAAAAATATATATAAAAAAACCAGGCAAGTGCGTTTTGGGCACACACATGATAGGGTTCCGTAGCCATTCTCAAAAGGATTTATAAAAAAATAATTATTTCAAAAACTATTTCAGTTTTTATTATAATTTTCAGTGAAAGTACTAAAGCAATATTCTGGAATTAATTCAGATTTTTTGAATCCATAGTTTAGAAAATAGTCTGACAATGGTATACAAAACCAAATATATCGTGACTGAAGGGTTAAAATCAAAAGGTCACAAAACATTTCTTGTTGCATTTTAGGAGACCTATCTAAAGACACCGCACTCAATGGGGAAAGTGTAAAAAAAAATTTAGTTCACTTTTCAGTCTATGGAAGAGTGGGGCCAAAATATTTTTGACAGTGTTCATTATAATTTTCAGTTCTGAATTTCTGAATTGAATTGTTTTAGAAAATATAGGAGGGGTGCTCTTATATTGACTTTGAAGAGCAAATACATCGTGATTGGAGGGTTAAAACCAAAAGGTTCTGATACATTTTTTGTTGCATTTTGGGAGGCTTTTCTAACGACACCCCACTCAATGGGGTAAGTGAATTTTTTAGGGGGATCTAAATTTTTTTAATCTTATCATTTCTGTTTTTGGGTCAAAAATCTCCAACCGTACACCAAATTTCATCTTATTATGTCAAATTTTTTTCAAGATGGACGGATATGGAGAAAATACATATAAGGATTCCTAGTTTTCTACGGAACCCTTTAAACGCTATTTAGGGTATTTCAACCCTAGATCCTAATCATCCATTTCTGATTGTAAACCGTTAGGTATTAAATTTAACTTTGTTTTGTGTTGTTTTTGAGTTTTTGACAGACACAAATAAAATTGCGAAAATAGTCATAATGTTCAAAACGGATACAAATAAACAAATTTTAGCAAAGATATTTTGTAACTATACAAAAATCCTTTTTTACTGACGAAATTATTTTTATACATCTAATAAAACACAATTAAATAATTTATTTCATGATTTTACATTAATGGGAATGTAAAATGATATATTTCAAAATAATGTGTATAAATAGAGTTATGTTAAATTTTATAAACTTTATTATAAGCATGATATATTTGAAAGTGGTAAGACTGTATTAAAAATACATGGAAAGTAAATACGCCCGTCCCAAAGCTTTATAATGCCCTGATAAATTATGTACAAGCACGAAAATGAGCAATGTATCATCAAATTTGTTCAACAGTGTTCAAAACCATGTAACATGAAGCAGCAAAATAATTGTGAACGGAATAAAATTTATCGTTATCGCAGTCAAAATAACCTCATGTACTCGTATTTGATGTATTTGTATTGCAGCTGAAAAGCAAAACGAATACTAGGTATATGCTTGTTTGTTATGAATTTTTAAAAGAATATCGGGTTTTATAATTTCAAATAAAAATAAATAAATAATGAAAATGTATTCGAATACATATGTTTACATATATAATGTTTCTTTTCCTTTTTTATTTAATACCAGTTCACATAGTTATGTAAACAACATTTTCATATGTAATTATATAACATTTGAATATAAATTTACCTCATATAACATCTGTATAAATGAACATGAATGCATAATTTATATTTTTTAAAAAGGACTTTTTTTTAATGTAGGTATTGATATATTATTTAACTGTATAAATAATGCATGACTTGTGTTACTTACTAATATAAATACATGACAAATACAGTAAAAAATTATCCAAACCGATCCGATATTGGAACAAAAAATTGATTTTTATTTGTTTGATTCAGAACTGGAGTGCCAAAATTTTAAAGAAGTTATTTTAAGCAAAACACTTTATATAAACGTATGTACGGAAATTCTTCAGGATGGTGCTGCAGTCCTCCAAAGATTATACCCGACAGTTTTGTTTGATAGTCGGTTAGTATTACCTAACAAAATAGTTTTTCAAAAACATATACGGGGTGTTTTTTTATTGATTTTTTCCAGCGGATTATTTCAAAAATAGCAAATTTTTTTAGACAAAAGTTTCATCGTTTTGAGTGCGCTAAATATTGTAATTATGGGTTGATCTAGAAAAGGTCACTTTGATGAGATATAAAGTTCAACTTTTTCAAATCTGAACCCATCTTTTTTTAATCTCTTTGGACACCGTTATGGTGACATAAATCGTAAAATTTACAATTACAACTTTTGTTTAAGATCTAACGAAAATTATTTTTACCGACATTTTTGACATCCAAATAACCACACAGAAAAAAAACTGTATTGGACCAAGAAAATCTTGTTTTGTATACAGGGTGATTCAGCACTGTCGTGCCAAACTTGAACAGTAGATTGAAAAAAATATTTTAAGCAAAAAACTTCCAATAAACATGTGTCCGGAAATTATTCCTTAGGGAACTACAGGCTTCCAAAGATTTTACTAAAAATGAGTTTTAATTTAATATCTAGAGAACCCTTTGTGATAGAATTATGAAATTTAGTATTTGGTTTAGTAATAATATGTGTGATCGATTTTTTATATTAACCAATTATATTTTAGGCCAGGGTTGTATGAGGCCAGTGGGCCCATCGATTTTGATCTAGTAATTGTTTGTTCCTTAGTTTTTTTTCTTGAGTTGGTACTTTTATAAGATTATATGGCACAAAATACACAAAAACATACTTTGCTTGTTTATCATAGGATAAACCGTTTTCGATAAATATCGATGGAAAAGAAAGCATGTAGAATTAACCTTAATACGGATGCTTGAAATTATAAAAAATAAATTTATATTCTTATTTCATGATAAAAAAGAAGACAAAAAGTTAATATAAATATACTTCCGAAAATGCATCCATATCAATAAATAGCCATTTTTAGTTTGTTTTTTAGTCATGTTAATAAAGTACATGTAACAGTAATAGAACTGGCTATAGATCTTAGAGGATTCATATTAGGAGGTTTATTTAAATGAACTTTATTCTTACCTTTAATCATAGAAAAATAATATAAAGTTATTTTTTATAATTTCAAGCATCCGTATTAAGGTTAATTCTGCATGTTTTCTTTTCCACCGATATTTCTCAAAAACGGTTTATCCTATTATAAACAAGCAAAGTATGTTTTTGTGTATTTTGTGTCATATAATCTTATAAAAGTACCAACTTAGGAAAAAACTTAAGGAACAAACAATTACTAGACCAAAATCGATGGGCCCACTGGCCCCATACAGCCCTGGTCTAAAATATAATTGGTTAATATTAGAAATCGATAACACATATTATTACTAAACCAAATACTAAATTTCATAATTCTATCACAAAGGGTTCTCTAGATATTAAATTAAAACTCATTTTTAGTAAAATCTTTGAAAGCCTGTAGTTCCCTAAGGAATAATTTCCGGACATATGTTTATTCGGAGTTTTTTGCTTAAAATATTTTTTTCAATCTAGTGATCAAGTTTGGCACGACAGTGCTGAATCACCCTGTATAATGAAAACAATATTTTCTTAATATAAAAAAAGTACTCTTAATCCAACTACATTATTTCTTCGTCCAAGAATACTATAGTTGGTTTAATATATTTCTTATCTTAAGAAAATATTGTTTTCGTTATATATAAAACAAGGTTTACTTGGCTCAAGTAAACCTTTCTACCTGTGCATTTACAAGATAAATAAATAAAAACAATTAAACCCACATAAATATTTTTACCCCTAAAGGGAGGACTACACGTTTTTTTTTAATGTAGCCATTTCTAGTTTTGTTGAACAATGGTTTGATATATATAGGTACAACTGTACCAATTTTCATGTTATCACAAAGTGCAAGGTTAAAGTCCTTAAATAATATCCGGACTAATAACGACTGATTACTGTATAATATGACAGTATCGTAAAATAAGTTTTTTTTTATTAAATTGCTATAAAACATCAATGAACGCATAAATTTTAAGTGTATTCCATTAAATTGACCCCTCATAAAATGTAGTTAAAATAATTGCTTTCACATATATAATCTAAATATAGATATCAACCTTTAGCGATTTTAGTCACCCTGGTGTAAAATTAAATTAAACTAGAAACAACACTAAAATACTACGCGTTATTTTAGTATTTTAATTTACTGGTATTGATTATGATTATATTTTCAGAATATCGAAAAATGTACAGTACTGACAACAAAGAGTACTGTCAGGACTAAAAAATATTTTGCATGACGGAAAAATAAAATGAATGATAAAAAAGCTTAAAGGACTTTTACACGGAAACATGAGAACGATACAAAGTAGTTTTCGAGTATCATTGTGAGAAAAACTTGTGGATTTTTGAAATACGGAGGTATTTATATATAGGGTGTTGAAAAAAGATGGATACACCTGTGTAAGTCCTCAAGGAATTATCAGGAAAAACGATCCGAAAAAATGTTAGCAGTTTTTCCCAACTATCACATGGCGATGCCATTTGGAAAAGATCTGCCTCCCGGGGGGAATGCTCTTCCTAATGGCGGTGTCAAAAAAACAATTGAATGTCAAATTTCAGAAATATATTGAAATATAACATTTTTTTAAATGGAACACCCTGTATATTATTATTGAATTTTGTAGCTGAGGATGTTCTCTTTATAAAAGTGTAATACATGCATGATGGTAAAATTGATAGAAAACAAGTTATAACAAGTATAAAATCAATAGAAAATATCGAAAAATAGTGTGCTATGAAGATTTAATAAAATACAAACAAATGATAAAAAAATTTAAAACAATAATTTCAGATATTTGTTCCTTATTTCGCAGATTTTTAACATTTTTGAGCATTATTCATAAAAAAATATAATTAATTATAATAAATAATTTTTTTCGTTATCAGTTAAAATCAAAAACGTTTAAAATTTGCGAACAAATGACATAAAAACCTTAAACTATTGTTTTAAATGCTATATAATCATTTGTTCTCAATTTATTAAAACTTCATAGCACACTGATTTTCGATATTTTCTATTAATTTTATACTTGTTATAACTTGTTTTCTATCAATTTTACCATCATACATGTATTACACTTTTATAAAGAGAACATCCTCAGCTACAAGATTCTATAATAATATACAGGGTGTTCCATTTAAAAAAATGTTATATTTCAATATATTTCTGAAATTTGACATTCAATTGTTTTTTTGACACCGCCATTATTCATCCCGGAAAAAATACTGATACTTTGTCCATTTAACCGATCTTCTAGCTCCAATAATAACAAAGTTAGCAATGATCACTCGGTTCCCGCGAACACCCTGTATAGCAGACTAGACTCTGACTAAGATTTGATCGATTTTTTGTCATGAACTGTTCATTAAATATTACAAAACCAATTTTAAATAAAACTAGAGCTTTTACAAGTTTTACTAGTAAATAAATTAAATTGTCATAAATATTAAAACATAATATGTAAAACTTGAAACTCTTGTAAGCGGAGTAATATCACTATCAGAAATAAGTACTCAAAATAAGTCTTCAAAAAAGAAGTAGGGAAGAGTGGGGTAGTTACGAAAGCAGGACAATCATGAACCCAGTGGTTTCGGTGTGTTAGTACAGTACTGGCAACAAAGGGCACTATCAGGACTAAAAATATTTTGCATGACAGAAAAATAAAATGAATGATAAAAAAGCTTTAAGGACTTTTACACGGAAACATGAGAACGATACAAAGTATTTCTCGAGTATTATTGTGAGAAAAACTTGTGAATTTCTGAAATACCGAGGTATTTATATACCTATGTATATAGGGTGTTGAAAAAAGATGGATACACCTGCATTCAAGGAGGAATTATCAGGAAAAATGATCCAGACAAAAATATTAGCATTTTTTTCCAGCTATCACATGGCGATGCCAGTTCTGGGGAAGGATCTGCCTCCCGGGGGGAACGCTCTCCCTTTCGTATTTTTCGAATAGATATCCCCTATTTTTATAACAAATTTCGATTCCCTGGTCCAAAATATTCGGGAAACCGTTATATATTTTTTGCCACTCCCCCCCCCCCCCCGCACTTTTTGTAAATACACTATGTAATTTTCTCGCAAATATTGATTTTTCCCCCAAAAACTTCCGAAAATCATCAGAGATCCCCGGTTGGAAATCACATAACAACAAATTCCAATGTCTGGAAAAATTTCCCCCTCACACAGAAACCGTGGGATCAACTTCCATTTGATCGATTTTTTGTCATGGACTGTTCATTAAATATTACAAACCCAATTTTAAATAAAACTAGAGTTTATACAAGTTTTGCTAGTAAATAAATCAAATTGTAATAATAGTACAGGCAATGAATGGAATGAAAAAGAACAAATTAGGAGTGCGATGAAATTTGGTACCAATGTAGCATACATTAAAGTACGTCTGTACACAAAAGTCCCCATCTATAGGCCTTGTGGAAAATTTTTTAGAGCCGTTTGAAGTTTAATTTTGTTATTCTTGAATAACTTCAAGACAAATAAAGATACGGAGGCGTGCCTTATATCAAAATTTTCAAAAATGTTTGCATTTCAACAATATTTCAGAATTTATTCCGATGTGTGCACCTAAATTGCTGAAAAGTTGCCGTGAATCCAGAAATTAGACGCGTTTAATTAAAAAAATATGTTTAAATGGATTTTTGAGCTCCTAAAACTGATAATAGAAATAAATGACCTGTATGAAAGTTATAGAGAATAAAATTTTACATATTTTTATGTAAACTGCAATATTCAAAGTGTGAATATTTATTAGATATTTCTTTTTTTAGGTAGTCGAAAAAACAAAATTAATTTAAAAAATCATATAAATAGTATGCTATGAAAATTAGTATTACATTGAAAATAACACGATATTATAGAAAATTTATGAAAATAAAGGTAAATTATAATTCCAATACTTCCATAAGACTTTAAATAACATATTATGATTACAATGTACTGAGGTGTACATTGTAGCCCCTCGATTGAATATTATTGTATGATTTAATAGTTTTAAATATGAATCTTCAAGATATTTGATTTTATCTTTAAAATACGGATATTAGAGTAGAACAAAATCAGAGTGCCGTAAAATTGTGCATATATGTAGTACTTATATTACTTTACATGTGTGAAAAAGACCTCACGAATTGGGTATGTGGAAAAAAAATTATAGTGATTTTAATGACGATTTGTTAAATTACAATATATCATAATGTAACTTATTATTACCCGTTTTTTATCTGAATATTTACATACTATGTATCTGTGTATAACATACACATTATGAACACTTAAATTATGATTATTTAGATATACATTTTTCTTTTTTAAATCAAACGATTTTCAAGACATAAATTTATTTGTTTAATTCGATTGTATAAAAATATATCATATCATGTATTTTGTACCTGTTTGTAGATATGCTTATAACTTTTCTTTCGATGTATCAATAAATGGGGACTTTCATACAGACGTGGGAGATATATTAGTGAGTGCATCTGAAAAAGTCCTCAAACATTGGAGCCATAGGAAAAAAGTTACAGTTGTTTTATAACTACATTGTGGTAAATTATGATCTATATAACTTATTTACAGTAAATTTATTTATATAGGTAATTTTACCAAAAAATTAGATCTGATTTTGATTTCTATTTGACTAATGTATCGTTCATATTGAAAGCAGTAATCATTTTTTTTAATTTCCATCGGGACTCTCCATAAAACATTCTTTAGTTTTTAAAAATAAATAATTTTACAATTTGTTCAGAATTTTGAGACTTTTATACATAAGAGGTATAATATATCTATTTCTTTTTTAAATATTCGAAAGTATCACAAACATAATTAATAATGAATAGCATATTTTATGGATTCTCGATGAGAATTTTTTGGAATTGGTCACTTCTATATATATGAAATATATTTATTTATTTATATATTTTTTAACTAAAGAATGTTTTATGGAGAGTCACGATAGAAAATAAAAAAAAATGATTACTGCTTTCAATATGAACGATACATTAGTCAAATAGAAATCAATATCAGTTCTAATTTTTTGGTAAAATTACCTATATAAATAAATTTACTGTAAATAAGTTATATAGATCATAATTTACCACAATGTAGTTATAAAACAACTGTAACTTTTTTCCTATGGCTCCAATGTTTGAGGACTTTTTCAGATGCACTCACTAATATATCTCCCACGTCTGTATGAAAGTCCCCATTTATTGATACATCGAAAGAAAAGTTATAAGCATATCTACAAACAGGTACAAAATATAATGATATGATATATTTTTATACAATCGAATTAAACAAATAAATTTATGTCTTGAAAATCGTTTGATTTAAAAAAGAAAAATGTATATCTAAATAATCATAATTTAAGTGTTCATAATGTGTATGTTATACACAGATACATAGTATGTAAATATTCAGATAAAAAACGGGTAATAATAAGTTACATTATGATATATTGTAATTTAACAAATCGTCATTAAAATCACTATAATTTTTTTTCCACATACCCAATTCGTGAGGACTTTTTCACACATGTAAAGTAATATAAGTACTACATATATGCACAATTTTACGGCACTCTGATTTTGTTCTACTCTAATATCCGTATTTTAAAGATAAAATCAAATATCTTGAAGATTCATATTTAAAACTATTAAATCATACAATAATATTCAATCGAGGGGCTACAATGTACACCTCAGTACATTGTAATCATAATATGTTATTTAAAGTCTTATGGAAGTATTGGAATTATAATTTACCTTTATTTTCATAAATTTTCTATAATATCGTGTTATTTTCAATGTAATACTAATTTTCATAGCATACTATTTATATGATTTTTTAAATTAATTTTGTTTTTTCGACTACCTAAAAAAAGAAATATCTAATAAATATTCACACTTTGAATATTTCAGTTTACATAAAAATATGTAAAATTTTATTCTCTATAACTTTCATACAGGTCATTTATTTCTATTATCAGTTTTAGGAGCTCAAAAATCCATTTAAACATATTTTTTTAATTAAACGCGCCTAATTTCTGGATTCACGGCAACTTTTCAGCAATTTAGGTGCACACATCGGAATAAATTCTGAAATATTGTTGAAATGCAAACATTTTTGAAAATTTTAATATAAGGCACGCCTCCGTATCTTTATTTGTCTTGAAGTTATTCAAGAATATCAAAATTAAACTTCAAACGGCTCTAAAAAATTTTCCACAAGGCCTATAGATGGGGACTTTTGTGTACAGACGTACTTTAATGTATGCTACATTGGTACCGAATTTCATCGCACTCCTAATTTGTTCCAAGAACAGGGCAATTATTCCATTCATTGCCTGTACTATAAATATTAAAACATAATATGTAAAACTCGAAACTCTTGTAAGCGGAGTAATATCACTATCAGAAATAAGTACTCAAAATAAGTCTTCAAAAATGAAGTAGGGAAGAGTGGGGTAGTTACGACAGCAGGGCAATCATGAACCCTGTGGTTTCGGTGTGTTAGAAAAGGAAAGCTAATGTTCTATCTACACTTTCTGACAGTTAGCCCTACGTCTAATATCGCGCCGTAAACGTCAGTATAGATCACGCTCAAGTAAGTTTAAAAAATACTTATAATGCATTCTAATGTTGTAACTCAAAACGATTAAATCTTCACTTTTACATAATGTAATTAGCAACAGAATACCTACATATATGTATAATAATAACCTTAATTACCTATTTAAAAATATTGAAGTTAATAGTACAAACATTGGCGCTGATTTTATCAAATAATAATGACACTTGCCTATCTACTATCTACAGACCGGATTATTTGTTGTTCCTAGTAATTTCAATTTTTTCAAATCGTGAGGGATATAATAGACAACTACCTCTCCGATACTAGACATAACCCCAACTATCGGTATATACAGATAAAAAATTAGCTTTCCTCTTTTAACATATTGAAACCAATAAATTCGCGACTACCCCGCGTTCATGATTACCCCACTTTTCCCTACATGTACCTTGCTTACAATCTTCCATGGTACTATACCTACTCAAAATTCAAACTAACGTAAGGGAATGCTACCTAAGATAACATATGCTCTCAGAAACCAATTTCCCTTTCATAAGAGCTATCGACATGGATGTACTTTCTGAAATATACGACTTTCGGATACATCTGAGAACGATTTATGATTAGTTTTAGCTTACAACATTATCAATACAGTGGATTGTAGAACATGCTTTGTCATTTACAAAACAAAGTAGAGTAAGCTGTATGTAAGTAATGCTATGGTTTTTACTTTATTTTGCCTTGTACGATTATTGTAAACCTGCCCCATATTTCACGCCCTGTCACATAAGATAAGTTGTTTTCGAGTTAGAAATGCATGAACGGACGGAGAGACAGACAGACATTGATATTTATAATATATATGGATGAAACTGCATTCATAACTCAAAAATAATATTTTTGTGGGTTGATATGCATAACAGTGTCCATTTATCATATTATGTAAAAAAAAATATAGAATTTTTATGACACCAAGAAAATTATGTTGTGATCACGTCCACGAGATGAGAACTAAGATGAAATCAATACTAGATCATCGGTTATAAAATTCGAAACCAGATGAGAATAGTCTGAGTGGCAGGCGGCAAACACACAAAAAATACTGTATTGGACCAAGAAAATCTTGTTTTGTATACATATAACGAAAACAATATTTTCTTAATATAAGAAAAGTACTCTTAATTCAACTACATTATTTCTTCGTCTAAGAATACTATAGTTGGTTTAAGAATATATTTCTTATCTTAAGAAAATATTGTTTTCGTTATACAGGTTGAGGCAGTAACTATTACCACCTTAAATATCTTCGAATCTATAAGGCCCAGAGAAAAATTAGTGTAACCAAAATTGTAAGGTACGAAGGGGGCTATCATATAGCGATAATAATTTTTGTCCAGGGGGAGGCGCTTCGGAGATATCAAGGTCATCTTAATTTTTTTAAATTGATTCGGTAAATTTTTTTTCCAAAATATGATAGAGGAACTGAAAACAAGTTCAGAACTCATCACACAAGATCATTGAACAAGATTTAAAATTAAGAAAAAACGATTAAAAAATACATTTTTTTATTAAATGAAATTTACATTTAAAGATGTTCGAAGTGGTGGCCATCACTATCGATGTAACACTGTCAAATTTCATTTAATAAAAAAAAAATCTTTTTTAATCGTTTTTTCTTCCTTTAAATCTTGTTCAATCATGTTGTGTGATGAGTTCTGAACTTGTTTTCAGCTCCTCTATCATATGTTATTTATTAACACTTCGAACATCTTCTTTAAATGTATATTTCATTTAATAAAAAAATGTATTTTTAACCGTTTTTTCTTAATTTTAAATCTTGTTCAATGATCTTGTGTGATGAGTTCTGAA
Source organism: Sialis lutaria (assembly GCA_949319165.1). Classification (NCBI taxonomy): domain Eukaryota; kingdom Metazoa; phylum Arthropoda; class Insecta; order Megaloptera; family Sialidae; genus Sialis; species Sialis lutaria. The sequence continues at coordinate 8,062,727 of OX439243.1, read as the reverse complement.
CTTGTATTCAGTTCCTCTATCATATTTTGGAAAAAAATGTACCGAATCTATTTAAAAAAATGAAGATGACCTTGATATCTCCGAAGCGCCTCCCTCTGGACAAAAATTATTATCGCTATATGATAGCCCCCTTCGTACCGTACAATTTTGTTAACACTAATTTTTCTCTGAGCCTTATAGATTCGAAGATATTTAAGGTGGTAATAGTTACTGCCTCACCCTGTATACAAAACAAGGTTTACTTGGCTCAAGTAAACCTTTCTACATGTGTATGACGTCATTGAATAATATCCCTCTATAACTTCTTTTGTGGGTTAATTATGCTTAGTCTACCATTTTTTTCCTCTGTGAAATTTTTTGTAATTGCGGATTTCCCTCTCTCAGCGATGTTATATTGCCAGAGAGTTGTGACAACGATTTCCGCGCGTCGAACTGGAAAATCGGATACATTTTGTCCGGAAAGGTAATTATTGGGTTTAAGTCATTTTCACTTCAATTCTGAAAAATCAGCTGATTATCAAAACATTTTTAGAAGTTATTATTTTGACAGGTTTAAGGTGGTAAACACCTAACTAACTAAAGTTACCAAAAATTTTAGCGGACACATTTTTTCTTGCACATTTATCAAATTATTTTACTCCTACACTTTGAAATAAACCTATATCTATAAATTTTGTATACAACGCCAGATGCAAGTGTTTCGGTAAAAAATAGAGGCGAGAATCTGAGATTACAAAAATTTTCGTAGAGGAAAAATGTGGTAGACTATAGACTAGGCATAACTAATTGTAAGCCACATATAAGAATTTATAGAGGGATATTAATCAATGACATCATATGTCGTCTGGCCCCCTAGACTATTTATCTATATCTATAAAAGAGTTTGTCCTTAACCACTCACTCACTCATATATCAACGTACAGCCCAAACCCCTGGATCTAGAAACGTGAAATTTCGTAGGTACCTTCCTTTTATGATGTAAGCACCCACTAAGAAAGGATTTTTCAAAATTTAACCCCGTAGGGGTTAAAATAGGGTGTCAAAGTTTATATAAAAATTTTGTTTGTTCGCATTTAATTGAAACTTATCGAACATACTCTACAATATAAATAATTAAACAATTATTTCAACATTTCCCAAAATTTAACCCCTTAGGTGTTAGGGGGTGGAAAAATTTAATAATATTTTTTTTTTGTATTCACCGAATGAAACATGACACAAGTAGGTACTCTACAAGACAAATATCAGTTACGAAAATTCAATCCCTATGGGAATGGGCGGGGAGGTAAAATTTTGATATATTTATCTTCATAATTGTTCATGATATTAAATTAAATTCGGACAAATTAATATTCAATTAAAAATGAAAGTGCGATATTCAAACCCTAATAGCATGGGACAGGGACGAGCATGGATTTAGATATGTTTATCTGCATACCTGCTTTACTTATAAAGGTAAATTCGGGCAAAATAGTCATCTATTTAAATAAAAAAATTCGATATTCAACCCCTAATGCGAAGGTAGACAGGGGGTTAGTTTTTACAATTTTTAACTAAGTTCCGAAATATTTACGTTTTTTTATAGGTAATGAAAAAAAATCAATATATATAAATGTAATATGTCATCCTCAATCACATATGGAGGGTTCAAAGTTTACGCGAGCGAAGCCGCGGGATTCCGCTAGTATTTATATATAAATAGACATCAATTTAGTTCGTCCTCATATCGTATGAAGTCCTAATTGGTATTAAATCTATAATCATTTGAATAGGTTTTTAAAATTAAATTACAGTAAAAAAAATTCACTCCACAAGTGCTTCGACTTCCAAAGAAGTCCTCAGGAATCTAAAAATACTAGACTCGAAGTACGTGTCAAGTTTTATAATGATTTAAGGTATTTATATTGAATTATAAGTGATTAAAGAACCACAGCTTTTCCATTTTCTGTAGTAGTAAATAAATAAAAATTACATAAACAAGCAACCTAATTTTATTTTAAGTATTATCGATCAAAAACCCATTGTCATGGCCGGAACAAAACGCAATTAAGAACGTTGGAGCGATATCGGGCGTAATGAAATTCACAAAGTTGTTAGAGAATTTGAAAGGAAGTGAAGTGGTACCGGAAGTAATTGGATCTAGCATAATCTAGCGCCGCGAAACTAGCGCAGGAAATGAAGGTGCGTGCGGCACTTGACCGGATACGCAACTTGAGCTACATGTCACATCCGTAGATGATTTACTGCGCGTATAGTAACAGATTATCAACAACTGGAACATCCCGATACAATACTGGATTCGATATTTGTTTAATGTCAAGTTTTCTGGTGCGTGTAATTGAAATTGTAGTATTCACACTGTAAATCTATTCTGGAGTTTGTCTCTTTTTAAAAGCTTTTATTTAACTTCACTTGTTTGTTAGTTTGTTAGTTAGTTAGATCAAATTTTGCAATCAAAATTTCGACTAGTTCTAATTAAGATAGAGCTTTGAAATTTTGTATACATATATGAGTCCGGTGACAATGCAATATAGTATATCTAATATCGTTCTAAATCCAATATGGCGGATGTTCCAAGATGGCGGATTACCTTTTTCTTTATGATCATCTTCATATGGGTATCAAATGAAAGGGTTTGATGAGTAGAATACAAATAGCTATGTGACGTCATTCTAAATCCAATATGGCGGACGCCCCAAGATGGCGATTTACCTTTTTCTACATAATCCTCTTGATATGGGTATCAAATGAAAGGGTTTGACGAGTAAAATACAATTAGCTATGTGACGTCATTCTCAATCCAATATGGCGGGCGCCCCAAGATGGCGGATTACATTTCTCTCTTAGGCGGCCCATAGACGATCAATTTTATTGTGCAATATCACGGATTGTCCAATATTATTGACCGTTTAGGAATCATATTGAAGATTGCACAATGCTTTTAGAAAAGTTTGAGCGAGTTTAAATTTTATTGCGCCATATTATTTCATTGCGTCGTCTGTAGGGCTTATTGTACAATATTTTTTAGTCTACTGTTCGGAGCAGCCCCGTACGCACGCACGAATATTTATAAATTTATTTTAAAAGACGTTAATGAGTGTACACTGGCTTTCTTTCGTTTTTTTTTGTTTTGCCAGAAAAATTATCAGCATAACTGCAGCCAAATCTTCATTATCACACATGTTGCTCCGACGAAAATATTGACGCGAATAATTCAAGATTCAATATTATTGAACGTGTAGGCGTAAGGTATATTTCAATAAAATTGTGCAACAATAATATTGCACAGTTATATTGTAGGTGTATGGGGGGCCTTAACCATCTTGATATGGGTATCAAATAAAAGGGTTAGATAAGTAAAATACGATTAGTTATGTGACGTCATTCTAAATACAATATGGCAGACGCCCCAAGATGGCGGATTACCTTTTTCTTTATAACTATATTGATATGGGTATCAAATAAAAGGGTTTGATAAGTAGAATACGATTAGCTATGTGACGTCATTCTAAATACAATATGGCAGACGCCCTAGGATGGCAGATAACTTTTTTCTTTATAACTATCTTGGTATGGGTATCAAATGAAATAGTTTGTTGGGCTTTTCCTGTTAGTATGTTAGTTAGTTAGTCAATCAGTAACTAAAAATTTAACAAGTGAAGTTAAATAAAAGCTTTTAAAAATAAAATTAAAAAAAAATATACTTTTTAAAAACAAGCTACTCTATAAACTTTTAAAAAACATCCTTTTAAAAAAATGTCATTCGTTAGAAAATCCTGTATTAAAAATAAAATTATATAAAAAAATACTTTTTAAAAACAAGCTTTTATTAAAAATGCACTAAAAAGTAAAAAATAAATTTTCAGCTATCACAAAAAATTCAGGTTTTTATGACTAAAACCAATAAAAGCGCGGGGCGCTATAAAGACAAATGTATGAATAAAAATTCTTATGCAGAATAAGAAATGAAATATAAATTGATATAAGATAACAGTAGAAAATTTGCACATTAATGTAATTAATTTAATTAATTAAAAACTATATATTTACCTTCATTTTATTGGTTTTAGTCATAAAAACCTGAATTTTTTGTGATAGCTGAAAATTTAATTTTTAATAAAAGCTTGTTTTTAAAAAGTATTTTTTTATATAATTTTATTTTTAATACAGGATTTTCTAACGAAGGACATTTTTTTAAAAGGATGTTTTTTAAAAGTTTATAGAGTAGCGATCTTTTTTGTAAAATGTTTTAGACAAAAATGTACAATTGAGAGACAATATAGGGTGGTTCTGCGGGGAACGGTATGGGTAAGCACCTATGAAGGCAAGGTGGGTCTCTCAGGAGCATGCAAAATCACGTAAATGCGTCTCTTTATCTTTTTTTCACACACTTTTTAATTAAAAAACGTAGTTCCTGATCATTCTGAAAATGTACAGATATCTTTGTAAATGAATAAAGAATGTATGCTCAAATTTTCATTAGATTCTCTCTGTCACATCACTTGAAAAAGTCCTGTCATGTCTCAAAATTATGCAGTTTTCATAAGAATGCATGTAAATTTGTTTATTTAATATCTCTTAAATTAGTCTCCAAATGACCTTAAAATTTTACAAAGATTTTTAATACATAAATGTCTTGTTATTTTCAAAGTTTCATCGAAATCTCTCTGTTATTTTTCTATGGTGTCAACCTTCTTAACAAGGGACCATTGGCGTAGCGAGAGATCACTGCACCCCTAGCGAAACCTGAAAATAGCACCCCCCCCTGTTGTAATCTCCACCTTCCTCTTACACACGATTTTAATAATATTGAAATGGAACCGTCCTCAAGCCAGACCTAACCAACCAACCAAGTTTTATCAATATCGGTTCTGTGGTTCATAAGTTATGCGTGTTACAAGGATTCAGAGGACAAATGCACACATGGAGACACAGACATAGAACGAAAAGTGTTTGTCTTGGCCTGAAACGGAAAGATCATGTTAAAATTTTGAAATCGTAGATCAATTTTTTTCTCATTTTAAAACGATCACAAAGCTTCTCGTATCTTCAATATTGTGAAGAAGTAAAATTGCACATAATATGAAATATATTTAATGATATTGATTAATAAAATAAGAAAATACGGGTATGAGTGACTCTAAATTTACCTCAGTCACTATAAATGTATATATCTTTTATCGACGATATATGTGTCTTGTATCTTTTATATGTTATACATATATCGAATATAAAGAATAAAGGTAGATGAAACAATCTGTCAACATTGTCACCAAAAACACTACAAATATTTATACACATCAACGCACATGTATCCTTTAACGGGAAAGACAAATGTGTTGTGTTCCTGAAGAGACATTCAGTCCATTTCTGATAGATTTCTTTTGTATAGATATATTTTTTGCTTTGGAATATATGTTTTTCATACGGAGGTATAAAATAAGATTTAAAGAAGATAGATTTTGTAAAGTACAACATCTTTCGTATAGGGTAAATATGGAGAAAATATTGTTATATATTGACATCAAGATTGGATTTTTAAAAGCCCACAGGAAAAAAATATACATAGGTACTTTTGATTTGGTATTTTCTATATTTGTAAATTTGATTATGTCTTCCTTTTAGATTTATTATATTTCTGTAATCGTTTTGATAAATATAATGTATAATGTATGTACCTAATATTTGATATTTGTACCCTACAAAACATGAAAAATAAATTCTTCCGTTTTTTATGACGTTCATATTAGCTTAAGTTTATTATCATTGATTTCTATTGTTTTTTTTTTTAAATACACTTTATTTATTATTATTTTTTAAATTGCCATTTTTTATTATCAGCTTTCATGATACTACCAATCAAAAAATATATTTTTTCACAAATTGACCGCCATTTTTGATTTTGTATTGATAGGAAAAACATAGTTAGAAAATAGAAATAATAAATATTATTTATGTTTAAAAAATTCAGTGATAGTTCTAAATTTTCATATTTACTATAAATGTATCAGCTCTTGAAATCACATTAAATCTATAAAAACATTAAATTTTCATTTTGATAGGGGGAGGGGGGGGGGTAGTAAAGACTCCACGCCAGCAATTCTTAACTCATTAGTTCCCGACTTTTAATTTCATCGAATTTTTTGATCTAGTTCTCAATTTTTATTGAAAATATGACCAAAAACATAAATTTAATACAAAACATAATAATTATCAATCGCAGAGTAGATTATTATCATGAGAACTCAATGTCATATTTATAGGACAGTACTTTTTTTAACGACGATAGTCTGTACCTGGATTTATTTATGAAATTATTGATATTGTTATGCTTTATTTACACTCTCATAAGTAATATTATACCTACATATAGTTTCGTAAATTTAAAAACGTTTTACGAAGTGAAAAAATGTAGGTTAGCTGGAATAATTACCCGGTTACTTTAAACGTGTTATAATTTGTTATTGAATGAACTCTAGGGTTCGTTTTAACAATTATTGTAAGTAGAGAGACTTAAAAAACATATTAGTATGAAAGTCAAATTCACAACGTTATTATATCAGAAAAAAAAAATTGAAAATATGATGTCCTATAAATGGGACACTGGGAAGTAATAGGTTAAGAAAAAAAACGGGCAAGATAGGGTTCCGTAGTCATTCTCACTACGATTTATAAAAAAATAGTTTTTTTTAAATTTTCGTGACTGAAGGGTTAAAATCAAAAAGTCATTTGGCTTTTATTATTGCATTTTAAGAGATCTATCAAATGACACCCCACTTAATGGGGTAAATGAAAAAAATGTGACTTCACTTTTCAATCTATGATAGGGGAGTCCAAAATATTTTTGACAATGTTTGTTATAATTTTCAGTGAAAGTACTAATTAAAAGCTACATTCTGAATTTTTTTCAGATTTTTTGAATCGATAGTTTAGAAAATAGAGGGGGGGGACGCTCTGACAGCGACATTAAAAAGCAAATATTTCGTGACTGAAGGGTTGAAATCAAAAAGTTATCTGACATTTTTTATTGTATTTTAGGAGACCTATTAACTGACACCCCATTCAATGGGGTAAGTGGGAAAAAATGAGAGTTCACTTTTCAGTCTATAGAAGGGGGGTCCAAAATATTTTTGACAATGTTCGTTATAATTTTCAGTGAAAGTATTAATTAAAAGCTACATTCTGGAATTTTTCAGATTTTTTAAATTGATAGTTTAGAAAATAGAGGGGGGGGACGCTTTTTTAACGACTTTGGAGAGCAAATACATCGTGATTAAAGGGTTAAAATCAAAAAGTTCTAATACATTTTTTGTTGCATTTTAGGAGACCTTTCTAATGACACACCACTCAATGGGGTAGGTGATTTTTTTTTAAAAACAATTTTCATTTTATGGAAAGGAGGCCTAAATTTTTTTTTTTTACAAAAATCTTATCATTTCTGTTTTTGGGTCATTAATCTACGACCGTATACCAAATTTCATCTTATTATCTCAAAATTTTTGAAGGCAGACGGAAATGGAGAAACTATAAGGGTTCCTAATTTTCTACGGAACCCTAAAAACTGATTTTACATATTTTTATTAATATTAAATTATAAATGAATTTTGCTGTTTAAATAACAGTAATGAACTCATAAAAATAAACCATTTTATTTACACAAATCAAGTAATTATAACTTCAATTTTCTACATAATAATTTTCAAGTGTAAATATCCAATGGTAATTACGACTTTCAGATTTCTTATATTAATTGGAAACATCAGCAAACTTTTTAAAATAAATGAATGCAAACCAATTTATCAACTTAATGATTCCAAGAGTTCCCTTTGAAAAGAGTTGAGTTTTCTTCTTATTAAAACAAGACTATTTACATTTGATATGATTTAGTTGAAGTAATAATTTACTGACATAAAGATTTCATTTAAAGTTATTTAACAAACAGAAAACTGCTTTGTAAAAGTTGGGATTAAAACTTTTAAATTTAATTTATTTTTAAAATATTGTTATTGGATTTAATAGTTGAGAATGTTCAATTTATAAAAATTTGATACAAGCATGGCGGTAAAATTGATAGAAAACAAGTTATAACAAGTTTAAAATTAATAGATTAAAATATCGCAAAATAGTGGGCTATGCAGATTTAATAAAATATAAATAAATGATAAAACTTTTAAGACAATATTTTCAGGTATGTGTGCCTTATTTCGCAGATGTTTTACGTTTTTGAGTAACCCAACCTACATAATCGAAAAGTATATTATAGCCCAGGCAATAGACTCAAAAAATCAGTCAAACTAAGAAAAAAATCCGACCAAGCTGGATTTTGGTGGAGACTTTTATTTTGATGTCCTAAACATACCCTAAAAAGTCCCCTTAATTTGGATGGCGGGTTTTTATTTTTTAGGGGGTAAATTGTAGCTTATAAAATTCTACACAAAAAAAGTATTTATACTTTTTTCGTATAATCAATACTTTTTAAGTAAACTGTTAACCCAGTCAAGGGTGCAGTGAAGAGTGCCAAAATCCGAATTTTAGGGGCAGGCAATTTTATGGTTGATTATTATAGATTTTGGGGCGTAGAATTCGAAAAAAAGAACCCGAACTAGCGAAAAGTAGTGCAACACCCTTAAAAAAGGGGTTGAAGGGTGAAAACCCCGTTTTCAAGATTTTTTCAATTTTTCTCAAAATCTAAATCGATGACGGGGTGTTTTTATGGTTGATATTTATTGGAGACATTTTGACGAATCGATCGGGACCACAAATATTGAATTTGACAGAAAAATACTCTTTCTAGAGGGTTTAAAAAAACGTAAAAATGTTTATTTCGAGGAAAAAATTTAAAAATTAATAATTTTTGTTCAAATCAAAATTGGTCTCAAATTGTTCCTGAAGTTGTAAAGATTATTGATCAACCATAGTTTTTAAAAATATTAATATTTTAATCAATGAAAATTGATAAAAAAAATTACGTTACCTACCCTTAAACATTAGCGATTTCATTGGTTAAAATATTAATATTTTTAAAAATTATGGATGATCAGTATACCTTTAGAACTTCAGGAACAATTTAAGATCAATTTTGATTTGAACAAAAATTATTAATTTTTAAATTTTTTCCTCGAAATAAACATTTTTACGTTTTTTTAGGGTATGTTTAGGACATCAAAATAAAAGTCTCCACCAAAATCCAGCTTGGTCGGAATTTGTTCTTATTTTTCTTATTATTATTTCCTGGGCTATTATATTTTCATTAAAATAAATTTTATATTACCGTACCTCGTAAATGCAATTTTATTTCAATACTTAACCAAAAATAATACTTTTTGTTATAAAATAAAAAGGGTATTTAATTCCACAAATTTTATTACGCATTGTAAACCGCAATTTTATTAAAAATTCGATGAAATTAGGGACGCTCTATAATGACTTGGAACAGCAAATACATCGTGATCGAAGTGTTAAAATCAGAACGTCCTAGTACATTTTTTGTTGAATTTTAGGAGACCTTCCTAAATGGGGTAAATGAATTTTTTTAATACACTTTTCATTGTATGGAAGGGAAGTCAAAAATATTTTTTAAATCTTATATCAAATTTCATCTTATTATGTCAAAATTTTTCAAGACGGACAGACGAAGTAACTATAAGAATCTCTAGTTTTCTACAGAACTCTAAAAAGGATACATCAATACGTGATGGTCAAGTTTGGGAAGTACTGCTCTAAGCTGTTTGAAAGAGGGTCACCTCCATTAACACCCTTTTTGTTAGACCGTTCTTGTTCAGGATTCTTATCAGATTTTTACGCAGAATTTTATTTCATAAAAATTAAACACTGCCGCATTTACTCAGATAAAAATTCTTGACTGAGAAGGTCAAGTGGAATCGACACTTGATAGATAAACACAAAAGCAAAGAAATACTCATCTATATATCTGTGTATTTCAGTCCAACAACCTCTTCAACTGTTAACAATGTAGTAAGGAGTAGCTCTGACAATGAGATATGAAGAATAAGGTAGCGGCTTCCTTTTCACCTCTTATTGTGTGAGTGACATACACTGACGTGTATGTTTTATAGACGATTCATACATTCGAACCACGTTTAATATGTAAATTTATTAATGTACTGTATTCGGAATTGTTTATAATATTTTAAAGTGTTTCGCCAAATATTTAATATGTCCTGGAAACTTTTGAAGCTTTCTTTGTAAATATTAATGAAGATTTATACTATTTTAATGATATGCAAAGTATTTAATAATTATTAAATACTTTGCATATACTTTTGGTTAAATTAACATCTGACAATGAGATGGAATTAAAATTTGGATTTCTTTGAAATAATACTGTTTGTATTCTACTATACAGGGTGAGTCATATCAGGTGGAACAAACTTAAACAGTTTATTGAGAAAAATATTTCAAGCAAAAAAGTTCATATGAACATGTGTCCGGAAACTCTTCGTGAGGGAGCTGCAGACTCCAAATATTTTGCCTAAAATAAGTTTTTATTTAATACCAGTAGAACCCATTGTGATATATTAATGAAAATTGATACACGGATTAGTATTAATATGTGTTATCGTTTTCCAGTATCAAACAATGATTATTTAGACGAGGGCTGTATGAGGCCTGTAGGCTCTCTGATTTTTATCTAGTATTTTGTTGTTTTTAAGATTATTCCAATATTTGTTACTTTTATAAGATCTATGACACCAGACACACATGATTATACTTTGTTAATTTGCTATAAGATCAACTGTTTACGAGAAATACGATGGTAAAGATAGTTTTGCAGAATTTAACTTAATACAGATGCTTCAAAATACACAAAATAAATTTATATTCTTGTCCTAGGGTTAAAAATAAGAAAAAAAAGTAAATGTAAATATATGTAGCTCCAAAAATGCATCCTTATCAATAGATAACAATTTTTATTTTCGTTTTTATATAGGTCTATGAGGACTTAAATTAAAAGGAATATTTACACCAACTTTTTTTTTATTTTTAGTTCTAGAACAATAATATAAATTTATTTTGTGTAATTTGAAGCATCCGTATTATGTTAAATTCTGCAAAACTATCTTTACCATCGTATTTCTCGTAAACGGTTGATCTTATGATCAATCAACAAAGTATATTTGTATGTATTTTGTGACATGTGACCTTACAAAAGTGCCAAAAATTGGAAAAATATTAAGAACAAAATAATACTAGATAAAAATCAGAGGGCCCACAGGCCCCATACATCCCTGGTCTAAATAATCATTGTTTGATATTAGAAATCGATAACACGTATTAATACTAAACCGGGTATCAATTTTCATTACTATATCACAATGGGTTATCCAGATATTAAATAAAAACTAATTTTTGGCAAAATCTTTGACGGTCTGTAGTTCCCTGACGAAGAGTTTCCGGACGCATGTTTATATGAACTTTTTTGCTTGAAATATTTTTCTCGATCAACTGTTCAAGTTTGTTCCACGTGATATGACTCATCCTGTATATTTTTTATTTTTGAAGTTACACTTCTTTTATAGCGAGTGAACGAAATAGGGTTTGTGTACATTGTGCATATAACTTTAACCGGCTATGTTCACTCGTGTAGATAATAAAAAATGTCTGTTATGATAGTTGGTAAAACAGGATTTTGGTTTTACATTTGTTCGCTAGATGTCACTACTAGTCTCAGCAGTTGTTTTTCAATAACGCTAAAGAAGTAACGCGGGTAAATAAGTACACACTCGCACTTTTATCATATCTTAGTTAGTTATTGATTAGAATGCGCGTATTTTAAAGCACATACAACCAGAAAATTACTTTTGTGCAAAACTTTTATTTTAATGAATATTTATACCCAGAAACGAAAACCACATAAATAGAATGTCTTTCGATTTATACTATTATTTTTAATTATGTACTTCGAACTTTATTCCATTTTTTGTCTGTTTATTCCAACTTGGAACAAAAACTATTGAACCGATTTTGATGCAAGCTTTACTGTTCGAAAGCCTTAGTCTGTAAAATTAGTTTAAATTTACGATACTTGATTTCGGGCAGATCTATTTTTAGGAAAATTTAAAATTAATATTTTCTAATAAAAATGAAAAGGATCATTTTTATTGTTTCGATTTAGATATAATTAAACGAACAAAAATTGTATTATTTCAGCTAAACGCGTACATTTTACTAACAACGTTTACAATATAGTTCATATAATCCAATCAAATTATCAAAAAAATGTAGTTCGTAAGACATGTTCTGTTCTACAGAGTCATTTTTTTAATTCAAATTGTTAGGGGGTATGTTCTCAATACTACATTAAGTTGGCACGGTCTATGACCTTGAGCGTTGTCCGCCATAAGCGCGAAAACTTTAAACGTAATTATCTCGTAAACCGCTCATTCTACGATAAAATGTGTCATAACCTTTCTTATTCATCAGGGTCGAATCTACAATTTTATTGACAGGCCCAATTCTCTATCGTCAGTTGGTGACGAGATATTGTAAAAAAGTACACAAAAAATGATTGTTTGCATTTATTTCGTAAAGAAGCGATTATATTGAATAAAATTAAATGACAATCTTTTAGAACTCTCGATTTGCAATATTTTTGTTATTAAGTGCTATTTTGCAAAACCCATAGTTTAGGTGTTATATCCCGCAAAGCATCGCAAAAACACATTTTTTCATTATAATTCAAAAACTATAATGAAACCTACAAAATGTGTTATGACAAAAGTGCAGATAATAATATTTTACCATTTCCTTGTTTGAAGGAAAAAACATTTTTTTTGTGAACTTTTTTACAATATATCTCGTCACCAACTGATGATAGAGAATTGGGCCTGTGAATAAAATTGTAGATTCGACCCTGATGAATAAGAAAGGTTATGACAAATTTTATCGTAGAATGAGCGGTTTACGAGATAATTACGTTTAAAGTTTTCGTACTTATGGCGGACAACGCTCAAGGTCATAGACTCTGTAGAACAATGCAGACCAAAAATACAAATTGATTGGACTAATACTAAAAAATTACAATTGATATTTTTTAATAAAAATATAAAAAATAAAAAAATGATTTGATTTGGATATAAACGCGGGCGAATCCTTAGTAGAGTAATAAATTTTAAAGTAATTATTCTAAATATGACACGTAAAGTAGTACTTAGAGAATAAATAGCGTTCACTCCAGAGAAACGTTCCAAAATTAAACCTAGCGGGTATAATTGTGTTCATGCAACATAATACAATTGTTGTTAAAATGTAACACTTATAACTTCTTATTTTAAGAGTTCAAGTAATTAAAACATTTCTCAAGTTTTAAACGAGTTCAATTCAAAACCACGGATTATGAATACTTGGGAGATTTCTGAGGAAAAAAGTTTCATGCAAATTTTCATCGTTCTGCAATTGTAAATAATTGAATTATGTATGTTAATAATATTATTAAATTGTTTACAATTAGTCAGAGACGGATTGTGATTAAATAAATTGTGGCAATTATCATGTAAACAACAATTATACAAATGTATATGTCACATAAAACATGGATGGGTAAAATACATTTGAAGGAAGGTTGAGTTAGTTTTAATTTCAGTTTAATTTTAGAAGCTGTCGATTAACTACGTATTTATGTACAATAGGGGGGGGGGGGGGGGAGTGCTAGGCATGACAAAATATTATGTGAGACGAGAACTGGATCAGATACTATCTGACACATTATATTTTATTTAATTGCATTTTTACTTCTAGAATGTTCCGAAAGAAATGGAATTATGGTAATACCGTCGAAAAATGATGTCCAAGACAATAATAGATTCTGATTGTGCATCAAAATGTAAATATTGTTTTTCACATGGTGGCTGTGTGTGTTTGGTTGTTGAATTTTCTTTCGTTCACGATAACTACTATGTAAAAATGTACCGATTTGAATTATTTTTTATAAAAATGTTTTTCTCTGTAAGTAATCTAGTTTAGATCTATTGTTTTAATGCCAATCGGATAAAGGGTTTTGAAAATACCCCCCCCCCCCCTAATAGTTAAATAAAAAATTAAATAATATAATGAGTTTTTTTAGATAGTATATGGATCATTTCCCCCCTCCTACTAAAAAAAACTTATAAAATTTAAATCACAAAAAAATGTTTGGGGGGGGGGGGGATATGATCCAGGCACCAAAAAAAGCAAATGAAAATTTATAGTAAAATTTTTCGTATTAATCAAAAATATTTTAAATATATTAAAAAATAGTATGGAAGTCATTTTAAATACAAAATTCCCAGAAATGTGATTTAGGTTGGGGATGTAATAAAAATGGGAGACACAGGATTGTGACAAAGTATGATTGAGTTTATAGACAGTATTTTAAATGTTGAACAGTTTTTCTTTAACAATTTTCACTAATCGAACTGTTGAGCTGTGATGAAAATTACAATTGAAAAAAAATACATTCGATTCATATAACGACCAAAAAGCTGCTTTAATTGAAATTTAATTCGAATTTTTTTTTGGTAAAAATAGTGCAACGGTGCTAAATTCTTGATCGAATAAACAAAATTATCAACCTGGTTTAGGAGGCTAAAAAAGAAGATTTTTATGATTTTTTTTTTGATAATAATGTTTATAGTCCAGTAAACGAAACAGTAAAATATGCCAAAATCCGAACTTTCAGGGGCAAGCAATATTATGGTTGATTATTATAGATTTGGGTGCGGAGAATTCGAAAAAAATAACCCGGACTGGCGAAAAGTGGTACAACACCCTTAAAAATGGGGTTGAAGTGAAAAACCCCCGTTTCCAAGTGTATTTTCAATTTATCTCAAAATCTAAAGCGACTAGTGATGAGCAAAATCAGTCTTGGTCTTGAGTCTTGGTCTTGGTCTTGTAAAATTTCAAGACCAAGACCAAGACCAAGACTAGAGCAAAAAACCAAGACCAAGACCAAGACCAAGACTCAATGAACAAGACTAAAACCAAGACTAAGAGAACAAGACCAAGAGTCTTGACAAGAGTCTTGGTTTTTTTATCGTAAAAAACAAGCATTACAAAATACTATGGGGGTGGGGGTTATATGGAAAAAAAACATCTTACTTATAAGCTGAGATATTTACGATTTTAATATTATAATTGCGAAAGTGGATCTGTCTCTGTCTGTTTGCTATTTTTTCATTGCTAAACCGCTGAACCGATTTTGATGAAATTTTGCAGGGATATAGCTTACACCCTGAGAAAGGACATAGGCTACTTCGAATCCCAAAAATTCATCCCCTAAGAAATTGCAAGGGGGTGGAAATATTTGTATGGGAAATATTTCACCCCCTGTCACATATTAAGGGTTGTAATTATTTTCATCCGATCCGGCGGCAAAAATACTACGGGAGTGTGGGGTTTTAGGGGGAAAAACAACCTCCTATCTCCCATAGTAACCGAGATATTTACCATTTTGTATAATGATTGTAAACCAAAACAAATAAAAATATATATATTTCACCCCCTTCACATATGAAGGGTTGTAATAAGTTTCATTCGATCTGGTGAGAAAAATACTATGGGGGTGGGGGTTATATGGAAAAAAACAACACCCTATCTTACTTATAAGCCGAGATATTTAAGATTTTAATATTAATGTCTGTTAAACATCAAAATCGGTTCAGCGGTTTAGCAGTGAAAAAATAACAAACAGACAGAGAGCCAGATCCACTTTCGCAATTTTAATATTAAAATCTTAAATATCTCGGCTTATAAGTAAGATAGGGTGTTGTTTTTTTCCATATAACCTCCACCCCCATAGTATTTTTTTCACCAGATCGAATGAAACTTATTACAACCCTTCATATGTAAAGGGGGGTGAAATATATATATTTTCATTTGTTTTGGTTTACAATCATTATACAAAATCGTAAATATCTCGGTTCCTATGAGAGATAGGGGGTTGTTTTCCCCCTTAGAATCCCCCACTCCCGTAGTATTTTTCCCGCCGGATCGAATGAAAATATTTACAACCCTTAATATGTGACAGGGGGTGAAATATTTCCCATACAAATATTTCCACCCCCTTACAATTTCTTAGGGGATGAATTTTTGGGATTCGAAGTAGCCTATGTCCTTTCTCAGGGTGTAAGCTATATCCCTGCCAAATTTCATCAAAATCGGTTCAGCGGCTTAGCAGTGAAAAAATAGCAAACAGACAGAGAGCCAGATCCACTTTCGCATTTATCAATTTATCTCGGCTTATAAATTAGATAAGTTGTTGTTTTTTTTCCTTGGAACCCCCACCCCCATGGTATTTTTCCCGCCAGATCGAATGAAACTTATTACAACCTTTCATATATGAAAGGGGGTGAAATATATATTTTTTCTATTGTTTTGGTTTCCATTCATTTTACAAAATCGTAAATATCTCGGTTCCTATGAGAGATAGGGGGTTGTTTTCCCCCTTAGAATCCCCCACTCCCGTAGTATTTTTCCCGCCGGATCGAATGAAAATAATTACAACCCTTAATATGTGACAGGGGGTGAAATATTTCCTATACAAATATTTCCACCCCCTTGCAATTTCTTAGGGGATGAATTTTTGGGATTCGAAGTATCCTATGTCCTTTCTCAGGGTGTAAGCTATATCCCTGCCAAATTTCATCAAAATCGGTTCAGCGGTTTAGCCGTGAAAAAATAGCCAACAGACAGAGAGCCAGATCCACTTTCGCATTTATGATATTAAAATCTTAAATATCTCGGCTTATGTTAGATAAGTTGTTGTTTTTTTTCCTTATAACCCCCACCCCCATGGTATTTTTCCCGCCAGATCGAATGAAACTTATTACAACCTTTCATATGTGAAAGGGGGTGAAATATATATTTTTTCTATTGTTTTGGTTTCCATTTATTTTACAAAATCGTAAATATCTCGGTTCCTATGAGAGATAGGGGGTTGTTTTCCCCCTTAGAATCCCTCACTCCCGTAGTATTTTTCCCGCCGGATCGAATGAAAATAATTACAACCCTTAATATGTGATAGGGGGTGAAATATTTCCTATACAAATATTTCCACCCCCTTGCAATTTCTTAGGGGATGAATTTTTGGGATTCGAAGTAGCCTATGTCCTTTCTCAGGGTGTAAGCTATATCCCTGCAAAATTTCATCAAAATCGGTTCAGCGGTTATGCAGTGAAAAAATAGCAAACAGACAGAGAGCCAGATCCACTTTCGCATTTATCAATTTATCTCGGCTTATAAATTAGATAAGTTGTTGTTTTTTTTCCTTGGAACCCCCACCCCCATGGTATTTTTCCCGCCAGATCGAATGAAACTTATTACAACCTTTCATATATGAAACGGGTGAAATATATATTTTTTCTATTGTTTTGGTTTCCATTCATTTTACAAAATCGTAAATATCTCGGTTCCTATGAGAGATAGGGGGTTGTTTTCCCCCTTAGAAACCCCCCACTCCCGTAGTATTTTTGCCGCCGGATCGGATGAAAATAATTACAACCCTTAATATGTGACAGGGGGTGAAATATTTCCCATACAAATATTTCCACCCCCTTGCAATTTCTTAGGGGATGAATTTTTGGGATTCGAAGTATCCTATGTCCTTTCTCAGGGTGTAAGCTATATCCCTGCCAAATTTCATCAAAATCGGTTCAGCGGTTTAGCCGAAAAAAATAGCATTTTTTACGATAAAAAAAAACAAGACTCTTGTCAAGACTCTTGACAAGACCAAGACCAAGACCAAGACATTTATACAAGACCAAGACCAAGACCAAGACATCTTCTAAAAACCAAGACCAAGACCAAGACCAAGACTCAATGAACAAGACTAAAACCAAGACTTGTCTTGGTCTTGGTCTTGGTTTGCTCATCACTAAAAGCGACAATGGGGTATTTTTATGGATGATTTTTGTTGAGGAAACTGAGACGAATCGATTGAAACCACATATACTGAAATTTATTTAAAAAAAATACTCCTTTTAAAAGGTTTAATATAGGTAAAAATGCTTTTTTTTTATGAAAATAGTTTAAAAATTAATAACTTTGGTTACAATAATTCAAATGACTTGAAATTGGTCTCAAATTGTTCCTGAAATTCCAAAGAATAATGATCAACTATAATTTAAAAAAATATTATTTGTTTAACCAATGAAAATTGCTCATTTTTAAGGGTAAGCGTCATAAATTGTTGGAAAACTGCCTTTTTACTAAATTTTCAATAAAAACATAAGGGTTGAATATTTTTTAGTAAAACCAACGGGGATTTCTTCGATTTGTACATATAAACAAAATGAGCCCCTCCCAAAAAATATTCCGTTACTAGAACGGATGCAACTGCACATTAAAATGCACCGAATTTTTGTTACATAAAATTTAAAAAAAAAAAAAATCATTTTTTCAAATAAAATTCTAAATTATGATTTAAACATACTCATTATTAAAATGCACAATTTTAATAATACGTACTAGGGTGGTCCTTATTTATAGGTGAAGGAAATTTTTTTGGATATTTTAAACTCCGTACCCCCCAAATTTGTTCGTTATCATGAGACTTGAATTCCTGTAAAATTTGGTCATGATCAACCAACCCCTTCCCGTGCCGACTTGGGGTTGAAAAAAGTTCAAATAGGGTTGTTTTATTATTTTTTGCGTTTAATTAAAAAAATAAAGCAATTAGCATAAATATGTATATAACATTTATTGTAGAGCGTAAAATTGTCTATAAAAAATGTTCTCATAGTGTATCACGAATATCTATTATTTTCCATGAAAAATAATAAATTTTATTTGAAAAAAGTTATTTGTTGATGGTAACGTAAATATATGATATGAATGGTAATCCAGTTAAAGAAGCATTTTGACATGAAATTTTAAGGGACAAGCAATGTTATTGTTGATTATTATAGATTCTGGTGCGGAGAATTTGAAAAAAATAACACGGACTAGAAAAAAGTTGTGCAACACCCTTAAAAATGGGGTTGAAGGGTGAAATCCCATTTCCACGTGTATTTTCAATTTATTTCAAAATCTAAAGCAACAATAGTGTATTTTTATGGTTGACATTTCTTGGGGACACTGAGATGAATCGATTGAGACCATATGTACTGAATTTGACCCAAAATTACCCCTTCTAAAATATTTAATATAGGTAAAAATGGTTATTTTTGGTGAAAATAGTTTAAAAATTAATAACTTCTGTTAAATTCATCCAAATAACTCGAAATTGGCCTCAAATTGTTCCTGAAATTCCAAAGAATTATGATCAACTATAATTTTAAAAAATATTAATAGTTTAAACAATGAAAATTGTTAATATTTAAAGGTAAGCGACGTAAATTTTTGGATTATTGTCATTTTACTAAAATTTAATTAAAAACATAAGAGTTAAATATTTTTTTGTAAAATCAACGTGAATATCTTCGATTTGTAGTTACAAACAAATTGAGACACCCCCCCAAAAAAAAATTAATCACTTGAACGGATGTTATTCCACACTAAAATGCACCGCATTTTTGTTGTATGCAATTTAAATAAAATACATTTTTTTAAATAAAACTGTAAATTATGTGCACAATAATATATGCGAAAGTGCATAAAAATATATTATTTTAAATAAAACAAAAAAATTCGGTGAATTTTTGTGTGGAATTGTATCCGTTCAAGTGATTAAATATTTTTTGAGAGGGGCTCATTTTGTTTGTATATACAAATCGAAGATATTCACGTTAGTTTTACAAAAGAAAATATTTAACCCTTATGTTTTTAATTAAGTTTTAGTAAAATGACAATAATCCAAAAATTTACGTCACTTACCCTTAAATATTAACAATTTTCATTGTTTAAACTATTTTTTTAAATTATAGTTGATCATTATTCTTTGGAATTTCAGGGACAATTTGAGGCCAATATCGAGTTATTTGAATGAATTTAACAGAAGTTATTAATTTTTAAACAATTTTCACCAAAAATAACCATTTTTACCTATATTAAACATTTTAGAAGGGGTAATTTTGGGTCAAATTCAGTACATGTGGTCTCAATGGATTCATCTCAGTGTTTCCAAGAAATGTCAACCATAAAAATACACTATTGTTGCTTTAGATTTTGAAATAAATTGAAAATACACGTGGAAATGGGATTTCACCCTTCAACCCCATTTTTAAGGGTGTTGCACTACTTTTTTCTAGTCCGTGTTATTTTTTTCGAATTCTCCGCATCAGAATCTATAATAATCAACAATAACATTGCTTGTCCCTTAAAATTTCTTGTCAAAATGTTTCTTTAACTGGACTACCATTCATATCATACATTTACGTTACCATCAACAAATAACTTTTTTCAAATAAAATTTATTATTTTTCATGGAAAATAATGGATATTCGTGATACACTATGAGAACATTTTTTATAGACAATTTTACGCTCTACAATAAATGTTATATACATATTTATGCTAATTGCTTTATTTTTTTAATTAAACGCAAAAAACAATAAAACAACCCTATTTGAACTTTTTTCAACCCCAAGTCGGCACGGGAAGGGGTTGGTTGATCATGACCAAATTTTACAGGAATTCAAGTATCATGATAACGAACAAATTTGGGGGGTACGGAGTTCAAAATTCAAAAGTTCAAAAATAAGGACCACCCTAATACGTACTCATTTTTATAATATACATATAAATAATAATGAATACAAAATTTGATATATTTTCTCTACTAGTTGCTATTTTTTTTATACAGAAATACTCGAAAAACGCATAAATTTAACTTTATTAATTAATTAAATGTATTTTTATTGCAATAAAACATTAAAAAAACAATGAATTGAGTTTTATTAAAATAGTGCATTGTAATGCCCTTTCGCATGCATTATTATGAAATCATATGAGCCTATATTCATTCATAAACGTATACGTTAAAAATGCATATGAGTATGTTTAAATCATAATTTAGAATTTTATTTGAAAGAATGTAATTTTTTTTAAATTTTATGTAACAAAACTTCGGTGCATTTTAATGTGCAATTGCATCCATTCTAGTAACGGAATATTTTTTGGGAGGGGCTCATTTTGTCTATTTGTACAAAACGAAGATATCCCCGTTGGTTTTACTAAAAAATATTCAACCCTTATGTTTTTATTGACAATTTAGTAAAAAGGCAGTTTTCCAAAAATTTATGACACTTATCCTTAAAAATGAGCAATTTTCATTGGTTAAACAAATAATATTTTTTTAAATTATAGTTGATCATTATTCTTTGGAATTTCAGGAACAATTTGAGACCAATTTCAAGTCATTTGAATGATTGTAACCAAAGTTATTAATTTTTAAACTATTTTCCCCCCAAAAAAGCAATGTTACGTGTTTTAAGCTCTCTAGAAAAGGTAATTTTTGGTAAAATACATTATTTATGATCCTAATCGATTCATCGCAGTGCCCCCAACAAATATCAATCATAAAAATACTCCATCGTCGCTTTAGATTTTGTGTTATATTAAAAAAAACGGTTGGAAATGGGGTTTTCATCTGTTAACCCCATTTTTAAGGATGTTGCACCACTTTTCGCCAGTCCGGGTTATTTTTTCGAATTCTCCAGTTCAAAATCTATAAGAATCAACCATAATATTGCTTGCCCCCTAAATTTTGTGTCAAAATGTTTCCTTTACTGGACTATTAACAAAAATTGAGATTTAAAAAAAATATACATACATATATTGTAAAATAATATCTCGGCCCCCTGATCACCTAGAGACCTCGGGTTTTCGCAAAATGGTAGGTCTGTGGTTTTAGTTTAGCCAATTTTAGAAATTTTTCCGATCATGGCCCCCCGCCTCAAAATTGTTTATATATGGCTTCATGTACCTCGTTGGACTCAGGATTGATTTACGAATCGATTGGCAAGGATATTTTTTGAGTTGTGTCAAGTGGGTTGTACGGCAACACCCACGTGAGGGTTTTGGTAATTTTTTTACTTAAGTGACAAAATTTGCGAATTTTTCATTTTTATCTCTTTACAAACTCTGTAATATTCGATTAATTGTCGAGGACCTATAACAACATACTCATAAAATGAACCTAAAAATAAAGAAGTAAAGCTTAAAAAAATAAAAAAATATTTTTCATATTTTCGAATTCCAATTATTAATTATTTAATTAGTAGAAGGGTAGCACATAGTAGCAATTAAAATTAACACAGATATTAAGCTAAGATATGTAACTTTCTTATAAACTTGATAAAGTAGTCTGATTCTAATGAATTTGTAACTTTATAGCTTAATAACATCAATTATAATTTAAAATTTAACCTATATATTAGTTTTATTCTGGTTTTTATAAATAAACTGATTAAATATTAAATTCATTAAAAATACACAGGTGCATACCCCCAGGGTCACAATCCATGATAAAAGTTACTTTACACTTTTAAAACACGACACTGTTTTTTTTTAAAAACCTCAATTTTAATCCGTGATTTATTGTTGTTGATAAGACGATGCTTTGTTATAGTAGATAGTAGTCAAAACATTCGTTAAAAATATTATAAGGACCGTCACTGAATGTGAGAAACCAATCAGATTAAAAAAATTAAGTCACTTGACTTTCATGACTGACTTCGTCTTCGGTTTTGTCCGCGAATATTGGAAAATCCGCCCATGTGTATCTCTCATCAGAGCGCCTCGTCAACCGAGTTGCCAATATGCGGGAAAAATATAGCCCGCAATTTTGATCTCAAACAAAACAACCAAAAATAATATTAATTTTCATGTATTTCTATTCTATGTGAACCAGAAACATGGTTTAAAAATTGTGTAATACAAACATTTTTAGCACTGCATTTTTGAGAAAAAATATCTTCCGTTTTTATACAATAACATTTATTAAAAATAATGTTTTTACCAATGTTTGAGATTCATTCTTTAGATAACGCACTTTGAACCAAATCGATTGATTTATTAGTTTTTTCTCTATCTTTCCCGAAGATTTTTAGAAAGTACGAAAATGATATTTCCAGAAAAAAATGCTTCAATACCAAAACACATCACCAGCGCGACATTAACTCAGCATGTGTTCTATAACTTCTAAAATACTTGTGATCTGAAACGTTGGGTACATATACTTAAATAGTTTAACTATCGATTAAGCAAAACAAAAAAATTCTAAAATCTTGACCCTATAAACCAGGTTCCCTCAAAACCATAACACATTATAGCAGTGGTCCCCAACCCTATGCCCGCGGGCACCATTGTGCCCGCCGACTGTTTTACGTGTGCCCGTCGCTGACTGAACGATAAGAAAAATTAAATTTTCAATAACATGTTATCTAATTTATTTTTTATTTTTAGTAAGGTAACGGCACTAAAGCTTGACACAGCCCTAAAAGTTGACACTTTCGAAATAAATTTTATCTAATAAGCTTTGTTATGCGTGTATTCGAACGAAAAAATTCTACAAATACACCTAATGCCATCTATGATGAACAGACGAAAACTCTTGATTCGGTAAGCCAAGTATTTAAAAATGATAAATTTCATTGTTACAAATGTGCCGGTATAAACACGTGTTTAAATATTTCTTAACGTTTTGATTTAGAACGCCGCAATTGTCGAGGTAAGTAATTATTATATAAATTTGTTTTTTTTTCGTTATTAATGCATCCTAGATGTCATTGTGATAGCAATGTATCAGATTGTTGATTTAAATAATATCTGTGATGATACGTTTATATTTCTATCTTTTTTTGTTATGTGTCAATTATTAGTTCATAAATATTAAAGAAATCTAATAGTTGACAGAGATTGTCAACCATTAGTGATCATGTTGAATTTACAGTATGAGTAATTTTCAAGCTATTTTGACATGTGTTTGCTTTCTGTTTTGATTTCTTTTAAGAATTCATATTTTTTGTCCATCCTACCTAATAGTAGACATAGTGTCAACTATTAAGTAATCTAAACGTCAATCATTGGTTTTCCAGAATACGAAGCAAGTGTATAAAGAAAAATGCCACCTATAAAAGGACAAATGTTTCGTTATTCAGAAACAGATATGCAGGAAGCTTTAGAAGATTGTAAGCGAGGGGTTCCTACTGCAACTGCTGCAAAAATACACGGTGTGCCCAGAGTAACTCTTTTGTATAAATTTAAGGGTAAGACACCAATCAAACGCCAAATGGGAAGAAATTGTTACTTATCTGAGGAAGTAGAAGCGATGTTGGGAACGTGGGTAAAATGTGTGGCAAAAATGGGCTTCCCCATTACAAAAGACCAACTCCTAGACAGTGTTAAGAAATTAGTTGATGATCTAAAAATAGACACTCCCTTTATTAACGGTCGACCTGGAAAGCGGTGGTACTGTAGCTTTTTAAAACGTCACCCAGATCTGATTATTCGAACTTCGCAAAATTTGACTTCAACCAGAGCTGCGGTAACAAAATCTCAATTAAAAAAGTGGTTTGAAGAAGTACTCTGCTATTTAAACGAAAACAACTTTGATAGTATTTTGAAAGATCCTCACCGCGTCTTCAATATGGACGAGACTGCATTTTTTTTAAATCCTAAAGGTAATAAAGTTCTGGCAGCTAAAGGTGAAAAATCAGTTTACCAACAAGTTAACTCAGATGAAAAAGAATGTCTTACTGTACTTTTCGGAGGCAACGCTGTTGGCGATATTATACCTCCCATGGTTATCTTCAAATACGAGAGAATACCGAGAGAATTGAGTCTGTCAGTACCCGAGTTTTGGGGCATTGGACGTTCTGATAATGGTTGGATGACCGGAGAAACATTTTATGAATATATAACCAATATATTTAATACATGGTTGGAAGAAACAAAGATTCCAAAGCCAGTCATACTTTTTATGGACGGTCATACGTCGCACTTGACCCTTCAAGTGAGCAAATTTTGTTCTGAAAATGGTATTATTTTGGTTGCGCTCTATCCCAACGCCACACATTTACTACAACCTATGGATGTAGCTATTTTTCGGAGCCTAAAGGGTGCGTGGAAAAGTGCAGTCCATCAGTGGCGTGTAGAAAATATAGATTCACCAACTTTGCGAAAAACACACTTTTGCCCTTTGTTGAAAAAAGTGATAACAAATACATTGGTACCCACAATTTTTCAAAACGGTTTTCGCAAGTGTGGGCTTTTTCCATGGAATCCTGATGCTGTTTGCTGTGACGATAAATTAAACAAAACGTCAATTACTGAACATTTAGCACAAAACAAAGAGATCAAAGAACTGGAAGCTGGTATTAACTTCATGGAAAAATATGTTGACAATCGTAAAATTATGGCTTTTAAGAATTGCGACGAGTGGCTTGGAGTGAAAGAAGATTTAGCATTATTTCAATTTTATAAGAACACTGAATCTCTATTAAAACAGAAAAAGATGATCTGGCATCTAAATCAGTAATTGATCAACCCTTACAAGAATCTAGAAATTCTAATGTATCTGTTTTGGAAGATAATGTTCATGAAAGTATACTTGCACGCGTAAATGAAAGTCCGATACAAATTATTTTACCAGATGTTTGTGAATTCATAGACGTCGATCCCAAAACTCCTAATAAGCAGAATGAGAGCAATAATCTTCAAATAATCCAAAATAATGAACAAAATATGGAGAAGAACATAGATATCAGCGTTCCACCAACAAATCCAACCTTACCTTCAACCTCTAATCTTATTCCAAGTCCATTCAAAAGGGCTTTATTTTGGCCTGCGCCAAAACAAAATATGAAAAAAAGAAAAAAAGAGAAAATACCAGCGGTTATATCTTCTATCAAATGGCAGAAATACCATGAAAATAAAGACAATAAGAAAGCTGCTATTGACGAAGAAAAGAAAAGAAGGGCTGAAGAAAGAAAAAAGAAAAAGGAGCTCAACGAAGAAATTAAAAAACAAAAGCTTATAAATAAAACAAATAAGACAAATATAAAAAATATAAAAAAGAAAACAAAAAAGACTGATTATAACAGTGATACAAGTACTGACGAAGAGTGGGTAGATTCAGGTGATAGTATTGATGATATAGAAACTGATAAGGATAGTGAAGAAACTGATAAGGATAATGAAAGATAAATTATAAAGCAAGAAAACAATAATAGTAACTATGAAAAATTACAACAAGGTGATTACATTCAGCGTTCTATAAAACTTCGCCATCGGTAATTCAATAATTCCACAAAACGTCGGCTAGAGGAGCCCTCACCACCACTCCTAAAAGTTGACAGATACATAATAATAATAATAAAAATGGCGCTGTTGGTGAACGAGATCCTATTTATGTAGTTTGTTGGCTTTTTCAATTACATATGTACATAAAAAATACCATACGATGGACTCAGTCAACTATATACATTATGTATTATTTTTTATAATGAAATGTTAAATTAATTGGTATTACGTGTATATTTCACTTTCTTCATTTCTTTCATAAATTTATCCAATAAAATGTTAATTTTCTTTTGCAACTTTGATACTCTAGAACTCTAGACAATTGTTATTCGTTGCTTTAATACTGGATGAAAAATGTATAGATTTCTATCATATGCAAATAATTTATTTTTGTTATTTCCTTTTTTAATCGTTTTCAAATTATCGAATTTTAAATAAAATGTACCTTACACATTTTTTTATACTATTTAATATATTTCAATTTCAACGAAAATTTGTATTGAATTTCATTTTTTTTTCACATTGAGTCACACCAAAACACAAGTTTTGTGTGTAAAATCTACATAGAAGACTTTAACGTCAATTTGTTAATTTAAAATTGGCGCTGAAATATAGCAGTCACAATAGTATTATGGTGGGGGTTGGGGAAAGACGTTCTATAGAACTGTTAGAACATTGTATTATGGAACGGTCGTACTGTGAATGGACGTATTATAGAACGCTGAATATGTATGTCTGTATCATTCAAAAGAGATCAAGAAAAGACTTTGAAGTTATGGCAATGCTGTGCTGTGATAGTACAAAAACAAGTTTTAAGGAAAATGAAACGGATATTAGTACTATTAACGCATCACAAATAGTCAAACTCCTGTCGCCACCACAGATAATTATAACCGGTGACAGGATTAAGTATAAGTTTGACCCACCAATCAATGTGGATGGATAACTTATTATTAACATTACTACCAGAAACGATAACAAAACGTAATAACTTGAAAATTATTCTGTCATCTATTAGCGCCGATAATGTCAATTAATAGTGATTTTTTTTTTGTGCTGTGTCAAACATTAGTTATAAGAGAGAGCATACAAAAATGATTTTTTTAATAAAGTTATAAGTTTATTTCTTTATTTATTTTAATTTTAAGCTGATTTGTAAGAGTGTCTGTAATTATTAACATACCCATTTTGATTATAATTGAATAAATATATTTTCTGCAAAAAATCAAACATATTATTTTTTTTATTGTGTCAAGCTTTAGTGCCGTTACCTTAACTAATTAGAGAATTATTTATTTATTTGAAAAAAAAAATTGTTTATAAATATATCATTTTACATTTATTCGACCAAATTTAATGTATACTGCAATGTACAGCCAGAAAAATATGAAACCATTTACTCTTTTTCTGGCTGTACGCAATTACAAAAATCACTGAGATTAATTCTAAAGATTAATTAAAAATATTTTGTTGATGCGGATTTGTTAGTAAAAAACATTTATGCATATATCAAACATTGCATAAATTCGTTCAACAATAATATAAACAATGATCAAAGTTTTAATAATAACATTTTTTCCAGTCACGGCTTACGTAGGAACTAAGAAATATATGAAAAAATGCCTCTGAACCTTTTTTTAGATTACAAAATGTTCCATCTAAAATTCAGCGAGAGCATATATCTGTCTTTTTTTAGTTTAGGCGTGAGAAACGCCTGAGTGCCTGAATCAAAATCACGATTTTGACGTGGGCACCTTGAAAAAATAAATGGTGCCCGCCGCCCGACCGGTATTCTAGAATGTGCTCTTAGGTACAAAAAGGTTGGGGACCACTGCATTATAGTATACCAGCGCGACACTAACTCACCATATGTTCTATAACTTCTAAAATACTTCGAATTTTGCTCTGAAACTTTGGGAATATATTCTTGAATAGTTTAACTATCGATTAAGCAAAAAAAATTAAATTCGAGAATCTTGACCTTATAAACCAGGTCCCCCCTTAAGTTCTATATTGGACTTATTGTTAGATGTAAAATAACTTTTTGTTAGCTTGTGTCATTTGACAGTACTTTAGATGTTAACAAATTATGTAAATCTTAAATTTATTTTGCATAGAAAATTATGATAATCATAATAACGTCACAAGCCAGACTAATTGCTTAGGTGAACCAGATGTGACCCACGGGCCTGCTTTTGCGAACAGCTGATGTAATTTATAC
This sequence comes from Sialis lutaria, assembly GCA_949319165.1. NCBI lineage: Eukaryota > Metazoa > Arthropoda > Insecta > Megaloptera > Sialidae > Sialis > Sialis lutaria. Next base: position 8,034,328 of record OX439243.1, on the reverse strand, counting down.
ATATACAATTTTCATAGTTACTACTGCAATATGCCACAAAACGTTGATCATTATAAAACAAAGTGTATCGAATTTTGTTAAGCTTAATTTAAAAATAAACATAAGCTTGTATTTATATGCACTTTTTTTAATAATACACCTATCCCCCGATTTACACGGTAGATACGTTTTGCACAAAATCGTGTAAACTGAAATCTTGGATTTTGCTAAGTAAAATCGTGTAAAACGAAAAAAAAAAACAAAAAAAAATGTGCCTGATTCAGTAATTTATCTAACAATAAGTAAAACAAAAGTCAGACATCTTGGAAAACTCAAAATTGTTCTTATTTCATAAAACAACAAACATATGAAAGTAGTATAAGTAGGTATGTAGATATTTAATTTATTTTACATTAGGAACAAAAAATTAAAAAAGATTTAAAAAAAATAAGATTACCGTGATTCCCCTAAATGTACATTTTACAAGCCTGGGAATCCCCTGTTCTTTTAATCAGGTTACAGGTTACACAAAAATGCCATCAAAACTTTGTATAGGTGTATATGGGGCGGAATAAACATTTTTACTAGTTTTTTGAAAATTGTCAATTAATAAATCGTGTATTATTTAATCTTTTTCATTAATAACAAATATACAGCACGAAAAATTAATTATTCAACATTAAACAAATAAATTTAACTTAAAATAAATTATATCTTTTTAAATAAATAGTTTCAACTAAAAATTCAATACTTTGCACTAAAAAATAATACTTCACACTTGACCTAAACTTGGACCTGTCAGATTTAAAAATTACGTATTTTTATGTACCTATTGTAATTTTCTATATTTTTACCTAACGTAAAAACTAACCAATTTCCTTTTGCTCTAATAGTTTTGATATTTTTAATGTGATTTTTGTGATGTTCTATGTTTTAAAACGATTAAATATTCGCCTTATGTATTAAACAATTAAAAAGTACATGTTCGATGTATAAAAGTGCATACTATAAAAATTTTAGTGCAAAGTATTAAAATTTATGTTCGATGTACAAAGTGAATACTATCTTATATATAGTGCAATTAAATATAACCCTTAAGCATTCGGCTTTTTAATAATTCAAAATCGTTTGATATATTATATAGCTACAAGCGTTAATAAAAAATGTAATAAATATTCGATAATACTTATAAAAGAAGATAAACTCTTCATAAGGTAATTTAAAACCAATTTTATTACAGTATTGATATTAAATAATGTTTGCACTTTTTATCAATTCAATTGTAATAAAAAAGATAAGGTTTTTTATATATATTTATAGAATTTAGAGTTCTATTTTTGGAAATGAATAATGAACATTAACTATTTATAGGAATGTATAAAAATTTAAGCTAATCAATAAAAATTATGATGCATTTAATAATCATAAAAGTTAATTCGGTTAAAAAATATTGTGGTTTGTATTATAATTATTTTCCCTTAAATTTTATTAAAGTGAAACTTTTATTATATACATCGTCTCAAACTTTTTCGTCTGTGTGTTGCATGTCGCATTACGCTCGGCCGCGGAGTAGGGATAAATACGTCATTACTTCATAAAGTACAATTGTAGGTACCTCTAACTTTAATACATATAACGTTTCCCCAAATAGAATAATATAAAAGAGCCGCCCGGCCGGTCACCCATCCAACATATGTCTTATCATGATGCTGCTTAACTTTGGTGCAATGATAGACAGGTGTATATGAAATATAGGCTGTCTACTGCATTCCTAGAATGTTTAATTTACAGTATAAAATACGTCTCATGTTTGGAGGCATATAACATAAGTTATACATCGTTATAAAGTCTAGTTTTATATACCTATTAAAATTTTAATTATTTTGTTTCAATAATTTTTAATTTTTAAAGTGAAACTTTTATTACATCGTCTCAAACTTTTTGGTCTGTGTGTTGCATGTCGCGTAACGTTTGGACTGCGCATGCGTGGAACAAGCAGCCATTCATTGTATGACAGTTTATGTACTGTGTGCTATTATACATATTTAGTAAGTTTGTATTGTAATTTGTCAGTGTTTAATGTAAATGTTGTTATTTATTTGCTTTTGGTAAACAACGACACAGCTAGTGAGTCCAAAAAACTGATCAACGAGAAAGAATAGTGCAAAAATGAATGACGATGAATTAATTTTACGCACAGATTTTACGCCGTAAAAAAACAGAACGCCGACAGAGCACGTGCTTATAGAAAAAGGAAAAAAGATCTTGGTTTTTATATAGAATTTATTAGTATTATTAGAACTTTTTGCTGGTGCATGTTGTTGTTTATGGATTTATTTCAATTTTGAGTGCTTGAATTTATTATTCCGAAAATTTGTAGTTAAATGTCTATAATGTGAAAAAAAGTTTCACTTTTACCGTGGTTTCATAAAACCACACAATCCTTTTTTTATAAAATTGAATTGAAAATTAATTTATGTTTACATATTTCATGTGTTGCATTCAATTTATTGTTACATAGGTATTGGAAATGTTTTTTTGCAATGTTCAACGATGCAATACAAAAATTTAATGAATTGTTATGAATCGATATAATCGATTTTATTTTTATTCTATTTTGAATATATATAGAATTTTATATAGACGTAAATGTCTAGATTGTTGGCTATTATTTTCGTATTCGTTTTTATAAATATTTTAATTTTAATTTTCGAGGTTGACAGTAGAAAAATTAAATTTTTCGATGAAACTTTGAAAAAAACAAGATATTTTACTTCAAGAGCTGATAACATATCTTTCTGCCCAATCTGAGCACTAGGCAGAGTTACGGAAAACATTAATTAATGTGTTGTACATTATGGGAAAAAAGTCTCAACCTCGACACCCGGGGATAAAGGGGTTTAATTCCTTAGTGAACATGTAAAGAAAAAGTGTATGTTTGCCCCATGTGAGCACAAATAAAGTGACTTCAGGGAGTTAGTTTATGAAAAGTTAGATAGTGAATGTGCAATGGGCAGACGCGTAGGGTGGGGATAAAGGGTAGACAGACGGATTCAAACATGCAATATTTTTTTTGAAAAGTGCCCCTGTTGAGCATTGCTGAATTTTTTTAGTGATGACAGTTTTTGATCTGTAGATGACCGGAAAACAAAGGCAGACGCGTAGGATGGGGATAAGGGGTCGGATGCCCTTAAACATGCAATTTTTTTAATGAAAAATGTCCCATCTGAGCATTGCTGAATTTTTTATGGATGATAGATTTTGATCTGTAGATGACCGAAAAAACACAGGCAGACGCGTTGTGTGGGGATAAGGGGTCGGCACTCGGCAGACTAGTATAAAAGATATTAAATAAACAAATTAACATGCAGTCGTATGAAAACTGCATAATTTCGAGACTTTTCAAAGAGATGTGACACAGAGAATTTGATGAAAATTTAAGCATACATTCATATTTTCAGAATGATTAGAAACCGCGTTTTTGAATTAAAAAATGATGTATGAAAAAAAGAGAGCGAGACGCATCTATGTAATTTTGCATGCTCCAAAGCCTTGCCTTCACTCTATATCACTTATCCACAACGTTTACAAAGCCAGCCCCGTTCTTAATATTTTCATATTTTAGGATTTAGAAAACAATTTATTTAACATTTGTTTTACTAAAGGTTTATATATTTTAATGAATATTTTTTTTAACAAAGTATTCTTCACTTTCCCTATATTTTTAAACTAGCGGCATCCCGCGGCTTCGCTCGCGTAAACTTCGAAACTAATTAGAACCCTCCATACGTGATAGGGGATGACATATTACATTTTTTATAGTAATAATATTTACCTTTGTAGTGATCGCGTATCACAGCTGATTATTTATAAGTATTTAACTTTATAAGTAAAGCAAGTATGCAGATAAACATATCTAAATCCATCCTCGTCCCCGCCCCATGCTATTAGGGCTTGAATATCAAACTTTCATTTTTAACTGAATATTAATTTGTCCAAATTTACTTTAATATCATGAACAATTATGAAGATAAATATATCAAAATTTTACTTCCCCCCCCCCCGCACCGTTCCCATAGGGGTTGAATTTTCGTAACTGCTATTTGTCTTGTAGAGTACCTACATTTGCCACGTTTCATTCGTTGAATACAAAAAAAAATATTTTATAAATTTTTTCCACCCCCCTAACACCTTAAGGATTAAATTTTGGGAAATGCTGAAATAATTGTTTCATTATTTATATTGTAGAGTACGTTCGATAAGTTTCAATTAAATGTGAACAAAAAAAATATTTTTTTATATAAACTTTGACACCCTGTTTTAACCCCGTAGGGGTTGAATTTCGAAAAATCCTTTCTTAGTGGGTGCTTACATCATAAAAGGAAGGCACCTACGAAATTTCACGTTTCTAGGTCCAGGGGTTTGGGCTGTACGTTGATATATGAGTGAGTGAGTGAGTGGTTAAGGACAAACTCTTTTATAGATATAGATTATACAAACTTCTATTCGTTAATTTGTTTAACATTTAATTACATATTGCAATTTATATCTCTCAAACTCGTACATTAAATTAACTTGTATGACAAAACAATAAAATCACTGTATGTACTAGTGCAAAGACATTTCTGTTGCTCTATTATTAAACAATCAGTATGCATACCAACTGTAGAATACAACTATACAGTCTCCACTATCTCTATTTCAGTGGCATACAACATCTGTGTTCTTAACTGTCCGTAGACAACAAATAAACATACATGCACAGACACACCTGAGTAATATTTGCAAACTGAGTTTAGATGCATACTCACTCAAGAGACTCCCTTTCGAGGAGTTCGCCCTTATTATTTCGTTCTAAAAGCAGACACTAATTAAATCCTTGAGCGACAGTATCGTTGCAGAAAAACTCCGTGATAACGCACAGCTCCGGGCCAATTAGTAACGCGGCAATCGCAAAACTGTCTCCGCTTTAAGTAAAAATAAACAAGCAACATAAAGTTTTCTATTATTTGAATGCGATTTAAATTGTGTGCGTTTGTTAAAAGTTACAAACTTACAATTCGTTTAGAAAATTTTAATTTGTCATTGGATTTTTAAATCGGCGATAATTCAGTACGTGAATTCATAATCAATTATTTTTTAAAATTATTTAATCAATAATAACAAAAACTGTAAATTGTGTAAATAATGCACTGTTAATATAAAATTTGAGCTAGAAAAAAATGACGTTGTACGTGAGTACGTTTTTTTTTTCAAGAAATTGGTAGATTTCGATGTATAGAACATGGCGATAACTTTTCCCCCCCTTAGAAGGGGGGTTATTAACTTTCTAGGGGCTTACAAAGCTATCTAAAGTCAGTTATTTGGTTATAACACTGGGGCTGTCAGTTTTAGGATTAAATGAGTTTTATAAATCTTAAAGCTGATAAAATTACGAACAAAATATTGTTTTTAAAAATTATGTACCTTTTAGTTATTGAACTTCGAGTGCTTTTAACTCAAACATTTTTTGAGATTTCGGCATTGGGTGCAGAGCATTATTAAGGGCACTCTTTTCTCTATTATAACTTAAATATTGAAATTCAATTAAATATATATTAAACACAGCGGTTGAACGAAACTCTGCATTTTAGGCGTAATCTCTAAACTCGACATCGCTGAATGATTTTTTCGCGGGCTCTATTTTATTATTTTGTTCGTAATTTTATCAGCTTTAAAATTTATTCGACTCATTTTATCCTAAAACTGACAGCTCCAGTGTTATACCCAAATAAATGATTTTAGATAACTTTGTAAGTCCCTAGAAAGTTATGCACCTCCCTTCGAGGGGGGGGTATCGCTTTGTTTTATGCATCGAAATCTAATATTAATTTCTTGAAAAAAACGTACTCCTTCATTTTTTTTAAATTTTTGTCGAATAAAGATCTTTGACTTTCAACATCCGCCATTTTGTGAAAATTCAAAATTGTTCAATCTCTTAGTCCATCCGGAGCATTATGTCATTAACTAATGACTCCTCTTTTTTTGATCCAGTGACGAACAGCAGTGATCACGGCAACACTTTTTTGACCCCTCCCAAATTTGCTGTATCCCACTTATTTTTTAATATTTTGCCATACAAAAATTCTAATATTTTCTGTAAATACATATCTTTCATGTGGAAAAACATTTGTTATTAATTATTTGAATGCGTGGCCAAAAAAATCCTAGAAAGAGCTTTTTTTGGAAGTCCCAATTGGGTCTGCCCCCTTAAATAAAAACTTCTAAGAATTGTAATAGTTTATATTATTTAATATCAATTACATTCAGAATTATATCTTACATCAGTTCATACGTAAACATTATCACTACATCAAAACTATGACAACTTCTAAATTGCACATTCATATACTTTATAAAACAACAAAAAAAACTATACTTATTCAAAGAAAACAACTTGGTAAAGTAGTTTTAGAAGTTTCCATTAACTTTTAATGAACGTGGAATTATATATGCGGTATATAGTAGGTACTTACTACAGAATATTGCACAACTGTTGCGGAATCAATATAAAATAAAAAACAAGCAAACAAAAAAAATATCCCGTCTTTCGAACTTAATTATATTCGTACAAGAAAATATCAAAATGTATAATCGAGTTTAGCAGCCAAGGAAAGGTGAGTTTCACAGATCACTGAATGTAAAAGTAATCAGTAATCAGAAAATTCCTGATATAGAAATAAAAGACTTTTATTTGATTTGTTGTGAATTGCTGAAGTCACATTTTAGGTATGAGATGAATTTATAAGAATATTTGCTTGTAAGATGATATAAATATGGTTTATTTAAATTGAGACAAACAAAGATATCTGGAAAACTAGCGATTTTTAGGGAAAATGTTCGGTACAAAAGTTTCAAGCCTAGGAGTGAGAAAATTAATGGATGGAAATTTTTTGATCTTGAATGTAAAGGTAATTTTGAGGTTTTTCATGGAAATTAGTTCTTTTTAGATTCGTATTCTATAGAAAAAATGTTTTGGCAGAAACCTAAATTTAAAAAAAAATTTTATACGAATTTAAGGGTGTTATGGAGGTATTTAAAAATGCTACGGATTCAAAAATTTTGTATTTAAATTATTGTTGCATCTGTTCTGAAGTTCCAAAAAAAATTTGGAGTCGATTCACTAAACAAATAAAAAGTTACAAGGATTTTAATTTATAAAGAATTAGCATGCACTCTTATGGCAAATATGTCTTAGCATCAATTCAAATATCTTAAAAGTATTGAAAAAATGCTACCAGTCATTCCAAAACTTGTCAACATATACTTCAGATATCTGGGCAGTATATTGCGAAACAACATTAACATTCACTAATTTATTCTCAAGTTATTAAATAAAAGGTAACAAAATTTGGAACAATTTCATAGTTAACGCATCACTCACTGTGTAAACGTGGCAACATGGGAAACAGCTGACAGAGATAACTCGAACGAGACTAGCAACATTTATGTTTGTTTTGCCGCCAATTATTTGAAATTGAATTCCAATGGGATACAGCTGACAGATAATTTATTTTTAATATATTTTTTTTAATGTTTTCGTTGCAAAATAGTACGGTAAAGAAAAATAATTAAAAATTCTAATTTGTAGAACTAAATAATGTGGATAAGTATATTTATAATACTTATAAAATAATTCTAATAGGTATTTTATACAAATTGCACATTCAGAGATAAATATTTTTTTATTATGAGTATATTTTTACATAACTATAAAACAAACATACATAACTATAATATATTCAGTATTTATTATAATAATATATATTATATAAATAAGTTTCTTATTAATTTTTGTTAAAAATGTGTTTTACACAAGACTAACCTCTGTTCACAAAATATTAAACGCGTACCCGCACACCAGGAGAGCCAATCTACGAAAGTAACAGTGTTGCAACGTTCAACTATCCGCAATGGAGCATTTTAAAACATTGAAATTGTTAATTTAGCTATTAACTATATTTAATTCTTATGTATTTACTGCTTAATTACGGTTATACCGTTTCATTGAGCATCATAAAGCACTGTGTAATAGTGGATTATTGTATTTATATAAAATTAATTTTCGTTTTGCTAAGATGAATGTGATGTATAGTCAAGTAAAAATTTTTTAATAATAATAATTAATAATTCTGAAAATTTATCGGAAATAGCACAGACATAAGAAATAAACATTTCTGTGGATTCATTTCGTCCTTTACTAGTGTTTTTCAATTTTTAAACAATGCTATGATGGAAATTTTCATCAAACTAGAGTTTGAGTTACTTTTTATAATAGTGTACATCCATAACACCCTTAAGAAACAATTGAATTTCAAGGAAGGATATATCAATTTTTTTTTAGGGTTTTTTAATCGAAAAATAGGTTCAAATTGCATAAAAATTGAAAAAAAACTTTTCCCACGAAATTTTTTTTCCAGTTAAAGAAATGCAATTGACCCCAAACTAGCCTTCAAACCACCACTATGTTTTAAAATTTTATATCCATTTGTTTTCCCTTCTAAGGACCACTCAGTACCTATAGATATAAAAGTATAAAAAATAGCAAACGATTTTGTAAATTATATAAATGTTCATAAAAAAGAACACAACGCTGATAGTTATGTATAAAGCATCATGCAAGCAAATTTAGGTCATGGTTTTGAAAAACAACAACAAAATGTAGTATCTGGAGTACAACCTAATGAACAAATGTTAACAACAGCAATGTCAAGTATGAAATTTATACAGCAGTGCAATATTTTTATTGCTGCAATACTCCGCTTACATTTACAAAAATCATCGTATACGAAAAATAAACATTCCATAAAATACAAAAACACGAGTGGTGTGTTTGCCGCTGCAACGAACACACGGATTGAAACTTAAACTTTGAATGTTATTGTTTTATAGCTAATTACGATCGCGAGTTACTTAGTCAGTGGCGGCGTGTGAAAATCAGTGACGGTTTGTAAAAAAATATATACAGATATATCACATGACATACTTATTATAGAAAATAAGTCGAAGTACTAAATATTGGTGATATTTATAAAGTATTTTATTACAAACATTTAAGTAAGCCATGAAAAACAAAAATTGTTAAACAAAAATCGCAAAAACAACAATGAAAATAACAAATGCATATTTAAAAACAATAAACTATTACAAAAAAAAGGTTTTTACTTTTTTTTTAATAATAAGTATGACATGTGACATATCATTGTAAAGTAGAGTAAACACGTTCGAATATGATATAGCCAACTTGGCGGCCCATAAGAAAAACTAAAGTTAGGGCTTGTAACTCGGAAACTAAAAGTGATATAAAAATTCTAAATACACCAAACAATTCTACTCAAAAAAGTGCTTTAAGAAACCGCAAACAAAAAGTACCTATCTACTTTGCCAAAAAAGTTATAGTCATTTAAAGAAATTCCGAATTTTCAGTTTTTTGGGTATACCGCCTAAACCACATAAAATTATTTATATTTTTTGATGTTGTAATACTCACCCCTTTCTTACAAATAATTCATCTCATTTAACCACATCTGTATCTCTTACCGTTTAGGATATCCCCATGCATTGCACGCTTATCTTGGACACTCTGTATAAATTGTGTGAATTTGTTAAATTTACAACTGGGGTCTAAAATATTACTTAATTCTACTTATTTATATTGATTGTATATAAATACAGGATGGCCCAAGTAAAACGAAACGGGTGAGCTTTTGGTCATTTAAAATAAGATTTTGAAAAAAAAACTCGAACACGTCGATTTTGGTTTCAAGGGGGACATCTTTTGCTATAAAATTTTTTCAAGAATCTTTTCAACCCTCAGTGCTATGAGCACAACCCTTAAAATTTTAAATAGCATGATGGGCAAGTGATAACTCATTTGAAAGGTTTTTTCATACGGTGCTTTTTTTTCAAATCTGTTTAGTTTTAGTCACGTTATATTTACATATAAAATTCTATAAATGCAATGATTTTCTGATCAAAAAACGAACATTTACAACTAAAATTCAAAAGAAAGTAGGTTTATTATCTTATCAAATAATTCAAAACCATTCAATTTGGATATTTATTGAATTAATTAAATTTTTGGAATCAAATAATTAAAAAAAATTACCAACATCCAAAACCTCAATTAATTCAATAAATGTCCAAATTGGATGGTTTTGAATTTAACAATATACATATAGGTACAGGATGACAGAAAACTGTTAACCGCTCTACACGAATAAACTTACAAGCGAACACGAAATCTCAAAGCGTATTGGGCAATAAAAGGGTTAACATAATAAAAAAATTAAAAAATGATTTTTATTTGTGAAAAATTAAATCGGGTGTTTTTTTAAGATATTCCAGCGGATTGTTTCCAAAATAATGAATTTTCAGAGAAAATTTTTCAGACAAAAGATTCATGGCTTTTGAAGGGGCTAAATATTGATATTAATTTACCTTGAAAAGGTCGCCATGATAGGTTTTCAGGTTCAACATTTCTTTTTCAAATCTAAGTTCATGTTTTTTTGTTGCAGATTCGTAATTATCGGGGAAAAATAAGCAACTTTTGTCTGAAACATTTTTTCTAAAAATATCCCTTTTTATGATATGGAGCAAAATAAACGGTAATTTCTGGATTTTCAATAATTTTTTAATAGAAAACTATTATTTTTTTTAAATAATCGCAAGAGGCCAAAAGTACTTAGATTTTAACGAGAATTATCGGAGAATTTTTATTTATTTAGTTTTTGTTTTCAAAAAAATTCTTTAAAAACATTTTTTTTAAATTAATAAATAATAAATTAAAAAAAAAAATCTGAGAATCCTTGCCTAGATCTAAGCACTTCTTTCCTCTTGTAATTTTTCTTATAAATTGGTAGTTTCTGAGCAAAAAAATAATGGAATATACAGAAATTTGTCTTTGTTTTGCTCCATATCATAAAAATGGACATTTTCTGAAAAATAATGCAGGTAAAAGTTGCATAGCTTTCCTCGTAAATTAGGAATCTACAACAAAAAATATGTGTTTTTTGAAAAAGAAAAGTTGAACCTAAAACCCATCATGGTGACCTTTTCAAGGTCAACCCATGTTGTCAATAGTTAACCCCTTCAAATCTATGCAACTTTTGTCTGGAACATTAACTCTGAAAATTCGTTATTTTGGAAATATTCAGTTAATAAAAGTCCTTAAAAACACCCGGTATACAGGGTGATTTACTAGTGTAAAAAAAATTAACAGTAGATCGAGGATGTTATTTTAAGTAAAAAACTTTATGCGAACATGTGTCCGGAAATACTTTATGAGCGAACTACAGCCTTCCAAAGATTTTGCTTAAAATTAGTGTTCATTTAAGGTAGTAGTCTGGTAACTTATGCCTATTTTCATGACTTCTTTGGAGGGTGGTTTTTTATAGGAAAATAAAAATGAATTATCTTGAATATTTAGAGTGTTTTTATCTACATATTGAAAATATAAAAAAAAATTTATTTGAAAAAATTTAATAGTTTATTACTATTATTATTGTCACTCGAAGTTGGAATCTCAAAAAAAATGCACGTGGGTGGCCCGGGTCCTAACTTTTTTTCTACTGAACCGATTGCTTTCAAATTTTAACAGGCTGTTCTACACACTTATAGTTCTCGTCGGTACTAACGAGAATTTTTTTCACCCCTAACTTTTTATTTTACAACCCTTTCTTTGCTAAACTTTTTTTTCAAAGTCCGCCATTTTGTTATTTACCCTTGCAATTTAACTTCAGTAGTTCCGACCAGAATGACATGTCTATAGATTAAGAATAATCAAGAATATTTGATTTCAGATAACATCAAGAGCCAAAATCACCCGGGCCACCCACGTGCATTTTTTTTGAGGTTCCAACTTCGAGTGACAATAATAATAGTAATAAACTATTAAATTTTTTCAAATAAATTTTTTTTATATTTTCAATATGTAAATAAAAACACTCTAAATATTCAAGATAATTCATTTTTATTTTCCTATAAAAAACCACCCTCCAAAGAAGTCATGAAAATAGGCATAAGTTACCAGACTACTACCTTAATAACTAGAGAACCCATTGTGGTATAGTTATTAAATTTGATATCCAGTTTAGTATTAATAAGTATTATCAATTTCCAGTATCAAACAATAATAATTTAGTCCAGGAGTTTGTAGGGCCAGTAGACCTACCGATTTTTATAAATTGTTTCATAACTGTACCGGAATGGGTTCTCTATTTATTAAATGAACACTTATTTTAAACAAAATCTTTGGAAGACTGTAGCTCCCTCACAAAGTATTTCCGGACACATGTTCGCATAAAGTTTTTTACTTAAAATAACATCCTCGATCCACTGTTAATTTTGTTTACGCTAATTTTAAATCACCCTGTATTCTGCATATCTCTGGAGGAATATTTTTTCTTTCTTTCATGAATGATTAAATAAATTCATAATTATTATACAACGTTATTGAATACTAAAACTTTTCTAGGATATGAAATTTACACTATTACCCCCCTGACTTTACGCTGACTGGTAATCGCGTGATGTTTTTGCGCAGTCTACAACCCGGTCCGAGTTTCACCGTTGGGGAACACTTACATTACTTCGGACAAGCAAAAGCATTTGGCGTGACTGGGAGGGAGTTCCAAACACTAATCTGTCTTAGCTTGCCGAGAGTGATTCTGGATTGTTTGTTTAGACAAATGACCAAACTTTATCAAAAACACTGCCTCTACTGTTTTCGGAAGCTTTTATATTAAGCTCAACTCTGTTCAGTTATTTTTCTTAATAATCGTTTAGGTACAGTTACAAAGAACGGAATTCATTTGTTTCCTTTTTTCAGTAGTTCGATGTGTATTGATATATTTGAAATCTACTCTAATTTAATTTTTATATCAAAAAAACTAATAACAAGTTTAACCGATTTTCTAATTTTTACAAACAAAAATATTTTATTAGTAATTAAGTTTATTTATAGGAAGCAGTTTTTTTTAGTATATTTTTTTACAAATAAAATATTCTTCTACTTCTCGCTAAATGTATCCTCTTATGCCGTATTTGGACCAGAAAGACAAAATATAATACGGTATTTTTTTGACGAAATAGCAACAAACCCTATACAATTTTAAAGAATTGATTAAAAAACATTATGTTGCTGTTGATTCCGTAGAAACTCTAATAGTTTCGATCTGTCCGTACTCAAAAAAATAGACATAATAAGATGGAATTCGATATAAGGTCGTAGATTGATGATCTAAAAATTTCACCTACCCCATTGAGTTTTTAACCCTTCATTCATGATGCATTTGCTCTTCAAAGTCATTATAAGAGCGCCCCTCCCCTCTATTTTCTAAATAATCTAAGCTATCAATTCAAAAAATCTGAAAAAATTCCAGAATGTAGCTTTTAATTACATCTTTCATTGAAAATAATAACATAAACGTTTTTAGATAGGTCTCCTAAAATGCAACAAAAAAACTTTACATAACTTTTTGATTTTAAGTATTTTAACCCTTCAGTTACGATATATTTGATTTTCAATGTCGTGGTCAAACTATTTTCTAAACTATTGATTCAAAAAATCTGAATAAATTCTAGAAAATTATGACATAAACTGTAACAAAATAGTTTATGAAAATTTTTGAATTAACTTGTTTTATGTGTTGTAGTGAGAATGGCTACGGAACCCTATCATATGCGTGCCCGACACGCACTTGCCTTAATTATTATAAACTAGCTGAACTGTCTGGGGCGTTGTGTTGCTCGAGGGTTGCTGATATTTTTGCAAATCACATATTATTCTTGCTATCGCTATTGTAGGTATCAAAACTTTATTTGTACAGTGATGCCTCGCATAACGAACATAATTCGTTCCAGGAGCAAGTTCGTTATGTGAAATGCATTTTCCCATAACAATACATGTTAAAGTTTTTAATTCGTTCTGTAGCATAAAATATGGTACTGCAACATAAAAAATATTGTACACACGTTTTTTATTTTTTAGTCAGATTCAGTTTTAGGAGAGTCTACTAAGGCTTGTAGGGTCAAATCCTCACACACAAAATTACATTTATTAAAACAAACACGTGTGTGAGTTAAGCGCAGAAAAGAACGGCATGCGCGTTGATGCATGTTCGTGCAAGTTTGAGCATCGACTGCGTGCAACCTTGGAAGTTCGGGCGACTGCGTGATACAAGCATTCGGGCGGCAAAATGAAATACGATGCAGTTCGTTGAGTGAAGCGAGGTTCAATGTGTGAGTCGCGTAATGAACGAACCGAAAGTTTGTTGTGTGCAGCGTTCGTTATGCGAGGCGTTCGTTGTGCGAGGCATCACTAATATGGCAGATCGACTGGGAGTAATTAAATCCATATATTATTTTAATTTGTTCACCTTACACTAGTGCTAGTAAAAACGGTTGTCTATTAAATTAAAGGAAAACAGAAACACAAAGTCATTTTTTTAAATTCAGTATTTTGAAAACAAATATCGGTATGGAGAACCATACATGACTTCCATGTTCTGTAATATATTTTACAATAATTTTTAATATAAAACTCACCTTTGTATTATAAATATTCGTTTTCTAATACTCTAATGTCAGTTGTATAATACACATTTTTGTAGAATATAATAATAATAATGTGACATTTGAATTTAACTGCGTTTGTTTCCATGGCAACATGAATTTAATAGTATTTAAAATTAAAATTTTGATGGTGTTTTTCACCTCTTCAATAGCTATTTCGGCACACTTATGAAATAAGTGCCCCTTAGATTGGATTGAACTACAAGTGTACCAAGTCTTATCAAAATTGGTGAGATAATACTCACTTTTCAGACGATAATAGGTACAAAATTTCGAATATTTCGGAAACCCCTAATCCGATTAGCACCAAAATCAATAGGTCTGGAGTACTCACTGAGGCAAACATTTTCTCCAAAAATAATTCAAATCGGTACATATCTACAGTAGTTATCGTACACGGAAGAAAATTCTACATCCAGACACACAGACACACGCACAGCCGCCATGCGGAAATTAACTTTTCTTTACGTTTTGAAGTTAGTACAATCAGAATCTGCTCTTATCTCGGACACGATTTTTCGACGGTATTACAATACTTCCATTTCTTCGAACATGGAAGTAAAATCGAATTATCTTTTTTTTCAGACTTAATCTAAACACCAAAAACGTAAATATGATTTCCACAAAATTAACTTATCACTAATGTAATATTTAACCACACCTTTTAAACATCAATTTACATTAATTTTGCCACCAGAGTAACTGCAAATATCTTTTGGCCCATTGAATATTTTTATGTGGACGAACCCTTATCAAATTTACGCGATGGTGAAGTGCGATTAACTTTTTATAAATCCCTTGATGGAAGCGGAATTCATTAAAAAGGAAACATCCCGAATGTTTAATATTATTTCTTAGATACTGAAAATGAAAACAACTCAGGAAAATAAACATGGAAATGCAATTTATTAGAATTATCTTACGTTTTGAAACCAATTAAGAATGTATGGCTGTATATAAAACAGAGACAAATGTTTCTTGGAATTACTTCTATTAAAAACCAACGATTCTGGCGCGTATAAATGTAGCAAATCAAATAAAGCAGAGTTTAAATGGATTTAGCGCAGTGGAAAAATTGATTCTCGTAAAGAATAATAGATATTACCGTAGACTGTAATATAAATATTTCGTTGGTAAGATTGAACTCATACATAAATATTGTAGTTCGAATTTTATAAAAACTTTATAAATGCAGAAAAAAGTGAATGATATTTATTTATTATTGATTTAAAAATACTTATATGCGTTTATGCTGAAAAAACAATTGGATGTCAAATATAAATCCCTCACTATAATATAAACCCTAATATATATATTTATATGTCTGTCCGGTCACTATAAATTTATGGATTCATAAACGTTTCACTGGATTTTTTTCATTTCTTCACAATATCTAGATTCGTCCTTGATACAGTGCTTAGGCTATTAATTTTCCATAACATTATAATAGTTTTTGTGACATGATTTTTTTCGCGAGACACTACGTGAAAAAGTCACAAAATTTATCTAACAGATTCAATTTAGGAATTTCGGCCATAGGCTTTTGTTTCAGAATTTCTAGCATTTCGTCACTCTTATTGGTCGGAAATTGACATTTCGTTTGAATTTTTGATTACTCCACGTGGGTATGACAAGTCGCTGTCATAATCTGAAATAAACAGCTGTTTTTATCTTAAATACGTCATGAGCGTGTATAGAAATGTTTTAAATTTGTACATTTTGATTAAATTGATTATAAATTAAAATGTTACCAAAATTCGTTGGTGTATTGATGTAATTAGTATAATTATCTATATTTGATACCAAAAAGTGTAAATTTGTTAATAATTACGTCAGGAGCGACGAATTAAAAAATATTTAAAATCTTTTTTTCTAATTAATTTATGTAGAAATTTCGTAAAGTTTGTAAAAATATTAGATTTTTTTTTAATTTTTCAATAATTATAAATTTCAGAAAAATATGAAAATTATAATATTGATCAGTAGTGCCTCAAAAAGAATTATTTAATGAATTGTTATTTTTTTTTAAGTTTTGAGATTGATATATTAATAATTTGTTTTTAATAATAATTAAGTCAGGGGCGTCGTATAAAAATAATTAAAATTCGTATTTTTAAAAGCGACGTAGGCATTAATTTTGATTGAAACTGAACAAAAATTTAAAACTTCAGAATAATAATAAAAAGTCAAAAAGTTTACTATAACTATTATCACAGTTTTATAACAAAATAGCTAATAAATAATATTGAAAATGTTTCAATGTATTCTTTGAATATGAAAAACATCAAAAATGTGTAAATTTTAATAATAATAAATGTGTTCAATGATTATTTTTAAGTTTATAATATTAATATAGTTATGTACATGTAACATTATTGAAAATTGTAATAATGATAAATGATTATCACCGCCAATTTAAGAAAAAAATGAGTATCAGCAAAAATAATGAAAATTATTATAATATACACATTCGAGGGTCGCAGACCCGAGTAAATCTGTGATTAGGTAATTTATACATGTAAGATTACTGAAAATATAATCAATAATATTGATTATCTCCGCCAAATTAAAAAATGAACTATCAAAAAATAGTGGTAGGAAAATGATATATACACATACGAGGGTCGCAGACCCGAGTAAATTTTGTATAAAAATATGGCGTGAATGGGGGTTGGGGCGCGAAGCGCCCAGGGGCACAGCCCCTAGTACATTTTTTTGATCAAAGAAATATGACAGTGTAATAAGTCATCTTTTATAATATTCATAATATTTCTCTGATCATTGATAATGATTAATATCTTATATTTGATCAAATTTTTGTCAAAGATCGTTGACATATTTATTTGATAGTGAAATGGCCGTCTAAAAGCTATATCCTGGAATTTATTAAAAAAAATTTAATCGATAGTTTAGAAAATAGAGGAGAGCGCGCTCTGACCACGAC
Organism: Sialis lutaria; assembly: GCA_949319165.1. Classification (NCBI taxonomy): domain Eukaryota; kingdom Metazoa; phylum Arthropoda; class Insecta; order Megaloptera; family Sialidae; genus Sialis; species Sialis lutaria. The sequence continues at coordinate 8,016,792 of OX439243.1, read as the reverse complement.
ATTGAAAACCAAATAAATCGTTTTTAAAATCAAAAAGTCATAAAACATTTCTTGTTGCATTTTAGGAGACCTTTCTAAAGACAACGGGGTAAGTGTAAAAAATATAAATTCACTTTTCAGTCTATAGAAGGAGGTCCAAATATATTTTCAGTCAAAGTAGTTATTAAAAGCTACATTCTGGAATTTTTTCAGATTTTTTGAATTGATTAAAAATTTTCTTAGGCGTATAACTCAAGAATTACACAGCTCCACAAAAAAAATCGAACTTTTGTTTGCGGGGACCTGACCCACTGTACTATATGTAATCGAGCATGCTGAAACCGAATCTGGAGTCCGAATTACCCCATCACGTCAGGTTTTTTTCCTAACCTCAAAAAATAGGCTAAAAATCATAAAATTCAAAACCCCATAATCATATATCCCAAACCTACAACCCCATAACCCAAAAACCCCATAACACAGTGGAAAAAAACTTATGCTTGATCAAGCTATTTCAAACATTTATTTTCACTGCTTGAAAATAAATAAGTCCCTTTTTCACTGATCTATGGGGTTTTAGGGTTATGGGGTTGTAGGGTTTAGGGTGATAGTGTTTATAATTATGGGATTTTATAGTTTTGGGATTGTGGGGTTGATGGGATATGTGATTATAGGGTTTTGAATTTTATGATTTTAACCCTATTTTTTGAGGTTAAGAAAAAAACCTGACGTGATGGGGTAATTTGGACTCCAGATTTGGTTTCAGCATGCTCGATTACATATAGTACAGTGGGTCAGGTCCCCGCAAACAAAAGTTTGATTATTTTTGTGAAGCTGTGTTATTGATCCTACGGAAATTTCGAAAAATTGAGACCTTTTTGTGTAAAATTAACTAAAAAAACAAATTTCTTAATAACTAAACTTGCCGTAAAACCAAAAGTTTACAAGATATTTGGAAAAAAGTAAGTTGCCTTATTATAAAGTGATAATACATACATATTTGTATTGCAAACAACATTGATAACTAAATTTCTTACATTTTTAATCGTTAATTTTAATAAATAAAAAAAAAAGAAATCCAGGTAATCACTGAATTTTTTTTGCCCATAAGGTTTTTTTTTCGCTCGCAATTTTTTTGAGTGGGGAGGAATCTTGCCGGGGCCCCCAATTTTCAAAATTTTCGTGACAAGGGTTAAAATCAAAAAGTCATATGACTTTTATTATTGCATTTTAGGAGACCTATCAAATGACACCCCACTAAATGGGGTAAGTGGGAAAAAAATGTGAGTTGTTTTCAGTCTATGAAAGGAGGGTCCAAAATATTTTTGACAATGTTCGTTATAATTTTCAGTGAAAGTACAAATTAAAAGCTACATTCTGGAATTTCTTCAGATTTTTTGAATTGATAGTTTAGAAAATAGAGGGGGGGGAGACGCTTTTATAATGACTTTGGAGACCAAATACATCTTGATTGAAGGGTTAAAATCAAAAGGTTCTGGTTTTCTACGGAACCCTAAATATTAACAGCGCATTCTGTTTAAATTTGAACGGATCATTAAAACCCCCTCGAATTTTTTTTCTACGTACGCCCCTGATGTAAATCACAATCACCACGTGTACAATATATATGAGTCACACGAGTAATAAATGGTAACAATTAGATAAATTAAATTTTAATTGTTACACAAAATATTCAACAATTAAAAATACTTCTTAATTCAAAATACAGTAATAGTATATGGTGGCGAAAATTAAAATCTCCACCCCTTCCAGTCTAGCTATAAGAATGCCATAATTTAATATAATACTAGATCAATGTATGCTGTGACTTGTTCTGTGCTGCAGTGTTAGCAGATGTTTATCATTGAATTTCGAATTTTGTAACTGACAGTGTGGAATCAGCTCCTGTTGTTGAACTCTAATTCTACTGATTGTTGAGTTAAATACTTTCTAATAGTTCGAATCAGTCGTTGTTTTTTTGGATAACAGTCGAAAACTGCAGTGTTCTTAATTTGTGTACTTAATTAATATTGTAACGAGTAGTTATACCTCAAAGTCAAAATTGAAAGTGTTCAAAATGTTTCGCGTGAAACAAGAGGATACAGAAGACGAAATCAATCTTTTGCAAGATATTGAAATTTATGATGAATTTGAAAAATATTATAAGCAAGAATATCAGGTAATGAAAAATATTGTGTAACATAACAATGCGACCTTTATGAAGTTAGCGAATTTTTTTTTACCGAATGCCATTGATTGCTCGTGATTGCCATTTAAAAAAGTTCGTTTTTAGTTTTAGTTTAGAAGTTAGAGATTTTTCAAATTTGGGGGGGGGGGCTATCTTCCACCTCAAAATGATAATTTCGGATTGTTTTCATACAAAACTTGTAGCATTTCATTTGCCCTTTAATACCCCATACTTAGTTTTCGAGTTAAAAATTTATCAATTTAGGGGGTGGTCAACTTCCACCCCCAACATGAAAATGTTGGATTTTATTAAATATAAAACTAAACAAGGGCATTAAAAGGCTAACGAAATGATACAAGTTTTGTATGACAAAATCCGAAATTATCATTTTGAAGTGGAAGATAGCCCCCCCAAATTTGAAAAATTCCTAATTTCTAACGAAAATTTTTAAATGGCAATCACAAGCAAACGCTGAACAATCAATGTCATTCGGTAAAAAATCTTCGTACATATTGGGGGGCTAACCTCATAAAGGTAACAATGCGCGTGCAAAATCTGCTGTCAGAGACGAGTATTTTTTCAGTATATAGTCTTGATACATTTTACTAACAATTAGCAAATATTAAGTACTTATGCTGCCATGCAGTTTTTTTAAACATTTAACCCTCCGTTAGGCGCGTGGCATACATGCGTAGACCACTGCTATAAAAACTGTAATAATAAAAATCACGCTTTATTTGAGCACGTGTTATGATTATCAGTCCTTACATATTATCAGTTACTTAGTTGCAATATTTTAGCTCGGTGTTTTGAGTTATAACGAATAAAAAACGGCTGGTCTACGCATGTATGCCACGCGCCTAACGGTGGAACTATTTTTGTTGTGTTTCGATTTTTTATTTTCATAATTTTTGTAAGAAATAGTAGTTTTATTTTATGGGCGTGTATTATATTTTACTATTTTCGGAAATATAGACATGTTTTACCAAAAAAACATTGCAGGGGTGTATTTAAAGTTCCACAAAGAGTTTAGAACAATACCGAGCGTATGAGATTTTATAATTGCAGAACCCCACACCATTATATGCATGGGCGTTCATAGGGAAGGGGGGAGGGTTAAAAGGATACTTCCCCCCCTTGGGGTCGAGAAAATAGATGTAATATTCGATTCTATAATGTATTTGTGAAAAAATATTTTTGATTTGGGGGGGGGGGGGGGGCAAGAGCTAGTTGACCTTTGTTTTGGTCATTGAAAATCTACACATGGGTATTACTGCCCAAAATAACTAAAAGTGAAAAAAAATACCTAGTGCCCTTTTTTTTTTGGTCAATGTGATAAGGTCTAGGTCATCACCCCCTACCCCTCCATGGAAATTTTTTTTTCGACTTTCCTGCATATATTCAAGGTATTTATTTCGTACGTTGTAATATTTATTCTAAAAACCGCAATTATTCGGTAAATCTGTATAAAAACACCATATATGATATATTCTTCGCACTACATTTTACCTAAAATATCAAATTTTGATCGCCATTTTCATACTTTTCTTTGCAACATTTTGGTTGCTATTTTTTTGTATCTCTATATATTAGTCATAAATAACATATTTTGTTTATCGCATTCTTATTTTGATATATTATGTTTCTTTTTTAAGTTAATATAGAATTTATGACAATTAAACGTCTAAAATTGGTATTAAACTTTGTTTATTTTTCTACAAACAAATATACAAAAATTTCAATAAAAATTATGTGGTGTATACAAGAGTATACATCAATAAACATAATAGTTCAACTCATTTGAAATAAAAATCAAATTCAGCTATTATAGGCCTAATTAAAATGGTCTACGCATGTATGCCGCGCGCCTAAACTCGTGACAGTAGTACGCGCGCCTAACGGAGGGTTAATAACATAAAGCTATGTATTATATCGAAAAATATCACAAAATCACAAAGCAAATGTTGCACACGCAACTACGATAGCATAAGTAAATAAATAGCATAGTAAATAAAAGTAAACACTGTCTGGAGGGTATTAAATATAAAGGACAGTTCACTGACATTTCTAATCAATCGTATGATTTATAGGAATGTTAATTACCAATATTCTCATTTTGCAGGGAGATTTGGAAGTTGATGAAGAAAATCTGACCAACACCGAAATTCCCAGCGAAGAAATCAATAACAGTGATAAATATTTCAATTCAAATATTAAAGCAAACTATAAGTGCGACAACTGTGAATATCGTTGTACACGAAAATGTAATTTAAATTCACATAAATTAACAAATATTAATGAGCGACTATTTAAATGCGAACAGTGTGAATATAGCTCTAAACAAAAAAGTTGTTTAAAATTACATAATTTAACACATTCCAATAAGCTACCATTTAAATGCGAGCAGTGTGAATATCGTTGTAAATTAAAATGTAATTTAAAATCACATGAACTTACACATTCTAATGAGCGACCATTTAAATGCGAGCAGTGTGAATATAGATGTAAACAAAAATATAGTTTAAATTTACATAAATTGATACATTCTAATGAGCGACCATTTAAGTGCGAGCAGTGTGATTATTGTTCTACATTTAAATGTAATTTAAATTCACATAAACTAATACATTCTAATGAGCGACCATTTAAGTGCGAGCAGTGTGATTATTGTTCTACATTCAAATGTAATTTAAATTCACATAAACTAATACATTCTAATGAGCGACCATTTAAATGTGAGCAGTGTGAATATAGATGTAAACACAAATATAGGTTAACTTCACATAAATTAACCCATTCTAATGCACGACCTTTTAAATGCGACCAATGTGAATACAGATGTAAACAAAAATATAGTTTAAATTTACATAAGTTAAAACATTCGAATGAGCGACCATTTAAATGCGAGCAGTGTGAAATTAGTTGTAAAGAAAAAAAAAGTTTAAAGAGACATAAATTAAAACATTCGAATGCATGAACTTTTAAATGCAACCTGTGTTAATTTATAAATGTATAACTAATAAAGGTAAAAATTCACATAAATTATCTATTATCTAGCAGTGAATATAGTTGCAAATAGAAAATTAGTTAAAATACACATAAATTACGACAGTTAAATAAGAAATAGTGTATATTTAGTAGTATATTTAGAGTATACAGGGTGACCCATTTTAAGTGCACACCTCTAATAACTTTTTATGGTGAATTGTTATCAAAAAACTTTTCAGATAAAAGTTACATGGTTTGGAGGGGGACATAGACGTATGAGGATAAAATTTTTTTAGGTGGTGTTTTCAGGGTGATATGAAGGTCAACATCATTTTTTTAAATAGGAACCTATAGTTTTAATTAAGTAATTTTATTTTACGTGAAAAAACATGTATCTTTCATTGAAAACTTTTTTTGAAAAACTAAAACCTTTCCAAGATATCTAACAAAATAATTCGAGATTTTGAACTTTAAATATTTTTTTACTCACAAACCATCAGGTTTATGGAAAAAGTATAAAATACAAAAAATGTTTATTTTGGTCTAATAAAATTTAAAGTATTATTCTAATTTTTTTTTACAATTTTTATTTTTTTTGCTTAAATAAAATGAATTGAAAAAGTTTTAAAATTTTAAAAATAATTCTTCATGTCTTATTAGATCAAAATAAACAATCAAAAATGGTAATGGGGCTTTGGTGGGACTATCATAGGATAGGTGTGGTTTAGTTTCTTGATCACGACACTTTTTTGTGGCGCTGTGTTATGATAAAACTGAATACCGTCGGCATTAGCATTACCCGACGTGCACCACAAGGAGGTTGCCGATCGGATTTTGCACATCATTTGACCCTAAATAGGGTCGATTCAAATTTACTGAACACGACAAAATTGTAATACTAAATTTTGTAAAATAGTCAGTAGTATAACCTGCCATAGTGAAGTTAATACTTTGTGTGTTTGCTTATTTATAATTGATAAATAAACAGACAACATGTAAACACTTGTTTGAGCACCTCATGTAATTTTGTCGTGTTCAGTAAATTTGAAACGACCAATTTTAGGGTCAAATGATGTGCAAAATCCGATCGGCAACCTCCTTGTGGTGCACGTCGGGTAATGCTAATGCCGACGGTATTCAGTTTTATCATAACACAGCGCCACAAAAAAGTGTCGTGATCAAGAAACTAAACCACACCTATCCTATGATAGTCCCACCAAAGTCCCATTACTATTTTTGATTGTTTATTTTGATCTAATAAGACATGAAGAATTATTTTAAAACTTTTTCAATTCATTTTATTTAAGCAAAAAAAAAAAATTGTAAAAAAAAATTAGAATAATACTTTAAATTTTATTAGACCAAAATAAACATTTTTGTATTTTATACATTTTCCATAAACCTGATTAGTACAGTCAAAGCGTCATTTAACCGTGCATTTTGGGTAGGCAGCAATTTTTTTAGGTAGGTTCGTAGAGGGATCATCCGTGACTCTAAAACTCATTTTTCGGGTTTCTGAAAGAAATTGTTTTTCCGCCATCTTGAAAATAAGGGTACAATTAGTTTTTTATTTATCTCCGTAACAGTCAGCTTGAGAAAAAAATTTTAAGAAGCATTTTTGAAGGTAATCAAAGTATCTATAACTTTTTTTTTAATTTTTTGGCGTAACATTAAAAATAAAAATGTTATGAGCAAAAAAGGATAAAAAATAGGGGATGAAAATCTTTAAGGCAAGATAACTATTGTATTTTTAGTCCTACAAAAAAAGTACTTCTGACCTTTTTTGTAGAACTTTTCTTAACAAACAATTTAATTTATTCATTTTTTTATTTGGTTTATTTTTATTGATGTTTCAGCGTTGTTAAGGGAGGTAAATTGAAAGTACAAGAGTTACGTAGGTACAAAAAATTGTTGATACAAAAAAAAGTTTCAAATAAAAGTTGTTTGCTGTAATATTTCCTACAACTTCTATTTTGAAAAAAATATTAAAAATTCATTTGTTTATCCGCCACGCTAACAAAAGTGGCTAAAAGCACACTTTATTAAGTTTTAATATCTAATTAATTATAATAATTTTTTTAAGTTGTTACCCCCGGAAAAGGAACATTTTATAGTTAAGCACAATCATTGTAAATTTGGGATTGATATCTTGAACTGTTATTGTTTTATTAAACTGTTAATTAATTGTCTTTTGATTAACAGTAAAAAATTTTCTATAAACTTTTTTTTTGCACAATTGTTTATATGGGTTCCTGGAAACTTATAAGTGGTTGCCACCATAAAAAAGTCAATTAATCAATAGTTTTGTAAATGGTGATGCTTAAATCTTATTGTAAAATATCTTACAATAATATTAAAGCGTCACCATTTCTCAAACAAATGAATAATTGACTTTTTTATGGTGGCAACCACTTATATAAGTTTCCAGGAACCCATATAAACAATTGTGCAAAAAAAAAAGTTTATAGAAAATTTTTTACTGTTAATCAAAAGACAATTTATTAACACTTTAATAAAACAATAACAGTTCAAGATATCAATCCCAAATTTACAATGATTGTGCTTAACTATAAAATGTTCCTTTTCCGGGGGTAACAACTTAAAAAAATTATTATAATTAATTAGATATTAAAACTTAATAAAGTGTGCTTTTAGCCACTTTTGTTAGCGTGGTGGATAAACAAATGAATTTTTAATATTTTTTTCAAAATAGAAGTTGTAGGAAATATTACAGCAAACAACTTTTATTTGAAACTTTTTTTTGTATCAACAATTTTTTGTACCTACGTAACTCTTGTACTTTCAATTTACCTCCCTTAACAACGCTGAAACATCAATAAAAATAAACCAAATAAAAAAATGAATAGATTAAATTGTTTGTTAAGAAAAGTTCTACAAAAAAGGTCAGAAGTACTTTTTTTGTAGGACTAAAAATACAATAGTTATCTTGCCTTAAAGATTTTCGTCCCCTATTTTTTTATCCTTTTTTGCTCATAACATTTTTATTTTTAATGTTACGCCAAAAAATTAAAAATAAAAGTTATAGATACTTTGATTACCTTCAAAAATGCTTCTAAAAATTTTTTTCTCAAGCTGACTGTTACGAAGATAAATAAAAAAACTAATTGTACCCTTATTTTCAAGATGGCGGAAAAACAATTTCTTTCAGAAACCCGAAAAATGAGTTTTAGAGTCACGGATGATCCCTCTACGAACCTACCTAAAAAAAATTGCTGCCTACCCAAAATGCACGGTTGCCTTATTTTTTACGACGCTTTGATTGTACTAGATGGTTTGTGAGTAAAAAAATATTTAAAGTTCAAAATCTCGAATTATTTTGTTAGATATCTTGGAAAGGTTTTAGTTTTTCAAAAAAAGTTTTCAATGAAAGATACGTGTTTTTTCACGTAAAATAAAATTACTTGATAAAAACTATAGGTTCCTATTTAAAAAAATGTTGACCTTCATATCACCCTGAAAACACCACCTAATAAAATTTCATCCTCATACGTCTATGTCCCCCTCCAAACCGTGTAACTTTTATAACATTTCACCATAAAAAGTTATTAGAGGTGTGCACTTAAAATGGGTCATCCTGTATATAGTAGCCTGTTTCACACATACGCGGTTCCATTCGGTTCGGTTCGTTTACGGTTGCAACCGAAAATGAACCAAACCCCTTCACACATACTCGGTTCTCATACGGATCATATAAGGTTTTATTTTTTTATTTTCTCTATAAAAAAATTAAAAAACCAAGGAGGAATACTAGAATTCATTGGGAGCACCCTCTCATCACTTTACGGCAAGTATTTGGAGCATTCTACACTATTTTCCCGAAGCTAAAGAGCATGAAGACGATCCACATCAACATCTAGAAAACCGCGACAAAATTTTCAAAAAAATAACACTCGCTATCAGGTTAAAACCGAAACTGAACCGAGTGTGTATAAACGCGTTGATTGCTTTCTGTTCCCTGGACACGTGTTTGTATAAGTAAAAATTCGGTGCTCTACGGTTTCTATTAGGTACCGAATACAAACTGAAGCACCGTTTCACACTTGTCGGCAGCGACCGAAAAAGAACCTAAAACGAACCGAACCGAATGAAACCGCATATGTTTGAAACAGGTCTAAGAGTTTAGACAGTCCAAATCGATTTATATTTGATTGTATTAAGTATGTTCAGTTTTAATTTATTTGTTTATGCTTGCTAAATAAATGATGTAATCGCCAGTTTGGCTACAAATGGAGACAATGAGTATCTCTACATAAAAGTAAGCCGTGTTTAGATAAAAAAAACAGCAACACGATGTTTTTTTTTTTACAAAAAGCAACAACCATATAAGTACACTAGCTGACTCGGCCACGCGTTGCTGTGGCTAACGTTTTTGTCATATTACATTGTTGTAAACTATTTACAAACTATTTAAAAAGGGGGGGGGTTGCCCCCACCCCATTTCCCAAAGGAGGCTTTACAGTCCCCCACCACCATCACCGTAAAAAAGTGGGAACTCTATTTTAAAAAGGGGGGGGGGGGGAAAGGGGGGGGCACCCCCCCCCCTTTTTGCATAGGAAGCTTTACAGCCCCCACCACCACCACCGTAAAAAAATGGGAACTCTCTTTAAAAAAAGGGGGGGGGGCAAAGCCACCCCCATTTCCCATAGGAGGCATCCTATGTTTCAAGTTGGATCAAACTGCACACGGTGTACAAATTTGATTAAAATCGGTTAAGTAGTTTAGGAGTCCATAGCGGAGGAACATGTGACACGTAATTTATATATATTAAGAAGATAAGAAGATAAGATATATTTAAATAAACTATCATATTTTAAAAATACCGTATTGCTGTATATTTTTTCTCATATTTTTGTATGAAATTGTTGTATGTTTGTATGGAAATGTTAATAAATAAAAAACTAATTATTATTAAGAGCATGTATTTTTATTTAATGTTTCCACATAACGATAATGAAGATCGGTAGGTATTTTCACTGTCATTTTAAAATAGGTACCTATACCGGGTGTCCCAGATAACTTTTCCAGTATCTATAAGAGATACAGGTTTGGTTAAATGAGATGAATTATTTGTAAGAAAGGGGTGAGTATTACTACATAAGAAAATATTCATAATTCTATGTAGTTTAGGCGGTAAACCCAAAAAACTGAAAATTCGGAATTTTTTTAAATCTTTATCTTTAAATGGCTATAACTTTTTTGTCAAAGTAGATAGGTACTTTTTGTAGACGGTTTCATAAAGCATTTATTTAAGGATGAAAGTCACTGTGACGGAAAAAAATAGATTTCTATGCATTTTTTAAAGTATACATTTTCAAAAAATTAAGCCCGCCGCACACGATGCTATTTTGTCAGCTATATTGTCGGCTGGAAATTGCTGGCAACTGGAGATGGGAAATGACGTCACTTCTGGCTGTATTGTTTACAAGCATGCTGGATTGTACCGATAGAACATGCGCTATTTTTCGAGTTGAATTCTTTGTTTGATTTGAGTGAGGACCAATCGGAAAGCTGTATATTATCACGTGAGTATAAACGTCATAAATAAACATGGCGTCATAGCGTATACTTTAATCATAAGAAATAATTTTGTCCATTTTCTTAATATTCAAATGTGAGTGTTATTAAACATACCTCATAAGATCGATTCTGCATATAAAAAATACATGTGAAAAAATTAAATTGTAGTGAAATTTTAAACTTAGCTCATTGAGTTTAACTTTATATATAAATAAACATTATAGGTATATGGTTCACGAAAGGATTTTTTTAATTTCCATAGACCTTATCCACTACAATATTTTGTTGATATTCGAACTAGTGATGGGCGATTGCGAGATGTTTTAGGCGGCTATCACACTATTAAATAAATATCATATTTCTTTGATCAATGAAATTTTATCACATTTCTTTGATAGTGTAATATCCGCCTCTATGTTAAATGTGAAAACATTTACAAAAAAAATCTCGCCGGGGGCGCCAGAATCATAAAGACCGGCTCTGAATACATGTATGGTATTGGTATTATCAAAGTATAAAACACGTCTATGTCAATTACAATCACCACGTGAACAATACATATGAGTCACACGAGTAATAAATGGTAACAATTAGATAAATTAAATTTTAATTGTTACACAAAATATTCAACAATTAAAAATACTTTTAAATTCAAAATAATATATATGGTGGCGAAAATTAAAATCTCCACCCTTTCAGTCTAGCTACAAGAAAGCCATAATATAATATAATACTAGATCAATGTATGCTGTGACTCTGTGACTTGTTCTGTGTTGTAGTGTTAGCAGATGTTTATCATTAAATTTCGAATTTTGTAACTGACAGTGTGGAATCAGCTCCTGTTGTTGAACTCTAATTCTACTGATTGTTGAGTTAAATACTTTCTAATAGTTCGAATCAGTCGTTGTTTTTTTGGATAACAGTCGAAAGCTGCAGTGTTCTTAATTTGTGTACTTAATTAATATTGTAACGAGTATACCTCAAAGTCAAAATTGAAAGTGTTCAAAATGTTTCGCGTGAAACAAGAGGATACAGAAGACGAAACCAATCTTTTGCAAGATATTGAAATTTATGATGAATTTGAAAAATATTATAAGCAAGAATATCAGGTAATGAAAAATATTGTGTAATAATAATATAACAATGCGACCTTTATGTAGTTAGCCCCCCCCCATTGTGTGCAAATTTTTTTTTACCGAATGCCATTGATTGCTCAGCGTTTGCTCGTGATTTCCGTTTAAAATTTTTCGTTTACCCCTTTTTAGTTAAGAAGTTGGTAATTTTTCAATTTGGGGGAGGGGGCAACTTCCACCTCAAAATGATAATTTCGTTTTTTTTTCATACAAAACTTGTAGCATTTCATTTGCCCTTTAATACCCCATACTTAGTTTTCGACTTAAAAATTTATCAAATTAGGGGGGTGGGGCAACTACCCCCCCCCCCCCCCCCCCAACATGAAAATTTCAGATTTTTTTAATATAAAACGAAATATAGGGCATTAAAAGGCAAACGAAATGCTACAAGTTTTTTATTGAAAAAAATCCGAAATTATCATTTTGAGGTGGAAGTTGCCCCCCCCCCCCCCAAGAAAAATTCATAACTTCTAAACTTAAAATGGGCAAACGAAAATTTTTAAATGGCAATCACGAGCAAACGCAATCAATGGCATTCGGTAAAAATTCTTCGCACATATTAGGGGGCTAACTTCATAAAGGTAACAATGCTCGTGCAAAATTTGCTATGTCAGAAACGAATATATTTTCAGTATTGATAGTCTTGATACATTTTACAAACAATTAGCAAATATTAGGTACTTATGCTGCAAAGCAGTTTTTTAAACGTTTAATAACTTAAAGCTATGTATTCTATCGAAAAATATCACAAAATCATAAAGCAGATGTTGCACACGCAACTATGATGGCATAAGTAAATAAATAGCATAGTAAATAAAAGTAAACGCTATCTGGGGGGTATTAAATATAAAGGACAGTTCACTGACATTTCTAATCAATCGTATGATTTATAGGAATTGTTAATTACCAATATTCTCGTTTTGCAGGAAGATTTAGAAGTTGAAGAAAATCTGACCAACACCGAAAATGAAAATGAACAAAAAGAAAATTATAAGTGCGACCAGTGCGAATATCGTTGTAAATTAAGACGTAATTTAAAATCACATAACCTAACACATTCTAATGAGCGACCATTTAAGTGCAAGCAGTGTGAATATCGTTGTAAAATAAAATATAATTTAAAATCACATGAACTAACACATTCTAATGAGCGACCGTTTAAATGCAAACAGTGTGAATATAGATGTAAACAAAAATATAGTTTAAATTTACATAAATTGATACATTCTAATGAGCGACGATTTAAATGCGAGCAGTGTGATTATTGTTCTACATTCAAATGTAATTTAAATTCACATAAACTAATACATTCTAATGAGCGACCATTTAAATGCGAGCAGTGTGAATTTAGATGTAAACACAAATATAGGTTAAATTTACATAAATTGATACATTCTAATGAGCGACCATTTAAGTGCGAGCAGTGTGATTATTGTTCTACATTCAAATGTAATTTAAATTCACATAAACTAATACATTCTAATGAGCGACCATTTAAATGCGAGCAGTGTGAATATAGATGTAAACACAAATATAGGTTAAATTTACATAAATTAACACATTCTAATGCACGACCTTTTCAATGCGACCAATGTGAATACAGATGTAAACAAAAATATAGGTTAAATTTACATAAATTAACACATGAATGAGTGGCCATTTAAATGCGAGCAGTGTGAACATAGTTGTAAAGAAAAAAAATATATTAAAGAGACATAATCATAAATTAACACATTCTAATGCACGAACTTTTAAATGCAACCTGTGTAAATTTAGTTAAACAGGGTCGTCCAATAGTGTGTCCGGCCTAAACTATTGAAGATAGAGTTTTAGAGTAAAAAATTTACTATATATATCGACCCTAAAGAATTTCAGGAAAATATTTTCAGCCCCCTAAAACCGCTCCTTGGGGGGTAGTTTGGGGGGTTCATGCCCGTTTCTCAACAAAATCAAATGGAATGGTATATCAAAAAGTACATATTTGTAAAGATCATAAAAAAATAAGGAACTTTTATAAAACAAAAATTTTTATACTTTCAATTGTTTAAAAAATATGGCGACTTGTTCACAAATTTTAGGGTGTTACTAAAAGTGCTCTAATTTCGCTTAATATTAATGGAATTTTATAATTTTTTCTAGAAAGTAGAAATAATGAACTTTGTAAAGATGTATGATTATTTGTGATTTTAATAGCTTAATGTGTCATACTGGACATACCAAAAATTGAAAAGTTCAATTAGGGATAATTCAAAATTTTTAAATACAATGGTATATCAATTAGTACTTTTTCTTAAAATAGTTATGTAAATAAACGAACTTTGTTAAGAAAATTAAAAATTTCAGTTTTCAATTTTAAAATTTTAATTTAAAATTTAAAATTTTCTTAACAAAAGTCGTTTATTTACATACCTATTTTAAGAAAAAGTACTAATTGATATACCATTGTATTTAAAAATTTTGAATTATCCCTAATTGAACTTTTCAATTTTTGATGTGTCGAGTATGACACTTTAAACTAATAGAATCTCAAATAATCATGGATCTTTAGAAAGATCATTATTTCTACTTTCTAAATTTGAAAAAATTATAAAATTCCATTAATATTTAGTGAAATTAGGGCACTTTTAGTAAAACCCTTAAAATTTGCGAACAAGTCGCCATATTTTTTAAACAATTGAAAGTATAAAAATTTTTGTTTTATAAAAGTTCTTTATTTTTTTATGATGTTTACAAATATGTACTTTTTGATATACCATTCCATTTGATTTTGCTGAGAAACGGGCATGTACCCCTCAAACTACCCTCCAAGGAGCTGTTTTAGGGGCCTGAAAATATTTTCCTGAAATTCTTTAGAGTCGATATATATAGTAAATTTTTTACTCTAAAACTCTATATTCAATAGTTAGGGCGTAAAACAATGCCGGACACACTATTGAACGATCCTGTACAAGTAAAAAAGGTAAAAATTCACATAAATTATCTATTTTAATTGAGAAACCTATTAAATACTAGCAGTGAATATAATTGTAAACATTATATTGGTTAAAGTACATATAAATTAGGATATACGTTAAATAGGAAATAGAATATCAACTAATTTACGTAACCGTAGAGGCTCCATAGTAAGAGTTTAGCAGCCCGAATCGATTAATATTTAATTGTAGTTGGATTGTAGTAGCCAAGTCTCACAAACAAGTGTATTTTCTGATGTTATCGATAAATAGCGTTAAATATATTACATTGTATGTTCAGTTTTAATTTATTTTTTATGCTTGCTAAATAAATCATGTAACCGCCAGTTTGGCTACAAATAGAGACAATAATTATCTCTACGTAACCGTAAGCCGTGTTTAGATTTAAAAAAACAGCAACACGATGAATTTTTTTTTTACAAAATAGCAACAATAATTTCAATAAACTATTTTTAAAATACCGTATTGCTGTATATTTTGTCTCATTTTTTTGTTTGAAAATGTATATTTGTATGGAAATGTTAATAAATAAAAAACTAATTATTGTTAAGAGCATGTATTTTTATTCAATGTTTCCACATAACGATAATGAAGATTGGTAGGTCCCAGGACTGTGTCAAAGCTCAATATTTCATTTAATATAATGAATTGGAAGAAAACTTTAAATGCAAAAGTTGTCAGACGAGAGGAGCGGCATAGTTTAAAAATAGTTACATTTATACTGAGTGTCCCATAACTGCGTTACAAACCAAAGTTTTGTTTTTTTTAAATACAAACTATATATTTTTATTTGATAATCTAAAAGCATTCATTTTTCTGAGTATTTTGATGTATCAAGTATGGAATTATACAGAGGGGTTTAAAAATAATGACCAATTTTATAAGAAAATAGGAACATTTTCAACGCCTTGTAATTTTCTAATTACAACAAAAAAAAGTTTGTTTTCTGTTTGAAGTAGTTTTGGCATCTTCTCTATTATTGCGATATTATGTCAAACATTTACAAAATCGTATTATTTGTACAGGTTGTATCAAAACACTGAACTTAGTTTTTTTCAAAATTTTCAAATGGAACACCCTATATATTTTTTTATTTTCGAATTATGTTCAATTCTCAACACATTTTACAAACCATGTTCTATACCTAAATCCAGCCGTTAATAAGTCATTAATTTTATATTAAAATCTTAAGATTTTTTTAAAAACCATACAACACTTTATTATATTCCATAAAATAATTAAATTTTTATGTTGTTAAAGTTTGTACGTTCTATTAGTTTGTTAAATTGTTTTTAAGCGAACTGTTTTATTGATTATAATAAAGTTGTATTGTTTTTATGAAACATCTTAAGATTTTAAAATAAAATTAATAACTTATTAACGGCTGGATTTAGGTATAGAACATGGTTTGTAAAATGTGTTGAGAATTGAACAGGCAATTCGAAAATGTAAAAATATATAGGGTGTTCCATTTGAAAATTTAAAAAAAAACTAGGTTCAGTGTTTTGACACATCCTGTACAAATAATACAATGTTGTAAGTGTTTAACGTAATATCGCAATAATAGAGAATATACCAAAACTACTTTCAGCAGAGAATACATTTTTTTTTTGTAATTAGAAAATTACAAGGCGTTGAAAATGTTCCTATTTTCTTACAAAATTGGTCATTATTTCTAAACCCCTCTGTATAATCCCATACTTGATACATCAAAATAGTCAGAAAATTGAATGCTTTTAGATTATCAAATAAAAATATATAGTTTGTATTTAAAAAAAACATAACTTTGGTTTGTAACGCAGTTATGGGACACTCTGTATAAATGTAACTATTTTTAAATCATGCCGCTCCTCTCGTCTGACAACTTTTGCATTTAAAGTTTTCTTCCAATTCATAATATTAAATGAAATATTGAGCTTTGACACAGTCCTGGGACTATACTACAGGGTGAATCAAATCAGGTGGAACAAATTTGAAAAGTTAATTGAGAAAAATATTTCAAGAAAAAAAGTTCACATAAACATATATCCGGAAATTCTTTACGAAGGAGCTACAGATCCCCAAAGATTTAGCCTAAAATTAGTTTTTATTTAAAAATTTGAGAACCCTTTGTGATTCAGTTATGAAATTTTATACTCGGTTTAGTATTAAACACATATTGAACACAGAATCGAGTGAAGATTCTGAAATCGGAGAACATTTTTTTCGCATAAAAAAACGATCACAAAGCTTTTCGTATCTTCGATAATAAAACAACTCATAACAAAGATACAACGCATTATATTCATTATTGAATAAAAATCACAATTGCAATGAATAGTAACTAAAATATGTTTACCAAAACTATCATATACACTCAAGTGCAATATTGAATTCAAGTCTAGTACGCTTTGGAAAAAAGAATGGTTGATGTTTAATATTTTTATATTGCTTATTTTGTTAATGTATAATATAACAGCAATGCCGGTGTTAGGTGAGGAAACTGGGCGACCGCCCAGGGTGCCAGTTCAGAGGGGGCGGCGGACGGCCACATGGAGAAGTTCAAATTCTCCAATATTATCTTTATTTAGTCTAGTCAACAAGTGCCTTTTTGGCCAACTTTTTTCAGCAGTCTCCGAAAACTATGAGCGAGGTGTCATTCGATTCGGAATGGCATCTAGACGATTTTTGAAAAAAGAAAATGAAGTTCCGCAAACAAAAATTGCAAAAGTAATTAACAAATAACTAAAAAAAAGGGGTTTAGTTTTTTGCAAATATCTCAAAAAATAATAAAGATTTTTCAAATTAAAAAAAAGATTCGAAAAGAGGAGGAAATTTCCTAAAAAAACCTTGACTCCCGAAACTATAGGACCAATATTTATAATTTTCCCAGAGGGATGAAAATACGGCCGAAAACGGGTGCTGTGGCTTCCGTAAGCCACGCCTACTTTGGACACTTTATTAATAAAAATTATTTTAACATATTAAATATAAAATTTAAGAAATGAAAAAATTCAGGGGCTTACTGGATAGATAAATGAACAATAATCCGCCTGAAAAAAAATTTTATCACAATTTTTCAATTAGTTATGCAATTGTTAACTAATAATTTTTTTGTGCTTGAACATGAACATTGCAAGTGTGATAATTGTTAAACTGTAAATTTGAGATTTTTTCCTCTCTTGGAGCAATTCTTGGAAGGCTTCAGAATAGATCCCCGTTGGAAAAATTAAAAAAAAATTATTTTTCAGTTTTTAGGGTTCCGAAGAAACCCTATTAATATCACTTTGTCGTCCGTCCGTCCGTCCGTCCTATTCACTCTAAGCTCAATAGCTCGTAAACTATATAAGCTAGAACCTTGAAATTTTGACAGAATATGTAAAATGACACCCTCTAGTAAAATATGTACAAATATTTTCGAAAAATATTTTTTTAGGGGGGGGGGGGGGGTGCTAACAAGCTAAAGACAGGCAAAAAAAATATTTTTTTTATACCAAGGCAAGTGGCACATCAAAATGTGTAACCAAGCTACTGTACTTTGACCCTTATTCTTATTTTTTTTATAAATCAAAAATGGCACCTACAGGGGGCTTTAAAGCAAATTCAAAAAAACAAAAAAAATTATTTCCAAGTCGTGTGGGATGTCAAAATGTAGATCTCAGTGAGTAGAATATGACACTATTTTTAATTTTTTTATAAATCAAAAATGGCGTCTACAGGGGGCTCCAAGCAATAATTTTGTCTGTCCCCCCCCCCCTAACTCGGTAACTACTGGCTCGAAAAATCTGAAAAAAATTAGGTAATGAGGCTTTGGTGAGACTACCAATATCATTTCAAATTTTGGAGAAAAGGGGAGGGGTGTCATAATTTTTTTTATTTTTATTTTTTTATCTAGGCATGTGGGGTGTCGAAATGTAGACCTCAGTGAGTAGAATATGACACTATTTTTTATTTTTTTTTATAAATAAAAAATGGCGCCTACAGGGGGCTCCAAGTAAAAAAAAAATGTGCCCCCCCCCCCCTCTAACTCGGTAACTACTGGCTCGAAAAATCTGAAAAAAATTAAGTAATGAGGCTTTGATGAGACTACCAACGACAAATACTAAAGTCACCAATATCATTTTAAATTTTGGAGAAAAAGGGAGGGGTGTCATACATTTTTTTATTTTTATTTTTTTTATCTAGGCATGTGGGGTGTCGAAATGTAGATCTCAGTGAGTAGAATATGACTTTGTTTCTTAATATTAATTAGAAGTGGGAGAAAATAATTGTTAATTAACGAATGCGTTTTTAAGCAATAAAAAAATTTTTTTAAGGAACAATTTTTCTTTTAAAAATCATTATTTGTATCAAAGATTGAAATTCCATAAAAAAAATTTCAATTATCTAATAAACAACACATTTGTTTATAACAATTTTTTAAACAATAACAGGTAACAATTTAAAAAAAATATTTTTATGCAGCTTCTAATAACATAAAAACGGATCATTAATAATATTTGAAAAAAAAAATTTTTTTTCGATGATTAATTTAAGTTTTTAATTTTGCAACAAAGAAAATTATTAATAAAAAACTGAAAAATAAAAATTTTTTAATTTTTCCAACGGGTATCTATTCTGAAGCCTTCCAAGAATTGCTCCAAGAGAGGAAAAAAATCTCAAATTTATAGTTTAACAATTATCACACTTGCAATGTTCATGTTCAAGCACAAAAAAATTATTAGTTAACAATTGCATAACTAATTGAAAAATTGTGATAAAATTTTTTTTCAGGCGGATTATTGTTCATTTATCTATCCAGTAAGCCCCTGAATTTTTTCATTTCTTAAATTTTATATTTAATATGTTAAAATAATTTTTATTAATAAAGTGTCCAAAGTAGGCGTGGCTTACGGAAGCCACAGCACCCGTTTTCGGCCGTATTTTCATCCCTCTGGGAAAATTATAAATATTGGTCCTATAGTTTCGGGAGTCAAGGTTTTTTTAGGAAATTTCCTCCTCTTTTCGAATCTTTTTTTTAATTTGAAAAATCTTTATTAGTTTTTGAGATATTTGCAAAAAACTAAACCCCTTTTTTTTAGTTATTTGTTAATAACTTTTGCAATTTTTGTTTGCGGAACTTCATTTTTTTTCCAAAAATCGTCTAGATGCCATTCCGAATCGAATGACACCTCGCTCATAGTTTTCGGAGACTGCTGAAAAAAGTTGGCCAAAAAGGCACTTGTTGACTAGACCAGTGGTTCCCAAAGTGGTCCCTACGGACCCCAAGAGGTCCCTGGCATCGTTCAGGGGGTCCGTGGAAAATTAAAATCGATTTGGGGGTCCCTGAACAACGTCAGGGGGTCCGCGCACATTTTTATTAATATGGAAGTTAAAATAAATAACAATGAATAAGTTACACTGGCCGACAGCCATTTTGCTGCAGAGCATACAACACCTTTTTAAGGGTAATTTGGACACGCTGAATCCAAAAATGACCACCATTTTGCTCAATCAGCTCTTGTTTTTGCAATATTGCAAAAAATGATTTTTTCGATATGCAAACATTCAAATTCGTATATATATTTTTTGAATCAATTACTTCAACCAAAGATCATTCAGAATGAAGCTATGGGTCCTAATTGAACTAAAAAGCCTTAAATTATATACATTCATAAAGTTATTATCTTCGAAAATCATTTTTTAAACGAAAAAAATCTATTTTTTAGTAAAAATTCGGCAAATTTTAAAATTCAAAGCGCATATTATTCACTAAGTTAGTAGCTTTATCTATCTTCTTCATTGTGTTAAAATTTCAACGTAATCGAATAAAAATTGGCGAAGTGGTACTAAAATCAACTGCGCGTCTCAAAATTTAGTAGTTTTTCACCCAGGGTCCCTGGGAAAGTTTTGACTATGAAAGGGGGTCCGTGGGCAAGTTTTGACTATGAAAAGGGGTCCGTGGGCCAAAAGAGTTTGGGAACCACTGGACTAGACCATATTTCATGTAAAATATAAATGGTTGATCTTATGACAGATTAACAAAGTATATGTCTATGTATTTTGTGTTGGATGATTTTATAAAAGTGTCAAACATAGGAAAAAATTTAAGAACAATACTAGATAAAAATCAATTGATCTTTTTCTCTATACATTGTGTAAATAATAATTAGTGGATACTGGAAATGGTTAACACGTACAGTGATGCCTCGCCCAACGAACGCTGCACTCAACGAACTTTCTGTTCGTTCATTACACGACTCACTTCACGAACCTCGCTTCACATAACGAACTTCATCGAATTTCATTTTGCCACCCATACGCTCCTACGTATCATGAAGTCGCCCGAACTTCCAAGGTCGCACGCAGTCGATACTCAAACTTGCACGAACATGCATCAACGCGCGTTAGTCGTTCTTTTCTGCGCTTAATTCACACATGTGTTTGTTTTAATAAATGTAATTTTGTGTGAGGATTTGACCCTTAAAGCCTCGGTAGACTCTCCTAAATCTGAGTCTGACTAAAAAATATGTGTACAATATTTTTTATGTTACAGTACCTACCATATTTTATGCTACAGAACGAATTAAAATTTTTAGCATGTATTGTTATGGGAAAACGCGTTTCACTTAACGAACTTGATCCTGAAACTCATTCTGTATATTATATTTCAAGTCCATTTTTCTAATGTCCCGTATTATAGAAGAGAATTTTCTCTAGAGCAGCGGTTCTTAAACTTATGTGGTCTAGGGACCCCTTTTTTGGACAATAATTTTTCAGGGACCCCCATCCCTGATAGAAAAACAAAAAAGGTCGTTAGATACTAATTAATCACTGATAAATAGAAATATAAAATTACTTTATGTGAATTAATTTTTTGCCAAAAATGTTTCACGAACCCCCGTAAAAGTTTGGCGGCCCCCCGGGGGTTCGCGGACCCCAGTTTAAGAACCGCTGCTCTAGAGTATATCTGCAAGGTATTAAATATTAATGACAGCCCACCTCAGGTGTATCAATGGTATTATATGTATGATTTTTATGTCAGCAGTAGAGATGAGACTGCTATTGCGATAGCTGCTACTGAGAACACTGTTATTTGTACTGAGCAGAGAGCAGACTGCTCTGCTATTTAACATACCTGCTATCACTGCTATCCTGTTCTTGATTGTTTTTTTTTTTTTTTTAATCTAAGAAATAAACAAAAAATTTTTGATTTCAACATTCTTAAGCTTATTTATTTATCAAAAATATTGTTTTGGACAAAAAAGATACATTACTTTTTTTATTTTCCCATTTTAAAACATTTTCCGTGCACCAAACAAAGATAGACATATCGATAATGCTACTGCTACTGCGATCACTGCTATTCCGTAGAACAGTGTTCTTTTAAAGAACACTGTTCTTTCAAATAGCAGCTATCGCAGTAGCAGTCCCACGTTATTTTTAAAGTATAATAATTAGGTACTAGCTATTTATGTAAATCTTATTTTCTCTGTAAACGTTTAATTTTTATTTTAAAGAAACTAAAAAACTATTTAAAATTTTTTAAAGTTATTAAGGCTAATTTCATAATTTGGCTTTAATTAATATTTATGTATTTCACCTTTACGTGCTATTTAGACTACCCCTTATGTCAGTGGAAAAATTTTCGGGGGGGGGGGGTAAATATTTCACCTTTACGTGCTATTTAGACTACCCCTTATGTCAGTGGAAAAATTTTCGGGGGGGGGAATATTTCGCCTTTACGTGCTATTTAGACTAACCCTTATGTCAGTGGAAACATTTTCGGGGGGGGGGTATATTTTTCGGGGGGGGGGGGGGGATTTTATAAATACGTGTTAAATTTTGGAAGGGATTTTGAACTGATGTTTTCTCAAAACATACGTTTTTCTTAGAACACTGAACATTTCGGGGTGGGGGAGGGGGGAGTGTCCCCCCCCCATTACTACGCCACTGCCTTATGTAAATAAATTTGAGTACTCGAAACGCCTATAGATTTAAACAAAAAAAAAAACTTTGATCTAAACAAACTGTGATTATATCACTGCTACTGTTAACTGCTATTTGTCTTAACTGCTCTCTGTGATCACTGCTATCTAAAAATCACTATTAAGCCCATCTCTAGTCAGCAGTCTAGAAGTAGTAGTGAATGGTGTATGCCATATTTATAATGTATAGTTTTACAGCAATTACATTATTATTATACTAGTATAAGATGTAAAACTGTACCTATTAGGTGTAAAAATAAAAATGGAATTGAAGTTTGTTTAAATATTTGATAGTAATTAAAATATAAAATTTTTAATTAGTGTTGAGAGTAAACGGTATGTTACTAAATATATTTTTAGATATTTCTGTTAGTCTTAAGTAAACTTTGTGTCCAATTACAAACGTTACAGTATAAAAACCTTTTGTTTGTTATGAAGAGCCACCACTTGACATTTAAAAATTACGAATACTTTGTAATTGCTTCCTAGCCATATCGAAGTTACGAGAAGCTTTGTGATCGTTTTAAAATGAGAAAAAAATGTTCTCTGATTTCAAAATTTTAACTAGATCTTTATGTTTCAAAATAATTGATCGATAATGAATAAGAATCATAGAAAAAAATAAAATTAAACTATTAGATATGTAAACAGTATTGGTCAAAAATGCCTTATTAGAAAAAAATCATGGTGATGACGTCACAGAATAGAATAAATAAATTTTCGAACATACCTGCATTATTGGATTATGAGTTACTACAACTTTTGTAGTAAAATATTCCTTAGTGAAGATTTATCTCAATTTGCTTTAAGAAAATCGTCATTTGTTTTCTTTTTTTTAAATTGCTATTTACTTTGACATTTAATTAACGACATTAACTAGGCGCGTATTAAGAAAAATGTGGAATTAATTTTTTTTTTATTAAAATTGTATGAAAATTAAATGATTAACCAATGACAGGCATTTCATCTGAATACTTTATCGGTTTTTATTTAAATTGTTCAATTATTAACTACCTTTTGATGAATTTAGCACGAGGAAGCACTGCACATTTACTTGGAAGATGTTTTTCGTATATTGTCTTGTAACTTTTTTTTCTGTCTTTAATGAGGAAAATCCATAGACTTCTTTTATACTGCACTATATAACGAACAAAATGAGCTTAACTTGAACTCTCTACCACAAATAGAACCGAAGATATGATGCGAAATCGGGTTTCCACGTATCATAAATTGTATTTGAGCATTCTACATTCCACAGGTCGCAAATTGACTATGTGATAAATTATATTATCTTACTATTAAACATTTTTCATCCGAATATTTACATACATGAAATGTATTTCAGTACACTTTATAAACACTTAAATTATGCATATTTTGGTAGGTAATTTTCAGTCATATCTATTAATAAATAGAGAGTTCAATTTGGGCTCATTTTGTTCGTTATTATAGTCTAGTACAGGCTTGTCCAACCCGCGGCCCGCGGGCCGCATGCGGCCCTCGAGCACATTTCGTGCGGCCCGCATAAGATTTAATATAAAATATAAAGATTAAAAAAAAGTAAAATATGAAAATAATTAACGATATCAAGTAAAAAAAGGTCTTCAGATTTTTTGTGTTATAAAGTAGTATAGATATTGTACGTACATAATACAAAGATATAAATAAATTAATCACGTAAAAAAAAGGTCTTCAATTTTTTTGCGGCCCTTAAAAAAATTTTCGCTATTTTTTTGCGCTCTGCGGCCCACGATGGTCAAAAGGTTGGACACCTATGGTCTAGTATATAAATAAAGCCCTATGTTTTTATTGTTCAAGTCATTAAAAAAATTACAAAACAAAATGAAAAAAATATATTTTACAGTGATATATGAGCATTTTATATCAAATTTGGATTCGCCATATCTCCAAAACAAATAAGTGTAGATAGTTTTTTTTCTCTGTAATTCTGTTTGGTAGTGAGAGAAACGTAAAAAATCGTACCCATGCAACCCGTGTACATACTCTTTTCCCAAAACCTTCCGCTCAGAATTTATGATCACGAAATGAAACGCTTGAAATTCGGGTTGGAATGAGTATAATTGGCGTGATATAAAATAACGCCTATAAGTTAATTTATTTCTGAAAGAAATTTTAATTTAGAGCATTATTTAAAACCATATTAAATATAATGTATTACAGTCAACTCTCCTATAACGCGAAGCGAAAATTGTGAACAACCCTCTAATAACGCGGTTTCCATATAACGCATTTTCATACAAAACAACATTCCAACATAAATGACATGAAATGTTTATTTATTGCGCAAGTTTTCATCTGCATGCTGTTCGATAAACATACAAACATACCTGTATATTGTGTATACAGGCTGTTGAAAAATGATGGATACGCCTGCGTAACTCACCAGGGAGGAATTATCAAGAAAAATGATCCAGACAAAAATGTTAGCATTTTTTCCCAGCTATCACATGACGATGCCAGTCAGTTGAGGGGGAGGATTTGCTCCTCGGGGGGAACGCTCCCCCCTTCGAATTTTCTAAATGGCAACCCCCTATTTTTTTGCCACTCTTACCACTCCCACATTTTATAAATATTTATAGTGTGAAGTTGCCCCCACGGTCTCTGTGTGGGGGGAAACATTTTTCAGACATTATAATTTGTTGTTCTGTCATTTCCTACCGGGGTGGGGCAATTTCCCACTATGTCAAGATGGGACAAAAAAGCATCGCTGATGATTCTCGGAAGTTTTTGGGAGAAAAAATCGATATTTTCGAGAAAATAACATGGTATATTCACAAAATGTGGGGGGGGGCTGTAAAACGGAAACCAAGAGTGATATAAAAATTCTGAATACACCAAACAATTCTAAACAAAAAAGTGCTTTAAGAAACCGCAAACAAAAAGTACCTATCTACTTTGCCAAAAAAGTTATAGTCATTTAAAGATATTTTGAATTTTCAGTTTTTTTGGTATACCGCCTAACCCACATACAATTATTAATTTTTTTTTTGATGTTGTAATACTCACCCCTTTCTTACAAATAATTCATCTCATTTATCCACATCTGTATCTCTTACCGTTTAGGATATCCCCATGCATTTCACGCTTATCTTGGACATCCTGTATACAGAAAGTTCGGGGTCTCCTAAATAACTTTTGAATCGTTTGAAATAATGGATTGAAATTTATAGAGATACAACGGGATCACTCGATTATTATTTAACCACAAAAAACCCACCTGCACATTCCAGGGAGATGGGGGGAGGGAAGAAATCTTAAATTGCATGTGGGGTTGAGTGAGGGCTCATTTGAAAGGGCTTTTTAAGGCCAAAACAACGTAAGATCGCAGAGATTTTTTTCGAAGAGTTATAATCATTTGAAAATTTCTCTTGAGATTAGGTTAAATGTATTTTCAAAAATGTTATACTGTGAAAAATACAGTTTCAGTTGAAAAACTGATGTTTATCAACAAGACGTGTCGTCATTGTGTCAAAAAATTTCGCCCTTTTTTTTTTATTTTGGTACATTTTTGAAAATGAAAAAAAAAACAGAAAAGTTGAATTTTTTGACACAATAATGACACGTCTTGTTGATAAACATCAGTTTTTCAACTGAAACTGGTTTTTTTTTCACTTTATAACAATTTGAAAAATGCATTAAATGTAGTCTCAAGAAAAATTTTCAAATGATCATAACTCTTCGAAAAAAATTGTAGAAACCTCGGCGATCCCGTTTTGTTTTTATCTCGGTTAGCCATCACTCAATCTTATGTGTCATTTAAGATTTCTTTGTTCCCCCCCCCTGGGTGCTTTTCTGGTTAAATAATAGATTTGGTGACCCCTTTGTACCTCTATAAATTTCAATCCTATATTTCAAACCATTCAAAAGTTATTTAGGTGGTCCTGAACTTTTGGAAGGCACTGTACTGTACTGTATAGTATATACACTCAAATCTCTAAACGACGACTATCCAATTAACGTACGCTCCGAGAAACGACTGGCCAACCGCTCCATGTAACGACCTACCCTTATCCCTACCATTATACTACCGTGACTGCTATATTTCTGCGCGAATTTTAAATTCAATTAACGTTAAATTCATTTAACGGTGGTGGGTACCCCTCTAGCTGTCGTTGAATTGAGATTTTAAATTACCGATGCCATCACTATTCGGTAGGACGAATGTAGTAGATATACTTATTTTATTTTAAATTTTGAGAATCATTGGCTTACATGCTTATTATATATGTAAATTCAAGTTTACTCGATTATTGAGTTGTACAGAATTAAATTTACGTTTAATATATATTGAAACCATTGAAATCATATCCTATCTCTTTGGCTTTACAGTTCAGTAAACTTTCAAAGTTAGGAACTCATTATATGTACAATATATAGTTATATACATGTATATAGTATAGTCAAAATAACTCAAAAAACACGTCGAGCGGAATTCTCTGAAAACAGCAAAATTTTTATACTATTATGTAGAGGAGACATTGTAGTTTCACCACCCAAAAGTCCCACGAGCTAAACCTTGTGCTAACTCGGGGAGCCCCATTCAAAGTTGGATTTTGTACAAATATTTGTTCATTTTCTTAGCTCATAAAAATACAGTTATCTCGAGAACCAGAGTAGATATCGAAAAAAGTGTTGCTGTTTTAGAATTGCTATTAAATACTCAACAATATGACTAGATAATATTATACCTATTTTGAAACGTTTCGGTGTCCCGTTCATTTGTTTGTCAAAAATCGCTGTAATTTTATTGTTTTTTCAATTATATACTTTTTCATTACCATATTAAGTATGAAAAGAATTTTTTTTTCTATTTTTTGTAATTTGCATCTTATTCTACGTTTAATTTCCATTAAAAATCGATCATAGATTTTGATCTAAAAAAAATTTGTGCACATGTAAATAAAATATCAAAAAAGTATAATTTAGTTTACAAATTAAATTAATGGTAAATAAACTGTATACGGTTTTTCAAAAACATTTAATAATTCATTAACAAGTCATGTTATCTAGAAAATTTTGGGCATTTTGGAATCGCTATAAAATTTACCTAATATAATGGGTGCAC
Source organism: Sialis lutaria (assembly GCA_949319165.1). Classification (NCBI taxonomy): domain Eukaryota; kingdom Metazoa; phylum Arthropoda; class Insecta; order Megaloptera; family Sialidae; genus Sialis; species Sialis lutaria. Next base: position 7,988,962 of record OX439243.1, on the reverse strand, counting down.
AGAAAAAAATATTTTAACACTGTGAACATATATGGGGCGGTTTTATAGTAAACTGCATAAAAATTATAGTCTACGAACTCAAACATGGCTGTGCTCCTTTAAATAATTCCTAGTACTATGATGTTAGCTACATATATACTGCCCATATATGTACGTTTATACAAAAAAAATTTCCACGAATAGACCATACAAAAAAAAATTACAGTCGTTTTAACCTGTGAACTGAAATTTATTTTTTTGTAATTTGGTATAATCATGATATCTACTAAACAAATGAAGATACATGCAAGTACCATCACATCAAAATACGTAAAATTTTATGCACTACAGCTTTTATGAAAAGTATTTTTTGCTCTCTTTATTCTAAATGGTTAATAAATCTAAGCGAAAATTTATTGATGGAGGGGTCAATGAAACATAAGCTAGTTTTGATTTTTTTCTGGCCCAAATATAAATATTTGATAAAAAATAAGTAATACAAATTTTAGAACATAATAATTTGCAAACTCTGTGATAAATTAAATTTCGATAAGATTATATATTACAGAGATATTTAATTTTAAAGCTCTCAAAAAAATTACATTTTACATCAAAATTGTTGTACAGAGTAAGCTATGGAAATTATCTCCGTGTAGAGGAAAACATTGACGAAGTTGAAAATTTGGGAAGATGTTACCAAATATCTATAGTTTATTATAATAAACAATGCTCAGTAATAGAATTTTAAATTCAACCCCTACATTGTAAAAACTACCCTTAGTGTATAACTCTCAAGTTATGTTCTCGATTTTCTTGTAAACGGTCTATCGTACAAAAAAATGTATTGAACTAATTGTGTAGAGAATAAAATTTACAATTGATAACAAAATGCATATTGATTGAGTTCATTGAAATTACGGCGTTATTCAAAGGTTTAAAAATTAGGCCAAAAAATGTATTAAATGTAGGTTATTTCTGAAGCGCACAGACATTATTTTGTCAAACTTTGTAAGTATTAACTACTTACAATATTACACAACCACACCAAACTCCCTATCGATCAATGCAACAGAAAAAAAGTTATAGCCATTTTAATAAAAGAAAACTTAATAAAAATTGTAAATTTTGTAATATTGATATGTTGTTATGGTAAAAATTATCGCTACTTTTTCACGATAACATTAGTCTCTTAAAAATTATGATATTTATTTGAAAATACACAATAATGATGGCTGTAGTTTTGTTTCAATGCTGAGTTATTAACAATTGTGTATGTTAATTTATAGGGGTTTTACAGCTCTTTAAGTCCGCAGAAATGGAAAGTGTTAATTTCAAATTTCAAAATAATAATATTTAAAAAAATGTTTACACCAAAATAAAATATTAAACTAGCACTCTTACATACTTGATAAAATTATTAGACCCCTTTAGTTTTCAATTGATTTTATAATTTCAATGTGCTTTGTATTCTAGTCTATAACACTAGCCTCTAAATTAAGATCATGAGGAATATATAAAGTTGGTCCATAAAGTTTCAAATTTTTTTATATGGTCTTACAAATAAATACAGAGATTGTAAATTTATCATAAAAAATAAAAAATTAATATTTACAACAGCTTATTTCCTTCAGTTCACTACTACTTTTTTTAATTAAAATAACAAAACTAATGAATTGACAAGATTATTAGGAATATATAAAATTGTACCATTAAGTTTAAAAATACAAGAAAAATTTTTATATTTGAGGTATCCACCCAAATATTTAAAACTATTCTATAACTATAAAAAAAAATTCGGGTTGAAACCCAAAATGTAAAAATGTTCAAAGAAATGTTCTTGAATTGTAAACATTGATTATGTCTATAATTCTTCAATTCGCTTCGTTTTAGCTTGTTTTTTCAAGGGTTTACTTCAAAAAATTTTGAAATTTAATGGTACAACTTTATATATTCCTAATAATCTTATCAATATTTATTTGTAAGACCATATAAAAAAATTTGAAACTTTATGGACCAACTTTATATATTCCTCATGATCTTAATTTAGAGGTTAGTGTTATAGACTAGAATACAAAGCACATTGAAATTATAAAATCAATTGAAAACTAAAGGGGTCTAATAACTTTATCAAGTATGTAAGAGTGCTAGTTTAATATTTTATTTTGGTGTAAACATTTTTTTAAATATTATTATTTTGAAATTTGAAATTAACACTTTCCATTTCTGCGGACTTAAAGAGCTGTAAAACCCCTATAAAGTAACATACACAATTGTTAATAACTCAGCATTGAAACAAAACTACAGCCATCATTATTGTGTATTTTCAAATAAATATCATAATTTTTAAGAGACTAATGTTATCGTGAAAAAGTAGCGATAATTTTTACCATAACAACATACTTATCAATATTAAAAAAATTACAATTTTTATTAAGTTTTCTTTTATTAAAATGGCTATAACTTTTTTTCTGTTGCATTGATCGATAGGGAGTTTGGTGTGGTTGTGTAATATTGTAAGTAGTTAATACTTACAAAGTTTGACAAAATAATGTCTGTGCGCTTCAGAAATAACCTACATTTAATACATTTTTTGGCCTAATTTTTAAACCTTTGAATAACGCCGTAATTTCAATGAACTCAATCAATATGCATTTTGTTATCAATTGTAAATTTTATTCTCTACACAATTAGTTCAATACATTTTTTTGTACGATAGACCGTTTACAAGAAAATCGAGAACATAACTTGAGAGTTATACACTAAGGGTAGTTTTTACAATGTAGGGGTTGAATTTAAAATTCTATTACTGAGCATTGTTTATTATAATAAACTATAGATATTTGGTAACATCTTTCCAAATTTTCAACTTCGTCAATGTTTTCCTCTACACGGAGATGATTTCCATAGCTTACTCTGTACAACAATTTTGATGTAAAATGTAATTTTTTTGAGAGCTTTAAAATTAAATATCTCTGTAATGTATAATCTTATCGAAATTTAATTTATCACAGAGTTTGCAAATTATTATGTTCTAAAATTTGTATTACTTATTTTTTATCAAATATTTATATTTGGGCCAGAAAAAAATCAAAACTAGCTTATGTTTCATTGACCCCTCCATCAATAAATTTTCGCTTAGATTTATTAACCATTTAGAATAAAGAGAGCAAAAAATACTTTTCATAAAAGCTGTAGTGCATAAAATTTTACGTATTTTGATGTGATGGTACTTGCATGTATCTTCATTTGTTTAGTAGATATCATGATTATACCAAATTACAAAAAAATAAATTTCAGTTCACAGGTTAAAACGACTGTAATTTTTTTTTGTATGGTCTATTCGTGGAAATTTTTTTTGTATAAACGTACATATATGGGCAGTATATATGTAGCTAACATCATAGTACTAGGAATTATTTAAAGGAGCACAGCCATGTTTGAGTTCGTAGACTATAATTTTTATGCAGTTTACTATAAAACCGCCCCATATATGTTCACAGTGTTAAAATATTTTTTTCTGTGCACCCATTATATTAGGTGAATTTTATAGCGATTCCGAAATGCCCAAAATTTTCTAGATAACATGACTTGTTAATGAATTATTAAATGTTTTTGAAAAACCGTATACAGTTTATTTACCATTAATTTAATTTGTAAACTAAATTATACTTTTTTGATATTTTATTTACATGTGCACAAATTTTTTTTAGATCAAAATCTATGATCGATTTTTAATGGAAATTAAACGTAGAATAAGATGCAAATTACAAAAAATAGAAAAAAAAATTCTTTTCATACTTAATATGGTAATGAAAAAGTATATAATTGAAAAAACAATAAAATTACAGCGATTTTTGACAAACAAATGAACGGGACACCGAAACGTTTCAAAATAGGTATAATATTATCTAGTCATATTGTTGAGTATTTAATAGCAATTCTAAAACAGCAACACTTTTTTCGATATCTACTCTGGTTCTCGAGATAACTGTATTTTTATGAGCTAAGAAAATGAACAAATATTTGTACAAAATCCAACTTTGAATGGGGCTCCCCGAGTTAGCACAAGGTTTAGCTCGTGGGACTTTTGGGTGGTGAAACTACAATATCTCCTCTACATAATAGTATAAAAATTTTGCTGTTTCCAGAGAATTCCGCTCAAAATTTAATTTGACTATATTAATATAGTTTAGGTAAATTAAGTAATGAATATGATAGTTAAGGTTAATAATAACAATTTACAAGTAGTGTGAAGCAGAATAATGATATTTCGGTATCTTTAAATAGACTAAATAGGTTGGTATATAATTAGAACAATGCATCTAATATATTAATTTATTTGATCACGTGCGGTTATACCAGGGACCTAAAATTGAAACAAAACTGAGACTCGAAAAAAAAACGTATTTGTCATGAACCTAATGAAATAATTTTTAATACTTTGATAATAAATTGTCTCTCTCTTAATTTTTTAAACTATCATGGACATGCGTACATATTTGTGAAAGTAAAGATTGCTAAAAATTCAATGCAAACAAACAACAATTGTCTTTTTTATGGATTCGACATTTCACGCGCTAATACATTGCAAGTGACGGCTTTAGTGGGGGGGGGGGGGGGGGCGAACTTGGGAAACGCCTGGACGGGCGGCGGAAGGCTACAATAAATAAAAGTTTCTTCAAAGAAGTTTGAAATCTAATAATTTTCTTGCGATTTGCAAGTGATGTTAAAGTGTGCCGTGGGATAAAACCCAAAAAACAAAAATTAAAAAATTTGTTCCCAAATTTTCTCCGGAAATTTATAATATTTTTATAATTTATAATTATAATATTTAAAATTTAAATCCATATTTATAATTTGCTGATACGTCACTGTGAACTATACACGGTGGGGCATTTAAAGTGTTACAGATTTTTATCTCAGAGCCACCGCATATTTGAAGTCAAAAAATTTATGGTTGTGAGGGGGTAATCGAATAGTAATATTTATTTATTATTTTCAAGGATATTTGAAGGTCAACATCATTTTTTTAAATAGAAACCTATAGTTTTTATTTAATAATCTTATTCTATACGTGAACAAACACGAATATTTCATTGAAAATTTTCTGTTGGGAAACCTACGATTTTCAAGATATCTAACAAAATAAATTCGAGATTTTGGACTTTCAAGAATTTTTTACTCAGAATCCATAAACTTTAGAAAAAAAGTTGAAATAAAAAAAATGTTTATTTCGTTCTAATAAATCTTGAAGAATTTTTCTAGAATTTTTTTAACATTTCGTTTTTTTTTTTTTTTGCTAAAATAAAATAAATAGAAACAGCTTTAATATTTTTAAAACAATTTTCCAAGATTTATTAGATCAAAATAAACAGTTTTTTTATTTTTACTTTTTTTCTAAAATTTATGGATTCTGAGTAAAAAATTCTTGAAAGTCCAAAATTTCGAATTTATTTTGTTAGATATCTTAGAAATCTTAGGTTGTCCAAAAAAATTTTGTCAATGAAATATTCGTGTTTGTTCACGTAGAAAAAGATTATAAAATAAAAACTATAGGTTCCTATTTAAAAAAATGATGTTGACCTTCAAATATCCTTGAAGGCCACACTAAAATAATAAATAAATATTACTATTCGCTTACCTTCTCACAACCATACATTTTTTGACTTTTTCAAAAATGTGGTGGCTCTGAGATAAAAATCTGTAACACTTTAAATGCCCCATCCTGTATACAGTGTTATTTATTATATACAGGTAAGCATATAAAATGAAACGAATTAAATTAACAAAATATGGTACTTGTCGGGGCATATTTAGCTACAAAATTGATTAAAAATATCATAACCGGGATGAAACAAACAAAGTATTAATCCAATTTCAGTACACCTGATGTTTATGATTCAATGATTCTGAATTAATTATCTCAGTTGATGATTTTGTTCATGATGAAGATGGAGTGTTACAATTAAAAATGTTAAAATGGAACGAAGAGTTATTTAACATCTTATATTAAATTTCGGCACGAAAATTAATGACTGGAACTTCTTGAGTATATCAAAAATGTGAATTTAAATTGACTTCTTACGGCTTTTATTACAAAAATAACTCTTGTAAATTTTTCGTATATTAGGTAGGTACATGAAATTTTTTATGATGCTGTTAAAATTAATATTAATTTATCCTTCATTATTTACGTTATTTTCAGACGGCAAAGAATTAATAACTTTTGACTTTTATATACATACATACTAGGGTGGCCCTTAATTAACTTATTTTCGAATTCACCCCCCCCCCATATTTTTTAAAGGTACGAAAAAAATAATGTATATAAAATTTTTAAGTGATTGGATATTATTAACCCGTGCCACCGAGCGATCGAATATTAACACGTAAAAAGCATTTGATTTTTAAAATTTTTCTTTAAACAGCTATATGTTTGTGAAAATTTAATGGATTTTAATGTTCTAAAACGCATTTTAAGGTTAACACTTTCTAGTTTTTGAACCTTTGATTCGATTTTTTTATCGCTTCCCAAAGGAATTATTTTGAGAAGAAAACTTTATTTAAACATGTGTACGAAAAACAGAGTTATAGTTCCCCGAAGATTTTTTTCCAAAATTAGTTTTTCAGGGGGCTGTAATTCTCTTATGAAAAAAATTCGGAGACATGTTTTAATAAAGTTTTTTGCTCGATATATTTTTTTCAACCTACTGAATAAGTTTAGCACGCCAATTTTTTTTCACTTTTTCTGAAATCTCTCAAGGAGTAGTGGGAAGCGATAAAAAAAATCGAATCAAAGGTTCAAAAAATAGAAGTTGTTTAAAGAAAAATTTGAAAAATGCATTTTACGTGTTAATATTCGATCGCTCGGTGGCACGTGTTAATAACATCCAATCACAGAAAAACTGAAATTCTTTTGGTTTCTTTTTTTCCGTGTATTATAAAAATTTTAACACGTAATTTCAACAGAATTACACAGTTTCATAAAAAAGTCACAAAAAATATATTAAAAATATTAAATCTATTGAGGTGAAAGGAGGTTGGTTAGTTTTTAGGTAAGGTTGAAATATAGAAAATTACAAAAATCACAATTAACAATATCAAATCTGTTAGAGGTTTTTACGTTAGGTTAAAATATAAAAAATCACAAAAATTACAATAAATACATATAAAATATCTAATTTTTAAATTTGACAGGCCCAAATTGGGGTCAAAGTATTGATTTTTAGTGGAAATTATTTAGTAATATAATTTGTTTTAAGTTCAATATATCTGTTTAATGTTAAATAATTAATTTTTCGTGCAGTATATCTATATCTATAAAAGAGTTTGTCCTTAACCACTCACTCACTCACTCACTCACTCACTCATATATCAACGTATAGCCCAAACCCCTGGACCTAGAAACGTGAAATTTCGTAGGTGCCTTCCTTTTATGATGTAAGCACCCACTAAGAAATGATTTTTCGAAACTCAACCCCTACGGGGTTAAAACAGGGTGTCAAAAAATATTTTTTTGTTGGCATTTAATTGAAACTTATCGAACATACTCTACAATATAAATAATGAAACAATTATTTCAGCATTTCCCAAAATTTAACCCCTAAGGTGTTAGGGGGTGGAAAAATTTGTAAATTTTTTTTTGTATTCACCAAATGAAACCTGGCACAAGTAGGTACTCTACAAGACAAATATCAGTTACGAGAATTCATTACCTATGGGAATGCGGGGGGGGGGGAGTAAAATTTATTTATTGTATAGTATTTATCTACATCATTATTCATAATATTAAAGTAAATTAGGACAAATTAATATTCAATTAAAAATTAAAGTTCGATATTCAAGCCCTAATAGCATATGACGGGGACGAGGATGGATTTAGATATATTTATCTGCATACCTACATTACTTATAAAGATAATATTCAACCCCTAATGGCGAGGGTAAACAGGGGGTTAGTTTTTACAATTTTTAACTAAGATCCGAGATATTTACGTTTTTTTATAGGTAATGAATAAAAATCAATATAAAAAAATTTAATATGTCATCCCCTATCACGTATGGAGGGTTCTAATTAGTTTCGAAGTTTACGCGAGCGAAGCCGCGGGATTCCGCTAGTTTGTTATAAGTGAAAACGATTAAATAAAAACGTGTTTATTATTTAAATAAAAGTGCATTTAATTGCAATCCATTTTAAAACACTATTTTTTCTTATATGGAACCGTTTTTCTACATAATAATTGATAAAAAGTCTTGTGGTAGCCTCAATTGTATTTTTTATATTTTGAATATAAATAATACATATTTATATTACCTAATACATTGGTAGTAATATAATTTAAAATAAATGTTTCATTAAAACTATTGAATCGAATTTCGTATTCTATAACTTTCAAAAACAAAAAATGCCTCCTTACGAAAATGATATTGATTATGAACATGAAACAATGAGTGTAATAAATAATGTAGCCCTTTCATTGCATATCCCGACTCGACCCTTTTCCTTTGATATCATTGTTGTCATAAACACAGCAACAATTGATTTAGGAACATCACGAAGAACGCTTTGATAAAATTCAATTAACTTCTACAGAAATTGTATGTTTTGTGATTTCACTCAAAGTCAAAGACAATTCATTATAATGGCATGCAGATAACAGTTTATAATTATCATTCGTTTTTATAAACACTTCCTACAAGTTTATATTACATACAATCAACAAAATTGTAGAATAGATTGTTATAAAGAACTCTCTGAAAGCCAGGACGATCAAGTCATCGTAAAGTTGAGAAAATTGATGCTTTATTATTATTTAGTTTTCATAATGAAGTTAAATTCAATAAACCATTTTTGTTTTCGGTTTATTGGTATATTTCGATTTATTACTCTTCTCAATAGCTTATTTAACAAATTTCCATGATGTACTGACACCAGTCTTAAACAGTGCCCCAGTGTTGAATATTTTTAAATTAAATATATTGAATTAGCAAATATTTGTTGATATTTGATTACAACCATTACTGAATATTAATCTTTATACATTTAATCATTTAACTGTCTTACAGCGTGATTAGTTGATTAGATAACAATAAATTATTTTGTTTAAAAAATGTGGGCAAATAAACATTGACAACAAATTATTAGTGAAGTGAGTATATTTAAATAATTGCACACCCCAAGCAGGCTCTGCTTGGAAGTGTGTTCTACTCTCGTCCTAAAATTTTTTTTCGTATATAAATTGATAAAATGAGTATTATATCTTAAATTTCTTCAGTAACCCACTTAAATTTTTACATTTTCTGATAGAAAACATTACAGTCTTAATTTTTACTTAGTTTAATATCGATCGGTTTTAATTTTCTGTTATAAAAATATAAATAAAGTTCAATTTGTCGATTTAACCTGCTTTTTTGATAGAAACGCCGAACTACAGGCTACAATTCGAAATAAATTTGCACCAATCCTTTTGAATTCACTTCATCTATTATCAGAATAGAACCCTATTAAAACTCAACAAAATTGGATAACTAGAAGTAACGAAATTTGCAGTTTATTTAAACAAAAATTCATATTTTGACAAGAATTATTTTTACAAATAGAGTATTAGTCCGTAGAAGTTCCAAAAATTTCCGTAAGGCGCTATTTCTTCATACGTCATATACGTCACTGCAAATGACATCTATTACAACTATTATATTATGTTAATTAATATATAAATACACGTACATCGATACGTGCTGTATTTTAATTATTTTATTCAAAGCCAATCAATCTTTTTTAATCAAGATAAAATCTGGTAAGTTAGCATTTTTAAAACAAATATATAATATACATATAACCTATAAACGTTACATTGTTGTTTCATTTTAAATGCTAGACATCAGGTGAACACAGCTGTTATAGCTGCAATATGTGGATGTATTTAACTTTTTAATTATTATTATTAATTTATTTATTTACTTATACATTTTACAAAAAAAATATTTTATATAAAAATTGTAAATTAAAATGATTGTTGTTTTATTACAATACATCCTAAATTTAAATAAAAAAGGTAATAATCGATTGATAACAAGATTCATTGTTGATTTTCTAAAAAATCTTAATGAGTGATAAACTTCATATTTTATATTTATATAATTTTTCAAACATCCTTTTAAGTTTCACCAATTATATTGTACCGCATTTATTTGATATTATAAATTAATACATTTTTGTATGTTTAAGGGGTGTGCATTTTATGGCCTAGCCATAAAATTTTTATGTTACTAACATTCTTTGTTTTTTTAGATGAAACTAGATTAAAAATAAAAAGACATTAAGTGTTCAAGCATTTATTTAATTGCTCATTATTAATTACGATATTTAATTATAAAAATTATTATATTTCATATGTACTAATATATGAGTAGTCCAGATGCAAAACCTGATATGTGTGTTTGACCAGATTTCTAGCAAAATTACATAAAAACGTTTTTGCAGCTTCTAGGTAAAATATCCTTATGCCTTTTTTATGAGTCTGGATGCAAAACCTGTCATGTTTTTTTTCTTGTCTCAACTCGATACAAAATTTATTACTTTTATTAAAATAATTTTTATGTTAGTTCACCAAAAATATAGCAATTTCTGCAACCGACTTAATCTTTCAAATTTAATTTTAAGAGATTTTTGTCGGGTTTGCAGCCCAATTTATTATAGTACTTGTAGCCTGAGACAAGTAGAATCCAAAGATACAAAAACCTCAAAATATTAAAATTATGTGGATAGCAGGTTTTGCATCTGGACGACTCATATGAGGTCAAGCGGTTAACATGCTACAATGAGATCGCGGCGAATATTGGTTCGAATCTTGATCTACGAATTTTTATTAACTTCCCAATAGGAAGTTATTGTAATTGGTCCGAAAATCGAAATCAAAAATTTTAACATATTTTCATTTCAAGGGCATTAGAGTATATTGACACTATTTTCAGAAAAATGTATGTGTGTGTGTGTGTGTGTGTGTGTGTGTGTATGTACGTACGTACGTACGTGTCATTTTTTTCCGGGACGAAATCTCGCGAACAAAAAATGCTATTAACTTCGTTGAGCGTCTTGACGTGAATATGATCTGAAAGAAAGGATTTTTCGAAATTCAACCCCTACGGGGGTAAAAAGGGTGTTTTTTTTCATTTTTATTTTTTTTCTTGATCGAATTTAGTCGGAACTTAGAATAAATACTATACAATACAAATAATAAAACGTGTATTTCAGTATTTATTTTTTATATGGGTCCAAACAGCCATTAAAGGGATGAAAACCACCATCAAAATTTGAATTTCATACTAATAAATACATCTAATAATTCATGTTGCCTTGGAAACAACACAATTCAAAATTCAAACTGTCAGATTAGTTTTTCTAAAAATGTGCATTATATTATTGACATTATTAGGATATTAGAAAACTAACATTCATAATACAAAGGTTGAGTTTTATTTCTGATAAATTCCATTAAAATTTTTCATATACATATTAAAAAAAATATTTACAAACTATAACATAGTAATATTAATTATGGAAACAATAAGTAATCAGTATTCAAGTATTATTAGTCATTCCATGTTGGGAAGTTGATTGTGTGGACCTAAAGGATCGCACCCCACAGAATTATACGTTATATAGTTTAATTTTATATCTCCGGGTAAAATTGGATCCGACAGATAGTTTTTATTTGCAATTGTTATTCATATTTTATTATTTTTCTGTACATATTTCGACTATCATAGATTTTATAGGTAAAATATCGTCTTATAGATAGTAATATATTTTACCTAAATATCTCGGACACGATTTTTCGACGGTATTACAATACTTCTATCTCTTCGAACATGGAAGTAAAATTTAAAGTTTAACGAGAGATAGCCGACATATGTAGAAGAAAATAATGAAAAGTAAAAAACAATTGCAAATAAAAAGTAAAACTCGTACATCAAGATACTAACCATTCTTCGCCGCATTCCTAATCTAGCATGTTAACCGCTTGACCACATATATTAGTACATATGGAATATAACAATTTTCATAATCAAATATCGTAATTAATGATGAACATTCAAATAAATGCTCGAACACGTGTATTTTTATTTTTAATGTACCTTCATCTCTCAAAAGCTAATTGAAATCCACCATCCATTAACTGTCCCTTGTCAGAAATATACCTACATACATTTCTATATTCATGATATTCAAATCGACATTGCATTTTTTAAATACATTGTTAATGATAGATAATATAATTAATAAATAGTAGTGAAGTATTTAGCACCTACATAAAATCCCACAAAATGGAATAGATATAAATGTTAAATTGACGCTGCAATTATTATTTTATCGCACTAGAGCAGTGGTTCCCAACCTTTTTGTGACCAGGGACCACTTTCATATAATTATTATCACCAGGGACCACAAGGTTAAAAAACTTTCTTTTTTTTTTATTTTATATAAATTTGAAATGAAAAAACCTAAAAAAACTAGAAAAAGGTCTTTACGTTGCTTTTTTATGTTTTTTTTTTATAGATTAAAAAACTTATAAAACCTAAAAAAAAGTCCACCGATAATTCTAACAAGGAAACCTTTTCAGGTCGAAAATTCGTATCGAGTTTAAACTTTGTATATAGTTAGAGGAGGTCAAAGTAAGTAAGAAAAAAATTATCACAGCTGCGGTAAAACGGTTTAAGGGGGTGAAACACCCCTATGAAAATGTGCAAAATAATCATATTTTTTCAAATAACTCTGAAACTAATGAAAATTTTAAAAAATCCATAATACAAAATTTTCATGATTTTTTATGCTCTTTCGAATGGCGGTAGTCAAAATTCGAAAAAATTAAGTGGGTGGGAGGTGGGGGTTAACGGTTTATTTTTTTCGAATTTTGACTGTCGCCATTTGAAATCATGAAAATTTTGTATTATAGATTTTTTTAAATTTTCATTAGTTTCAGAGTTATTTGAAAAATATGATTATTTTGCACATTTTCATAGGGGTGTTTCACCCCCTTAAACCGTTTTACCGCAACTGTGATAATTTTTTTCTTACTTACTTTGACCTCCTCTAACTACATATATACAAAGTTTAAACTCGATACGAATTTTCGACCTGAAAAGGTTTCCTTGTAAGTTCATTCTTTAGTTTTAAATCTTTTCCAGGGACCAAATTTAACCCCTTGCGGACCACCGGTTGGGAACCACTGCACTAGAGCGTATAACTACATACTTTATTATTTAATTCGAGTTGTAAAACACTGCTTTTCATGACGGGCGTTTGTAGAAGAAACTCATTATTATCAAAATATCTCAAAAAAATTAAAAAAAAACACTTACCTATACAACATCCTTTCCTGTCGATCCGCTTCAACGTAGATCCTGTAGTACATAACAAGCATCACAAGACCTGGTACCCAGAAACTGACACTGCTAGAGACCACAGCGTACGGCTTGTTGACGGTGAACCCACAAATATCCGGGTTAGACATGCGATACTCGAGATGCGCATTTGTCGTGTACCAGCCCATGAAGATCGGCAGAAATGAAACCAGTGCTGGTGTGGTCCACACCACGCTCAGCATCACGGCCACACGGCTGTATGTCATGATCAGAGGGTAGTCCAGTGGTTGCACGATTGCGTAGTATCTGGAAGTATGAATATTAGGATGACTTAATTACTCAGGCACACACAAAAAAAATGTCTGTACACCGGGCGCCACCTATCTACGGGCATATTTTTCAACCCGCTGAATACGAATTTCAAGTAAGTTTAGGCCGTCCAGCTTTCAATTTCGAGTAAATTGCAAAAAAACCGAAAAAATAACGAAAATTCGATGTTTTGGCAAGAAAATTTTTTTTGAGATCTAAGGCAAGCATAATTTTCATGTATTTTGATCTGTTAAATACTATTTTCGATCGTACATTAATCATAAACTTTTTTAATTCTAAAAAAATTGTAAAATATCCTTAAAAATTGCAAAAATCGTGAAAAATTGGGATTATCTTGGTACAAAAAATTTTGTGGACCCGGATTGACGAAGATTTTCATGTAATTTAATCTGCTTGATCTGATTCTGCTATAAATTTGGCCCATAGTTTCCTCAAACATTCATAAAACTGCAAAAAACCGATAAAATAACAGAAAATTGCTGCTGAAAAAATGGAAAAAAATCTTTTAAACACAATTAAATAAATTTCTTGTATTTTTTATTTTTAAAAATATTAAAGTATTTTAGAAATAAAAAATACTCGAAATTGAAGTCTGGACGGCCTAAACTAACTTGAAATTCGTATTCAGCGGGTCGAAAACATGCCCGTAGATAGGTGGCGCCCGGTGTACAGACAATTTTTTTTTTGTGTGCCGGTGTTATCTTATTTTCGAATTTCTTTAACCCTTAGTTACTCACACGATATACTGTAACGCACCACTTAAAAAAAGCTAAATTTGGGGATTTTGAAGATATTATATTAATTCTTTTAGCCTAATTCATATTATGTACTATTTATTTTTAAGAAACAAAGAAAATTTTCATAAAATTAACACAACTAAGAATTTAGAATAAGAACGAAAAACTAACCAAAATAAATCTAAAAAAGTAAACAAAATTGTGTAATTTTGTAAATTTGATTTTTGTTGTTAAATTTTCTAATTTTGCTCTTTTGACAAGATGTCTTTCCATCAACAGCATCGCTAATGTCTTCCAAAACGCGGGTTTTCGCTTAAGATGCTGCTATTTGTGCATTAACACCACCTACATTTAGTAAGTGAAATATAAAAACAAATAAATAAATACTGCTACAATCCTCAAATTTTGATTGCCAAATTCCTATCATATTCTAGATTGACTAAACAAGGGTTAGGTGGGGGTTTACAGTCCCACAAAAATTTATACATTTAGTAATCGCAAAAAATGCGCGAGTAACTAAAATTTCTTAAAGGTAAAAAAAATAATTAATATTATTAAATCGTGCCTCCGAGCAATCGAATATTAACACGTAAAATGCATTTCATTTTTCAATTTTTCTTTAAATCTTTGTGAAAAATGATTTGATTTTGTTGTTCTAAAACGAATTTCTAGCTTTTGAACCATGTATTCGATTTTTTTATCGCTTTCCACTACTCTTTGAGAGATTTCAGAAAAGTAAAAGAAGCCTAAAATTTAATAATTCAAAATTTGAATTAGAGCAAAAATACAGCTGTTTATAGAAAATTTGAAAAAATCAATTTCGTTTCACGTGTTAATATTCGATCGCTCGGGGGTACATGTTAATAATATCCAATCATTTTATAATTTTGTATACATTATTTTTTTCTTACTTTTAAGAAATTTGGGGGAGGGGGTGACCTTAAAGAAATTCGAAAATAAGAAAATTAATGACCACCTTAAATTGAATACCGTAAACCGGGGTTACTTTGATTCACGGGGTGACATTGATAACAACTTCTAGTCGTCGTTCATATGCGTTTTTAAAAAAAAAAATGGAAAGCATCTTTGAAATTTTTTTTTGACGGTTGACAGCACTGATAGTTACGTCACAATCGACCTGTTGATCAATGTGAATGCGCCGATATTTTTTGAGAAAAAAAATAAAAAGTATGTAAACGATATTTTAATGAATTTTCAAGGTTGCAAAGCTTTACTGACAACTCGTTTGCTTATAAGAATCATAAAAATATTAGCACATCATATCAGTAGGTCTGTACCGAACATTGCTATAAGAAAATTACAAAATTCTAACCTCAAAAATGACGACGTGGCTAAGGAATAATGTGCATGGGGTGTCTTTGATCAACTATAGGATTTACATTGATCATGCAGTTAAAGTTATCTAGAGGTCGCTGCGCCCCCGGCAAAAACTGAAAATAGCACCCCCTCCCCTGGTGTAACTAAAGAACATATTTTTTGTTGTCATCACGTTTTTTGTGACCTTAAAATTTACTTTTGCACCCTCTTTCAGTTTTTGATGACAATTTTGTAGTCCTCATGTCACTTTAATCCTAAAAATTCTATTCTGGACCATTTTGCCTCTTCTCCACCCACTACATTTACTGCTATTTTATAATTATTTTAACTTTTTGTTATTTGTTTTCAATTATTTATTAATAATCCAGTGAATCTAGCATCATTGAAGTAGATAAACGAATTCGACCAACCTATATGATATTTATAAGCTCCGTTTATCATTAACAAATATGTAGTAAAGTTTTGTTACTTCATTGGTGCTAGATTGACTGAACTATAACATATTCTTTCAAAAAATGCCTCCTATCTACAAGAGAAGTAACCCAACATCATAAAAATGCGTGTAACTTTTGTTTCTGTTGACCATTTTTTTTAATCTTCCGATTTCTGTAATAAAAACAGATGGTATCAAAGTAACCCCACTCTCAGTTTAACTTTGATCACGTACTTTTTATTTTTTTTTACAAAAACTATTGGGCCTAATTTTTTTTATTTGGCATATCGATAGTATGAAAAAAACCGATAATTCAGTTTTTTTGCAAATTTTTACTCACCATACTTTAGATTTTACAGCCCTTTAAATTTCAAAAATGATCAAAGTAACCCTGGTTTACGGTATCTCATTAATAGATAATTATAGATAATTGGAAAAATCGATTATTTCTGTTTTTTCGTGGAAAAATAAATACTATAAATTATTCAGGCTGTTCCGTTAACATACCGACAAACTTTCAAGAGTTACCGAGTACATAAAAACAATCGATTTTTATTAATAAACTCATGTTCGCAACCGAGCCGTTTAAGCCATAGAGTAAAAGAAAGGACCTCGCACACATTTTTGTTGTAGTATTAATTTTACAAAAAAAATATTTTTTAGTGTACTATATTAATTATTTATAATAAAATAAGGGTGCACCAATTTTGAAACTATTTTAAATCAATTCAAAAGATAACCCAGAATGACAATTTTAACATCACCATCGATTAAATGATAAATTGTTATTTTATAAATATAAAAGCAACTACTTTACGAACAAATTGAATTGCGTTTTTTTTCCTACACTCTGCACTCACACGACATATTCCAACATCTCATCCACGACCGTACACAACAACAACTAACTTAATTGACAAACACTACAAAAACCATCAGCACTTACCGATCGACGCTAATGCAGCACAAATGCAGAATGGACACTGTAGAGAAATACACATCCATGGAGTTCCATACATCGCACATGAAGTACCCGAACAACCACTTGCCATTAGTGAGTTCCACACTGAAGTTGAAGCACATTGCCCATATCGCCACGAGCATATCAGCTAACGCGAGACTCACCACGAAGTAGTTAGTTATTACGCGCAGTTTGCGATGCCGCATTACCGAAACAATCACTAGCAAGTTACCGAGAAGTGCGGCGAGAATAATGAATCCCATGATCATGCATTTGGCCACGACGAGCATGTAATTGAACCAAGGTTCGTCCTCTTCCAATTGTGTGTTGGATATTGAGGTTTCGTCGTAAAGGAAGAAGTTCTCTTCGTTCACGTATGAATGTGTGCTTGAGTTTGAATCATTTATAATTGAACTGTTTGTGAAATAGTCGTCGAATGATGCGGAATAGTTTGGTGAAATGTATACCGTGTGGTCGTCCATCACAAGGATCGATTCGAAAGTATTGAAAATAGTTCGTACTTGTCGATCCATTATTTTAGATACGCATATTATTATGTTTAAAACACTATCATATCGATTTATTTTAAAAGTTGTATTAAGTATACTTATTGTTTTTTGTGCTGAAAAATATTAAATTTTGATTAGCCCTTGCGTGAGCGAAGTAGAACAATTATTGCACAAGAATGAATTTTATATAGAAATGTGGTAAATTTTCAGGAATTTATGTATATAATATCTACTACTATTTTTATTCCATAAAATTTATTCAATAATAAGTTTTGTATGTATTTAAGAAGTTAAATCATGATTTGTGAGACTTTTCTGTACAACAAATAGTGTCCAAAAATGATTATAATAATAGGGTATTTAACAAAATTTTAAAATAAATTGTAAATTGTGTGTATGTGTGTAATTGAATGTTCTTTTCCAAATTAATGCCGAAAAAACGCTGAAAATAATGTTTTTAGTACTCATGCGGGGAAAGTAGTATCTTTGCGCTTGCTTTTGGGGTCGAAAAGACGCTAATTGCCCACTTCACAATTACCACACGACTTTTGAGTAAAGTGTCGATTTGAGTGCGACAAGTAAACTTGTCACACGCAAATTTTCATTGGCATACGCAAAAAAAACGTGTTTCTATAGTAACAGTAAATATTAAAATAAATAACAAGAAAAAAAGACAGTCGAAGTGTCAATTAGAGATGCCACGTATAGTGATTTGGCCGAATACCGAATATTCGGCTAGGCTCTCGGCCGAAGCGCCGAATATTCGGCCACCGAATATTCGGCGACACTTAGTGCATTTCGTGGGCGTATTTGTTTCATTTGCGAGTAGGTCGTGTCACATTAATAATCATTATTGACGAAAATTTTAAGTCAATAATGATTAATTTCAATAATTATTATTATTTTTGAGAAAAATAAAATATTTATTTTTTTGTAATTTTATGGATAACATTTATTTTACCAAATAACAAAAAAAGAGGACAAAAAGAAGACACGTTTTCTATAGAGGACAGTTGGCCAAAATAGAGGACTGTCCTCTTCAAAATAGGACAGATGGTCACCTTAATATAATACACTGTACCTATATCTTAAAAAATATCACTGTTTGTTCGTGAAAAGTTTTACGAAATGGCACCATTTAATAAAAAATCACCTATTTCGGGAATATAATAAAATTTGTAGTGAAGACAATAAACTGGCAGTTTGTTTGCTGTGTAACAGCAAGATCTGTGTAACAACAAATGCAAAAAAAAATGTTTCATTCATCATAACTTACCACTGATAGATTTTAAGTATTAAATATGCTGATTTTTTGTAAAAAAAAATTGTGAGTAATATTTATTATGTGCTTTTTTTCACGATTTAGTATTCGGTATTCGGCCGAATATTGAGAACTATTCGGCCGAATACCGAATAGTAAAAAAAGTAGCCGAATAGGCCGAATACCGAATAGTAGCCGAATATTCGTGGCATCTCTAGTGTCAATATCAAAGCAGTGAGGTTGGCATTTAAATAAAAATAATTTATACTCGTTTTTATACTCCAATTATCCCCGCATTCGTAATAAAAAAATAGTATGTGCAACTCGTGCGAAGTTGTCGATTGCCCACTCAAGCCAAACTTCGCTCTCGTGGGCAATCCACAACTTTTCGCACTAGTTGCACAATATACTACTTTCTATTCAAAATAAAAAAAAAACTGAAACAAGCCAAGAGGAAACGAGATTTTTGACTTGTTTTATGATTTGATACCACTGATAGATGTGCCAGACTCATTTGTAATCACATGACAAATAGGTTCAAAATTGAAATTTTAAATTAAGGTCAATATTGAAAATTGGAACTCCGTATAGCTCCTTACCTTAGTCCCCATTTCCCCACCGTGCTCTACTATTACTCCCCTCCCAATTTATGATACATTGAGACTTTATTATGTGGGACTTGGATAAGTGGGAAACTTCTATAACTAGAATTCATACTGAGGTCCCGTCACTTCTACATGTACACTTCTTAAATGGGATACAATAACTGGTCCCTTCAGATCCCAGTTATCCAGGTTTCACTATATTATTATCTATAACCCTGGAATCGCTCAAATGAAGAATTGAAATAGCCATAATAAGTGCATGTATGTTTAATGTATGTATGTATATTTACTTAAAAACTATGGAAGTGTGAGTGAGTTTGTAGGTAGGTATTAGTGTAATATTAATGAATAAATCATATTAAGTATACAAATGCAAATTGTTATGTACCACTTCGCTCACATTAAGAGTATACAACTTTAGACCACTTTTAATATTATTAATAATTTTTGTAAATTTTTTCCGTGAATATTATTTTATAAATAATAATTAGTTAAAATAAGAATTGGAAGCTCATTTCAATATTTTTTTTCATATTATGTTCATATTTTTGGTTGTATGTATTAATACATTTATTAAAAAGTCATTGTACATGAAAATGTACTAATATACTAATTATTGAACTTAATTACATTTTTATGTATTTAAGTACTGTTGTAAAAGTATTTAAATACTTTTTAAAAACTGTTTATTTTTGTGTATTTTGTGGCATATGACCTTATAATGAGGGAAAAATATTAAAAACATAAAAATACTAGTTAAATATCAAAGGGCCCACAAGCCATATACGTCCCTGGTCTAAATTATCATTGATGATACTGGAAATCGATAGTACGTATTAGTGATAATGTAACGAATGCACGATTTTAAACATTCGCGAATGCGAATATTGGCTGGTCGATATTCACGGATGCGATTATTGGCTGGTCGATATTCGCGGATGCGACTGCGAATATTTACTTTTTGAAAAAAGCTAAAAAAGGGTCTTCTGATTAAAATAGATTAAAAAACGATATTTTTATTTGTTATACATCATATTATATTTATATTCTTACTTGCGAATGCGAATGTTTAAAAATGTGCTAATGCGAATGCGAATACGAATGTTAAAAACTGTGCGAATATTTGCGAATGCGAATGCGAATATTCGTTACATCACTAGTACGTATTAATACTAAACCGGGCATTAAATTTTATTTAATACAGTACTGTATCACAATATTCATAATGAAGTCTCCAGATATTAAATAAAAATTAAATTCTTGTATTTGTACTTAATTAAATATATTGTTTGGCAAAAATTTTAAACATAAAAAATTAAAACACATGATAATAAAGTAGGTATTATTTAAATAAAATATTATGAAAATGGCGTTATATGTTAATACATACATACACTTAATTAATAATGAGATTTAAAGAGGTGCATTACATACCGTAAATTAATAAAAAAATAATCAAATTGTTTTAGAAAAGAATAACAAGCACTATACTAATTAATAAACAAAAAAAATGTTTCCCGGGTACATCTGTACACTCTACATAATATCACGGAATGAAAATATGAATCATAATTAATCTTCATTATACGAGTTCCACATATGGGTTTTCTACTTTTCTAAAACTTCCTGCAAATATATCGTAAGTATAGAGCATGTATGTATGTTTAATTAAAATATGCAGTTAACTATTTTTGTCAAATACATAACGGAAATTACTGAAATGTTTTAAAAAAAATACGCCATGAATTTTTATAAAATTGAAATATAAATTATTATATGTTTTAACAATTTAAAAAATATTGCAAATATATTTTATACGAAAATAGCAGTGTGCGATAAACTAATAAAATTTTTACTAGGTTTTTAGATATTTATCCACTAAAATTGTAAGAAATATGCAAAAATAACAGAAATTGATTAAGGTAGTTGGTCCGTAAACATGTTTTCGTCAGATTTTGTTTAAATTGCACAGGAATATTCCCTAGATTAATATCTGAAAAATAGCCCATTTTTATTAAAATTGACCATCTCAAAGTCATGAAAAACGATCTCAAAGTTTATATTTTTAACACAGCTTATATGGACTAACCGTACACCAACGTAACGTTTTATTAGATAAAATATAAACGTAGCGTCAGATTTTCATAAAAAACTGACACGTTGTATATTTATATGAAAGAAAACAGTATACAAAAAATTGGAATTATTGACCATCCCGTTATTAAGATTTAACCAGATTTAACTACCAAACCATCACATAAATTACAGTATTGTTGACAATGTGGCAACAACGTATTCATTTGATTATAGTAAAAAATACACGAAATAATGAAATAATTTTTTACAAAATATGATAAGTGGATTGAAGGGAATTATAATCGATTTAATTAATTATTAATATATTCTGTGGTAGTTTAGATGATAAAATATAATCATTTGACAAGTAGTTAATAGTAGATAATGTACAGCGTTGCCATGATCATTTCTCTAAATTAAAAATATGTACTCATGGCCTAATGTGATCACATTATGATGGACCAACTACCTTAAAATATACAAAAAGTTTAAAATTTACCAAAATATGCAAATACAATGCATTTGCATATAATCATATATTAAGCTTAATATATGATATACTCCAGTCTTAAGTTATAATGAAATCTAAATAAATAAAAATCAATTGCCGCATGTATGAAAGAACATCACTTGAGAACGGCTCGACCGATTTGGCTTTTTGAGTTTTTGCTTCCTCGCAATATCGAAGATACGAGAAGCTTTGTTATCGTTTTAAAACGAGAAAAAAATTTGTTCTCCGATTTAAAATTTTTTACCGGATCTATCCGTTTCAGGTCAAGACAAACACTTTTTGTTCCGTGTCTGTCTGTCTGTATGTGTGTGTGTCTGTCCCCCAATCCTTGTCACACGCTTAACTCATGAACCACTGAACCGATATTGATGAAACTTGGTTGGTTGGTTTGGTCTGGCTTGAGGACGGTCCCATTTCAAAATAATTAAAATTGTGTGTAAGGGGGAGGGGTGACATCCAAAAAGATTTATTTTTTGAAGATATCTCAAGAAAGACACATGTTACGTGAAAATTTTATAAAACCTTTTTTGTAGAGCATTCAATTCTCTATAATATAGGTCACCTACTTTTGTTGTAAAATATTCCCTTACAAAGATCTATCTCAATTTGACTTAAGAAAATCGTCATTTGTTTTTTTAAAACTGCTATTTACTTTGACATATTAAATGTCACTTTGACGTTTTAAATGTCATTTTGACATTCGTATAGCATAAAAATAATGATTTTGATTGAAATTATCAAAAAAATCAAAATATACGACATAATAACCAGGCGCGTATTAAGAAAAATGTCAAATTAGTTTTTTTTATTAAAATCGTATGAAAATTAAATGGTTAACCAATGACACGCAGTTCATCTGAATACTTTATCGGGTTTTATTTAAATTGTTCAATAATTAACTGCCTTTGATGAATTTAGCACGAGGAAGCACCGTGCATTTACAAGGCAGAGTATTTGTTGTGTTTACCAACCGGGGATGTGCAGGTGAGTGTTTTTCTGGTTAAATAATAGATTAGGTGATCTCATTGTATCTCCATAAATTTTAATCTTAAATTTCAAACCATTCAAAAGTTATTTAGGTGGGCCCGAACTTTTGAATTGCTCGTATAGTAACGGTTTTTGTGGATATTAACTCGGGTAACACGGGGTCCAATACGCTTGTAAAATATATCCTTAATATATATAAAGCTCAACGTCTCTCTGTCTGTCTGTTCGTTAGTCCGTTAGTCACTCGAGAACCACTTATCCGATTTACGTGATTTTTTTTAATTCATAGGTACATTCTCTGGCCAGGTTATAGGCTATATTTTGTTACGTTAGGTAACATAACAAATAAGCAGTGACGATAATAGTAAATCAAGTCGGAAAAAAATTACCGACGGCGCGCTGTTTTGCAATACGCTGCCTAAACCGTTGAATATAGAAAAAATAATGTATTAAAGAATTGTGTAGAATCAAAAGTGCTACAATAAAGTCCGCGACACCATATGTCTAACTTTTATATTTAAGCCACAATGACTGCTTTTATGTTACAAAGAAAACATAAAATATTTGGGTTATGTTTACATGGACTTATGACCAGCACAACTTTAATCCTTATCAAAATAAATAATTTCATCGTCATAAGTACTTAATGTAGATATAATTTGCCTTTTACAGAATTCAATTTGGTCTTTTGGTTTAGGAAATAACGTGAAATAAGTATATACAATAACATTATTCGTAACAATTCGGGCGAACTACGACTATGTAGACGCCGCCCGCACTGGGTAGAGGGGATAGGCCGGTATTCTTATGATTGTCAATTGTTTAAATTGTTTTCAATAATTAACTTTTAAATAATCAACTATATATTTTTTAAATCCTAAACAATAGTTCCGTAGTCCACGCGAGCGAAGCCGCGCGGGCCAAGCTAGTAAATAATAAACTAGTGATTCCGTTACTATTGATTCAGTCTTATAGTGATTAAAAATTAAGTAATTAATCACCTTTAATTTCAATAATACATTGTATGTTGTATGTGGTATCTTTAGAAGTTTATTAAAATTAAATTTTGTGAGTTTTGTTTATATAATATTTTTATTGATGCCTTCAAAGGATGATTTTGATTAATTTCTTCTTAAAAATTATATTAATATCTAACTAACTGTGGAATTCGTATTTTTTTATTTAATCAATTTTTCGGGATGCAAAGTATGTAGCCTTTCATCTTCCTCAGGATACAAGCTATCCCTCTGCTAAATTTCATCTAGATCAGTTCAGCAGTTTAGCCATGAAAAGGTAAAAAACAGACAGACAGTTATATTTTCACATTTATGGATACTACATATACATATTATACGATACATATGTTTATTTAAAAATAAACTTCCCTTTAAGAATAAAATATACATCAACAAAATGAAATGTTATATTCCTTTTAAGGTTACCAAATTTTCTATCAATTCCCTTCATTGAAATCACATTTCGATTGTGTAGAAAATGTATATTCGAATTTATATACAATATTTTTTATCTAAATGTGTTTATTTGTAAATATGGATTTGAAGAAATTTGATTTTTTTATGTGAATGCTTCACGAAACCTATTTTATTCAATACGTTTGTAACTATTTTAGAAAATACGAAATGCGTAGATAGAAATTTTATTTACACAGGTAAAAGACATTAATAATATTCCAATATATTTTTTATTTGAACAGTTCACGAAAACTATTATTTTTATTTGGATGTATATAAAATATTTAAAAAATGGAATTGAAAATAAATACTTGGAAAAGTTTTTTGTTCTGGCAAACTTATACAAAGTATTGTTTTTTATAAATAATAATGGATTTAATAATTGAAGCTAGTTTTTTTTCTCAAATCCTTTTATGGAAATTGTAAGCATATGGTTTTATGCCAGTTATGAAATATGTGGTATTTAAATAAATTTATGTCAATACATAATTATTGTTGATAGGTTCTTATGGTATACCTTATTTATAATTAATTTTTCTCTATTATAAATTTTATTTAATTAAAATAAGCAATAATATGTATACAGGGATGGATTAAGAAAAAAAAATCGAAGCTAGGCAAGGTTCCCATTGCGGGCCCCGTTAAAATAGTCCAAAATAATTTTATTAATAAATTTAAAAATTGTTCACAATATCTGAAGACCTTTTAAAAATCTGGGCCACCATAAATTAAGAGCCCTAGGCAGTTGCCTAGGCTGTCTAGGCTAAAGTCCGTCTCGGTATGTATTCTAATTTTTAGGTTTGATATTTTTTCTTTATGGGTTAAGTAGTACGTTATACAGGATGTCCCATTTTAATCTATCACCCCCCTAATTTTTTTATCTATCAATTAAATCAAAAAATGTTTCAAATAAAAGTTGTTTGGTTTTGAGGGGGACCCAAAATGGCGTTATTAATTTTTGGTTTTTTGGACGTCTTCATGGTCAAATAGGCTCAATATTTTTTTTTTCAAATAGAAACATGTAATTTTTATTACGGTATCTTATTGTTTGGAAAAAAACAAGCAGCTTTTGTTTAAAAATTTTTTTTTTTTTTTATATTTAGCAAAATTATTTTAGATTTTAGATTTTCACTAATTTTTTACTCGAAACCCATTAACTTTAGTGGAAAAGTGTAAAAAACAAAAAATGTTTATTTTAATTTGATATAACTAGGAAAATGATTTTAGATTTTTTTATTTTATTTTTGCAAAAATTGAAGAGCAAAAGTTAAAAAAAAAAAACCTAAAAACCAAACAACTTTCATTTGAAACATTTTTTTATTTAATTGATAGATAAAAAAATTTAGGGGGGTGATAGATTAAAATGGGACACCCTGTGTACCACACAAAAAAGATTTTCAAAAACACGTTTCATGTTCGACATTATATAAGGTAGGTAAAAAAATTTACTCAAGAGCAAATTATATCTGCGGGATATTAAATTTTAAAGACAGTTGTATATATGAATTACCTTGACGCGATTGAAATCAGTGACCTAAAAGCTACTAACAATAAGCATTTTATGCAGTACAGTGTTTCCCTGCTGAAAATGGCACATAGATTCTTGTGTGCATTTGTCACTGGAATCTATTATTGTTAGATATACTCATATAGTAGCATAATTTAAACAAAAATATTTTTCTCATTAAGTTCTGATAAAATATTACACAAATATTTTTTCTATCAGAATCTATTCCATGAATTTTCAATGAGCTTCTAAGGGGATTTATTAACTCTATCAAGTATATCTGCATTGATAAATTTACATTCTTTCGGATAAAAATTAAATCCCTGATAAAATATTATAAAGAAAGCAGATATTCCACTGTAATTTATCGGATTTATCGGAATCTATGAGATTATATATTATCAAAGAGGATCTATTTCCGTATTGACAAATTCACATTCATTTATGATATTTTTATAATGAGTCTATGTTCCATTTTTAGCAGGGAACATTTAGCACCTTACTTTACTAGCTCAGCCATTTCCCCGCTTTGAGTTTAGTTGCGCGGATATTATTGTAGATATTACCTATTTATCCCCGTGACTATCTGTGTCTAGATGGAATTAGTTTTGGTTTTGTGAGAAAAAATAAAATAAACTCACAAAAAAAAAACGATGGGTCTCATAGACAACCCCCTTTTAGAAAAAAAAATTACCTATTGTATACATAAGTTTTTTTCAAAGATGCTTGTTAGATGTGTTTTATCGGGCACAAGAGACTATTTTTATAGGAATCGCGTCGTTATAAATGACCCCGGAGCACAGTGGTTTAAATTATACATTTTTGCGCGAAATTTCGCTTCAAGCCAATTTTCAACCAATCTTAATGTTACTACTCTCATTAGAAAGGTAAGTAGTTGTAGTTTCTGAAAATTACCCCAAGAAGAGTCATTTCAGCCTCTAAATTACCTTTACTTCCCCTTAAATCAGAAAAATCGATTAAACAAAAAAGAGGAGATATCGAAGAGATACGCACTATCAACTCACCCTATGCTGATAAATCTTTTTTGGGGCCACATTATATATTGTTATATATGTTTAAAAGTGTATTATTACTTATAATATCATTCAAAATTTGAATTTTTCTCTAAATATTAACAGAGGAGATCTCAAAAAAAGCGAATTTATGACTCAGCCTGTACATATGTACATATATTCACACATATGAGCCATTCCACGTCAAGCGGGACAGTTTTTGACCTCATGTTTTCTGATTTGGCTATATTTTTTTTTACAGCTTCTTTGGACCCACTTTATATGTCAAACAATTTTTATTTTATTTTTATCACCCCTAGTTTAGAAGTTACAAGGGGTTGAAATTTCGGAAAAACGGTAAAAAATCGAAAACATGCTCTCCTTTAACTGCTTATAACTCTGGTTCTATTTATCCTACAGACTTCAACAAAAAAACATTTTGAAGCTCTTGAATGTCGCTTTAATAACATATTTATTTTATTGTTATAAACAATTTAATTTATTTGTTATAAACAATTATATTATTTAAACGTGATTTTCAAGGCGAGAACACGCTTTGACAATTTTGAAAAAAATATCAGCGTATTCCTTGATCAATTCTCCACAAAACTGGTGAGTTATAGAATGGAACTCTGATGGCAACTGTGTCAAAAAAATTGATTTATACGAAAAACTACGCGCGCGTGCTTATCCACACGGCTTATGTTACGGTACTGCTCAGTAAAGGTCATGGTTGATTATTATAGATTTTAGTGCGGAGAATTCGAAAAAAATAACTTGGACTAGTGAAAAGTGATGCAACACCTTTAAAAATAGGGTTGAAGGGAGAAAACCCCGTTTACAAGTGATATGCTATTTATCTCAAAATCCAAAGCGACAACAGGGTATTTTTATGGTTGATATTTATTGGGGACACTAAGACAAATCGCATATACTTAGTTTAGCCAAAAATTACCCCTTCCAGTACTTTAAAATAGATAAAAATACTTTTTTATCTATCAAAATAAAATAATTTTCAAAATTAATACATTTGGTTAAAATCATCCAAATGACCTTAATTGGTCTCAAATTATTCCTAAAAATCCAAAAAAGTAATGATCAACTATAATTTAAAAAAATATTAATAGTTGAACCAATTAAAAATCGCGAATGTTTAATGGCATTTGATGTAAATTTTAAGAAAACTACCTTTTTAGAAAAAATTTAATAAAAACATTAGGATTGAATATTTGGTAGTAAAACCATCGTAAATATCTTCTTTTTGTACAAACAAACAAATTTAGTCATTTCCTAAAAAGTATTCAATCACTAGAACGGATGCAATTGCACTTTAAAGTTCATCGAATTTTTTTGTATACATTTTTTTTTTAAATTCAATTAAAGATAATTATTGGGGGTAATGTTTGGTCAAACTCAATATATGTGGTCTCAATCGATTTGTCTTAGTGTCCCCAATAAATATCAACCATAAAAATACCCTGTTGTCGCTTTGGATTTTGAGATAAATTGCATATCACTTGAAAACGGGGTTTTCTCCATTCAACCCTATTTTTAAGGGTGTTGCATCACTTTTCACTAGTACAAGTTATTTTTTTCGAATTCTCCGCACTAAAATCTATAATAATCAACCATGACCTTGTCAAAATTCTTCCTTTGCTGAGCAGTACCGTAACATAAGCCGTGTGGATAAGCACGCGCGCGGTTTTTCGTATAAATCAATTTTTTTGACACAGTTGCCATCGGAGTTCCATTCTATAACTCACCAGTTTTGTAGAGAATTGATCAAAGAATACGCTGATATTTTTTTCAAAATTGTCAAAGCGTGTTCTCTCCTTGAAAATCACGTTTAAATAATATAATTGTTTATAACAAATAAATTAAATTGTTTATAACAATGAAATAAATATGTTATTAAAGCGACATTCAAGAGCTTCAAAATGTTTTTTTGTTGAAGTCTGTAGGATAAATAGAACCAGATAGTACGGGAGCTAGCAACGTTTAGAAAAAGAGAATTTCAGGTCAGCTGATTTTCCGATATGTTGTCCTTCTTACTCTTTCGGTTAGAGTCTGGGCCATCTGGCAGCCGGTAGCCGTTGCGTTGATTACTGCGCATCCTACCTGTACAGGTAATAATCCTGGATTTTTAAATCATTTTTAATGATATAATTTTTCTATTTTTGCTTCTATATATATTTACCAGACGTAAATTTTTTATTGCCAGACATTTTGATTGTTGTTAATCATGTGCCAGACGCCATTTTTTTATTTTTGTAAATAAAAAATTTAAAGTATTTTTTAATGTTTGTAACTTTTATATTATGTTCTTTAAAGATAGAAAAATCTAAAATTAATTTGCCAAACGTTAATTCGGTTGTTTAATCTTAAAAAAAATTAAAAACTCCTGAAAAATATTGCTGTATGATGCTGGTAGTCAGAGAGAGAGAGAGTTGCAGAATATTATCGAAAATGAGACAGAAAATAATAGTAAAAGTACATTACTGAATCATGCTAGTAAGGACAAGTTTAAATAGAAAATTATTATCATAAAAATAAAAAAATAAATACGGTACAGGTACAATATAATTGGTGAAACTTAAAAGGATGTTTGAAAAAAAGATTGGAGGTAATTAATATTATATAAATATATAATATGAAGTTTATCACTCATTAAGATTTTTTAGAAAATCAACAATGAATCTTGTTATCAATCGATTATTACCTTTTTTATTTAAATTTAGGATGTATTGTATTGTAATAAAACAATCATTTTAATTTACAATTTTTATATAACATATTTTTTTTTGTAAAATGTATAAATAAGTAAATAAATAAATTAATAATAATAATTAAAAAGATAAATACATCCACATATTGCAGCGATAACAGCTGTGTTCACCTGATGTCTAGCATTTAAAATGAAACAACAATATATATAATATACATATAACCTATAAACGTTACATTGTTGTTTCATTTTAAATGCTAGACATCAGGTGAACACAGCTGTTATCGCTGCAATATGTGGATGTATTTATCTTTTTAATTATTATTATTAATTTATTTATTTACTTATTTATACATTTTACAAAAAAAAATATGTTATATAAAAATTGTAAATTAAAATGATTGTTTTATTACAATACAATACATCCTAAATTTAAATAAAAAAGGTAATAATCGATTGATAACAAGATTCATTGTTGATTTTCTAAAAAATCTTAATGAGTGATAAACTTCATATTATATATTTATATAATATTAATTACCTCCAATCTTTTTTTCAAACATCCTTTTAAGTTTCACCAATTATATTGTACCTGTACCGTATTTATTTTTTTATTTTTATGATAATAATTTTCTATTTAAACTTGTCCTTACTAGCATGATTCAGTAATGTACTTTTACTATTATTTTCTGTCTCATTTTCGATAATATTCTGCAACTCTCTCTCTCTCTCTCTGACTACCAGCATCATACAGCAATATTTTTCAGGAGTTTTTAATTTTTTTTAAGATTAAACAACCGAATTAACGTTTGGCAAATTAATTTTAGATTTTTCTATCTTTAAAGAACATAATATAAAAGTTACAAACATTAAAAAATACTTTAAATTTTTTATTTACAAAAATAAAA
This sequence comes from Sialis lutaria, assembly GCA_949319165.1. Classification (NCBI taxonomy): domain Eukaryota; kingdom Metazoa; phylum Arthropoda; class Insecta; order Megaloptera; family Sialidae; genus Sialis; species Sialis lutaria. Next base: position 7,958,245 of record OX439243.1, on the reverse strand, counting down.
AAATGGCGTCTGGCACATGATTAACAACAATCAAAATGTCTGGCAATAAAAAATTTACGTCTGGTAAATATATATAGAAGCAAAAATAGAAAAATTATATCATTAAAAATGATTTAAAAATCCAGGATTATTACCTGTACAGGTAGGATGCGCAGTAATCAACGCAACGGCTACCGGCTGCCAGATGGCCCAGACTCTAACCGAAAGAGTAAGAAGGACAACATATCGGAAAATCAGCTGACCTGAAATTCTCTCTCAAAAACGTTGCTAGCTCCTATACTAAGAGTTATAAGCAGTTAAAGGAGAGCATGTTTTCGATTTTTTACTGTTTTTTCGAAATTTCAACCCCTTGTAACTTCTAAACTAGGGGTGATAAAAATAAAATAAAAATTGTTTGACATATAAAGTGGGTCCAAAGAAGCTGTAAAAAAAATTATAGCCAAATCAGAAAACATGAGGTCAAAAACTGTCCCACTTGACGTGGAATGGCTCATATGTACACAAACTATATAATAATACTAATAATTTATTATTTATATTTGTGCAATGCATATTTTCTTACTCGATTTATTAATTTATGGATTTATCGTTAAATCGATTTTTCAGATTTAAGGGGATGAAAGGGTAATTAAGAGAGTGAATTGACTATTCTTGGGGTAATTTTCAGAAACTACAACTATTTACCTTTCAAATGCGAGGAGATACATTAAAATTGATTGAAAATTGGTTTGATGCGAAATTTCGCGCAAAAATGTGTGATTTTAACCCACTGTGCGGAGGTCGGTATACTATTCGGATCAAAATTGCAACGTTTTCAAAAATATGAGGTTTTCTTCCCAAAAAAAAATTAATCTTAAGTATAAAATTTCACCCTTCTACGATATGTCGTATTTGAGTTACAGTGCTTACAGACAGACAGACAAACCGACAAAAAAATATATCATGGCGAAAATAGTCAGAATGGATTCAGGGAAAGTCAAAATGGATAATTCCATCAAAATCCGGATTTCGAAAAAAACAGCTTTACAACACTTATTATACTACATATATACATTGCCGGAAACATATGTATGTACATTTCAAATGCTTTGTTTTTCAATCCTATTTTTATGATTCTGATAATAATAGTAAATTTAAACCAATCCTTTTTCACAAAAATTAATTCAAGTAGCGGTCTATGAGACCGCACGAGGCATATACGTTACAAAATAATCTGCCGTGTGCCACAGGACTTTCTTATACATAATAATGACAGTGAACAGTGTACGTGATAAAATTATAGATAATAATATTACCTAAAATTTTCAACTTGGCCATTTTTCTCTAATTTGCACTGTTTCAGTGTAATTCGAAAAATTCAAAACGATGACCACTGCAAACTAAATGAAATAGAGTATACAGTGTTTATTCTCAGTATTACGTATAAGAAAGACCCATGGTACCTATGGCAAACACGTACAGTCTCTGTAATACGTATAAGAAAGTCCCATGACACTCATGGCAGATATTTCTTCTCTATTATGAACCATTTGAAATGTACTTAAAAACAAATACTTGGTAAAAAAAAAAAAATTAAATTTGTTTTTTCGAAAAAAATGAATAGAACATAAATTATAGATAATAATATTACCTACAATTTTTAACTTGGCCATTTTTCTCTAATTCGCACTGTTTCAGTGTAATTCGAAAAATTCAAAAATCGATGTAGGTAAACATCCGTTTCCGGTTGAATGATCGTTTTCAAAAATAGGAGGTTTTCTTCCCAGGCAAAAATCAATCTTAAGTATAAAATTCCACCTTTCTACGATTTGTCGTATTTGAGTTACAGCGTCTACAGACAGACCGACCGACCGACAGACAGACAGACACACAGACATCATGGCGAAAATAGTCAGAATGGATTCAGGGAAGATCAAAATTGATAATTCCATCAAAAACCGGATTTCGAAAAAAATCGCGTTTACTATACTTACTTATACTATATGTATATTTCATATACATTGGTATAAGAAAGTAAAAATACTCTTACTCCCAAACGACTAATGACGGAAGGCTAAAATTATATATTTGAGATAAACTTTCATCTGGGAAGACAACCACCTTATTTTTATAACAATCACTAAACCGGAAACGGATGTTTACTCTTGTAATTTTTTAAATTTTTTTAAATAAGACAAAAATGTTTTGGATAAAAATGTCGAGTATGTTATTATCTATGATTTATTCCCCATACATTTTTTTCCAACACTTATGATTTAGCCAAAAATATTTTTTTTAAAATCATTATTTAGAATAATCTATACTGGTTGCTGGGTGCTTTGACCGTACGGATCACGACTCATACCGTCATGTCGCACGATGACCACTGCAAACTAAATGAAATAGAGTATACAGTGTTTATTCTCAGTATTACGTATAAGAAAGACCCATGGTACCTATGGCAAACACGTACAGTCTCTGTAATACGTATAAGAAAGTCCCATGACACTCATGGCAGATATTTCTTCTCTATTATGAACCATTTGAAATGTACTTAAAAACAAATACTTGGTAAAAAAAAAAAAAAAAATTAAATTTGTTTTTTCGAAAAAAATGAATAGAACATAAATTATAGATAATAATATTACCTACAATTTTCAACTTGGCCATTTTTCTCTAATTCGCACTGTTTCAGTGTAATTCGAAAAATTCAAAAAGCGATGTAGGTAAACATCCGTTTCCGGTTGAATGATCGTTTTCAAAAATAGGAGGTTTTCTTCCCAGGCAAAAATCAATCTTAAGTATAAAATTCCACCTTTCTACGATTTGTCGTATTTGAGTTACAGCGTCTACAGACAGACCGACCGACAGACAGACAGACACACAGACATCATGGCGAAAATAGTCAGAATGGATTCAGGGAAGGTCAAAATTGATAATTCCATCAAAAACCGGATTTCGAAAAAAATCGCGTTTACTATATGTATATTTCATATACATTGGTATAAGAAAGTAAAAAACACGTCGGTTAACTGGCGTTTTAAATTAACGTTCAACATAGTTAAATGTAAGTTATTCAACAAAAGTTGTCTCGTGGAAACGCTATTTTAAGGTGTTCAACTAACGTTCAACATAGTTGAATGTAAGTTATTCAACAAAAGTTGTCTCGTGAAAACGCTATTTTAAGGTGTTCAACTAACGTTCAACATAGTTGAATGTAAGTTATTCAACAAAAGTTGCCTCATGAGTACGCCGGTTTAAGGACCCTGGTTGTTTAAACCTACAGTTTATTTCAAACATTTTTGAAACCTGGACTTAAAACTATTTCCTCACAAGAAATTGAAATGATGTAAATACAAAGATTTTGAAAAAACTTTATTTTAATCCGATTTACATACACAATAAATAACTCTATATCAAAAATCAAGAATCAAGACGTAGGCATATAACTAAATAAAGGTATATCTCATTTCATTTTATTGAGAAAATTGACACGTATCATTCACATAACATAATTTACAAATTTATCAGTTTGAGATGGTTTTTTATATTTATAAACGTCTGCAAAAAATGTCAGCTGTCAGAATTGTAAATAGAATGAAGTACCAAAATGTGGTGAATTGAAATATCCGAAGATAAATTAGATTTACTTTTCTGAATAAAGAGGGTGCTTTATTAATAAATCTAAAGTATTCACTAAAATATACTCTTTTACGTATTTATTTGCATAAATATAATATGAGAACACTGATTTAAATGTCACTCTTAAATTTTTTACGTCAGAATGAAAAAGTTTTTTTTTATATAAAAAATATATTTTTTGTATCGAAAAAATAAAATTATATCAACAATTTAATTTTAATAATATTGATTTATATCAGTGTCCGCTGAACTATTAGCACCTTATGGCACACTGGGCGGGGTTGATTTATTTATTTGTTTTACTGGTATGAACAAAAATGTATAAATTCTTATTATAATAAAATAATACATATATTTAATTTACATTTTTTTAATCTTTCATGGTACATATTTTGCGGCGCACTCCTGTGCCGCAGCAGTTATTGATTTAGATCAGTGGTTCCCAACCTTTTTGTGACCAGGGACCACTTTCATATAATTATTATCACCAGGGACCACAAGGTTAAAAAACTTTCATTTTTTTTTAAATTTTATATAAATTTGAAATGAAAAAACCTAGAAAAAGGTCTTTACGTTGCTTTTTTATGTTTTTTTTAATAGATTAAAAAACTTATAAAACCTAAAAAAAGTCCACCGATAATTCTAACAAGGAAACCTTTTCAGGCCGAAAATTCGTAGTTTAAACTTTGTATATAGTTAGAGGAGGTCAAAGTAAGTAAGAAAAAAATTATCACAGCTGCGGTAAAACGGTTTAAGGGGGTGAAACACCCCTATGAAAATGTGCAAAATAATCATATTTTTTCAAATAACTCTGAAACTAATGAAAATTTTAAAAAATCCATAATACAAAATTTTCATGATTTTTTATGCTCTTTCGAATGGCGGTAGTCAAAATTCGAAAAAATTAAGTGGGTGGGAGGTGGGGGTTAACGGTTTATTTTTTTCGAATTTTGACTGTCGCCATTTGAAATCATGAAAATTTTGTATTATAGATTTTTTAAAATTTTCATTAGTTTCAGAGTTATTTGAAAAAAATATGATTATTTTGCACATTTTCATAGGGGTGTTTACCCCCTGAAACCGTTTTACCGCAGCTGTGATAATTTTTTTCTTACTTACTTTGACCTGCTCTTCTAACTATATACAAAGTTTAAACTCGATACGAATTTTCGACATGAAAAGGTTTCCTTGTAAGTTCATTCTTTAGTTTTAAATCTTTTCCAGGGACCAAATTTAACCCCTTGCGGACCACCGGTTGGGAACCACTAATTTAGATGGACAAACTTAGTAAAAAAGTTTTTTTTTCATAGAAAATTATTATTATTTTAATATTTTCAATGTTTTTTACAGCCAATTCCTATAGTTCGTCTGTTAATTATGTTATATTAATGGGTATTAAAAATGTATAGAAAAAAAATTGTAAGGTAACCTTAATATAATTTTTTTGGAAATCTTAAAATCATCATATACGTTTATCTATTTAAATTGAGACAATATCTCGAAAATTAAGGGTTTTCAGAGTTAATGTTTGGTACAAAAGTTTCAGGGTTAGAAAAGGGGAAACCATTCGATTTAAACATTTTGACATTGTGTGGAGATTAAAAGGTCTCTTTGAGGGCAACTATATTCTTTTAAATGGAAAACTATTTCTTTTTTTACATAGCTTTTAGTATCTTACAGGAAAAAATAAACAATTTTTGGCAAGAAAGTTTTTTCAATAACCTCAATTTTAAATGAAACTTTTTTTTTTTTTTTGTAAAAGTTGCTTCTTTTTTCTAAAAAATATGAATGTGTAAAAAAATAAATAGGTTTTAATTAAAAAAAATTAACTTGACTTCAAAATGACCTTGAAACTTCCACTGAAGATCCAAAATTTTACCTCTATTGATTTCCCCCATCTTAACCCTGATTCCATTGCACCAAAAATTTCCCTGAAAAACCTTAATTTGTCTCAATTTAAATAGACCACACGTATGAATTTAGAAAATGTTCATCCAATTAATGAAAAGTATAATAATTCTGGGTTTCTGGGTATAAATCGTGTTGATACTGAGTTTCTAAGATTTACTGTAAATATTTTACCAAAGAAAAATTAATAAATTAAGTGTAAGGTTTAATATACCTATTATTATTATCTTAATTTATAGTTATACCCAACACTTCCTCTTTTTTAGGGTTCCGTAGAAAACTAGGAACCCTTATAGTTTCTCCATGTCCGTCCGTCTTCAAAAATTTTGAGATAATAAGATGAAATTTGGCATACGGTCGTAGATTAATGGCCCAAAAACAGAAATGATAAGATTTTTGAAAAAAATAAATGAAATGAAAAGTGTTTTAAAAAAAAAAATTCACCTACCCCATTGAATGGGGTGTCGTTAGAAAGGTCTCCTAAAATGCAACAAAAAATGTATCAGGACTTTTTGATTTTAACCCTTTAATAACGATGTATTTGCTCTCCAAAGTCGTTAAAAAAGCGTCCCCCCCCTCTATTTTCTAAACTATCAATTTAAAAAATCTGAAAAAATTCCAGAATGTAGCTTTTAATTAGTACTTTCACTGAAAATTATAACGAACATTGTCAAAAATATTTTGGACCCGCCTTCTATAGACTGAAAAGTGAACTCTCATTTTTTTCCCCACTTACCCATTGAGTGGGGTGTCATTTAATAGGTCTCCTAAAATTCAATAAAAAATGTCAGATAACTTTTTGATTTCAATCCTTCAGTCACGAAATATTTGCTTTTTAATGTCGCTGTCAGAGCGTCCCCCCCCTCTATTTTCTAAACTATCAATTCAAAAAATCTGAAAAAAATTCAGAATGTAGCTTTTAATTAATACTTTCACGGAAAATTATAACGAACACTGTCAAAAATATTTTGGACCCCCCTATCATAGATTGAAAAGTGAAGTAACATTTTTTTCATTTACCCCATTGAGTGGGGTGTCATTTGATAGGTCTCTTAAAATGCAATAATAAAAGCCAAATGACTTTTTGATTTTAAACCTTCGGTCACGAAAATTTTGAAAAAACTCTGTTTTTATAAATCGTAGTGAGAATGACTACGGAACCCTATCATGTGCGTGCCCAACAAGCACTTGCCCGTTTTATTTATTATAACTAATTAAGATAAAAATAGATTGTATATTTTGGGCATTAAAATATAACAGCCCATCTCTGATAATACTTCGGGATGAAATAACATATTTAACATTGTTACAATTATAAAATTTGAAACTGAAAGTTAAGTTCAATATTTACCATGTTTAAAATGAGAGTGTTATTTAAGGAAACTTTAATTGAAACTGGGGAAAACGAGGTACAAATGTTTTAACACGATACAAAAGTTAGATAACTTTTGAATGATTTTTTTATGACTTTGTTAATGCATGGAAGTTTATGTAATAAAGTGCACTGAGGCGCTTTTAAAGTTTCAATTGCCTTTATGTAGAAAACATTAATTGTAAAACTTTGTTTGCATATTATTGTAATTTTATTTTAACTAATTTAACGCTTTATATCCATGAACCGAAAGGATAAGAAATAGGTACTTTAATTTTATACTTTTTAAATGAAATATAGTTTTATTATATGAATTTATACTTATACCGGGTGGTCTATTTAAATTGATACAAGCAAATATCTCGAAAATTAAGGTTTTCAGTGAAAATGTTTGGTACAAAAATTTCTGGGTTAAAAGGGGGGAAACCAATGGAGGTAAAAATTTGTACTTTGAGGGGAGTTTTTAAGGTCGTTTTGGGGTCAACTTCATTTTTAGGGTTCCGTAGAAAACTAGGAACCCTTATAGTTTCTCCATGTCCGTCCGTCTTCAAAAATTTTGAGATAATAAGATGAAATTTGGCATACGGTCTTAGATGAATGGTCCAAAAACAGAAATGATAAGATTAAAAAAAAAATTTAGAGACCCTTTCCATAAAATGAAAGGTGTTTTAAAAAAAAAAATTTCACCTACTCCATTCAATGGGGTGTCGTTAGAAAGGTCTCCTAAAATGCAAAAAAAAAATGTATCAGAACTTTTTGATTTTAACCCTTTAATCACGATGTATTATCTCTCCAAAGTCGATAAAAAAGCGTCCCCCCCTTCTATTTTCTAAACTATCAATTTAAAAATCTGAAAAAATTCCAGTAGTAGCTTTTAATTAGTACTTTCACTGAAAATTATAACGAACATTGTCAACAATATTTTGGACCCCCCTTCTATAGACTAAAAAGTGAACTCTCTTTTTTCCCCACTTACCCCATTGAATGGGCTGTCATTTAATAGGTCTCCTAAAATGCAATAAAAAATGTCAGATAACTTTTTGATTTCAACCCTTCAGTCACGAAATATTTGCTTTTTAATGTCGCTGTCAGAGCGTCCCCCCCTCTATTTTCTAAACTATCGATTTAAAAAATCCGAAAAAAATTCAGAATGTAGCTTTTAATTAATACTTTCACATAAAATTATAACGAACATTGTCAAAAATATTTTGGACCTCCCTTTCATAGATTGAAAAGTGAACTCTTTTTTTTTTTCATTTACCCCATTGACTGGGGTGTCATTTGATAGGTCTCCTAAAATGCAATAATAAAAGTTAAATGACTTTTTGATTTTAACCCTTCGGTCACGAAAATTTTGAAATTTTCTTTTTTTATAAATCGTAGTGAGAGTGACTACGGAACCCTATCATGTGCGTGCCCAACACGCACTTGCCCGTTTTATTTTAAATAGAAACCTATTTCTTTTTTTACATATTCGTATTTTGCAGAAAAAAAGAAACAACTTTTTTCTGAGAAGTTTTTTCAAAATCCTCAAATTCAGAGGCATTTTTTAATCTATTTTTTCATTTTTTTGTTTGTTTTTATTAAATAAATTCGAAATTATTATTTATAATTATTAACTATGCATGTTTAAGTAATAATTAAATTTAATAACTGAATTTTTTTAATTTTAGGATTTTTTTTATATTTTAACTAAAAAAAAAGATTGGTTATAAATTGAGGATTTCTTTGAGAGTCTGTAGCTCCCTTACGAAGATTTTCTGGACACATGTTTATATGACCTTTTTTGCTTAAAATATTTTTCTCAATTAACTGTTCAAGTTTATTCCACCTGATATGACTCACCCTGTATAGTATAATAAAGTATATAGTATATAATATAGTTTTGGTATTTTGGTGTTAAATAAACGAAAATATCCCAAAAATCATAAAAATATATAGGTACACTGCCGTGCAAAACTCTTTGGACAATTGTGATTTTGAATTTAAATATACAGACTTCAGTCAATAAAAATCCCCAAAATAGCGAAAATAATATGTTTACTCGTAGTGAAAATAGTAAAAAAATAATTTCTCGTTAGCTTGAAAGACACTGTGCGTCAATACTTTCAACTTGAGGAAACCTGACCTTTCAGGCATATAATTCAAATTTTTTCCTTAACATGGAAAATTGTAAATGCTGTATTTTAGATATGCTAGGATTATTACAAAAGTTGTAATTAAGTACTCTTATCAACATTCAAGATTTTTTATCAACCATTTTTGCACTTTTATATTTACCTACAATACTAAAAAAAATGAGTGTCCACGGCAGTGTAATAGGATTCGTTTAACGGTTTAACCGGATTGTACAAAACAAATAATTTTGATAAAAATAATAAGGTACTGGCACCAGTCTTGAACGCGTTAAAAGCAAAGTATGTTGTTTGTTGGATTAATTGGCAACTTTTTTGTAATTCTCATGAACCTATGTTACTAATAAAACAACTACCTCTTTATTAAATCAATTTAATTACCAAAATCCGCAAATATGTTTTTTATTATAGCCTTATTGAACTTTTTGATATGTAGTGTATGTGGGCGTACCGAGGGGGGGGGGCAGCTTCCCCCCCTGGACCTGACTTACTATACATTTAGCTGGTTAATTATTTGCCTATGCCTAAGTTCTATTGTATTTATGAAATTGAAGAGGTAAAATTTACAGGTATTTCAAAATTTTCATTCTGAAAACTCACGTTTGAGTCACGTTATGAGTTAATTTAAAAAAAAGTCGCGATAGTGAGTTAAGTAGTTAATATATTATTATTATTTGATGTGCATTTGATTTTTAATTTAAAATTTTGATCCCGAAAAAACATCATTTTTAAAATTACAATCTCTTGTTAAAACTGTTGTCAGTTTCCTTTTTATATTAGGCAAAAAAATGTTAATTTTTTTTACATTTAAACTATCATATTTACATACATATTTACCAAGTTATAGAGCAGTCAAATCAAATCGATTTTTTTACCAAAAATAGAAAAAATAGAATGAATAAAACCCACTAAAATCGACAGCTAATACATATAAGTATAGGTAGAGTAAAATTTATAGGTATTTCAAAATTTTCATTATGAAAACTCACGTTTTAGCCACGTTATGAGTTAATTTAAGAAAAAAATCGCGCTACGCGCGATAGTGAGTTAGGTAGTTATTATATTATTATTATTTGATGTACATTTGATTTTTAATTTATATTTTTGATCCAGAAAAAACATCACTTTTAAAATTACAATCTCTTGTTAAAACTGTTGTCATTTTCCTTTTTATATTAGGCAAAAAAAATTTAATTTTATTTTTCTACATTTAAACTATTTATATATTTATCGAGTTATAGACCAGTCAAATCATATTGATTTTTTACCTAAAATAGAAAAAAATAGAATGAATAAAACCCACTAAAATCGACAGATAATAGGTACATATACGTATGTATAGGTAGAGTACATTTTTGTTTTGTCTTCTTTATGATAAAAATAAATTTACGATTGAAAAAAAGTTTGTAGTCAAAATTCAATGTTGCAACAGCGTAGCACAGAAAAGATAGAATATTTAAGAAAAAAATAAAAATTACCCAATGTTTATTTACAATAATGCCCATTTATAAGAACTTTTTTTTGCACTTCAATACCTAAAAAGGTTAATAACCCATTTGTTCTAACCCCTATTATCATGGGTTCCTAGGCGAAACACAGACTTAATCGGTTTATAAAAAAAAATCTGCCCCCCCCCCTTAACAAAATGCTGGGTACGCCCATGAGTGTATGACAATTAAAATTATCCAAATATCAAATAATCATACATCTTTCGAAAGTTCATTATTTCTACTTTTTAAATTAAAAAAAAAATAATAAAATTTCATTAATATTTTACGAAATTAGAGCACTTTTAGTAAAACAATAAAATTTTAATAATTTTCTAAATTGTTGAAAGTATGAAAATTTTCTTACTTTTTTATGATCTTTACAATTATGTACACCTAATTCTGTTTTTGCACGGTAGATACGTTCCATAAAAAACCGTGTAAAAAACGTGTAAAAAATGACATGAAGTACATAGCAAAAAAGAGATTAGTTCCATATCCTTCAATTTAGTCCGGTTTATCGTTGTTCTACTGTATATTGAAATAATTGGAATACAAATACAGAAAACAATGATTTTTTTGGTACGAGAAAATGACAAGGAAGCATTATTTTTTCCATTGTCATCGATTTATTTCTCTTTTTATTCTGAACACATACACTTTTCTCCTAGTTTCTTTTTCTGAAACCATCTTTAACTTTTTGTTCCGTCATTTGTGTTTTTGCTTTCCTCGTCAATTGCAATTCGTGTTTGAAGTAATAGAATTCATATTGTCTTAACTATTTTAAGACTATCTGTTTCAAGAACTACCGATTTTATTTGGATTATAAATATTAAAATTATTTTATAAAAGAATAATTATTTAAAAAAAATTGCATTTTTTACAAAATATTTAAAACAACTTATTTTTAATCATTTTAGACGAAAAAAAGTATGAACTTCTAAATAAATCCAGGTGATGAATATTTTTCACAGACATCTTTAATTTAGCATCACAAACAACTTACAAAAAGTCCATTTCAAAATTATGTAGGAACGCGTATTTCAGGTCTATGATTTCAAAAATCAGTTTTTCGCGAATATCCTGTTTTCTACTGGTTGTATGCTTATTTTGTTCTCTATAAAAATTATTAATAAAGAAACCATCTATAAAAAGAGTTATTTACAAATGTTTCGTACGACTAATAGTTTTCGAAATAATGAGCTTTAAGTTTTTAAATTGAGGCGCATACTCCATTGTATAAAGACAGTGTAATATAGTTCAGTAAAAATTTATTTCTGAACTAAATAATTTCTCCATCAACGTAAATTTGTACATAATATGTTGTTTTATATCATATTATGTTTTTGTATCAAGTACAGTGGTAGTTTGGGGCGGTGGGGGGGGGGGGGCGGGGGGGGGGGGTGTAGTAAACAAGTTTCTTTTTAAAATAAATTTTATTGAAAAATATTTAAAATATTTTTTGTAGCCCTTAGTTAGACCAACCTTTCATTTGTTTTTTATTTTATTCAAATACAAAAAAAATATGATCGAGATAAAATCCTATATACACTGTACTTATACGGCGCGGCGGAGTATGCACCGCTCTCAAACATTTAAAGCTAGTTTTCTCGAAAACTGTTGGTTGATTGTAAATTTTTTATAGAAAATGTTCTTATCAATAATTTTTATAAAAACCGTTAGCTTACAATCAATATAAAACGAGTTATTTGCGAAAAACTGATTTTTGTAATCTTAGACCTTATAAATAATTATTCACTACGCGAACAGAATTGATGATTTTTTTGATACCAAAATAAAAGATTTATTTAGAAGCAACGTTCTTAAATGACTGGATTATTTCTAAATGATTTAGTACAAAAAAAAAATAAGAAAGTTTGTTTCAAACCTTGAATTTTCATTTTTAATTCAACAAAATCAGAACATTGAACATACATGATGCCACAAAATACCAAAAATTGATTTTTCCTTAACCCTTCAGGCCCAAAACTAATTTGAAAAATTTTAAAAAAATTCAAAAAAACTTTATGAAATAAATAACAAAAAATATGGGTTCTTAGTGAAACCACTGAAAACAAAAAGGATTGAGTATATTTTTGTTTCAATCATATAAAGAAATATATAAAAAACATATGAATAATAATAATAATATAAAAATAAAAAATGTATCAATAATTTCACAGTAAAAAAGTAATGATTTGAAACGAACCTCTTCCAAAATTATTTTCCCTCTTACGAAATACAGTGTAATATCAATGATAACCAAATTAATTATTTTTTACTTTCTGTTTTAATTCCCACATAGATAATTTATATAAATATGTAGGCAATTATGAACATGTGTTGAGGTAATTACAGTTTAATTGTATATACATACCTAAGCATAAGCATTTTGTAAAACAACCTGTTACATTCACTATTCAGAGTTTCATTTAAATTAAACTTACTTAATATATGATACTCTTCACATATATTGACTTAAAAAATTAAAACATTCAACACATAATTATCTAAGAAACAAATTACAAACACATTCTTAATTTACGTATTACAATATTTTATTTTTATTAATTAAACTCTAACACCAAACATTTATAATTACTACTTCAAAAATTATTTATGGATTCAGCTGTTTTTATTTTAACTACGCAGGTATCGAAAATATATTATTTTCTATTATTTATTTATTTAAACCGTCATTTAATGTAGGTACAAAATATATTCAATTTTTACACCACAATTTTTATTTTTTTTATACGCCAAATACATTTATATTTCAAACTATCATATTTATTTAACTTAAATCTTATGTATATTATTCGACACAGAATACAGATATAGATTTTTTTATATTTTTGGTAACAATCAACGTCTTCACATTAAAAGTTAATAAGTTCTATAATCAAAGTACAAATAATACATTAATAACATAACACCGATAGTTTTAATTTTTTCCACCATAAATTTAAATTTCCAACAATCACTAATTCAAATATTCGCGCGAGTGCGTGAACGTCCGGTAAGCGCGCTCGTGTTCGTGCGGAGCGTTCGGAACACGCGGAGCACCTGGACACGTTGCGGCGGCTGTCGGGCGCCGCGGCGTCTGCCAAAGACACCTTTGCGCACGAGCTCTGCTCTATCCTTGTCTGGAGTATTCCAGTGTGTTGTGTTGTCTCTGTTAGTCGGCGCGACACCCCCGGATTACTTGATGAATTGTTTTTTGCTTAGATGTTGTGCCGTGTTGCTGAGTGTGTATGTCTTTTCTTTTGGAGATGAAAATGGTATTTATTATTTTAGACGTTTGAAAATGTACTTATTTTATTTCATATTATTTCTGATCAACGCTATTTTATAGGGCTGCAGTCGGCTGCACGACAAGTGTATCCGGCAAGTTTTTTGAAACATAATTTATCGAACCACAATTCTACGAATTTTTCGAAAAAATGAAGTTTTGGGTTATTTAAATGCAGTTTTACACAAAATTTAATAAAGGTAGAAATGAAAAAGAATAAAGAAAATATTAGTAAATAAAATATTAAGTAAAGTAATATTTGGACATTTTACGATATAGTTAACAAACAAAATTTTCAGATTGTTTCTTTAATATACAGGCCCAAGTAAAACGAATCGGGCGCGCTTTTGGTCATTTAAAAAAAGATTTTGAAAAAAGCTCGAACACGTCGATTTTGCTTTCAAGGGGGACATCTTTTACTATGAAAGCAAAATCGACATGTTCGAGCTTTTTTTTACAAAATCTTATTTTAAATTACCAAATGCGTGCCCATTTTGTTTTACTTGAGCTACCCTGTACACGTTAACTGCCCTTGGTTAGAGCAATCTTTTAGGGTGAAATAAGCAGGCTAGTCTCTCTTTTAGGTTAAAAACGAGAATTCAAATCCGCCTTGGTTAGCGCAATAAAACACATTTTTCGAAAAATTGTGTTTCGAAAAATTTACACCACGACAAGACAAGGGTGTCAAAACGTGATCGATATTTAAAAAAATCCATGACATCAAGTTTTCATATCATTAATGTGCTAAAATTACGATTTTGGTGATGTTTATGAATACATTATCAAACAGACAATTTTTACTAATGTTTTTGTATACGCCCTATGGCAATAATAGTGGGTATTATCTGTTTTCTAAAATAAATTTACTTTACGATTTTTTTCCATCTATATTTGTTAGAATCAGTGGTTTCCAAACTCGCAGCGCCCTATTTCTAAGGTTTTCCTCATGGAGCCCTTCCTAAGCCAACTAACTTAGAATGATAAAGTCAAAAGAACTGTATTATTGAATAAATTCATTTATTTATTATTTATTCATTAACACTAAATTAATGGGATGGATGAACCTACAAATCCGCATCCAGAGCATCGCGGAAAAATTTAAAAATATTTTTTTTTCTAATAGTACCCTTTGTTGCCAGTACTGTACATTTTTCGATATTCTGAAAATATATTCTAAATATATCCAGTAAATTAAAATACAAAAATTACGCGTATTATTTTAGTGTTGTTTCTAGTCTAATTTAATTTTACACCAGGGTGACTAAAATCGCTAAAGGTTGATATCTATATTTAGATTATATACGTAAAAGCAATTATTTTAACTACATTTTATGAGGGGTCAATTTAATGGAATACACTTAAAATTTATGCGTTCATTGATGTTTTATAGCAATTTATTAAAAAAACGTATTTTATGATACTGTCATATTATACAGTAATCAATCGTTATTAGTCCGGATATTATTTAAGGACTTTAACCTTGCACTTTGTGATAAGAACATGAAAATTTGTACAGTTGTATAATATGTATATATCAAAACATTTCTCTACAAAAACGTGAAGTCTCCCCTTTAGTCCAGTCATTATAATATTTGAGCTAAAAAAAAGACGGAGTACGTTTTTTTCAAGAAATTGGTAGATTTTAATGTATAGAACATGGTGATAACATTTCCCCCCTTCACAGGGGGGTGCATAACTTTCTAGGGGCTTACAAAGCTGTCTAAAATAAGTTATTTTGGTATACCACTGGGGCTGTCAGTTTTAGAAGAAAACAGTTTTAACAAATCTTAAAGCTGATAAAAATGCGAATAAAATAGTATTTTTTTAAAATTATGTATCGTAAATAGTTATTGAAATAGAGCCCGCGAAAAAATCAATTTAAATTTCTGTAATATCTAGAACTTTGAGTGCTTATAACTCAAACATTTTTCGAGATTCCGACATTGGGTGCCGATCATTATTTAGGGCACTCCTTTCTCTATTATAATTTAAAATTTCATTTTGAAATTCAATTAAATACATATTAAATACAGCGGTCGAACGTAACTCTACATTTTATGCGTAATCTCCAAACTCGACGTCGCTAAATGATTTTTTCGCGGGCTCTACTTCATTAACTATTTATGTTACCTACATCATTTTTAAAAATACTATTTTATTCGTATTTTTATCAGCTTTAAGATTTGTTAAAACTGTTTTCTTCTAAAACTGACAGCCCCAGTGGTATACCCAAATAACTGATTTTAGACAGCATTGTAAGCCCCTAGAAAGTTATGCACCCCCCTGTGAAGGGGGGGGGGGAGTTATCACCATGTTCTATACATCGAAATGTACCACCCCTATACGAAATTGTCTATTGACTGGACTACTTCAAGGACAAAAATATTTATGCAGGTTTAATTTTTTATTTATTTATCTTGTAAATGGTTATTTGGATGACAAAAACCTCGGAACAAATAATTTTCGTTAGATCTTAAACAATTGTTGTTATTATAATTTTACGATTTATGTCACCATTGCGGTTAAAATTAACCAAAGAGGTTAAAATTACAAGTTTTATGTGCGCGTTCACATTAAAATTAGTGTTTTTCGTCATATATCGCGTAAACAACCATTTTCACGAGAAAATATTGGGGGCGAAGAACAGAAATTCGAGGAACAGAAGATTCTTTATATTAAATGTTAATCAGTTGTATTAAAAATCATTTTTTCATCATATAATAAAAATATACATTTTCAAAAAAAATGTTAAAGACAACAAATTTTTTTTAGAAAATACGAATCAAAAAGATGGGTTCAGATTTGAAAAAGTTGAAATTTATATCTCATCAAAGTGACCTTTTCTAGATCAATCCATAATTTCAATATTTAGCGCACTCAAAACGATGAAACTTTTGTCTAGAAATTTTATATTTTTATATAGGTAATCCGCTGGAAAATCTATAAAAAAAACGTATATGTTTTTTCAAAATTATTTTATTGTTAGGTAATACTTAACCGACTATCAAACAAAACTCTGCCGGGTATAATCTTTGGAGGACTGCAGTACCATTATGAATATGAAGAATTTCCGTACACACGTTTATATAAAGTGTTTTGCTTAAAATAACTTCCTTAATCCTCTTTTAAAGTTTGGCACTCCAGTTCTGAATCAAACAAATAAAAATCAATTTCTTGTTCCAATAACGGATTTGTTGAATATTATTATAAAGTTAGATAATTTATCAATAAGTATGTATGTAAATTTACCATCGAAAAAAAATATTCATTATTTATCTAAATTAAACAATGCAACTCATAAAACAATTAATTTCAAAATTAATCAGTTTATCAGTTTGGTTTCTGAAAAACTCTACTACACTAATCTCGCGATTTAACGACGGGCCAAACGCGATTTAGCGAAATATCCATATCCCCACCATAATACCACCAACTGCTATATTTCCACTGACTTACATAATGGACTGAGCATTCCTTATTCAACTGTGAAGTAAATACTGGCGAAAAAGTGTGACAGAGACAAAGCAAATATGTAGCCAATATCTGTCTCTTTCTAGAATTCTAATTGGTCACGTCACAGGTTTGCAGTCAGAGACAGGTATTGACTACATCTTCGCTTTGTCTCTTTAAAGGTACACACGTAACTGCAAGATTGACAAGCATTTATGATCAATTTGTTTGTACAAGCACGCACAATTTCCCTGCACCACAAGTATATGCTTGTACAAGCGGCAGTTTGTTATCACATGTACAGCTGACACACAACTAACGTTTGCTTGTACAAACCTGCACGTTTTTGGTACATACGTTGAGTTCGCTTGTGCAAGTGCGGATTGTACAAGCTGCATGATTAAAATTCAAGCAATCTTCAAGCGGATTGTACAATCAAAATGCTTGCGCAAAATTATCATACACACGCTACAGTATGCTTGTACAAACGGATTGATCATACATGCTTGTCAATCTTGCAGTTACGTGTGTAGCCACTTTAAAGAGAGTGGTCAATTTTGTGAGGCTATTGCTCAGTCCATTCTATAAGTCTATGTATACCGGGTGTTAAAAAAAGAATGTAAAATATTTAAAGAGGTAAGGTAGCGGCACCAGTTATGGCCGCTATAACAGCAAATATTCGGGTTTTTTGGATTGATGGGCTACTTTTTTGTAATTTTAATGAACTCATGCTACTAACACAACAAGTAACTCTTTATTGAATCAATTTAATTGCCAAACTCCGCTAATATAGTATATTATTTAAATTATAGCCTTTTATTTTGCTTATGTTTTTTCTCCAGTAATGGATAAAGCAAACCCAGTAATGGTAACCCAGTAATGGATAATTACAAAATGATAAGTACTACGACACAAAATGTATACAATAATGAATCGTAATCGATGCTATGATAATATAATAATTAAAAATTAGATTACACTATTAATTTGGACAGGGCCGTATTATGTAAAATTTATTTCATTAATATTTAATAATAAATAATTAACTACTTAATTAAATATTCAGCAATGGAAGTTGTGACATCGATGTATTAAACCAATAATGTATGTTGAATATTTAAGCCAGGCACGTATTAGGAAAAATTTATAATTAGGTAGAAAATATTTTCCAATAAAAATTGTATAAAAATGAAAATATTAAGCAATTACAGTGACATTAATGTAATTAAATCAAAAATGTGTATATGAATAATTTAGTCAGGTGCGTATTAAGAAGATTTTAAAATTTGTCTTTAAACATAAAATTTGTTTAAAAATGAAAATGTTAACCAATGAGAGTTTTTATATATAAGTAATTAAATCAATAATGTGTTTTTGATATTTAAGTCAGGCACGTATTAAAAAGAATTTATAATTAATATTTCAAATAAAAAAATAAAATATCAAACAATTATAGTTATGACAATGATGTAATTCAACCAAAAATGTATATATGAATTTTTTAGTCAGGCACGTACTAAGAAGAATTTATAATTGTTTAGTGCTTTCAGTTTTTATTTCAGTTATGATATTGGTGTAATTAAACCAAAAATATGTATATAAATATTTTACTCAGGTACGTATTAAGAAGAATTTATACTTAATATTTGCTCATAAAAATTACATAAAAAAGAACATGTTTACCACCCGTAGTTGTCAGTGACGTATTAAGAAAAATGTACAAATAATATTATCTAAAAAAAATTAAATCACAAATAATAAGCAAGTATTAAACAAACAATTAAATCAATTATCAAATTAATGCCAGTAGGTACCTTATTTCATCCCAATCTGTAATTAATATTATTTCTGCTATAAAAAATTATAGAATGGGAGCCACTGGCGTAGTAAGAAAAATTTTCGGGGGGGGGGGATAATTACATATGTGTTAAATTTTGGACGGTATTTTGAACTGATATTTTCTCAAAACATTCGTTTTTTAGAACATTGTGCATTTCTGGGGGGGGGGAGTTCCCCAACCCCCCACCTTATTATGTCACTGACGGGATCGAAGCGGGTAGGCCCAACACCATATATCATCAATTTTTTTACGATAAAATTATTTTTAAATTTTCGTTAATACAGGCCTGCCCAAATTGCACAATTCTATGTTTTAGTTTAGTTACTATATTAACAAACTGTCTAATTTTTCCATTAATGTTTTGTATTCTTTTAATATAAAATATTATTTTTTAATTTTTGTTAATACGGGCCTGTCCAAAATAACCAATATTGTAATTTGGTTGAATTATGTTAACATAACAACTACTTAATTTTATTTTTCTATTTTTTTATGTTTTTAATATAAAATATTATTTGTAAATTTTCATTAATACAGGCCTGTCTTAGTTTTGCAATATTATATTATGTTAAAATATAGTCAATATAACAACTAACTTCCATTTTTTACCTTAGTATATCTATAGTTTTTTTAGAAAATATCAATTAAATTACTTCCTTAATACGGATCTGCCTTAATTACTCAGTATTTTTTTATTCATTAAGCTATTCAAGCAAACATAACAATTACCTTAAATTTGACTTTATGTTTATATATTTTTTTTTCATAAAATAATATAAATGCTAAATTGACTATAATACGGACCTGACCAATTTAAATATGTTAATTTCAAATTTACCTTTATAAGTATAATTCATTATATACTAATAATTTCAACCCGCTTGCATAATATTTTTCACACTCAGTAATGAAAACAGCATTTATAAACATCGAATCCATTACTGGATATAAGTAATAAATTAATACCCAGTAATGGATATTGAACACAAACCCCCCCCTACAACAATAAAATTAATTTTGGTGGTGAACCTATCTTTTAACTGTGTTCAAGAATGAACTATTTTAATTTCACTTCAAAAAAAAAATTGAGCAGCGTAAAAATCACAAATAATCTAACTCGCGTCACTAATCATTTGCATAAGAAAATACACACTTCGTGGATGCCGACTGATCCGCGATGTTTAAATACCCACCATTTTGGCACCCATTGGCCGATTGTCATCAAATTACGCTGTAAGATAGTTAAATGTATATAGATTAATATTCAGTAATGAGAGTAATCAAATATCAACAAATATTTCTAATTCAATACATTTAATTAAACATTGGCCAACACTGGGGTCGTATCCAAGACTGGTGCCGTTACCTTAATAGTATGGACTAAAATAAACAAAAAAGTCTTAGTAAACATGGGTCCGCAAAATAACGGTTTCAGAGATATGGAAGGTTATTCTTTTTTGAAACATTTATTGCACACCCCAAGCAGGCTCTGCTTGGAAGTGTGTTCTACTCTCGTCCTAAAATTTTTTTTCGTATAGAAATTGATAAAATGAGTATTATATCTTAAATTTCTTCAGTAACCCACTTAAATTTTTACATTTTCTGATAGAAAACATTACAGTCTTCATTTTTACTTAGTTTAATATCGATCGGTTTTAATTTTCTGTTATAAAAATATAAATAAAGTTCAATTTGTCGATTTAACCCGCTTTTTTGATAGAAACGCCGAACTACAGGCTACAATTCGAAATAAATTTGCACCAATCCTTTTGAATTCACTTAATCTATTATCAGAATAGAACCCTATTAAAACTCAATAAAATTGGATAACTAGAAGTAACGAAATTTGCAGTTTATTTAAACAAAAATTCATATTTTGACAAGAATTATTTTTACAAATAGAGTATTATTATTAGTCCGTAGAAGTTCCAAAAATTTCCGTAAGGCGCTATTTCTTCATACGTCATATACGTCACTGCAAATGACATCTATTACAACTATTATATTGTGTTAATTAATATATAAATACATGTACATCGATACGTGCTGTATTTTAATTATTTTATTCAAAGCCAATCAATCTTTTTAATCAAGATAAAATCTGGTAAGTTTACATTTTTAAAACAAATATATAATATACATATAACCTATAAACGTTACATTGTTGTTTCATTTTAAATGCTAGACATCAGGTGAACACAGCTGTTATCGCTGCAATATGTGGATGTATTTATCTTTTTAATTATTATTAGATATTAATTAATTTATTTACTTTATACATTTTACAAAAAAAATATGTTATATAAAAATTGTAAATTAAAATGATTTTTGTTTTATTACAATACAATACTAAATTTAAATAAAAAAAGGTAATAATCGATTGATATCAAGATTCATTGTTGATTTTCTAAAAAATCTTAATGAGTGATAAACTTCATATTATATATTTATATAATATTAATTACCTCCAATCTTTTTTTCAAACATCCTTTTAAGTTTCACCAATTATATTGTACCTGTACCGTATTTATTTGATATTATAAGTTAATACATTTTTTTATGTTTAAGGGGTGTGCATTTTATGGCCTATCCATAGTATTTGCAATTATTTATTACTTATTTATTATGTACAAACAAAAGAAGTTTCTAACTTATTGTTAATAAAGTTACATAAGACGTTCAAAGTGCCCTCCTTCCATTTTCAAGCAGGTCCGGCATTTTTGTCGCAAAGATATTCCAAACTCTTTTTAAAATCCTCTCATTGGCTCGGATTTGTTGGCATTTTTTATTAATTCGTAGCTACAGCTCCTCGATGCTATTTACAGGAGTACCATAAACACATGTTTTCAAATATCCGCAAAAAAATAAATCTAAAGGGTTTAAATCAGGCAATCTTGCAGGACATAATACAGGTCCACCCCTTCCTACACATCTACGTGGAAAAATTTGAAGTAAATACTTAATGTTTATTTCACAAAACAGCCAACTATGATAAGAAAATGCAAGCTTTTGCAAGTGCCTGCTTCGAAATAGAAGGAGGGCACTTTGAACACCTTATGTAACTTTATTTTTTCGTTTTGCTAGAAGGTTCTTTTGTTTGTTTGATCATAATAAATAAGTAATAAGTAATTGCAAATAAATGTTTCAAAAAAGAATAACCTTCCATAACTCCGAAACCGTTACTTTGCGGACCCATGATTATTAAGACTTTTTTTGTTTTATTTGGTCCATACTATTACCTCTTTAAATATTTTACACTCTTTTTTTAACACCCGGTATTTCTGTGCGAAATTTTAATTCACCAATTAACATTGAGGCACGGTAGTGGTGGTCTCTCTCGCCGTTGTTAATTCAAGAGGTTGAATTACCAACACCGTCGATAATTCAAGCGTCGAGTGTACTATTAAAATTAATTTATGTAAATGTTTCTAGTCTTTTACTGATTCAAATATATTATTTATGTCAGTATATCTGAGTTTGAATACACAAAAGTAATTCGATTTACAACTCAAAGTGTTGTTTTCTCAATGTTCAGGTGTAGATTTCAATTTATAAATCTACTTTATAGTTTTATATTGACACTTTGTCTGCTCCAAACTTCTAGATACATGCTTGACTTTTCTATAATGTCGTTCTTTATCAAGATTTTTCGGGCGATATAACTGAAAGATTGTTGTGTTGTTGATGCTATCAAATCGTCGATGTTTTTTTTTAACAAAGCGAATATTTTTTTATATATGTTATCGGCAAAGTATGTAATTCAGGCATTCTATAGATTTCCTAGGAATTCTATAGAATGCTAAACGATTTCAGGCAAATTATGAAATAATTGTTTAATATAAATTTTAATACACTTTGCCTAGGCATTCTATAGAATACCTAGGAATTCTATGCCAAGATGGTATTAAGAAATGCATTAAATAAAATACAAAATAATGTTTAAAGCAGATATACATTAGTTAATTAATTTTAAAAAGTCAAAATTCATATTAAGGGCCTTAATTGTTAAAATAACAAAATTGCATAATATAAACAATATTGGAACATTTGATATTTATTATAATAAATAAAATAAAATATTAGTTTAGACGAATATTAAGTATATGATTTAAAATTTATAAGATAAATAACATAGAAGTATTAGATATTATTTAGTATTTAGTCATTTAATAACATATTAGTCCAAACATGTATTAAGTAAAATACGTTATTCAGTATTGGCGGTAATCTGCAAACCTTCAGCTATCGAGAATGATCAAATATTTGTTAATTATATATTTACATGTGAGGTATTTTAGTATTTTATTACATAAATGCCCGATTTCTTCTGTCCACTTTACCAGTTCGTTTGGTGGTACCTATAAGTTACACCATCAAAATTCATTTTATCAACATAACATGCACAGTTATAGCATATATAACTTGCATCACTTCTGAGACCAACCAGTGTTACCAGCCTATTTATCTTGATAGGCTAGTTAAGTAGCGAAAAACAACGTAAATTGGGACAAGTTACCATAAGCACACTATTTAAAAGTAACAGCAGCGAGTCGACCGTTTAGCTGACAGGTATCGCTTCACGCATGCGCAGAATGCTTATTTTTGCTGATCTGTCATTCTACATAAATGGTTGCCACAATGCCACATATGTTTTTATTACTTGAAAAACGGAGAAACTGTGGTTTCTTAGTCACTTAAACTAAAAATACACCTTAACCACAAAATTTATGTCACTCGACACGTGTTTCGACTTCACAAGAAGTCCTCATCAGGAGCCTAACGATTCCAGACTGATATAGTCTTGGTCAGAACCTATATATATACTAAAAGGACTTATCACGCTTCAATGATTCAGACCAATCAACGGCAAGGTCTAGAAGGATTGAAGCTGGGATAGGTCCAGTACCTCCATTAAAAATACTATTCTTATCCCTCAAGATTTCTAAGCTTTCTGCTGCGTCTAATTGATTATTATTGCACGTTTTAATTAATTTTAAATTATTAATGTCCGTTTTATGATTTAATGTAGTCATATGATGAGCTACGCTAGATTTATCCACCCGATTGTATTTAAGGTGAGCCATGTGCTCTTTAAATCTAATGTTTATAGATCTCCTAGTTTGGCCTAAATAACTTTTTTCGCAATTTAAACAGCTAATTTTATAAATACCGGATTTATCATTTACTTCTATTTTATCTTTGGGGTTACCTAGGAGAGTTTTAATGTTATTATTATTAGAAAAAGCTAATTTAAAATCAAATTTCTTAAACATTCTGGACAACCCTTTGGTGGTCTTGTCAAACGGGAGTTTAATGTAGTTTTTAGGTTCTTCTTTAATTTCTTTAGTTAGAGTAATGTCTTGGAGACGATTTAGTTTAGAATGTTTTTTATTTAAAATGTTATTTATAATTTGTTTATTAAAACCATTGAATTCCGCAATCTCTTGGATGTATTTAAATTCTTTATTAAATCTTTCTTGAGTTAAAGGGATATTAATTAATCTATGGACCATCGTATTAAATGCCGCAATTTTATGTTGGTAGTGGTGATTAGAGTCAAAAGTTATGTATCGTTTAGTAGTAGTATCTTTCCGGTAGATATCAAATTCTAAAATATTATTATTTCTTATTATTAATGTGTCAAGAAAAGGTAGTTTCCCATCTTTTTCTATTTCACATGTAAATTTAATACTTTGAAATTGCGCGTTCATGTCGTTAATGAAATCATTTAAATTATTATTTTTATTATCAAAAAATAATAATTATTGATAATAAAAATAATAATTTAAATGATTTCATTAACGACATGAACGCGCAATTTCAAAGTATTAAATTTACATGTGAAATAGAAAAAGATGGGAAACTACCTTTTCTTGACACATTAATAATAAGAAATAATAATATTTTAGAATTTGATATCTACCGGAAAGATACTACTACTAAACGATACATAACTTTTGACTCTAATCACCACTACCAACATAAAATTGCGGCATTTAATACGATGGTCCATAGATTAATTAATATCCCTTTAACTCAAGAAAGATTTAATAAAGAATTTAAATACATCCAAGAGATTGCGGAATTCAATGGTTTTAATAAACAAATTATAAATAACATTTTAAATAAAAAACATTCTAAACTAAATCGTCTCCAAGACATTACTCTAACTAAAGAAATTAAAGAAGAACCTAAAAACTACATTAAACTCCCGTTTGACAAGACCACCAAAGGGTTGTCCAGAATGTTTAAGAAATTTGATTTTAAATTAGCTTTTTCTAATAATAATAACATTAAAACTCTCCTAGGTAACCCCAAAGATAAAATAGAAGTAAATGATAAATCCGGTATTTATAAAATTAGCTGTTTAAATTGCGAAAAAAGTTATTTAGGCCAAACTAGGAGATCTATAAACATTAGATTTAAAGAGCACATGGCTCACCTTAAATACAATCGGGTGGATAAATCTAGCGTAGCTCATCATATGACTACATTAAATCATAAAACGGACATTAATAATTTAAAATTAATTAAAACGTGCAATAATAATCAATTAGACGCAGCAGAAAGCTTAGAAATCTTGAGGGATAAGAATAGTATTTTTAATGGAGGTACTGGACCTATCCCAGCTTCAATCCTTCTAGACCTTGCCGTTGATTGGTCTGAATCATTGAAGCGTGATAAGTCCTTTTAGTATATATATAGGTTCTGACCAAGACTATATCAGTCTGGAATCGTTAGGCTCCTGATGAGGACTTCTTGTGAAGTCGAAACACGTGTCGAGTGACATAAATTTTGTGGTTAAGGTGTATTTTTAGTTTAAGTGATATGTTTTTATGTCAATTTTCAAAGTTTTTTTTACATAATCGAGTTTTTTTGATTTTGAAGTAAATTGAAAACAGTTCCGTGTCCAGTAATGTATATTAAAATGAATTTTTAAAAGGGTAAGTTTCAAATGCCATTGTTATAATTCATATTACTTATGCGTTATGCGTGCTTGAAATATTATAATATTAATATGTATGATTTAATTTTAATAGGAATTAGAATGAATTCAATGTCATCAGAAGAGTTCCTTCATATAATAATAATGAAAGTTCAAACAACGTTAAAAAAGAAACAGCACTTTTCAATCGGCCTGAAATAAAATAACTTTATCGCGAGGAAATTTTTATCGGAACAAAATAATTTATTATTCGAAGGTAAGATTAATTAATTAATATTATATTATATATTTATGATAGATGTATTAAAACAAATGCAACATAATTAATAAGATTTATTTAAAAAAAATAATTTAAATTAAATTACACAATTAACGTGTTATTATGTTAACAGATTATAATTTTATAAAAAAATTTGTTGAGTTTGATACATGTATGTATTATTAACAATTATAATAATTCAACTATTTTGTATGTATTATGTTATTACTTATGTGTGTGTATTTTTTAGGAGCTACCGTAGAACAGTCAAGCAAAATCATGGTTAACGTAACGTCATATGCTGGTGTATTGATTTCAATTATTTGTGTATTATACATGTATGTGACATCTGGAAAAAATAAAAGTTTCATTTTAATAATGTATTTAATTTTATTTACTTTTATGTTAAAAATGAATATGTATATGGTCTCCGTAATAAATTAATCGAGAAAAATTTGTACGTACCAGTGCATATTTTTAGCATTGCAATAAAACACTTTAGTCGAATGAATTATTGCCTAGTACAAATCACAGTTTGAAGGCATTTTCTTATTTAATTATCAATTTCAGTTTTATAAAATACTTGACAGGCATACATTTCAATCTAAAATTTATGAATTTGTTTTTATTATAAAGAAGTGTGGATTGATGTAATTTACATTTATACTTACATTGTAGTGTGTTCAATGATATTTGTTTTGTTATGTACAATGAATTGTATATTTGAGTGATAATCTCCCTTGTTTTTTTGATGTAAAGAATTGAAGTCAGTTTTTTGTTTACAATGATAATTAAAATAATGTCAGACAAGAAACGTCATTTCCAAAAGTTGTAAAGTTCATTGCCTTTTTTATTCCTTGTAAATATTTAGTTGTTGTTATACTTTTTGTGTGTTTAATCATATTATTATATTTGTACATATTTATAACCTTAAAATATAATACTACAGACATGTATATTTTTAAATTTGACAACCAGTGTATCCAACCCCGAAACTGGAAATATACTTAAAAAAACTAGACATAAGACCAGTACCAACTTTAAGTAAACATAAAAACATGTAATTAGTCAATAGCCGGAGATAAACTACATTTATCCATTCGATAAAGACCAGGTACCATAGAAGGTACCAGGTTTCTAGAAGAAATCGGGCAAAAGTAAGTCAACATCTGTGTCTGAACCAAAATTGGTTGCTTCACGTTATTTATGTTTATACTTACTTCATACAATGCCGGCTGGCATGGCAGTTAAATATTCTATACGCATTGTATAGGAAATGTATATAATTAAATTCATTTAATACAATGCCTGATGATTTAAGGCATTCTATAGAATACCTAGGAATTCTATACATTTCCGGAAACATATAATATACTGGTACCAGTCTTGGACAACACCCCAGTGATGAACAATTTTAACTTAAATGTCTTACAGCGTGATTTGATGATAATTGATCATTTTGTTTAAAATCAGTAGACAAATAACTATACCGTGGTTCGGCACACTATCAAGAAAAGTGTATTTACTTATGTTTTATACTGTTTCAAATTTTATTACTCTTTATTTTATAACGTCTGTGTAGTAGTACTTATCATTTTATAATCATTAGCAAATGTTCATCACTGGGTGTTCATTATTTGTCCTACCTTGTCCATTACTGGAGAAAAAAAATTACACAAAATAAAAGGCTGTAATTTAAAAAAATATTGATTTAATAAAGAGATTATTTATTAGTAATAGTAACAGTAGGCCACAAATACAAAAAAAATAACCGTACATTGCACTAACCCTTAAGAGGAGCACTGGGTTACGTTTACCCAGGGTAGAAATATATCTGTTCACCCCTAGTAAATGGTTTTACGGGGGGACTTAGTTTTGTGGGGGATTCAACTTTGTTATCCCCACTACCAGTCCCCACTTGGACCCTTGGTAAGTATGAATACTAACCGAACGGTAAGCAGACAAACTTAGTCTATGGGTATACGTCACCCAGCAATCCAGTAGTGTAATAATTGCATAGTGCTCGTAAAATAGCTTTGATAAAAAATGTCATGATTTTACGACAACACGGAGAACACTCAGGTGGCCAATGAGGTTTTTTTTACGGAATGCTTTATCAGGCAGGCGTAAATTCATTTATAATTTAATATTTATTGGATTAATGCTTATCCCTGATCAGGCCATTTTTGGTAAATAGACTGAATTTGCCCACTTTACAAACAAACTTACGTTCACAAATTGAATCTTTCCTTGACTACAAAGATTTGCCAGAAACAGAGGATCCTCGTAATCTTTTGGCAGAAAATAAAATGGTTAAACCAAAACGATATGGATACTGCCCATCGTCTTTAGATAGGAAAACCATGTATAAATGTTTGAAGTGTGATCGGCCCATGTGTAAAGAGCATGTTGCGAAAATTTGTATAGAGTGTAGTGTACAATCATCTAACAAAGTTTTGCTGATTGTTATAATTAATTTATTATTATTTTTATATGAAAATAATATAAAATAACATAATAAAAAAATATTATTTAAAAATTCCTCAACTTTATCTCTTTAAATAAATAGATTTTTTTGAAGTACGTGGAACGACTTGAAACTACTTTTTAAGTACGTGCGATTACCTTTAAAATGTCGTCAATTAAAACCTTTTATCTTAAAAATTCGTCAATTTTCATTACATTTTTTTTATATTTTCATTAATATTGTAAAAACTCAAATTTTTATTATTTTGTTCATAAAATATTTTTATTCTACATCGTTTTACAATGAGATATGAGTGGTTAAAGCCGGCCGGGTAATCCCAACCCATGCGCTCTAGTTGTGTTAAGCCGCGATAGTGCTCCTCTTGAGGGCTAAAGTAGTTCAAAACTGGTGCCAGTACCATACAAGATTTTATTAGGGTTGTTCGTCGAGACTCTTATCGGTCTCGTCTCGGGTTTTGTCTCTAAACGAGATCAAGACAGACACGAGAGTGCCTTAAATTTGAACGAGATGATATTGAGATGAGACCATCTGAATTTTTGACGAGATAATCTTTAATGTATAATTACAGAAAACAATATAAGATTTGTTATATTTCAAATTTTCTATGTTTATACGTTTTATAAATTATAACGTAAAAAGAAATGGAAAACTATTTTTTATAAATAAAACGGGCAAGTGCGTGTTGGACACGCACATGATAGGGTTCAGTAGTCATTCTCACTACGATTTATAAAAAAAGAGTTATTTCAAAATTTTCGTGACTGAAGGGTTAAAATCAAAAAGTCATTTGATTTTTATTATTGCATTTTAAGGAGACCTATCAAATGACACTCCACTCAATGCGGTAAATGAAAAAAAATGTGAGTTCACTTTTCAGTCTATGAAAGGGGGATCCAAAATATTTTTGACAATGTTCGTTTTAATTTTCAGTGAAATTACTAATTAAAAGTTACATTCTGGAATTTTTTAGATTTTTTGAATTGATACTTTAGAAAATAGAGGGTGGGGGGGGGCGCTTTTATAATGACTTTGGAGAGCAAATATATCGTGATTGAAGGGTTAAAATTAAAAGGTTCTGATACATTTTTTGTTGTATTTTAAGAGATCTTTCTAACAACACCTCACTCAATGGGGTAGGTGTTGTTTTAAATTTTATAGAAGGGGGCCTAAATTTTTTTTTTTTAAATCTTATCATTTCTGTTTTTGGGTCATCAATCTACGACCGTATACCAAATTTCATCTTATTATGTCAATTTTTTTACAAGACGGACGGACGGACGGACTTGGAGAAACTATAAGGGTTTCTAGTTTTCTATAGAACTCTAAAAACGAGATCGAGATTATAGAATAGTTGTTAATGATTATAGTTCCGGGAAAAACTCACGGTGTGTACTGCCCGGGCAATGTCAGTATTATGTACACGTCGCTGCTGAGCAAAGTTCGCAGAAATGGTTAATTAACGGACTTGACCCGGTTTTAACCCTTCGTTAGTCGGCGCGGCATTCATGCGTAGATCACTCCTATAAAAACTGTAACAATATAAACCACCCTTTATTTGTGCACGTTTACCCGTTTTGAGTAGCTCTCGATTATAAATCCTTTCATATTATTAGTTACTTACAATTAGTTGCACTGTTTTGAGTTATTACGAATCAAAAACAGCTGGTCTACATATATGTATGCCGCGCGCCTAACGATGTAACTTTTTTTTGTACTTCAATTTTTTATTTTAATGGTTTTTGTAAGAAATAATGGGTTTATTTTATGGGCATGTATTATATTTTACTAATTTCAGAAATATAGACATGTTTGACCCAAAATAAACTTTGCATGGGAGTTATAAAAAAAAGATAAAAAGCAGAACTGTTGGTCCTAGACACCGTGCGCGGGTATATGTGTTATTCTATTTGACGCGGGTATAGGAAGGTTTATTGTAGAACCCCACACCATTATAGGTAATAGGTATGGGCGTCCGCAAGGATATAGGAAGGGGCAAATGGAGTTTTTACCCCCTACCCCCTGGGATCGAGTAAATTAATGTAATGTTCTGTATTATAATGTACTTTTGAAAAATATATTTTGGGAGGGGGAGATAATTAATCTTTGTTTTGGTCATTGCGAAAGTCAACAGGTGGTCATGCCTGTTCAACCCAAAGTAGCGAAAAGTGAAAATTAATACCAAGTAATCTTATTATTGTCAATATAAAAAGACCTAGACATCACCCCTCTCCCCGATTTTCCTGCATATATATGCTAGAATCTGCTAGATAATTATATCGCTTGTAATAATTATTCTAGAAACCACAACAATCCGGCAATTATTTAATGCATACTAAAAAGACTTATTGTAAGTATATGAGATATGTATTCGCACTACATTTTGACCTACATAAAAATATCTAATTTTGATCGCCATTTTATACTTTTTGGAAAATTTTAATTGCATCTGTGTTTCTCTATACCGGGTGGTCTATTTAAATTGAGACAAGCTGATTTATTGAAAACTAAGGTTTTTCTGGAAAAAAATTTGATACAAAAGGGTTAGGAGGGTGAAAACTAAGAGTTATATATTTTTTACATTGATTGAGACTTAAAGGTCTCTTTGAGGGTAACTAAATTTTGTAAAAGGAAATATATTTTTTTTACATAAGCGTATTTTACAGAAAAAAATAAACAACTTTTGTCTAGAAAGTTTTTATACTATGTATATACCGTGTGTCCCAGATAACTTTTCCAGCATGGGGATCTCAGTATCTATTAGAGATACAGGTTTGGTTAAATGAGATGAATTATTTGTTAATAATTCTATGTGGTTTAGGCGGTATACCCAAAAAACTGAAAATTCGGAATTTCTTTAAATGGCTATAACTTTTTTGTCAAACTAGATAGGTATTTTTGTAGACGGTTTCTGAAAGCACTTTTTTGTGTAGAATCGATTAGTGTATTTAGATTTTTTATATCACTTTCAGTTTCCGAGTTATGAGCCCTAACTTTAGTTTTCCTTATGGGCCGCTAAGTTGGCTATGGCATATTTGAACGTGTTTTTTACTCTACTTTACAACGATATGTCACTTGCCATACTTATTCAAATATACCATAGCCAACTTAGCGGCCCATAAGAAAAACTAAAGTTAGGGCTCATAACTCGGAAACTAAACGTGATATAAAAAATCTAAATACACCAATCTATTCTACACAAAAAAGTGCTTTGAGAAACCGTCTACAAAAAATACCTATCTAGTTTGACAAAAGTTATAGCCATTTAAAAAAATTCCGAATTTTCAGTTTTTTGGGTATACCACCTAAACCACATAGAATTATTAATATTTTTTTTGTGTTGTAATACTCACCCCTTTCTTACAAATAATTCATCTCATTTAACCAAACCTGTATCTCTAATAGATACTGAGATCCCCATGCTGGAAAAGTTATTTGGGACACCCGGTATATGTTTATATATTTTCTGTTTAAAATGAATTTAAACTTTTCACTGTTAAATTTTTGTTTATCAAAATATATGAATTTTGAATAAATATTTTTTTTTACAAAATTACAGAGTAGGCACTTGGACTTTACTATACAGAAATAAAACAATATCTTTTAATATATCTCGGTTAAAAAAAAAACGTAGTGAATTTAATTTTTTCACTGTAAAATTTTTATTTATCAAAAT
Source organism: Sialis lutaria (assembly GCA_949319165.1). Lineage (NCBI taxonomy): Eukaryota > Metazoa > Arthropoda > Insecta > Megaloptera > Sialidae > Sialis > Sialis lutaria. The sequence goes on along the minus strand of OX439243.1, from coordinate 7,925,774 downwards.
ATATTAATTTGAAGAAATAATTTTTTTTAAAACATAATTACAGGGTAGACACACATGGACTTAACTATACAGAAAAAAACAATATCTTCTAACTTATATATCTTGGTTAGAAAAAAAACGTACTGAAAAGTTTTAATTTAATTTGAAGAGGGCAGATTACTATTTGTTGCCATGGACGAAAACATTACACAAAATTGCCTAAAGATACTCGACACATAAAATATTTCATATGGAATTGAACCACGTATTGGACTCAAAATATGCACTTATATTGTACCTTTTAGTAAATTACCACTGGAAAATAACTGTTTGTTATGGATGGTGATCTCATTATGATTTTTTTTAAATTTCACAGACGTCCAAATAAAGTACAATTAATAACCATAAGAATATAAATTAATAAATGATTACATGTTACAAGCTCCACATTTATATAAAATTGTTTTTGAAAATGAGAAAGATTTGAACAGAAGATATGGAAATAGAGAATAACGTATGTTTGAGATTTTCACCACTAGGTGGTAGTTTACAAAATTATATAGCGAATATTTAGTTGAGTTTTTCACCGTTAGATGTCTGAATAAGAGGGCTGAAGTAATAAAATTGAGTTAAGATTTCCACCATTAGGTGGTAATTTATAAAATTTCATATTGTTTAGTTGGAGTTTTCATCGCTAGATGGCTAAAGTAATACAACATTTATTTTAGATTTATACTACTTTAAAATTGTAAAACTGTGATTGAATAACAAATGTTTAGTTTAGTTTTTTATCGCTAGATAGCTGACATAAGAAAGCTGAAGGAATAAAACATTAAATAAATATTTATACCAATGTAAATTGTAAAACGATGATTTAAAACAAATGTTTAGTTGAGTTTTTCCGCCAATTGATGTTTGACATAAGAAGACTAAAGTAATAAAAAAATTATTTATGATTTATACCTTTGTGAAATAGTAAAACTGTAAATAACAAACTGTCGAATAACAAATTTTTGGTTGAGACTAATTGTTAAGTCTCAATTTGAAATTGATTAGTCTCAATTTGAACTTGAAAGGTATAGATGGTAGTTTTGACAATTTTTAAAAGGGATATTGAATAAAGAATGTTGAGTTGAGTTTTTCACCGCTACATGGTAGATATAAAAATGACTAAAATAACACCAAATATTTAAGATTTTTCAGCGCTAGGTGATAGTTTTGATTAGACGAATTATTTAATATGAAGAAAGAAATAACATTTGAGTGATATTTCAATCGTTAGATGGCAGCTATAGCTGAAAAATTATATTACAGGATAGGGATGATGTTTTCGGTTTCAACCGCTAGAGGGTTGGCAGATACTGTTCATGAAAGAGACAAGATTTTCACCGTTAGATGGTAGTAGTTATAAATTAAGAATGGAAAATTATAAACGAAATAAATGAGATAACAAGTATTTTATTATAGATTATGTACAGTGCGTTCATGATGAAAGGAACAAATTCGTTTAAAATTCAGGCAATGATTTTGTGGAAAAACGCTCGGACCCGTCGATTAGTATTTTTTGACATAAGAAAATTGTATACAGGGTGTCTCAAGAACATACGCAATCATAATTTTTTTTTAATGGAATACCCTACATATTATACCAATTTTGAATTATACGATAAATTCTGCACACTTTTTGTAAAACATACCATATCTCTAAAATCAGCGGTTTATGGATTAATGACGTTTGAAATGTGTCTCAAGATGAATATATGCAGTCATCATTGATTTTTAGGGTTCCGTAGAAAACTAGGAACCCTTATAGTTTCTCCATGTCCGTCCGTCCGTCCTGAAAAATTTTGTCATAATAAGATGAAATTTGGTATACGGCCGTAGATTGATGACCCAAAAACAGAAATGATAAGATTTTTGAAAATAAAAAATTTTTAGACCCCCTTTCATAAAATGAAAAGTGTTTTAAAAAAAAAAAATTCACCTACACCATTGAGTGGGGTGTCGTTAGAAAGGTCTCCTAAAATGCAACAAAAAATGTATCAGAACTTTTTAATTTTAACCCTTTAATCACGATGTATTTGCTCTCCAAAGTCATTAAAAAAGCGCCCCCCCCCTCTATTTTCTAAACTATCAATTTAAAAAATCTGAAAAAATTCCAGAACGTAGATTTTAATTAGTTCTTTCACTGAAAATAATAACGAACATTGTCAAAAATATTTTGGACCCCCCTTTCATAAACTGAAAATTGAACTTTCATTTTTTTCCCCACTGACCCTATTGAGTGGGGTGTCATTTAATAGGTCTCGTAAAATGCAATAAAAAACGTCAAATAACTTTTTTATTTTAACCCTTCAGTCGCGATATATTTGCTTTTTAATGTCGCTGTCAGAGCGTCTCCCCCCTCTATTTTCTAAACTATCGATTCAAAAAATCTGAAAAAAATTCAAAATGTAGCTTTTAATTAGTACTTTCACTGAAAATCATAACGAACATTGTCAAAAATATTTTGGACCCCCTTTTCATAGATTGAAAAGTGAACTCACATTTTTTCATTTACCCCATTGAGTGGGGTGTCATTTGATAGGTCTCCTAAAATGCAATAATAAAAGTCAAATGACTTTTTGATTTTAACCCTTCAGTCACGAAAATTTTGAAAAATACTTTTTATAAATCGTATAGTGAGAATGACTACGGAACCCTATCATGTGCGTGCCCAACACGCACTTGCCCGTTTTATTTTTAAATAGAACTTCCTGTATATTATGCCATTTTTGAAATGTACGGTAAATTCTGAACACTTTTTGTACAACATACTACAGCTCTAAAATCAGTGGTTTTTGGAATAATGACGTATGAAATGTGATAAATAAATAAAAAATTAATGAACTTTAATAATAAAATACTATGGCTATGCCATAAAATGCACACCCCTTAAACATAAAAAAATGTATTAACTTATAATATCAAATAAATACGGTACAGGTACAATATAATTGGTGAAACTTAAAAGGATGTTTGAAAAAAATATTGGAGGTAATAAATATTATATAAATATATAATATGAAGTTTATCACTCATTAAGATTTTTTAGAAAATCAACAATGAATCTTGATATCAATCGATTATTACCTTTTTTTATTTAAATTTAGGATGTATTGTAATAAAACAACAATCATTTTAATTTACAATTTTTATAAAACATATTTTTTTTGTAAAATGTATAAAGTAAATAAATAAATTAATAATAATAATTAAAAAGATAAATACATCCACATTTTGCACCGATAACAGCTGTGTTCACCTGATATCTAGCATTTAAAATGAAACAACAATGTAACGTTTATAGGTTATATGACGTATATTATATATTTGTTTTAAAAATGCAAACTTACCAGATTTTATCTTGATTAAAAAGATTGATTGGCTTTGAATAAAATAATTAAAATACAGCACGTATCGATGTACGTGTATTTATATACTAATTAACACAATATAATAATTATGGAATTTGAATTGACATATGAAGAAATAGCGCCTACTACTATTAATAAATTATAAATATAAATAGCAACTACTCTATTTGTAAAAAAAATTCTTGTCAAAATATGAATTTTTGTTTAAATAAACTGTAAATTTCGTTACTTCTAGTTATCCAATTTTGTTGAGTTTTAAAAGGGTTCTATTCTGATAATAGATGAAGTGAATTCAAAAGGATTGGTGCAAATTTATTTCGAATTGTAGCCTGTAGTTCGGCGTTTCTATCAAAAAAGCGGGTTAAATCGACAAATTGAACTTTATTTATATTTTTATAACAGAAAATTAAAACCGATCGATATTAAACTAAGTAAAAATGAAGACTGTAATGTTTTCTATCAGAAAATGTAAAAATTTAAGTGGGTTACTGAAGAAATTTAAGATATAATACTCATTTTATCAATTTATATACGAAAAAAAATTTTAGGACGAGAGTAGAACACTTATACAAAAAGTATTCAGAATTTATCGTATAATTTAAAAATGATATAATATATAGGATGTTCCATTTAAAAAATCAATTATGACTGCGTATGTTCTTCTTGAGACACCCTGTATACAATTTTCTTATGTCAAAAAATCCGCAACTAAAAATACTAATCGACGGGTCTGAGCGTTTTTCCACAAAATCATTCCGTGGGGGAATCATAAGGTCTGAGGAAAGGAGGCGGGTTTTTAGTGGGTTGGGTCAGTAAAGGATGAGTCTCACACTACTAACATATTCTGTTGATGTGCGTAAATGCATTTTTACCACCTCCTTCAGAAAGAAAACACACACAAATATGTCAACACACACACATACGTAAACACACACACATACGTAAACACACACACATATACGCAAACACACACATACAGACAGACACGAAACAAAAAGTATTTGTCTTGACCTGAAACGGAAAGATCAAGTTAAAAATTAAAAATCGGAGAACATTTTTTTTCTCATTTTAAAAAGATCACAAAGTTTCTCGTATCTTCGATATTACTCGGAAGCAAAATAATGGGGAGTTTACATTTGCTGTTTTGCTCGGTCGAATACGATACTCGGACGAGTACTCGTAAGTGTCAACACCCGTCAACTCGTAAGAGTGCCAGCGCGATCGCACGAGTTCCGACTCGGCTTCAGGTCTATTTTTTCGTGCGATTGGCTTACTGGTGCCAGTAAAAAGCATGTGTAAACAGATACATCATGCTGTCAACAATGTTATTTAATTCAAATCTCGCAAGACGACAATATTATTATATTTATTATAACAATTAAAAACATTAGTAGGTGGAATGAAAATAAAACTAATGAATTTTTTCAAGAGATACGGCCTTTAAAAAATCATTGGAGATTTGTGATAGTGGATTTATCATTTACGATGTTAAAAATAAAATAATTACTTATTACAGCTTATTACATTAACTAATGTGTTTATTTCCGCATCTGTAACAATTTGGTTTATAGTACACTAACACAGTAGTTACATTTTGAACTGAAGTTAAAAGCAATTGAGAAACGTCAAACCAGAAAGCATGCTTATCATATTTTAATGTAGACAGAAAAGTACTAGCGCTAGTATCACCGTGCTGCTAATCGTCCGAGTGTAACAGCAAATGTAAACTCGGCATAAAGCGGTAATACTGACAGTGAACAGTGTACGTGATTCTTAGTTTATTGAAACCTATTTCTGACAAACTAATCAAAGATACTATAGAATGAATGGGAACTATAGAAATATTATTTTATACATTATGTATCAAATGAATTTTGTTTAACATAGTTACTAAATCGGAAACGGATGTTTACTCGTCATATTTTTTAATTTTCCATTTATTTTTGAAATAAGACAAAAATGGTTTAGATAAAAAATGTGTATTATGTTACTTTCTAAAATTTATTCCCCATACATTTTTTCCAACATTTATGATTTAACCAGGAAGAATTTTTTAAAATAATTATTTAGAATAACCCACACTGTTTGCTCTCATTTTTACGTATAAGAAAGACCCACAGGATCTATGGTAAACACGTACACCTTTCAATCTCTATAATGCGTATAAGAAAGATCCATGGCACTCATGGTAGATATTTCTTCTCTGTTATGAACCATTTGAAATGTAATTAAAAACGGGTGTTTATTTAAATTTGTTTTTTCGAAAAAATTAATAGAACATAAATTATAGATAATAATATTACTTACAATTTTTAACTTGACTATTTTTATCTAATTTGCACTGTTTCAATGTAATTCGAAAAATTCAAAAATCAATCTTAGTTAACATCCGTTTCCGGATGAAAGATCGTTTTCAAAAATAGGAGATTTTCTTCCCAGACAAAAATTAATCTTAAGTATAAAATTTCACCCTTCTACGATTTGTCGTATTTGAGTTACAGCGTCTACAGACAGACATTATGGCGAAAATATTTAGAATGGATTCAGGAAAGGTCATAGTCATAATGGATAATTCCATCAAAATCCGGATTTCGAAAAAAATCGACTTTGTTTATAACTTGGTATTAATGGACTGCATAAAAAAATATAATGTATTAAGAAGTTTTTTATCAGAAGAATATAAGGAACTTGATAAAATCATTTATAACTATTAAAATATTGATTGTTCGGTTAGTGGACTCAAAATAGGGTTAAACCGCACACCATATACTGACAGGCACTTGGAACAACCTGTCTGTTGACATATTTTCTTATAGTTTAAATTATATTTCTTGAAAATTTTAATCTTAAAAAAGGTTTAAAAATACCATCTACATAACAACTTACCGTCGCCTGGCACGTACTTGAAATCATCAAAATCGCCTGGCAAATTATCTATAAGTTTAAACGTATGCAAATTTAAATCATATTTAAATTGCAGCCTTGTGAAAGTAGGTTAATTTTTTTTTTCATCTTCAAAAATTTTTGGAGGTCACTTCCTTGTTCAACTGGTATTAAATTATAAATCTACAAATTTTTAGCCTTGTATCCAACAAGATAGTCAGATTGACCGCTAGCTCTATGTCTAAAAAATGCATTTGTCCATACAAGGACGAAATTATTTCGCTAGCATACATGTTTTTCTTAATCTGCATTATACAGTTATTATTGGTGGCAGGGATTACATGATTATTATTTTCATTTACAATATTTGCATTATCAACCTTTAAATTCAATATCAGTTATGTGTGTTTATTCTTTCTAAAACCACGTGTTCATCTCGTATTGTAATACATGCATTGCTAATTGTAAGTGTATTGATTTATTGTACCTATTTATTGGTTTTTAAACTGTATGTAATATATTTTTGATGTTTAGACAATCTAGTTGTTTTTATCTATACGCACTACTGAATAAAATTAAAGGAACAAAAAAATGTTTAAATTTTTTAGTGAAAGTATGGAGATCAAAAAAAAAAGTTTTTTTCTAATTTTGAGATCTTTTGACAATTTTTTTGTGGGTTACGGTTCTTGCGCAATGATAAGAAATAGCGTGAGACAAAAATTAAAAAAAATATATATTTTTTGGGTCCATTTTTTTGGGAAATTTTTTCTCAGCATTGATCAGTTAACTTGTTCATTTAGCTTTAATTTGCTTTTATTAAAATTCACTCTACGTTGATTTATCGGTAAGATATCCGATTCTAAATGAAAAAGGATCCTTTTGTCTTTGATCATCGATATTACAGCAACTAATGATCGCACAGTAAATCTAAGAACGGTTTTGAAAATATGAATAAATTTTCTACAATGGCATATCATGATTTTCAAAGAAATTTTTTTTATCCTCGACATTAATTTGAAAAAACTACTTTTTACGGTTTTTTGGAAAATCTACGGCGTATTTACTAATTTTGATGGAATTTTGTTATTTATTTTTGTCTCGTGGTAACCGTAACCCACAAAAAAAATTATCGAATGACCTCAAAACTAGTTATTTAAAGCTTCAAAATCCTTTTTTTTATCTCCATACGACAGAGTTAATAATCTACATAAACATTTCAATACGACACTTGGATTTCACATTTCAATAGATATTAAAATATACATACATACATATAATACCTGCTACTATAAAAATTATTATATAAATTATTGAAAGGTACAATGCTGCGATCAATATATATTACTATTTTCCTGACATGTCTATTTTTTGGAGTGAATACTGTGAATCCACCAAATATACATCCAGATTACAAACTAAAAACAGTAAGTAAAGTTGTTATATGTTTTTTTTATCTCCTGTATTCAAAAATACAATTGTAATTGTATTAAGCTTCCCACAGACCGACGCGAATTATTCGCAGCGGTAGCGAATAAAGGTTCCGACAGACTGACGCGAAACATTCGCAGCGACTGCGGCGCGAATAAAAACGCGGCGAAATTTGTATATATATTTTTCTTTTTTATTTTAATATTTTATATATTTAAATATCTACCGAACCGATTTTGCTGTAGCTTTGGCCATTTTGTAGATTCTTTCTTTCTGGAGTTAACACAATAGTTCCATTTCTTAATCATGAATAGTTTTCGAGTTGTGAATTTTTTACTCGAAAAGAAACGTGAAAAATTTCCGAAAAAACGCGAAATTTATTTCACCATCGTCTTTTTTTTTCGTTTGAAAATATATATAGGTATATGTCGGTCTGTCAGAGCCTTTATTCGCTGCCGCTACGAATAATTCTCGTCGGTCTGTGGGAAGCTTTAACTCGTATCTCACAGAGCAAAGGCTGTAGCCGGGTAAGCATGCAAAATCGGCCTTTGCATGGATTTGGCTGATTATTTTTTTGAAAGTCACATTCTATGTAACATTCAACCTGACCAAATATTAGCTTCCAAAAATTTGTAGTTTTCGAAAAAAAAATTTTTTTTGATTTTCAAAAAAAATTTTTTTTTTGATAATCCATCAATAGAATTTGATGGTGCTTGTGGTATATTATAGAGGTACTTATGACTCATCAGAGGTAATTTTATTATGGTCCTCTGTACATAGTAAACCAGAAAAAAAAATTAATAAAATTTAAAAAATTAAAAAACACTATGTTGTTTTCGGGGGGCAATCACCATTCTTTTATAAAATATACCTTGTACGTACCCAAACAACATATCAAAATCCCAAACTGATATGAAGGGTATAACATACTCGTATAAATTCGCATATGGTTGTATTGGCGCGGCGCGCGCGTGACGCGGGTGGACTATATGGAGTGCAAGTGTCTTTATACTTTTAAAACATATCTAATTTGTTGCTAAACAACAGGGCTAAGCTAGCCTGGAGAGATCCGGGGAATTTGAAGGGGCCCATGGCCTGACAAAGATAAAATATAGAGGCCGTAGCCGGGAATGTATGGGAACTGCCATTGAATCAATTATGCTAATTTTTTCTCATAGTTTGCTTTTTAGAAACATAAAATCGCCTCAGATCGCTTTTGAAATGTTATAATCGTCTTTAGTAGCAATAAATCACATTGCCGCTGCGAGCTAACGACTCTTCTTGTATAATAAGTTATAGATAGGATTTTTTTTTTCAAAATAAAAATGTTCTTAGTAAACATAAAAATTTTGAAGCACAAATACAATTAGGGCGATTTTATGTTTTTTAAAAAGCAACCTATGAGAAAAAATTAGCATAATTGATTCAATGGCGGTTCTCATACATTCCCGGCTACGGCCTCTATATTTTATCTTTGTCAGGCCATGGGCCCCTTCAAATTCCCCGGATCTCTCCAGGCTAGTTCAGCCCTGTTGTTTAGCAACAAATTAGAGATGTTTTAAAAGTATTAAGACACTTGCACTCCATATAGTCCATCCGCGTCACGCCCGCGCCGCGCCAATACAACCATATGCGAATTTATACGAGTATGTTATACCCTTCATATCAGTTTGGGATTTTGATATGTTGTTTGTGTACGTACAAGGTATATTTTATAAAAAAAATGGTGATTGCCCCCCGAAAACAACATAGTGTTTTTTAATTTTTTAAATTTTATTAATTTTTTTTTCTGGTTTACTATGTACAGAGGACCATAATAAAATTACATCTGATGAGTCATAAGTACCTTTATAATATACCACAAGCACCATCAAATTCGATTGATGGATTATCAAAAAAAAAAATTTTTTTGAAAATCAAAAAAAAATTTTTTTTCGAAAACTACAAATTTTTGGAAGCTAATATTTGGTCAGGTTGAATGTTACATAGAATGTGACTTTCAAAAAAATAATCAGCCAAATCCATGCAAAGGCCGATTTTGCATGCTTACCCGGCTACAGCCTTTAAATAATTTCGTGTTGGGTGGTGCTAGATACATGTTCTTCTCAGTTACTGTTTATTTTTTGGTTAGTTCCATTAGGATTTTTTATAGAAAAATTGTTGGAAAAGTATTAACGCCACCACTGATGCAAAACTGGTGTTAATATTACATTAAATGTAAAAAATTGTATATAAACTATTTATATATGTACATACTGGTACTATGGGCCATAACAAGTATTTTTGCCAATAGAACCATGCCTCTAAAATCATTTTCGAGCTTGTCGAAATTTGTCTGAAGATATTTTCCAAAATACTCAAAAATCGATCTATTTTGTGCATTTCGAATGTACAAAAAAATTATTGAAAATGTGTATACGGGGGTTTTTTGGGTCGGGAAATTCATTTAGTAGTTTAGTAGTTCATCAGTAGTTTGCTTTCTTGTCGAAAAGTACGAGATCTGGCCTATTCGCTTCGACAGCTCGATCCGTGATGATGGCAGAGTCCTATAATAGCTTCGAGTGACTATTTAGAAGCATCTGGTCTGGTTTGCATTTATAATTAGGTGTCTCATCAACAGTAAGTCCATATTTCTTTGCGAGAGCTTGGTGGATTACTTTTGCCACGTTATTGTGTCTGTCAAGGTATTTCTTGGGAGAAAGGACAGGACAACCACCGGAAATATGTTGGATGGACTCTTTGTTTGCTTACAGAGACGACACCGGTCACTAATTTTGAGTTATAGGATGTGGTGCTTCTCGTAAGCCTTCGTTCTTATTACTTGGTCTTGTATGGAGAACACAAAGCCTTCCATCTCACTGAACAGACCACCAGTACGGAGCCATTCGGTAGAGCCTTTTAGATCGGTGTTCTCGGAACCGAGGGCAGAAGCAAACCTACCATGAAGAGCTTTACTTCTCCATGCTTGTATCCTATTTACTGCTGTCTTGAGATTAAGCACAACCTCTCCTTTGTAGCGGAAAGTAATCATCTTGCTCACAGACTGCAGTGTGAAATAGATCATTTTTAGATTTGAAAAGTTCACGAAACCGCAACACTGATTGCCTACACATCATCTCCATGCTTAATAATCCCTTGCTTAATACCCCCCCCCCACATGGCGGGAAAGATACAGTCTTTCGACTAAGCTGCGAGGATGATGGAATCTGTGCTTTGTGAGCATTGCTATGTACGACCAATTAATAGTACCAAATGTGTATATCGCCACATATGGCCCAACTATTGATAGCAGCGATTTTATTTCTGGAGCTAAGGAATGTCTTACAGATTTTATTTACTCGAACGAGCACTTTCTTTTCGACTGCACACTTATCCAAGCCAATGGATAAGAGTTCATTAAATTTTTTTCGGAACTCGCTTTGAAATATAAAGTAATGAAGTCGATAATAGAAGTGTTATGAAAAATAATATTATCAGTAATACATATAAGTTAATTTCAACTAAATTTTGGAGAGCATTGTAATTGCTCAAAATGTATAGAATAGAATCAGGACAGCAAGCATGTTTGTGGCTGAGATTTTATTTCTCCCCGATAGTTCGGAACTTCAAATTTGTAGCAGAGATTGTCGATACTTACTGCGAAGAGCCTCTTTTACAGTATTCATATCCTGAACATGTCTCTCACCCACGCCCAGATAAGTGTATGACTCTTCGGCATCAAGGTGATGAATGATGTTTCCATCAACAAGTTGCATGTCTTTTCCGACGTTTTGTTTCTTCCTTTTTAACATTTTGCAGATGGATTAGTGCGAATATATCTAATTCGAATTCAATTCCGATATCACGGCTGTATGATTGCACAATGATGAACGTAAGCTTAAGGGAGTATCCTGCTTTATGAGGCCAAAAATAAGCGTTTTTTGGGGAATTTTTTTAGGATAGAAAAAATAAGCTAGTGTAGCAAACTTTTCAGATTATTTTAATGCATATTTGAACGTTAAAAAATTTTTATTATGACAAAAATATTCAAACGCAACCAATTTATATGAAATTTTGTACAACGCCATGCAATTGCAGTCTCCAATCGGCGGGAAAGATGAAGCTCGTAATTTTTGTCTGAGATAAAAAACCAAAGTAAGTTTTAATTTTTATATATTTTTCTTCTATATGAACTAGGAAAAACCCAAAAAATTTTAAAATTAAAAAAAAATTTGGTTTGAAAAAAAGTACTTTTTGCAAGAAAAAAAATCATTTCAACTTAGAGAAGAGAATTTAAAACTGAAGACAACAAGCTTTGGTTTATTTTGATTGGTCATTTAGTTTTCTTGCAATCATATACCCGCCAATTTAGAAAAATGATAAAAATTAAAACTCGAGAAAACACGCTTCAAAGTTTACGGTCAGAAAAATGAGTTAAACGGAGAGGAAATATATCATTATAATTTGTACTATAGCTAGACCCGGCGCTTATACAAATTCAAAATATTGTTTTAGACAATAATTGAACCTTTTCAGGTAGGTACATTCGACCGAGGGGAGAAGCGAGCGCTCAAAATGCCCGAGCGCTTGTATACCTTCTGAACACTCCACTGCGATTAATGCTATATTTTTGAAAATATTTCGAATTTGCCTATAAAACTTTACAGACATATTCTTAGATATATTAGGAAGAGATTTAAGCAAAAAGAAGGACACTCCCTTAAGATCGTCTGCGTTAAACGCATAGATCATGAAATACAAAAAGGAGGCGACTCACGCTGTCACCTTGAAATACTCTGCGAAAATATGTTACCGTCTCTGTCGCCGGTACACGTTTCCCAGATATTATGATGAAGCGTGTTTTCCAGAGAGGCAGTAGTTTTTCAACGCATTTCACTATATCAAGATTGATTTTTAGGCATTGCAAGAGGATACGTTCATTTAAAATGGATGTGAACGCTTTATAGACTGATTTGAGACTTGTTATCGGTCGGTAGTTCTTCGGATTCGATAGATTTTCTTTTGTAGAGCAGTGCAGGCAAGGTAGAGCGTGCAAAATCACATAGATACATCTCTATGTCTGAATCAGTTATGTCGCAGTGTATGTTTTTGCATATAGATGGACTATTAAAAGTCTTTGACAATTACATATCAAACGTGACGTTTGACCAAATTAACAAAAAATTACCCTCACCAACAATAATGACTAAGGGTGACCGCATTTAGTATAAATTTAATGAGTCTATTGATGTATTTGATAAATAATTGTTATATTAGTTAATAATATCAATAAGCAAATAAACACACAAATAGTACTCTTATTGTATCCTTTTATTGAACGTTTCACACCCGTCACAATTTTCTGTCACACCCGTCACAATGTTTGTTGAGAAATAACCAGTTAAATAGATTATGTATTTACCTGATGCTATTGTGTTACTAAAAAATAATTTATTAGTAACATATTAAATTATATATGATTATTATAAAGTACTTTCAATATTTTCGCTAAACTTTTGAGATTTTGAATAGAGGTTGCAAGACTTGCAATAGTTGGCGTCACACCCGTCACAGGGCTTTGAACACTAGTATTTTTTTGTAAAATAACCGTAGACCTTTCATTCTTTCAATATACATGTATTACATTAAGATCTACAAAAAAAATGGTAAAACCATGTTATTAACTATAGTATTATTTAGAAATTATGAACTCCAATCCGAGTTGAAATGTCACACTCGTCACCGCGGACTGACCTTAATGCCTTATTTTTTTCAACAGCAACAAAAGATCACCAGACAGGGATACCCCGTTGAAACCCACCACGTAACCACAGATGATGGTTACATTCTTGAGATGCACCGAATCCCTTACGGTATCAACGAGATCGGTGCTAGTGTCACTCCAAGACCGGCGATACTAGTGATGGTCGGGCTGATCGGCACATCATCGATGTGGGTAGACATGGAGAAAGACCGGGGACTTGGGTACCTTCTGGCAGAACGAGGTTACGATGTGTGGATGGGGAATAACAGGGGGACCACGTATTCAAGGAAACATGTCACGTTGAATCCAAATAAAGGGACTATGTTTTGGGACTTTAGGTACCGTAAGTTATGGTTATTTGGGCCCTGGGGGGTTACTCGTACTTGAACCAAAAATAATAAAATTATTAACCTTCTTATACTCGTGTAGATTTTTATTAGTAGTAAAGGATGTGTTGAAATAAATAAACCAAAGTTTTAGAAAATATTTGATTTAACTAGGGGCTATACCCCTGGGCGCTTTGCACCCCAACCCTCATTCACGCCATATTAAGATACACAAATTTACCTGGGTCTCACGACCTTCGTATATGTATACAGGCTGTTCGCGGGAACCGAGTGATCATTGCTAACTTTGTTATTATTGGAGTTAGAAGATCGGTTAAATGGGCAAAGTATCAGTATTTTTTTCCGGGATGAATAATGGCGGTGTCAAAAAAACAATTGAATGTCGAATTTCAGAGATATATTGAAATATAACATTTTTTTAAATGGAAACCCCTGTATATTATTATTGGATTTAATAGCTGAGAATGTTCTTTTTATAAAAGTGTTATGCATGTATCATGGCAAAATTGATATAAAACAAGTTATAACAATTATAAAATTAATAGAACATATCTAAAAATAGTGTGCTATGCAGATTTAATAAAATGCAAACAAATGATTAAATTATTTAAAACAATAGTTTCAGGTTTTTATGTCATTTGTTCGCAAATTTTTCATGTTTTTGAATTTAATTGACAAATAAAAAAAATATTTATTATAATTTATTATTTTTCTTATGAATTATGCTCAAAAATGTTAAAAATCTGCGAAATAAGGCACAAATACCTGAAATTATTGTTTTAAAATTTTTTATCTATTGTTTGTATTTTATTAAATCTACATAGCACACTATTTTTAGATATTTTCTATTAATTTTATACTTGTTATAACTTATTTTCTATCAATTTTACCATCATACATGTATAACATTTTTATAAAAAGAATTTTCCCAGCTATAAAATCCAATAATAATATACAGGGGTTTTCATTTAAAAAAAAATTATATTTCAATATATCTCTGAAATTCGACATTTAATTGTTTTTTTTGACACCGCCATTATTCATCACGAAAAAAATACTGATAGTTTGCCCATTTAACCGATCTTCTAGCTCCAATAATAACAAAGTTAGCAATGATCACTCGGTTCCCGCGAACAACCTGTATATATCATACTCATACCACTATTTTTTATAGTTAATTTTTTAATTAGACGGTGATAATCAATATAACAATTTTCAGTAATCTTACGTGTATAATTTACCTTATAATCATATAAAGAAATCCACGTGTTCGATGAATAAAAAGTCCACCAATTCACGAGCATGGAAAAAATGTCTTTATAAAATGACCAAGCCACTTTGTTTATGTATTTTCGTGCGCTAAATACGAATCCGTGGTCAAAATAGATGCATCATCCTTCATTCTTCAGAAAATCGCTTCAGAAATCTGAAAAAAACGGCGATATCGGTACGTCTGTTTCAGCGACATAAGACATCTCACGCTTTGACGCATGCCGAACATTTATCTGAGACCAGAATGGCTGCAGAATCCCTCAGTCTTCAGAAAATCGCTGAAGCACCTTATCTCTTATGTCGCTTAAGTATTACTTCACTAATGTGTGCCAACAAAGACTAATCATTTTATTATTTTGGGTTCAAGTAACCCCCCATAGTCCAAGTAACCCTGACATACGGTATTTAAAAAAGTTTACTTAAAGCAAGTAAAATATTTAAAGAGAAAAAATGTGGATGTGTTATAATATAAACGCGCATTAAAAGTTATACTTCTTTAGCGTAGTGACATCTAGTGTGCAAATTCAAAATTAAAAATCTGTTATACCGACTATCATAACAGAAATCTGTATTGTTTACACCTAACCTAACTTAAATTGTTTCATTTTCGTTGCATTACTAAAACTTTACCCTGAACGCCCCTCAAGAAGTGTAACTTCAATAATATAGTTGTATAGAAATAAAACGATGGAATTTAAACCTGAATATCTATTTATTAAAAAATCTTAATAAACGTGATGATTTATATATTTTTTATCTTAAACAAAATTATGAAATTCCAATAAAAAATATGTTATTTCTGCATTAACAGTTATCATGAATTTGGAATTTACGACAACCCAGCAATGATTGACTATATACTTAACGAAACAAAACAAGAACAAATATACTACATAGGTCACTCGCAAGGTGGCACCAGTTTCTTCGTAATGACAGCTGAACGTCCTGAATACAATAAAAAAATCAAGAAAGCTGTGTTATTTGCACCGGCTGCTTATACAGCGAATACGATAAACCCGTATTTTAGACTTCTAGCAAGCCAACTTAAAGTTTTTCAGGTAAAGCTGGGTGTTCATATTTATTAATGTTTCTTGAAAAGGACAAATAAATACATATAATATAATATTCAAAAATTATATAAATTTTAGCGAACCTTAAAACTTCTTGGAATTCACGAAATTCTTAGGCATACAGATTTATATGATGAATTATCAATTAAGTATTGTCTGAATGATAACCCTATGCAACCGATTTGTGCCAATTTTCTGTTCATGTTGACCGGATACGACGAAGAACAATTGAATAAGGTAAATCAAACTGGAATAATACATAAATAATAAATATCGCTGAATTTATTATAATTGAAAGACAAGCGCCTTTTATTAGAAAATGACAGTTTTCTAATAAAAGTTTTCTGATACGCACTTGACCTATTAATTATTTTCGTATAGTTCTAAAAAATTTTAATTCGTTAACAATTACTTTATTATTTTTATACAATTTTATTAGAATATATTAATTTTAAATACGTAGTTTTATAACGTCCCTGACCGAATAATACTGAATTTCTGAAATTTTTAGTTTTTCAAAAAAAATTCGTAATAGCACCCCGAACATTTTGTCCAGAATTATTTTTTTAGGGGGCTGTAACTGAGACGCGTTTAAATAAAGTTTTTTACTCAAAATAATTCTTTCAACCTACTGTTTAAGTTTAATGGCACGCCAATTTTGAATTATTAAATATTAGGCTTGTTTCTGAAATCTGTCAAGGAGTAGTGGGAAGCGATATAAAAAATCTAATCAAAGGTTCAAAAACTAGAATGTATCAGCTTTAAGATGCGTTTTTCAATTTCAAAGTCCATTCAATTTTCAAAAAGATACAGCTGTTTAAATAACAATTGAAAAAATCAAATGCATTTTATGTGTAAATATTCGATCACTCGGGGACACGTGTTAATAATATTTAATCACTTTAAAATTTTGTATACATTATTTTTTTACCTTTAAGAAATTTGGGGGAGTGACCTTAAATAAATTCAATAAGAAAATTAATGGCCACCTTAATATACAGGGTGTTGAAAAAAGATGGAAATTGTGTAAGTCGACAGGAAGGAATTATCAAGAAAAATAATTCGGACCAAAATTTTAGCATTTTTTCTCAGCTATCACATCCCAAGAATCATCAGTGGTTGGTTTATTTCCCAACTCGACGTAGTTGTAAGTTGCCCCCACGGTCTATGTGAGGGGAAAATTTTCCAGACATTAGAATTTGTTGTTCTGTCATTTCCTACCAGGGTAGGAAAAAAACCATCACTGATGATTTTTGGAACTTTTTGGGAGGAAAAATCGATATTTGCGAGAAAATAACATGGTGTATTTACAAAAAGTGGGAGTAGGGGGTGGCAAAAAGTTTGTCTTAACGAGTTCCGGGGTATTTTGGGTTAGGGAATTGAAATCTGTTAAAAAATAGAGGGTTCTCATTTAAAACTTATGAAACGCGGAGCGTTCTTCCCGGAGGGCAGACCCTTCCACAGAAGTGGTATCGCCATGGAATAGCTGGGGAAAAATGCTAATATGTATATTGTAATATAGATGATAGATTCAATTTAATTATTTTATAGAGTTGTACAAAATTTTTAAATGTAGATATGTTTCAGACGATGATTCATGTTTTATCAAGTAATACACCTGCTGGAGCCTCTGTTAAACAATGTGTTCATTTTCTACAAGGTATTAACTCAAGAAAATTCAGACAATATGACTACGGTCGAAGAAAGAATCTAAAACATTATGGTCAGGAAAATCCACCATACTACAATGCCACAAAAATCACAACACCCATGACAATATTCTTTGGAGAAAACGACTGGCTTGTTTCTGAAATAGTAAGTACCTATAGTCCAGGGGTTCCCAACTTAATTTTCACGTAGACCCCTTTTCAAGGAATGCAAAGTTCATAGACCCTGTATTTTTTTGTGAATGAAAAATTATAAATGACTTTTGTTCGTGTTATTGTGAATTACCTTTTTTTGCTCTTTGAATTCTTTTTAAACTCTTGCATTGCATAAGAAGTATCGAATTTCAAAACATACAAATTTCCCATAGACTCCCTACAGACCTCTGGTGTACTATATACCCCTTTTTGGAAAACCCTGCTAAAATTAAAATTATTTATGCATATACAAATGATCAAAAAATCTTTTACTAAAGTGTCATGTCATGTCATGCCATGCCATGGCCCCCACCAAGGGGGAGGTTAACAGGCCCGTAACCTGGGGGTCAATAACAATTTTTTTGTCGTTGGCAAAAAATCTAGGTTTTTACACTGAACTAAAAAGTGGCATAATTACAACAAAAAAATTAATTACCATGACGAAAAAATACTTTTTTTCGTCATGGTAATTAATTTTTTTGTTGATGTGATTCTTCATCATTATACAGTAAAACCTCGATTATCCGAGGTTATGTGTGGAGGTGGTACCTCGGATAGACGAAAACTCGATAACACGAAAAAAATAAAATATTCGAAAATTTTATTATGTATTTGAAACGATAGAATGAAATTTAATAACAAAAGTACATACAACATAGATTAATCTTTGAGGTACCTACAAAGTTTTGTTACTGCACAACGTGTAAAGTGTCACTAACGTAGCTAAAGAAAGTCCGTAATAGAGCACTGTTTCAACCTGCTCACTCGTTTTTTAGCTGCAATAAAGTCCGTTGCCTCGGACAACGCGGAGACTCGGTTGATCGAAGGCCGGATAAACGAGGTTTTAATGTAATGAAGTTCATTACATTAAAACCTCGTTTATCCGATTCATTACAGTAAATTTCGATACTCTAGACTTTCCCCTTTCGAATGCATGGTTGCAGATCTCTGTTACCGTTCTCGTGATAGTACAGTATAAACTATGTCGTTATTTTTACAAAGAAACAAATTTTTAACATTTTTTAAAAATAATATTTAAAACCGTTCATAACAGATAAAAAATATCTGAGTGTCATGGGACTTTCTTATACGTATTACAGAGATTGAACAGTGTGCGTGTTTGCCATAGGTACTATGGGACTTTCTTATACATAATACTGAGAGTGAACAGTGTGGCTGTTATTTAAAAAAATATTTCTGGCTAAATCATAAATGTTGGAAAATGTATGGGGAATAAATTATAGACAATAACCCGACATTTTTTATCTGAAACATTTTTTCTTATTTTATTTATTTTTTCTTAAGAGTAAACACCCGTTTCCGGTTTAGTAATTATATTCAACAAAATTCATTTGAAAAATTATATTTCTATAGTTTATGTCCCAATTATTTTATTCTATTTTTTATTAGTTTGACAGTCAATATTACGTATATGAAAGTCCCGTGGTACCCATGGCAGCTTTTTTCAGTATATCTTAGGCCATACACATACCAGTTCTGCTCACCTCGCTTTATACCTCTAGCCTTATTTATTAATAGAATATGATTATTTACATTTTTTTCAATTAGTATTATTTATTTTTACAGGATGTAAGACAGATAATTTCAGATATGACAAATGCTGAAGTGGAGTTAATAAAAGTACCTTACAAAAATTTCAATCATATAGATTTCGTGTTTGCGATAGATGTAGTACCTCTGCTTTATGAAACAGTATTTGAAGTTTTGCAAAAATAAAATTAAAACATATAGAATAAAATGTCTAGTATCAAAATGTATATAGGTGTATATTGTAAATAATAAAAAATGTTATAGATCAGCGGTTCTTAAACTTATGTGGGCTAGGGACCCCTTTTTTGAACAATTATTTTTCGGGGACCCCCATCCCTGATAGAAAAACAAAAAAGGTCGTTATAAACTAATTATTCACTGATAAATAGAAATATAAAAGTACTTTATGTAAATTAAATTTTGCCAAAAATGTTTCACGGCCCCCCGTAAAAGTTTGGCGGCCCCCCGGGGGTCCGCGGACCCCAGTTTAAGAACCGCTGTTATAGATAATAAATAAATACAATTTAAGATTTATGAATTTCTAGATTATTTGATGTCTTTATTTCTGAGTAATCACAATGTCTTCATTTCATGAAACCATACTCTCAGTGCCGTAAATAGCTGGAAGGGGTGGCAGAGGGTTTACCCCCCCCCTTTAGATGGTAAACAGATGGTTATACAGTATAGAACTTACATGTAAAATAATTATGTATTTATTCCTTTAGCTGTCAATGCTCCCCTCTTCTTTATTGTGATATAGTATATAGTATATTTATTTATTTTTATTTTTACCCCCACCCCCCTCAAAAACTAGTTTAATCGACACGTTTTTCTCATCTAAATTAAAAAAAATCTATTTGAGATTTCCGTAATATTTAATACAAAAAAGCTAGCCACTATTTTATATTCATTGTATTTTAAATTAACTTTTATCATTAGATAAAAAAATCTAACTAATACGGCTTCTTACCACTGTGAAATTCATAACATTATAACAGAAGATGGTTACATCCTAAATATCCATCGCCTACTTCACCAATTATTAAATGGTACTGCGATTTGCCGACCAGCTATGTATGACATGGATACCCCTATGTATGGGTATCATCTCTGTCTTGGCTAAACTGTCTAGTTAGGAAAGTACCACGGTATAAAAGTTTCTACAAAACATTTGCACTTGGATTCGACTGAAGATGATCAATATTGGTATTATAGGTAAAACATAATATCTATGACCTATAGATGAGTGTAAATTAATAATAATTTGAATAGAAAAAAACATCTACCAAGTAAATATTAGCACAGTGCTTCCTCGTGCTAAATTCACCAAAGATAGTTAATCGTACTGATTATTTTTTGTATATTTAAAGGACCCCGCAACACTCCTTTTGGAAAACCAGTCAAATATTACGAAACTCTGCTGAATGATAGTCTTCAGTAGATCAAAAAAGTTAATGGAACCTAGGACTAAAAAACTACTGTTCTGAAGTTACAGCCTTCTGAAGTTATCGAATCCATGTGCTCGATGAACAAAAAATTCACTGATTCACGGACATGGAAAAAAATTCATTATAAAGTGACCAAGCCACTGTTTTTAGGGTTCCGTAGAAAACTAGTTTCTCCATGTCCGTCCGTCTTCAAAAATTTTTAGATAATAAAATGAAATTTGGCATACGGTCATAGATTAATAGCCCAAAAACAGAAATGATAAGATTTTTGAAAAAAAAAAAAAATTTTAGGCCCTCTTTCCATAAAACGAAGTGTTTTCAAAAAAAAAATTCACCTACCCCATTGAATGGGGTGTCGTTAGAAAGGTCTCCTAAAATGCAACAAAAAATGTATCAGAACTTTTTGATTTAAACCCTTTAATCACGATGTATTTGCTCTCCAAAGTCGTTAAAAAAGCGTCCCTCCCCCTCTATTTTCTAAACTACCAATTTAAAAAATCTGAAAAAATTCCAGAATGTAGCTTTTAATTAGTACTTTCACTGGAAATTATAACGAATATTCTCAAAAATATCTTGGACCCCCCTTCTATAGACTAAAAAGTGAACTCTCATTTTTTCCCCACTTACCCCATTGAGTTGGATGTCATTTAATAGGTCTCTTAAAATGCAATAAAAAATGTCAGATAACTTTTTGATTTCAACACTTCAGTCACGAAATATTTGCTTTTTAATGTCGCTGTCAGAGCGTCCCCCCCCCTCTATTTTCTAAACTATCGATTCCAAAAATCTGAAAAAAAATCATAATGTAGCTTTTAATTAGTACTTTCACTGAAAATTATAACGAACATTGTCAAAAATATTTTGGACCCCCCTTTCATAGATTGAAAAGTGAACTCACTTTTTTCTCAATTACCCCATTGAGTGGGGTGTCATTTGATAGGTCTCCTGAAATGCAATAATAAAAGTCAAATGACTTTTTGATTTTAACCTTTCGGTCACGAAAATTTTGAAAAAACTTTTTTTGTAAATCGTAGTGAGAATGGCTACGGAACCCTATCATGTGCGTGCCCAACACGCACTTGTCCGTTTTATTTTGATGTATTTTCATGTGCTGAATGCGAATCCGTGGTCAAAATATGTAGATGCATATCGTCCTTCAGTGTTCAGAAAATCACTGAACCACCTTAAGAAATCTGAAGAATTGCGATATCGGTACGTACTGGTTGAGCGACATGACATAAAGTGTTTCAGCGATTTTCTGAAGACTGAGGGATGCTGCAGCCATTCTGGTATCAGATAAATGTTCGGTATGCGTCAAAACATGGGATTAGAGATGGGCTTAATAGCGATTTTTAGATAGCAGTGATCACAGAGAGCAGTTAAGACAAATAGCAGTTAACAGTAGCAGTGATATAATCACAGTTTGTTTAGATCGAAGTTTTTTTTTTTTAATCTATAGGCGTTTCAAGTACTCAAATTTATTTACATAAGGCAGTGGCGTAGTAACGGGGGGAGGAACACTCCCCCCCCCCCCCCGAAATGTTCAATGTTCTAAGAAAAACGTATATTTTGAGAAAACATCAGTTCAAAATACCTTCCAAAATTTAACACTCATTTATAAAATCCCCCCCCCCCCGAAATGTACCCCACCCCCCAAAAAAAAAAAATTTCCACTGACATGAGGGGTAGTCTAAATAGCACGTAAAGGTAAAATACATAAATATTAATTAATGCCAAATTATGAAATTAGCTTTAATAACTTTAAAAAAATTTAAATAGTTTTTTAGTTAAAATAAAAATTAATCGTTTATTTTTAAACAGAGAAAATAAGATTTACATAAATAGCTAGTAATTATTATACTTTAAAAATAACGTGGGACTGCTACTGCGATAGCTGCTATTTGAAAGAACACTTCTTAAAAAGAACACTGTTCTTAATAGCAACGCAGCGATCGCAATAGCAGACCCACCTCTACGGAATGAATTAATAGCAGTGATCGCAGTAGCTGTAGCATTATCGATATGTCTATCTTTGATTGGTGCACGGAAAATGTTTTAAAATGGGAAAATAAAAAAGTAATGTCT
Source organism: Sialis lutaria (assembly GCA_949319165.1). NCBI lineage: Eukaryota > Metazoa > Arthropoda > Insecta > Megaloptera > Sialidae > Sialis > Sialis lutaria. Next base: position 7,902,690 of record OX439243.1, on the reverse strand, counting down.
CTTTTTTTGTCCAAAACAATATTTTTGATAAATAAATAAGCTTAAGAAAGTTGAAATCAAAAATTTTTTGTTTATTTCTTAGATTAAAAAAAATAATCAATAACAGGATAGCAGGTATGTTAAAGAGCAGAGCAGTCTGCTCTCTGTTCAGTACAAATAACAGTGTTCTCAGTAGCAGCTATCGCAATAGCAGTCTCATCTCTACATGGGATGTCTTATGTCGCTCAAGCAGTACGTACGGACATCGCCATTTGTCAGATTTCTTAAGGTTTTCTGTAGACTGAAGGACGATATGCATCTATTTTGACCACAGATTCGCATCCAGTGCACGAAAATACATAAAAAAACAGTAGCCCAGTTCCAAAGCCTTTTTGGGGAAAAAAAATTCTCTACATGATAGCGATGGTGGGAATCGTAATTCGTAAATTAGCCATTTATAAAATTGAATATATTTTATTCTTGTATTTTAGCACAAAACTTTAATGATTAGTACAAAATTTTTATAGTGATTGAAAAATAAAATTGCGTTTTTTACAAATCGCTTTTTTCGGTTTTTCTAATTTTTCACAGAATTTTTAAATGTAAAGGTATATTAATTTTTTATTTATCTTAAAGTACAACTCAAGACAAAAAAAATGAGCCCCCTAAAAGTTAAAAAATCGAAAATTTCTATGATCAATTTTTCGATTGAAAAAATTTCATTTTTTTCGGAAAACGTTAATATTTCAGGTCATATTTAACTTTAAAATTCCGAACAGATCGGTAAAATTAGAGGACTTCAAAACATACATTTCAAGTATTTTAAAAAAATTTTTGATATAAAAAACTCGAAAATTCAAAAAAACGGTATTTCGCCATTATCTCGGAAAATTTGAGGTTATTTTGTAATTTGTCTTGAAACAAAATTGTAGATTTATTTTTTATCTACAACTTTACTGCAGACCATTTTTCGATAGAAAGTCGTACTTCGCCAAAAATCGCAAAAAAACATTTTCAACCCTTAAAAACCAGCCCCCTTCGAAACCGCTACATGTGCAGAGGTGCATTTTTCCCCCTCTTTTTGTAATCATCTTTAGCAACGATTCCCACCATCGCTATCCTGTAGAGAATTTTCCTGTTTTTTGGCCTCAAAAAGTCGGATTGGCACTGGACTACAGTGGCTTTGTCACTTTATAATGAATTTTTTTTCCATCCCCGTGAATCAGTGAATTTTTTGTTCATCTAACACATGGATTCGATAACTTCAGAAGGCTGTAGCTTCAGAACGGTAGTTATTCAAACCTAGGTCCCATTGACTTTTTTGATCTACACATCGAGGACTATCATTCAGTAGAGTTTCGTAACATTGGACCGAGACAGATTTTCCATAAGGAGTGTTGCAGGGTCCTTTGAACGTTTTACATCAAATCTTCATGTTTTTAGTCTTATTATGTGCACAAATTTATGATATTTCATAAAGTTTCTATATAAAATTTTCTAAGTAGCATTGAGTCAAATAAAATTGAAATAAAATGCGAAAAATTATTTTCTCCGTTTATTGTGATTTTAAAAACCGGTAATCCTTGTGTTATTTATAAATCGATCTTAACGACCTTAGGCTTATTTTAAAGAAAATTTTATACTCTACAAAAAAAGTCCTTTGCACCGTATTCGTAAAATTAACGGCTTCAGAGAAAAACACGAAAAACTATGGAAAAACGTGACCCGTCTGCCATTTTTTCAAGATGGCGGCGGTAACACATCTCGGATTAGCTCAGACTTTTTGTGGGATGGTTAGGGACACTAGTAGAACGTTTTCACCAAAAATCATTTTAGTCCGAATTAGTTCCCGATTTAGGCTATTTTTCTGCTTACCTTACTTTTATTATATTTAATATCATAAAAATAACTACTATCCAACCGAATCCGTTACCGAAATTTTTCAAGATTTTTAACCTAATATTAGCAAAAATAACGATTTTGGTCATATGCATATTTAAGAATTTATTATCAAACAGGTAATTATAATTTATATTTTTGTAATCAATACTATCATATACAGTTTAAAATTAATTTAAACTTTTCACTGTACAATTTTTGTTCATCAAAATATATTAATTTGAATAAATAACTTTACAGGGTATACACATGGACTTTACTACACGCACACAAATGTAACAATATCTTCTAAGATCTTTCGGTAAAAAAAACGTAGTGAAAAGTTTTAATTTATTTTGAAGAAAACATATTATAGTACTATTTGTTGCCGTGGACGAAAACTTTAAACAAAATTGACTAAAGATACTCGACACTAAATATTTCATATGGAATTTATAGAAAATCAATATACATATTACTCAAAATATGCACTTATATTGTACCTTTTAGTAAATTATTACTGGAAAATAACTGTTTGTTAATGGTGGTGACCTCATTATAATTTTTTTGTTTAATTTCACATACCCTACGTCCAAATAAAGTACAATTAACATTTAGCCGTAACAATATAAATTTATAACTGGTTACAAGTTCCAAGCCTCATATTAAGATGAAGTTGTTCTTAAAAATGAGAAGGCTTTAAACAGAAGTCAGAATATATGGAATTACAAAGTATAACGAATGTTTAGTTGAGTTTTTCACCGCTGGATGGCTGACAAAACGTTGATGTCATGTACCTACATTTTATTTAAGATTTTCACCACTAGGTGGTAGTTTACAAAATTGTATAAATAATGTTTAGTTGGGGTTTTCACCGCTAGATGGCTGACATAAGAAGGCTGAAATAATTCAAAATTTATTTAAGATTTATACCACTTTAAAATAGCAAAACGGTGATTGAATAACAAATGTTTAGTTGAGTTTTTCACCGCTAGATGGCTGACGTATGAGGACTAAAGGAATAAAATATTTATTTAAGATTTATACCACCTTAAAATTGTAAAACGGTGATTGAATAACAAATGTTTAGTTGAGTTTTTCACCGTTAGATGGCTGACATAAGGGGCTTAATTTATATAATCGTAAAATTGTAAAATGGTGATTGAATAACAAAATTTTTGGTTGTTTTAAGAATGCTGAAGCAATACAAAAATTTATTTAAAATTATACCACCTCAAAATTGTAAAACTGTAATTGAATAGCAAATGTTTGGTTGAGTTTTTCACCGCTAGATGAGTGACATAAAAAACTGAAGGAATAAAACATTAATTTAAGATTTTTAACACTATATAGATGGTAGTTTTAACAATTTTAAAACGGATATTGAATAAGGAATGTTTAGTTTAGTTTTTCACCGTTAGATGGTTGATATAAAAATGACACTGAAATAATGCAAAATATTTAAGATTTTCAACACTAGGTGATAGTTTTGACAAAATGAGTTGTATAATAGGAAGGAAGAAAAAACGAAATTGAGAGTGATATTTTCATCGATAGATGGCAGCTATAACCGAAAAATTATAGTAGGTACTATGTAATAATGAATATGTTTCGGTTTCAACCGCTAGAGTGGCTATAGAGGGCTGACAGATACAGTTTATGAAAGAGAATATTTTCACCGTTAGAAGGCAGCAAATATGATTCGAAAACGAAAAATTATGAACGAAATAAAAGAGATAACGAGTATTTTATTATAGATTATATATAAATTAAGTGAATAACATTTCTTTTAACTTATAGTTCTCCGATTACTTATCAAGATATTGAATAATGATGATTTCATAATTCAATATAACACAAATTTGTTTTTAAGACTTATCTCTGAAAGTACTGAACCGATTAATATGAAACATTCACCAACGAGATCTCCATTATGTTCTCCAAAGTAATATAGAATATAAATGATGCAATTATACTATGATACAATAGTAGGTAGGTACTAGAGACGAGGCCCGATTTAGAGGAGGGGGGGCAACTAAAGTATGTTATTATCTATAATTTATTCCTCATAACAATAAATATTAATAATTAATCAATTGGTACTACTTTGAAAATGAGCATTTTATTCAATAAAATGAGGTGTTCCTTTAATTTTTTGGATGGGTGTATATTAAGGAGCGGCAAAAATCCTTTTTACCCGAAGTGGTGATAAAGCTAGATCGGGCCTTACTAGAGATCATTATTAAGAAAATAAAAATATGTCTTATTTGCTTGACATTAAACTTCAACCTAGACAATGCTGGGTACACATGATGGCTTTAAATATATGTATTATAATAATAATAATAATAATAAATTTTTATTTCCATAAGAAGCATACAAAGATGCATAGAAAACGTCAATCATTATAATATATTTATAAACATGGAAGAATAATATAATAAATGTAAATAGTACAGTATAACAGAAAATAATTACAATTAGGGATTCGTAAATTCTCTAACTGTATAATGACAGTTACTAAGCAGCATATTTTTCATTGCTTCCTTGAATTGCTTCAAGGGCAGAGATTTTATATTCTTCGGTACACAGTTGTATATTTTTATTATAGAGTTTGTGACATTTTTTTGTACTATAGTTAGATTTGTTAGTGGTGGAACTAAGTTGTTTTTGCACCTTGTGCTATAATTATGGCTATGAATGTAGTTTTTAAATAGTGTATAATTCTTTTTTGCGAATAATGCACACTCATAGATATAGATATCTGCTAATGTTAAGACTTTATATTTTTTAAATGTATCTTTACAGCTATCTCTATATCCTATATTTGCAACTAGCCTTATACAGCGTTTCTGCACTTTAAATAAATCTATGGTATGTACAGAGTTTCCCCAGAATATGATACCATATCTAATATTATTTTCCACATAACATTGGTAAATGGATAACAGTATTTTTGTTGATAGTATACCATTTAGGTTCTTTAAAATGTAGTAGTATTTTGAAATTTTGTTTGTTAGATGTGTTATGTGATTTTTCCAATTTAGATTTTTGTCAATTGTAAGACCGAGAAACTTAACATGATTTGTGAGTTGTATTTTATCAGTATTTATGTTTATGTCTGTGAGAGGTGGTCCATATTCTCCGAATTTGATAATTTTTGTTTTATCTATATTTAGGCATAAGGAATTTGATTCAAACCAGTTTTTTAAGTTATCAAACGTCATTTGAATATTTTGTTTCATTTCATTAATGTTTTCATTTATGAAAATGATTGACGTGTCATCTGCAAATAGGGAGATTGTATTTTGTGTAAGTGTAGGTAGGTCGTTTATGTATATGATGAATAAAAGGGGCCCAAGAACAGATCCTTGAGGTACCCCTCTAGTTATCGATTTCCACGAAGATGTTACAGTACCTGTTTCAGTTTTTATTTGAACACATTGTTTTCTGGAGGATAAGTATGATATAATGAGATCTAGTGGTTTACCTCTTATGCCGTAATAATATAGTTTATGGTAGAGAACGGAAGCATCAATGCAATCAAAAGCTTTTGATAAGTCTAGAAACATCGCTAGTACTTGATACCCTTTATTCCAAGCATTTAAGATTTTCGTTAAAGAGTTATAAATAGCGTGATTTATATTTTTCCCTTTGACAAAGCCAAACTGCTCAGCTGCGAACTGATTAGTTTTGCATAGGAAGTCGTAGATTCTATTTGCTGTTATACTCTCAAAAATTTTGGAAAAAGATGGTAGAAGAGATATGGGTCTGTAGTTTGTGACTTCGTTTTTTTCTTTTTGTTTGAAAATTGGAACGATGACTGCTTTTTTGAGATCTTGAGGAAAAGAGCAATTTTCGAAAGATATATTTATTATGTGACTTAAAGGAGTGGATATGTAGATGGTAGAAAGTTTTATAATAAATGGTGGAATCTCATCCCAACCAAAAGACCTCTTATTTTTTAATTTCATGCATGCATTTACGACTTCCGATTTAGTGCAAGGGTATAAGAATATACTACTACTGTTGTTTTTAATATTGTTATCTAATTTGTGTGTTTTGAGATTTAAGGTATCTGTGATTGTAGCAAAGTAATCATTAAATTTATTAGAAATTTTTAACGGATCGTTTATTGTATTTTTTGTTGTTTTATCGTGGATGCTTGTAATGTTTTGGTTTGATTTATTTATGGTGTTTCGTTGTTTACTATTGCCCATGATGTTTTCGATTTATTTTCGGACTCATTAATAAGTGAGTCATAGTAATTTCGTTTAGCATATTTAACTTTCTATTTAATTTCATTTGTTAACTGTTTGTATCTTAATTTTAGTTTACTACACTCTATATTTAAATGCATATAGTCTTTAGTTAATAAGTATAGACTATTTTTATCTTTTGGGCCAATTTTTTAACCTACCTCGGCTACCCCCCTATGTGAAAGTACTATCAATTCTACGAAAAAACGCCAATGGAACTATACCTCTACATTCAACTTTAGTTCGGCGCGTTTTTAATTGAAAATTTTTAATTTGAGTACCTTGAATTCAAATAGGTTAAACTAGGAAAAAAATCCCACCAAGCTGAATTTTGGTAGAGACTTTTATTTCGATTTGCTAAGCATACCCTAAAAAGTACCCTTAGTTGCCCAACACATCGGTTTGTGTTTTTAGGGGGTTAAGGGAGGAAAATTATATTTTTTTGCAAATATCTCAAAAATAATCATTTTTTCGAGGACAATGATTATGAAGAAAATAGTAGCTTATAAAATTCTACACAAAAAAGATAACTTATTCGTATAATCAATACTTTTCATGTAAAATGTTTGGAAATAGGGTTTTCGTCCTTCAACCCCTTTTTTAAGGGTGTTGCACCACTTTTCGCCAGTCTGGGTTATTTTTTCGAATTCTACGCCTAAAAATCTATAATAATCAACCATAAAATTGATTGCCCCTAAAAGTTCGGATTTTAGCACTTTTCACTGCACCTTTGACTGGACACTTAAAAAGTTTAAGTTTGCTTAAAAAGTATTGATTATACGAAAAAAGTATAGTTATCTTTTTAATGTAGAATTTTATAAACTAAAATTTTCTTCATAACTATTGTCCTCGAATAGTTGATATTTTTTTAGATATTTGCAAAAAATAGAATTTGACCCCCTTTACCCCCTACAAAAACCTTGGCCCAAACTATAGGTACTTAGGGTATGCTTAGAAAATCAAAATAAAAGTATCCACCAAAATTCAGCTTGATGGGATTTTTTTCCTAGTTAACCTATTTGAATTCAAGGGACTCAAATTTAAAATTTTCAATCAAAAATGCGCCGAACAAAAGTTGAATGTAGGGGTACTTATAGTTCTATGGGAGTTTTTTCTTAGAATTGAGAGTACTTTCACATAGGGGGGTAGCCGAGGTCGGTTAAATTTTGTCAATACAATTTGGCTCACCCTAATATGTATATTATAAGGATTAAAGAAAAACATATTTGTATTTTATAGTTTTATATATTTATTTATTATAAACATTTATAGATGTTGCACATCGATGATTTACAATAAATCAATTTGTTTCTATTCATGAAAAATTAAATATTATTGGCATTAATACCTAAGACGATTGTCTTTCATCGAAAGCAAGATAGAAAGTGTATTTATATAAAATCATAAATATTTAACAGTATCAACAACCTAGGAAGACATTAACAATAAATACATTTTTTATAATAAATAACATTTAACAAATATATATGTACATATAGTAGACGCTACATGATACAGAAAAATATACAAAATTGTATTACACTTTTACAATACATATTGCATTTCAATATATATTTGATTATTTTATATTTATACAGTTTCTTGGGTTCTAGTCAGTGGCGTAACTACAAATTTAGGTTCCCTGGCTTATTTTTAAGAGTCCTCGAAAAAATAAAAAGTATAGCAGCTCAAGAGATAACTTGACTAAAAAAACGTAACTTGATATCTCTGTGCAGGATCCCCTCAATCTCAGAGTCTCTGGTTTTTGCCAGTCTAGCCACCCTGTAGTTACACCACTGGTTCTAGTTACATTTAAAATATCATTGTTTGGTATTTGTGCTATGTGTTATTCTATTATTTGAAAGAAAAATATAATACACATTTATTAATTCTAAAGTTCTCAACGTAGAAAATAATCATTTTCAAAAATTTGTATACTAGATATAATTGTATATCTTAAGATATTAAAAAAAACATATTTTGTATATTATTGCTTATCCTTTGGACATGCTTATGGTGTTTTTTAATATATAAACGATCTATTCAGATGTCAAAGGGAACAATTCCAAAAATATTGATATAATTTTAATAAAATAAAAAAATGAAAAAGTTAGAAAAATCATTGGCATCTGAATAAATCAAATTTTTGTTTGCATTTATGAAATTATGATTTAACAATACTCAATAGTAAAGTAAAAATGTAAGAAAATACTTTAAATAAATTGTTATAATCAAGATGCTGTTATGAAAATGATGTTTATGTATCAAAGCATATTTTTGTAGAAAAATACTTCAAAGCTTTTTTGATATATATTTTTTATATATAAGCGTACGTGAAATCCATTTAATACATTTATTATATAGTATTATATTTGAGCTTTTATAATATTATACTCGTATTAAATATTTATATTTATTTAAATACATAATGATCACAATTGTAATGTATTTACATAAATAATATGTTAATCCTTCCATACATATACAATTCTAAATAAGCAACTAGGCAAAAGACAAATTATATTGACATACTTAAATTATTGAATTGTTTTTAAATTAATACAAAGGTGTGCCCAAGTACAAAAATAAGTTACATTACTTTATACAAAAAATGATCCTTGATCCTGCAAAAAATCAATATTTATTTGAAATATTTGGTAACATAGGAACATGATAGTTCAAAGTGTGCTGATCATAAGTTGTAATAAAAACAACCTGCGAAAAGACATAATTTCCACTCCAGGGGACACCGAAACATTTAATGTTCATTTTTATTATTATCTCTTCTGAAGGATTAACTCTTAGAAAAAATTCAAAAATAAAAGAAGTAGCCAAACAATACAAAAAAAATATTCTATAATTTATTTCATAACATTTTTAAATAAATGTAAATACAAGGAAAGTTCAAAAAAAATTTTTTTTTGTATTCTTTGACTAATTTTAAACACTTTTTTATTCTGAGAAGTGATCCTTATAGAAGCTATAAGGATATAACTAAAAATAAACATACAATTTTTCGGTGATCGAAAATAATATTTTTTTTGGTACATATTTTTAATCAATACATAAAAAAAGCATTTCCTCCAATTAAAAAAACCAACGGGGTATACTTTTCAATAAATGCATTAAAGTACAACTACCCACAATAGTAGATACTAAATATACACTCGTCAACTTAATTAAAGGATCAATAAAAAACTGTCGAAATTTAGGTGATTTTCAAACCACTGTATTTTTGCGAAAAATGATCGGATTTTGAAAAACCAAAGATTTTTTTAAAGCTTGTACTTTCTAGTTTTTGAATCAAAAATTCAAATTTTTTTATCATCCCTTAGCGAGCCGTGGGAATTGAAAAAATAAAAGTAAAAATGACCCTTTAATTTTTTCTAAAATTGCACCATGTCTACGGGCTCCAAAAAAAATGTCAGATTAATTTCAAGTAAAGCATTTTAAAGCTGGTAGTTTCCGCTTCAAAACGCATTTTTTTTAATTTTTTGCGATTTTTTTTTAATCGAGTTATCAGCTGTCAAAGCAATAATGACACATTTGACTTTAAATGCTCATAACTCATGAAAAAATGATCCTATAATAATTTTCCAAAATGCATTAGAAAGCTGAGAATATTCTCTTTCAATACTTACATTCAATTTTTTCTGTGATTTTTTTTTTGTTTCCAAATAATCGTTTTAAAATACCATTGAAAAACGACTATTTATCATTTTTTTGTTTTCTAACCACCATTTTGTTTAAAATGGCGGAATTATTAATGTTTGTACGTTTTTTTTCTCATAAGAGTATCAGTAAGAACTTTGCCAAATTGCAAATTGCTGCAATTATTTTTTCTTCGTTTCCTCGACTGTTAAAAATTTTATAAAATAAAAAATCGATTTTTTATTCATTACCATACAAGTTAACAATGTTTTTTTTTTTTTATTTAAAATTTCCGTATTTTCTCGAGAAATTTAAATAAAAAATTCAAAATTTGTCAATACTTTCTAATACTGTGTACATTCATGTAAAAGGTTTAAAAACAAACTTTAACTCATTTATTCATTTCGACATACGAATTCAAACGAACTTTTAAAAGATGATTGTTGTATTTTAAATCTGTTTGTTACCAATTTTTATATTTTAAAATAAACGTTTGTTGAAAAAAGTCCTTTGACCGAGACAACCGAGTTAACTTGCTAACGAAAATCAGATGGTTTCTGCGCTTTCTTGGCAGAAACACGTTTTGCTGGCGGTACAAAAATTAGTTTTCCTATTTCTCTAATTTTTTAAAAGTGACAAATTTTGAATTTTATATTTAAATAAATACTACATAAAACAAGCTTTAAAATGAGCCAAATTTCTTTAAAATCTCATGATTTCTCGAGAAAATACGGAGGTTAACAAAATAACAAAACACATAAAATAGTTTCAGAAATTACATATTTACTCAGAACACTATTTTTGGCACCATAAGCCTTTTCCATTTTCAGTCTTCAGTTATTCATAATATGGATAATATTTATAGTTCAAGGGATTAAATGAAAATTATAATATATCAATGTAAAATAATACAAATTGGATATTACCCAGTTGTGGAGGTTTCACATTTTCCAATTGGAATAAAGTGATTAAAAACTAAAGCAGTAGCTTTTGATATAAACAATGGTTTTACAGTGGATGAAGTGGATGAGAATTTCCCCAATGTCTGATTAATTAGTTGTTTTTCCTTTCCCACCAGCATTTGTCAGAGTAATCTGTACACAGACGGTTCAATCAGTCGCTACTCAAGGAGAACTTGGTAATTGATATTTTAGTTATTTATCTATAAAACGATTGGACAGTTGTTTAACCTTTTCAACACTGAAATTAACTATGTTGTTACTTTATCATTACTTTTGGCATATATTTATTATTATAAGATATTATTCTTTATACAGAGTGAGAAAAAGTATAAGGCCCTCGAAATGAATCAATTTTAGAGAGAAATGTTAGTTGTAATAGTTTAAGGTGTTTAAAAAAAATATTACATGGAAATATTTTTTTATTTTCCTGAAAATACTTTTGTCTAAAAACATTTCGTCAACCGACTTTAAATTTTTATGACACTTTACAAAGAAATAGGCATTTCTCTACTAATAGAGTCACTTTCAGGGATAGTGTCCCAATTATATTTTTGATTGATTAATGCAATTTAATGCTTTAGATTGAAGATGAAAATGAGTTCAATGCAAAAAACGATACAGGGGACTGTGCTCAAAATTTCATGATAAAAGTGTTACTCATTTTTACACTAATAAATATCAATTTCACAAAAGAAAAGTATGGCATTTGCATATGATAATATGGTAGTGAATTTAATATTTCTAGCTGCGTGATTCTGAAATTACGTACATTTGACAGTTAATTTGGGTTGGTGACCGACCAGGGGGCTGTTTATTACAATTTCAAAATAATATTAAATAAGTTACAGTATTTTTATTGTAACTTTTTATATTACGCATAAGTAGATTCATTATTGTTTTTCATCTTTCATAATATTTACAACGAAATGAAAAAAAATAATAAAATTCAATAAATTAGTGAGAGGCACCAAGTTGCCCAATTAGTGGAGAGATACACAAATACATATTATTAGATTAGAAAATGATCATCACCCCAAAATAACTCGCAAGGATCAGGAAAAACAATGAAAATTGAAACCGGATGAAAAAATATACCTATTTTTTACGGAAAATAAAGTTACGCATAAAAACTATAGTTTTTTTATAAAAAATAGTTTAAACGGATCGTTTCAAGGTAATTTCAAGGTCACGTGGATTTAATTAAGTTTTTTAAACTCTGAAACTTTCATAATCAATATTTTTTCTCATTTTCAGCCTGTATAAAAAAAGAGTGCATCAACTAATTTATATTTTCAAATATAACTACATAGTTAATTTCACCAATAAAATATTATCACCTTGTTTACAATAAATTTATAAGAACATAAGGTATTGTTCCAAAACATTATTTAAGAAAATACAATTAGAGACAAAATTTTTTTTGATAAAATAGCTAAATTTCAAAGAAATAATATATATTTTTTACTAAAAACTATACTCGCGTTTTTTATGGTGTCTACTAGTGTTATATCTACAAAAAATATTATTTATTCAGGACATCACCGTTGCATAAAACCAATACCATTAAAACTACAATAAATTTCAACTTTCAAAGCTTTTTTGCACTAATTGCTTTTTAGAAAATTACAAACATATTTAAAGTTACAGATATTTTTTTACAAACGTACATGCTATTGTATATTGTAAATTATTGCTTTATTTTATATCGACATAGAGTATTTTTTATTTATATGCATGTTATAAAAACATTTAGCAAGCATATAAAACTACAAAATGAAGGATTAACAATATGAAGTATTTATTAAATCCCACTTTTCCTTAACATTCAGTCAGTCTTTTACCTTAATGAGTATCTGTAATATCGACATTCGTGTTACATATATTAATATATTAGTATTTTTTATATTACAATTATATACAATTTAAAAAAAAATCATAAACAAAATCTTTTATTTTGATATAGATTTTTTTGTAAAATAATATTTATAATTTAATTAAATATGCTATTGTTATTTAAGTTACCTGCAGGGCCGACAAGAGGGTGATACAAAAAATCGGGGCCCAGAGTATGAAGGGGCCCGGAGCAGAATAGAATAAAATTAAAAGTTATTTAAAAAAAGGTCATCACATTTAACAGTATTTAATTATTGACTTACAAACTAAAAAAAGGTCTTTTACTCTGCCCCGGGGCCCCCAAGCTTCATGTTACATCGGGGCCCGATTCGGCTCTCGGCGGCCCTGGTTACCTGTAAATACAGGTTAGTAAAAAGCTGCTGGAACATATTTTTGTGTGATAAGGATACAGTTAAGTGATTTTCTGATCAACATTTATTAATCAAAATAAAATGCAGAATTGATCAAATACGAATATGTCTCTAAATGGAAATTCGCTGTGGCTTTTGTACTAAAGTGTTTTTTATCTTTTTTTGTATGTGAGAGTAGGGAGCTGTTATTTTATAATTATATTTATATGTAGATAAAATATTGCATAGAAATAAATACTTACTATATATCTATCTGACTATCTCAACTGCCAATTATTTTAATCATGATTATATAAAACATATTAAATTAAATATTTATTACTACCTACTTGAAATGAATTATTTTTTTATAAATTTTTTCATACACTGCTCTGTTGGAGTAAGCAATAATTATTTTTATTGAAGTAACTCGACTCAAGATATTTGCATATTTCCTTTATATAAATTTTATACTAAAAAATATTTCTATACTTAGTAGGATATACACATATAAAATGAATTATTTTTTTTCATATTTTTTTACATCATGTTAATAATCTATGTATGTAATGAAAAATATAACTAAGCAGACTATATTCTCCACTCTAAATTTTAAAAATGTCAAATGCGAGTCGAGCATCGCGCATTAGTGCTCCGTACCGTAGTTCAAAAACCATTAAGAAAATTAAAAACCAGTTTAAATATCTTTGAAAAAAGCCAGTGCAATGTACATAATTTACATTTCTACTGACTATCTTCTATTGTTTAATTAATTAATGACCCCTCCCCTCTCCCAAAAAAAAAAAAACAATTTTATTTTTACAACAAGTCAATTGACTATTATTATGCTGAATCCCAGCTTTATATATCAAACCGTTCAATAGATAGAACGCTATAACATACAGACAGACACAAGTATTCCATTTTTCTAATTTCGGTACAGAACACTAAAAATTAAGCAATATCTGCAATAAAGTATGAATATTTAAATTCGTGTTAGATAGGTAATACTTTTCGGCGAACGACGTATAAGTACTCTATTTTTTTAATTTTTGCGAAGAAATAGTTAAGGAGGTTGACACCATAGAAAAATAACAGAGATTTCGATAAAACTTTGAAAATAACAAGACATTTACATACAGTGTGTTGATAAAGTAAGGAACAAAATTCATAACTGCGTCATTTAATATTTTCAAGCAAAACGCTCGGATACGTCGATTGGTATTTTTAGTTGCGGATTTTTTGACATAAGAAAATTTTATACAGGGTGTCTCAAGAAGAACATACGCAGTCATAAATAATTTTTTTAAATGGAACATCCTGTATATTATATCATTTTTGAATTATACGATAAATTTTGAATACTTTTTGTACAGCATAATGACGTTTGAAATGTGTCTCAAGATGAATATATGCAGTCATCATTGATTTTTTTTAATAGAATATCCTGTAAATAATACCATTTTTGAATTGTACAGTAAATTCTGAACACTTTTTGTACAACTTACCACAGCTCTAAAATCACTGGTTTTTGAAATAATTTTATTTCTTTTGTATATTTTATTATTAAAGTTCATTAATTTTCTATTTATTTATAACATTTTTAACGTCATTATTCCAAAAACCACTGATTTTAGAGCTGTGGTATGCTGTACAAAAAGTGTTCAGAATTTATCGTATAATTAAAAAATGGTATAATATACAGGAAGTTCCATTTAAAAAAATCAATGATGACTGAATATATTCATCTTGAGACACATTTCAAACGTCATTATTCCATAAACCGTTAATTTTAGAGATATGGTATGCTGTACAAAAAGTGTTCAGAATTTATCGTGTAATTCAAAAATGGTATAATATATAGGGTATTCCATTTAAAAAAATCAATTATGACTGCGTATGTTCTTCTTGAGACACCCTGTATACAATTTTCTTATGTAAAAAAATTTGCAACTAAAAATATTAATCGACGTGTCCGAGCGTTTTGCTTGAAAATATTAAATGACGCAGTTATGAATTTTGTTCCTTACTTTATCAACACACTGTATATTTAAAAACTCCTTTGAAAAATATCAAGGTTATTAGGAGAATAGTTTAAAAGATATTAAATAAACAAATTAACATGCATTCTTATGAGAACTGAATAATTTCGAGACTTTTCAAAGTGATGTGACAGAGAGAATTTGATGAAAGTTTGAGCATACATTCTTTATTCATTTATAAAGATATCTGTAAGTTTTCAGAATGATTAGGAACCGCATTTTTAATTAAAAAAATTGATGTGTGTGAAAAAAGAGAGAGACACATGTGATTTCGCATACTCCAGAGAGAGACACACCTTCTCTTCACTCTATGCTTATCCACAGGCATTTCCCCGCACCGTACCCCTCATCTACAGTCCCGCACTCTACCGGGTGTCCCAGATAACTTTTCCAGCATGGGGATCTCAGTATCTATAAGAGATACGGGTTTGGTTAAATGAGATGAATTATTTGTAAGAAAGGGGCGAGTATTACTACATCAAAAAATATTCATAATTTTATGTGGTTTAGGCGGCATATCCAAAAAACTGAAAATTCGGAATTTCTTTAAATTTAAATTTGTCAAAGTAGATAGTTACTTTTTGTAGGCGGTTTCTCAAAGCACTTTTTTATGTAGATTTGATTGGTGTATTTAGATTTTTTATATCACTTTTAGTTTCCGAGTTACGAGCCCTAACTTTAGTTTTTCTTATGGGCCACTAAGCTGACTATAGCATATTTTAATGTGTTTTTCACTCTACTTTACAACGATGTGTCACTTGCCATACTTATTATCGAAAATAAGTCGATGTACTAAATGCCAGTGATATTTATTAAGTATTTTATTACAAACTTTTAAGTGAGCCATGAAAAACAAAAATTGTAAACAAAAATCACAATAACAACAATCAAAATAACAAATGAATATTTAAAAACAATGAACTATTCAAAAAAATACATTATAATTTTTTTTCGATAATAAGTATGGCAAGTGACACATCGTTGTAAAGTAGAGTGAAAAACACGTTCAAATATGCTATAGTTATCTTAGTGGCCCATAAGAAAAACTAAAGTTAGGGCTCGTAACTCGGAAACTAAAAGTGATATAAAAAATCTAAATACACCAATCAATTCTACACAAAAAAGTGCTTTGAGAAACCGCCTACAAAAAGTACCTATCTACTTTGACAAAAAAGTTATAGCCATTTAAAGAAATTCCGAATTTTCAGTTTTTTGGATATACCGCCTAAACCACATAAAATTATGAATATTTTTTGATGTAGTAATACTCACCCCTTTCTTACAAATAATTCATCTCATTTAACCAAACCTGTATCTCTTATAGATACTGAGATCCCCATGCTGGAAAAGTTATCTGGGACACCCGGCATAGTGTCAACCTCCTAAAAATTTATTTATTGAAACATTTTGTAATTAAAGTAAGTGGAGTTGAACCAATATTTTATAACATATTTCAATCAATTAAACCAAAATAATTTATAAATCTCCTAATTCATTACAAGTACATACGTAATACATTTCCGTTCAATTCTATGTATATCGACAAATTTTCTCTTGCGCTGATATTTATTGTTAAACGATGTTTTTCGATTACAATAAGTACTACATATAGATATATACACAGATCAGTTGTGGTCCATCCAATTAATCATCACAATAGCTATTCTCTAAATGTCAGTACAAACTGATCGTATTTGATGTGTTCAGAAAAATACAAACTTTAACATTGATTGTAGTGTCACAAAATAATTACTAATTATTATTTATTATGTGTATTATTTGTTCATTGTTTAATTATTTAAATATAATTAGTTCGTAATACATGTTAAATGACAAAATAGATTTTTCAGGAGAGCCATATCAATAATTATTTTCAAATGTAATATGACATATTTTATATTATTTCTGCCAAAATAAAAAATGTGTTGTAACTTCGTTAAAATATATTTAAATGCCACATAACTTGTTTTACTATCGAACATCTCAATTAATAAACACATTAAAATTGAATAGGGTAGAAAATTATAACTCAATATTATTATATTTATAAAATCAAAATACAACTTTTTGATATATTTAAATAATAATAATAACATATTTTACAATAATATCACAGAAAATAATATATATTTTGAGAAATGTATCTTTCAAGTAAACATTATGAATAAAACCCTTTTTCCTCTATTTTTTGGGTATTATGGACTATGGGGTATTGTATGGCTATGAAGTGTAGTAATTAACCAGAATCGTGGTGAGGCAAATAGTATGAAAAGTATATTAATCATCCAGTACTTCACAACTATTCACATCCCCAAAAATCCTTTTTTTAGTACAAATCTTCATGATTTGCTATTTTTTTACAGTGACAACATATAAGTTTTAAATAAAAACAACAAAATAAATTTAAAATACAAATGTTTTAACCACCTAATATAGATAATCATGTATTACACGCACATTTTTTAAGAGGCCGATTTTCGATTGATTTAAATTTTTTATTTTTATTTTGTTTTAATTTAAGAATTCTATTTTTGCCTATTCGATCTCATTAAAAGATTAAATTCTTTGTCCAATGAAATGACAAATGCTGATTATAAATAACATTATCATAGTTTTCATACCTAAAACATGAATAGTGTTCCATATATACCAACTTTACTCTATATAATACCTACATATTTCTGTATGATAACCGAAAAAAAACAGGTTTTAATTTTGCATTTGTACACTAGATGTCTACGCCAAAAAAGTATCACTTTCAAATGTCACATACCCATTTTTTTATCAAATAAATTTTTCGGGATACTTTGTATCCTATCCTCAGGATGCAAGCTATCTCCTTACCAAATTTCAAAACTTCATCAAGATTGGTTCAGTAGAAAATGCAATAATCACACAGCCAGACAGAGAGAAAGAAATACTTTTGCATTTATAATATTAGTATGGATTTAAAGAAATACTAGGGTGAAGTGGAGTAAGTGTATCCACGTTTTGGCATAGTTCAACTTTGACCTCAAATTACCAACTTGTTATTACTGGAATAATTCTGAACCTTCTCATTAATAAATTTGAACTAATTGGCTTCAAAATTATGCATTTTTATAAAAAAAATATGGTCAACAATTTTTTTCAAAATACACTTGCTCTGGGGTCTGGAACAAATGTAACCTCGCATTGTTATAATCATATAAAGCATTTTAAAAGAGACATTGGGCAAGTGTCCAGATTCTCCAATTTTCACTGAATTTGGGACTTTTTAAATTATTAAAAGATCTTAAATTTTACTCAGGATACAAACTTTTTCGTACCTTTTTTAAACAAAAAAATGTGTGTTAAAACATAAAAAAAACTACACAGAATAGTACTTATACATGATTTTTTTAAGTCGATAACATAATATGTAAACTAAATTGCACAAAACTTGGTTATACTTACCCCACATGGAAAAATGTTGTAACGATGATTGGCATATCAAAAAGTTTAACAATCGAGTAAAATGAATATGTATATTGAAATATTCATGCAAAAATTAGTTTGTCAATAAAAAATTACACAGTTATAAAAATACAAACATGACAGACCACCAAATTCTGAGCATGTTACTCACTCACAGAGTAAAAATGTAACCTTATTTTTGACCATAAAAATTAATTACTATTTTATGTCAGATTTGGCCATTTATGGTTAAGTATAACAAAGAAAGCATAAATAAACATAGGTAATGGTCTGAAATGCAAATTGAAATAAAGTTTATTTAAAGTGTGATAAGACGTGATTACACTAGCCCCTCTTCACCCTAGTTATTTTCAGGTAAATATTAAAATAAAATATAAAAAATATTTCTTTGTTCTAAAGATACCGGATAAAAAAGAGCTTCTAACTGTACAGTTGTTTGAATTAATATTGTATGTATCTACCTACAAAACATTCTTGTTTCAATGATATTAATTTTTAGAACTGGGAAAGTTAACTAATGAAGTTGTAATGCAAAAATTTAGTCTGCATACAGAAAAGGGCGTTATACCCGGTCGGCTGCAGTGGAGATGGGGGTGGGTTGTCAAGTCAGTTTATTTAACGAAGAAAGGGGGTCCCAAAAATAGTATAAATAGTATAGTCGTATAGATTGTAATTCAAAACAAACACAAAAAAAAATACTAGGTTACTAAAAGGGCGCCACGTGATTTTTAAAATGTCTACGCCTATGGTAAATCACAAAACCCGTCGTTGGTGGTTGTATGGATATTTTAAATAAAAACTACCGCGTTTACTTATGTAATATTTAATATGAATTGAGTAAATAATAATTGACATTAATATGTACATTAACAGGAACAACAAAATAAAAAGGAAAATAAAATATACATTCAGCAATACAATAACAGTTCCAAAATTACAAAGATATTTTACACACACAATTTACAACAAAATAATACTTATGTCTATTATACTGTACAATAAATAATGATAAATAGGTAATAGTTTAAGAATATAGCAATTGTATAATTGTGTTTATTGTGATATGATTATCGTATATATTTGACAGAGAAAATAAAAAGAAATATAAATGTATGAAAATAGAAAATAAATGTGGTTGCAACCTATGATAAAAAGTATGTATATACGAGTAGCTACTGTATTATCCGGCACACGCGAATTTTATGTACTTAGGATGGATTTAGCACTATAGCGACACAAAACGATAACTCAACAATGTTAACCACTTATCTTTACGAACTCCGTTTCCCTGGGCTCCAGGTTGGTAAGGCTGGACCTCCACTCCTTGACCAAAATTGAATCCGTAGGTGTGACGATATAAACTCCCCTCTACGGGTAAAGGCCGGTCGGACCACCAAAAATTCCGGACACTTCAAAAACTTTTATCGACACCTCCAAATAAGTGAGATCAGTATTGTTGCGATTCAGATCGTGCGTATATTATCAGTTCACTGCCCTGGTGTTATCTATCCTCTCGTCCCTGCTTGCGCCGTTCCTCAACAAGTCAGTGCCCGAATTGAGAGTGCACGCAAGGTCGTTGTAATTTAAAAGATAAGAAATGCATATTGAAGAACGTACGAAACTGCAGTATAATGTATTGATATAAAATCGACTATTATTATCAAGAAATATAAAATATTTGAAAACCAAAAAAATATTATTACAAACCCCCCCTTTTCTTCCGCGCGAATTTCATCAGAAATTCGGCGAAAACTGCTTGAGATCTTTCACATGCCAAATCCCCTTCGGCTTGCCATCTTCGTCTTGGATCTCATATGTTACTGCTGAAACTTTTCTTCGAATAGTAAAGGGTCCAACAAACTTTGGAGCCAAACTGGCTGAAAAGTTTTTCGATGCATCAGACAGAACGTAGTTTCTTTTTAAAACTGGCTCACCGACCTCAAATATCACAGGTCGTCGGCGCAGGTTGTACACTCGTTCGTTTGTCGTGTGCGCGTCTCCCAGCTGTTTCTGCACTCTCGTCCTTATTTCGTCAAAAATCTTACGTCTCTCCGCTCGATCTTCGACTGCGACTTCCAGTTCGGGACGGTTGTCTTGATTCCCGAAACTTTTGCCATTCAAGACATATTGCCTGCCGAAGTTGACAAAGTACGGCGTATCCTTCAGTACTTCGTGTCGCGCCGTCCTTAACGCACAACCGAACTCTGCCATATGATCATCCCATCGTTTGTGGTTGGCGTCTTTGATGTAAGATCGTATCATAGTCTTAACGACACGATTCACGCGTTCAACGGGGTTGGCCTGGGGATGGTAATTTGCCGTGTATAATGGTTTTACTCCGTATTTAAGTAAAAGTTCTCGGAATTCTGCGCTTTTGAATTGGACCCCGTTGTCGCATATGAGATACTGAGGAGCGCCAAACATCAACAGTACCTCGTCCTCTATCTTCTTAATAATTGGTTTCGTCTTGGCTGTGCGCAGCGGAAAGATCAGCGGGAACTTGCTAAAGTAGTCAGAAACAACTAGGATGTAGCAGTTTCCCTTCGAGGAGCGTGGAAGTGGGCCCATTAGGTCGACGCTCACCATTTGCCATGGCTGAGAAAGGGTCGGCCGTTTTCCCATGAGGCCAACGGGTCCTGCTTGACTTGGTTTCTGTTCCGCGCACACACGACAATTCCTAACGTAACGAGCTGCGTCCGCTCTCATTTTCGGCCAGTAGTACTGTTGGGCAAGACGGTGGTATGTTTTGTTAGAGCCAAGGTGTCCAGAAGTTGGCTCGTCGTGACACTCAACAAGTGCCTCCACCCGAGACTCCTTCGGCAAGACCTTCCTCCATTCCCACGTGTGAATAATACCCTGACTACGGACCTTCTTCAGTAATACCGAACCATCAACTCGCCAGTTCGCCATTTTCCGGGGAAAATATTTTACCCTTTGGCACATGTTGGCGTACCATTTGTCCTTCGGAACCTCAACAACGTCTAGTGGTACGGCTCTCGATAAAGCGTCGGGGACGAGATGGTCCTTTCCCTTCCGGTGAATGACTGAGAAATCATATTGCTGTAAGCGTAGTGCCCATCTGGCCAGTCTCCCAGCGGGATCCTTCAGGTTACTCAGCCAAATTAGAGAGTGGTGATCTGTGATCACAGTGAACTTGGCACCCTCAAGATATGGACGAAACTTTTCCACTGACCAAATGACAGCTAAGCATTCTTTCTCAGTCGTGGTGTAGTTTCTCTCGGCCTTGTTTAAGCTACGACTCGCGTACCCTATGACGTGTTCTCCGTCCGCTAGTTGTTGAGAGAGAACGGCCCCGAGACCGTAGTTGCTGGCGTCAGTTTGAAGGACAAATGGCAGGTCGAAATTCGGGCACGTCAGTACTGGTGCCGAAACCAATGCGTCCTTGAGCTTTTGCAATGCGTCATCACAACTCTCGGTCCAGGCCCACTTCTTTGTTTTCCTCAGAAGTTCTGTTAGCGGCGCTATTGTCGTAGAAAAATCAGGTAGGAATCGACGGTACCAACTAGCCATCCCAATGATTCGCCTTACTTCGGCGACATTCGTGGGCGGTGGAATATTCAGTATGGCAGATACTTTATCAGGGTCAACATGGAGACCGTTTCTGTCTACCACATATCCCAAATACCGGAGTTCTGAACGACATAGCTGGCACTTTTCTTCACTCAACGAAAGGTTGGCTGCCGCTAACTTTGCGAATACCTTCTTAAGGACATCAATATGTTGCTTGAAAGTTTGGGTGCTCACGATGATGTCGTCGAGATACACGAACACGAATGGTTCTAGCTCTGGCCCCAATACCCTGTCGATAAGCCTTTGCCAGGTAGCCGGCGCGTTGTGAAGACCAAACGGCATCCTCGCAAATTGAAATAGGCCACGTCCAGGAACCGTAAACGCCGTTTTGTCGCGGCTGCCCTTGGCGACGGGGATCTGCCAGTATGCTGACTTCAGATCGAGCGAATACAGATAGCGAGCGTCCCTCAAGCGATCGAGAATAGCCGATATATAAGGCAGCGGATAAGCGTCCCTTTTCGTGACTTCATTCACTTTACGGTAATCAACGCAAAACCGATATGATCCATCCTTTTTCTTTGCTAGAATGATAGGCGAAGACCACGCGCTCTTAGATGGTTCTATGATGCCTTCCTTCAACATATCATTCACCTCTGCGTTGATATACTGTTGCACTTTCGGAGATACGGGGTAATATCGTTGTTTTATTGGGGGCCCAGTCGCCAAAATCTCGTGTTCCACCATGTTCGTGCATCCAAACTTCGGCATATTCGAAAAGTATTCGCCTGTTACCTGGATGAGTAGTTGTTTTTCAGTATCGCTTAGTTCAAGCCCTAAATGTTGATCTGTCGGGACGTTTGTGGCACAAACCGGGGTGTCGGTGAAGAACCATTTCCCTCGAGACACGTTAGGCACGACTCCCATAATCCTCCAAAAGTCCAATCCAAGTATGAGTGGGTAGCTGACTCTTGGGACCACCAGCAGCGTTACCACCCTCACACGGTTTTCCAACTTTATGGGGACTTCGATCGTACCTAAGCTCTCGAGTTCCTCTCCATTCGCGACAGTACAAGTCACCTGCGTCGATCTATTCATCGGTAATCCCAGATCACGTAGCAGCTTCCATCCATTGGCACCAACTACTGACCTTGAAGCCCCCGAATCAAGTAAACCACGCATCTTCACCCCTAGAATATCCACTTCTAAGAAAGGTCTTTCGTCTCCTTTTCGTCCCATCAATATGTAGTCAAGTTTTGCAGACAATCTTGACCTGGTCATTCGTTCCATATTATTGGACAGTTCCTGACCTCGAGCTGCCCTGGAACTTAGTTTTTTTGTTGCCGACATCGAAGACATTCGGCACGCAAAACATTTTGTGCCCCGCAACCAAAACAAAACTTCTTCCGGCGCGAAGAGCAAAAACGGAATTGGTGTCCCGTACCCCCACAGTTCCAACAAGATACCGACGGTGCCTCTGAAGACTGAGGATATCTTGAGGTATTTGGTGTTTCGACTGGAGCTAATCGAGTGGACCTTGATGTTCTACCTCTGTACGCGAGGTCAGGCTCCAACGATCGACTTGAGTTACCTGGCGGTGGGACAAAAGACTGACTCGTAAGGCGACTATTCTCCAGCCGCCGTCCTAATTGGGCCAAATGTGCCACTGATGTCACTTCTAACAGACTCAGTCGATCCTGGTACCACGGTGAAATGTTTTTCAGGAGAACTCTAAGCTGCATCGCTTCTGACATGGGGATTTCTAGCCGATTAAACAAGCTCGACATCACAGCGAGGTATATGCCGAATGACTCGTCCTGCCCTTGTGTTCGATGTTTGATCTCCTCGAACAGCATGTCGTTGTAGTCTGCGGGCTGGAATTGATCCCGCAGATATGCACAGAGTTGACGCCATGAAGACATATGGCGCCGCATTGCCCTAAACCAGATCAACGCGGAGCCAGTAAAAAGATCAACGGCGGAATTCCATAATTGGTACTCGTCGACATTACGTGCAACTCTCAATTCCTCGACCCTTTCGAGGAACGCGCTGACGCTGATGTCGCTCGGTTCGCCACTGAACTTGAGGTCCCACTTGGACACTGGGGTCGAACGAATACTGGAGTATGTCGTCCAATTCGTCTGATCATGAGGTGGACAGGGAGGATTTTCTTGAGGTGGGTAGGGAGGATTTTCTGGTTCCACTAGTGAACTGTTCCGAGCGTTAAGATTTAGATTTCGGAAAGTTAGATCTGCAGGAATGTCCTCCACTCGTCCCGTCTCAGCAGGAGGGATCGTGTTCTCAACCGTCGCATCCTCTGATACCTTCTGTTCTAAGTCAAAACTCGCATTTATAACTTGACTCAGTAGTTTTGATCTAACAGTTGGATCAGAGCTATCAAACCGGTTGACTCGATCGAATAGGTGTGCCAATTTGGTTTCTATTTTTTTTGAAGGGACCATCTGACCTGGTTCCTGTGAAAGTCGACATAAGTTCTCCCACTTCTATCAGTTTCCTTTCACAAGCATCCTTTTCAACTGCTAAGACGAACTTCCATGATGGATTACTGGACACCCTACCGCCTGTCTCTAATTGAAGCATTTGGCGTAACGTTTTTCGCATTTCATCGACAGTTCCACCGTCCGTAATACCTCTTACCTCTAACTCATATTTAAGCTCATCTTGAGCCAAACGATAAATGTCCATCTTTAATGACATATTAACCAATTAATCAAATCAAAATAAATTTAATTAAAAAACGGTCGTAAAACCATACAACTTCCAACGGTCAGCGATAATAAAACAAAACAAAACAAAATCTAGCGTCAAATCTAAAATTTTATAGCCGTAAATCCAATAGGCCCTAATAGGCCCCCAAAAAAATTAACCAACAGTCAATAGGCCCGCGAAATCGAAACTAAAACTAACAAAATCAATAAGGCCCAATGAAAATATCGCTATAAACAGTTATATAGATAAGAGCCCCGCGAAATTATTTCGTGACCTTCAAAAATTTAAAAAATTAAATGTCCGACAAAACAAAGCTCAGAAACAAAAATTAAATCACATTAAATTAACACTATTTAAATTAACAATACTTTTAATTAATAAAATTTAATACTTATATTTCAAAAAAATTAAATAGACCCCAAAACTATAAATAAATTTCCTTATGACTGGCCCCACGTTGGGCGCCAAATTTCTGTAATGCAAAAATTTAGTCTGCATACAGAAAAGGGCGTTATACCCGGTCGGCTGCAGTGGAGATGGGGGTGGGTTGTCAAGTCAGTTTATTTAACGAAGAAAGGGGGTCCCAAAAATAGTATAAATAGTATAGTCGTATAGATTGTAATTCAAAACAAACACAAAAAAAAATACTAGGTTACTAAAAGGGCGCCACGTGATTTTTAAAATGTCTACGCCTATGGTAAATCACAAAACCCGTCGTTGGTGGTTGTATGGATATTTTAAATAAAAACTACCGCGTTTACTTATGTAATATTTAATATGAATTGAGTAAATAATAATTGACATTAATATGTACATTAACAGGAACAACAAAATAAAAAGGAAAATAAAATATACATTCAGCAATACAATAACAGTTCCAAAATTACAAAGATATTTTACACACACAATTTACAACAAAATAATACTTATGTCTATTATACTGTACAATAAATAATGATAAATAGGTAATAGTTTAAGAATATAGCAATTGTATAATTGTGTTTATTGTGATATGATTATCGTATATATTTGACAGAGAAAATAAAAAGAAATATAAATGTATGAAAATAGAAAATAAATGTGGTTGCAACCTATGATAAAAAGTATGTATATACGAGTAGCTACTGTATTATCCGGCACACGCGAATTTTATGTACTTAGGATGGATTTAGCACTATAGCGACACAAAACGATAACTCAACAATGTTAACCACTTATCTTTACGAACTCCGTTTCCCTGGGCTCCAGGTTGGTAAGGCTGGACCTCCACTCCTTGACCAAAATTGAATCCGTAGGTGTGACGATATAAACTCCCCTCTACGGGTAAAGGCCGGTCGGACCACCAAAAATTCCGGACACTTCAAAAACTTTTATCGACACCTCCAAATAAGTGAGATCAGTATTGTTGCGATTCAGATCGTGCGTATATTATCAGTTCACTGCCCTGGTGTTATCTATCCTCTCGTCCCTGCTTGCGCCGTTCCTCAACAAGTCAGTGCCCGAATTGAGAGTGCACGCAAGGTCGTTGTAATTTAAAAGATAAGAAATGCATATTGAAGAACGTACGAAACTGCAGTATAATGTATTGATATAAAATCGACTATTATTATCAAGAAATATAAAATATTTGAAAACCAAAAAAATATTATTACAAAGTAATAAATTTTCAAGTTAATTTCACGTTTACCAAATAATAATGCGAAAAACTTATATTACAATGTTCAAAGGACGAAAACTAATTATTATATAGGTTTTCGTTGAAATTTATTGCAAGTTAATATTAATTTTAAATTTAAAAAAATTTCTGGCATTCAAATTGTTCCTTAATTCCTTTGAAAAAAAAAAACTTTTATGATAAAAACGATAGCAAATGAATATTTGAAAATAAAACTACGAAAATGTTTTTTTAGAACGAATGTTCTTGGTAATATTTGATAAAATCTAAATTTAATATTCATGTTATATTTATTTAATTTAACGGAAAAACGATATTTGATTTATATTCACACGAATTGTTTTGACATTTATAACGTGAAATGAAATCTATAAATAAATAGTTTTAAAAATAGAATTTTACTGAAACAAACTGTTGTGATTTAAAAATGGGTTATATTTAATTGCACTATAATTTGGGCTAAAGAAAGGTTAGTTAAAAATATAGAAAATCACAAAAATCATAATTAATACATCAAAAATATGTATTTTTTTTAAATACGAAATCTGACAAGGTCCAAATTTAGGTCAAGTGTAAAGTATTATTTTTTTAGTGCAAAGTATTTATTTTTAGTGGAATATATTTGTTTAATGTTGAATAATTAATTTTTCGTGCAGTATATTAAGTGAAAACGATTAAATAAGAAGTATTTATTATTTAAAAAAAAGTGCATTTAAATACAAGCCTTTTAAAATTAACTTTTTGTCAATGACGTTTCAACGTTGAAAATTAATTGTCAACGTTTTAATCTCTATCACCATCTACAACGATCTTTTCAGATCTTTGTAGGTTATTGTAGATCTTGGCAAGTCTCCGCAGATCAAAAACCAGTGAAAAATATGATGTCTCAAAAAGGAGATCTATCGAGATCTGAGTAAATCTCTGCAGATCTACAATTTTTTCCCGGGAGGAAAGATTTTTTTGTTGGTTAGTGAAGGATAAATAGTCCAGGAAAAATAGGCATAAAAATACAGAAGATCGGAAAAAATTTGTAACAGGCTAAATTTTTGCATACATCTAAGTATAAAGGTACTTAATAATGTGTGAAAGTTCCTCATCGATTTGAAATCATTCTTTAAGTGCCATTTTCTTTGTTTGTAATAATATTTTTCGATTTTAAATATATATATTCTTATAGACGAATGTGTGCCAAATGATTTTTTTTACAATAGATTTCGATTTTTAAAAATATCTAAATGGAAAATGTACTTAATACATTGCGCGAGGGTCGCGTACCTTGAAGACCCCATTTTGCTCTGTTCCGACGTGGTAATTTTGGTTAATTTTTGTCCAAAGTATTGTCAACTAATGTACTTTCGATTTTTATGAAACAGAAAGAGTTATCTCGATCTTGCTGGTTATGTGGAATATATATGTTTTAGTTGCAGCTCTATATTATATTTTACATAGAACGATATGGTATGCTGTGGAAAACTGCTTGGAGTTATAAATAACTCTTTATAATTCTTGAACGGTTTCTCCTACATAAAAACCCATCGGTTCGTTTTTGTAGTAAATTATCTCAGCTACAAATTAGTAAGATACATTTTTTTCGAAAAGGTTACCGTTTTCATGATATTTGAAAAATACTGTTTTCGTGAACTTTGACCCCACAAAATTGACACTTGCACACATCAAATCGATGAGGAACTTTCACACATTATTAAGTTCCTTTATACTTAAGTGTATGCAAAAATTTAGCCTGTTACAAATTTTTTCCTTGTAGTACGTCTATTTTTCCTGGGCTAAAAGTGAATTTGAAATATATTAATGGTATAAATTGCATGATTGAGTATTTGAAAAAATCATAACTATCTGCCAATTCGTGAAATATTTCAAC
The DNA here is from genome assembly GCA_949319165.1 of Sialis lutaria. Classification (NCBI taxonomy): domain Eukaryota; kingdom Metazoa; phylum Arthropoda; class Insecta; order Megaloptera; family Sialidae; genus Sialis; species Sialis lutaria. Next base: position 7,874,408 of record OX439243.1, on the reverse strand, counting down.
GAATAAAATGAAATGAATCAAGTATGCGATGATTTATAATAGTGACAAGAAGGCAGGATAAAAATGAACATTAGAGCGAACGAACAATGATTTTTAAGACGAATAAGTCTTAGAAATCGTTTGTCAAAGACGCCAGAAATTAGAAGAGGATTAGGAAAGAACAGGAAGTCGACTTTGTGTAAAAGAACATCCGCTTAAATATCATTCAAGTTAATATACTCGTATTTTAAGTGGTGCTTTTATTTCTGCGATGGGTATATTTTTATAATATAATGATAAAAGAAGTTAATCATTATAATTGTGACTAGATAAACTTTTTCATTTATTAAACAAAGTTGGGGAAATGAGTCTAATATGAAGTAGAAATGAAGAAGTTAATTATTATAATTGTGCCCAACTAATTTTTTTCTCATTTATTAAACAAAGTAGAGGAAATGTGTATAAAATGAGATAAAATTATGTAAATATTAAGAAAATAAACTAAAGTCGAAACCGGTTAAACGAAACGACATCGGTTAATACAACACATCGGTTTTAACGACAAAATACAAGACAGAAAAAATCCTAACGAAACTAGCTGACTGATGGCAGGCCACACCACAAATGTGACGTAATATCAAAATATCAGCTTTTAGAAAGTAGTTGCAAATTTTGGCGCTCATTTCCCCGACTATTACATTAGCTACACATGCTTAAATTAAATTTCACAAATATCATATCATATCGTTGAGCGAGTCGCGCAATGAACGAACAGAAAGTTCGTTATGCGAGACACCACTGTATTATATACTATTCTCAACCAATTTCTCACCATAGCATTCGGAGCATATTCAAAAGTGTAACACCTATACCCGCGTCGGTCTTACAGACCAATTGATGTCGTGTACTGGTAGGGGAACCCGGGGCGGAACGGGAAATGGGTGGTGCTCTCCCTATGGACGACGGAGACACGTGTCTTTTGCACACAATGTTTAGTTCGCTGTGCTACACAGTACGAAGTTGCCGTTTTCAGTGTAAGAATGCATTTAGTGTGAATTCTACCGAATGTCCAAGAAAAAGCTTACAAATTGTAATTTTTGCTTTACGACACCAAGGTAAGTACACTGTATACTATTTTTTATTCGGAAAACATTACATGTTTGTTTCATCATACTCTTGACTAACTAAAAGTCTAGTGATAACTCAAGGTCAACACATATAACGGCCATAATACTCATGTTATAAAGAACGTTACGTCGGGGGCAGAATGGGGTACACCTAGTGGTGTGCTGGAGCCGGCTCGCGCGAGCCTGTTAAATTATTTATAAATATTATTAATAAAAGTTCGGACCATTTCTATATTTTTGGCGAACATATTCAAATGTTGAATTTCAAACATATCTATTTCTTTATTAATTACAAAAGTACAAATTCAACATTGCAAAATCAAAAAAGATTGTCACAGACAACATAAACTGGACAGTGTCGTGTTGACAGCTTTTTATGATTTTATAATGTCGAATTTGTACTGATAATATGAAGACAATAATAAATAAAGTGAATTAGAAAAATCTATTAAAATGACGGAAATATGAAGGAAGCGAAAGAAAAAAAGTGAGAAAAAAACTGACGTTTAAAGGTAAATTAAACAAATCTAAATAAATGAAATAAATCCGTAGAAAGCTCAGAAGACGAATACACGGCCTGCTTGTTATCTCATCTTTGAACTGTGTCTATAATTAGTACCCCATTGTACCCAGCGTTCATTTCCCATTCCGCCCCAGGGGGTGGGGCGGGATGGGAAATTTCATATTTTTTTTCAGACACCATTTTTTTATTGCTGTTATCAACTTAGATAAGTTTAGCTGTAGTTTTTTTGTAGAGAAATAAGTAAATAAAAGTACACATTGACAAATAATGGTGTTATTTATTTCAAACCCTCTCAACTTGTAATCAAAGCTTAGCTACCCCGTTCCGCCCCGGGTTCCCCTACATGACCTTTTCGCACAAATGCTCGCACTGCACTAACAATAAATTGTAGATCGCGACAAATCATTAAGCTACCAGTAAGCTCATTATCTTAGCATTCTTCGTTATTGAAAAAAATATAAAAATGTAATCTATCGGTCTGACAGACCAATGTGCGGGTATATGAAGGTTAATTATTATTTATAACCACTTATCAAAACCCACTTTAAATTACCACATATTCGGTTATGGTTATATTTAATACCAAACTATCACTCTTACGTTTAATGTGTAAATATTGTCTCCATTTTCCAACACAGTCCGTCATTTGCATAGGCTAATCAAACTTCAAAGTAATAATAATCCTACATAAAGATATATGCATTTGAATAAATAATAAACTACTAGTATATATGTATTATGTATATTGTCCAGTTCGCCTATAATTCTAAAGGATATTTGTGACGTTAAACTATATCGCATTCAAAACACGATTGCACGAAGACTGAATGAAATTATATAATTATTATCCAGTTGTATATTTTTGTGTGAAGTATTATAACATCAAATAATATTCATTATTCAAATATAGTGTAATTTAAATAACATAAATCTTTATATATTTACATGTTATGACTTTTTACTTTCTTATACTATATGTATATATGAAATGTACATATAGTATAAGTAAGTATAGTAATCGCGATTTTTTTCGAAATCCGGATTTTGATGGAATTATCAATTTTGACCTTCCCTGAATCCATTTTGACTATTTTCGCCATGATGTCTGTCTGTCTGTCTATAGACGCTGTAACTCAAATACGACAAATCGTAGAAAGGTGACATTTTATACTTAAGATTAATTTTTACCTGGGAAGAAAACCTCCTATTTTTGAAAACGATCATTCAAAAATCAGTGCGAATTAGAGAAAAATGACAAAGTTGAAAATTGTAGGTAATATTATTATCTATAATTTATGTTCTATTCATTTTTTCGAAAAAACAAATTTAATTTTTTTTTACCAAGTGTTCGTTTTTAAGTACATTTCAAATGGTTCATAACAGAGAAGAAATATCTGCCATGAGTGTCATGGGACTTTCTTATACGTATTACAGAGACTGAACAGTGTACGTGTTTGCCAAAGTACCATGGGTCTTTCTTATACGTAATACTGAGAATATACAGTGTAGATTATTCTAAATAATTATTTAAAAAAATTCTTTCTGGCTAAATCATAAGTGTTGGAAAAAATGTATGGGAAATAAATTATTTAAAAAAATATATATTTTTTAATAAGTATCAGTTTTTACGTATATTTAAAATGGTTCATAACAGAGAAGAAAAGCGAGAAAGAAAGAATGTATCGTTGTGGCGCTTTCTCTCTCGAAGGCTTGTTCGCACGGCGGACGGAAAGACTGTATCTAGTAGGTATTTGCTCTAAGGTTCTATGCATAATGTATATAATGATATTTCCATAGTTTGTATCTCATTCATTTTATTCTATCTTTTATTACTTTGTCAGAAATATCCTTCAATAAAATAAAAATCACGTACACTGGTCAGTGTCATTATTATGTATAAGAAAGTCCTGTGGCACACGGCAGATTATTTAAGTATTATGTTTATAACTATTGATTTTTTTTAAGTCAATAGTACACAGTGGGAAAAAGTTTTTAACTCGTTCGCTGCATTCATGAAAATGCTTTTAAGCTATATTCCAGAACACATGGGTAAAAGATATTTAACGGTTGCAGCCGAAAACGAATCAAACCCTTTCACTCATACACGGTTCTCATACAGTTCATATTAGGTTTTATTTTTTTCCGTACATTCAGTAGTTATCATGGAGAGAAAGCAAGTTGGTGCCATATTATTTCTCTATAAAAAAATTAAAAAACGAAGGAGGAATACTAGAATTCATTGGGAGCACCCTCTCATCACTTTACGGCAGGAATTTGGAGCATTCTACACTATTTTCCCGAAGCTAAAGAGCATGAAGACGACCAAAATCAACATCTGGAAAACCACTCATTTTATTAGAAAAACCGCGACAAAACTTAAAAAAAAAATAACACTCGCTATCAGGTTAAAATCGAAACTAAACCGAGTGTGTATGAACGCGTTGATTGCTTTCTGTTCCCTGCACACTAATAGAAACCTGATGAAAACTGTTCATGTGGAGGGAGTATTCAGTGCTCTACGGTTTCTATTAGGTACCGAATACAAACTGAAACACCGTTTCACACTTGTCGCCACGAACCAAAAACGAACCGAACCGAATGGAACCGTATATGTGTGAAATAGGCCTAATGCTCATGGCAGGATAGTCGATAAGGAGAAAAGTAGGATAATTTTTCCCTAGAAAAATTAATTAATTTCAACTAAAAAATGGAACTAATGGAAAAATATACCTACTAATTTTATCAGCAAATTTTTGTAATTTGTTTTGAACAATATTGAAAGTTAATCAGGGAAAAATGTATATACGGTAACAATCCGATAATGCAAAAATCAGTTCAGAAAAACTTAAATAACTTGTTTGTTTTAACATGTATGGGTACTTTTATATTCACCATTTAAAAGGGCATGAAAAACCCTACAATTTGAGATAAAAAATGATCTCTACTATGATTTACTCAAAGCTGACGCGTCAATATTTTTTACTTTCTTGTATATGAAATATATGTTCATATAGTATAAGTATTATAAAGCCGATTTTTTTTCGAAATCCGGATTTTGATGTAGTTTTCATTTTCATTTTAGCCTTCCCTGAATCCATTATGACTATTTTCGCCATGATGTCCACAAATCGTGGAAGGGTGAAATTTTATACTTAAGATTAATTCTTCCCTGGGAAGAAAACCTCCTATACTTGAAAACGATCTTTAAATCGGTCATTTCCACCTGATATGACTCACCCTGTACAACGCGTTACAAACGCGAGTTTCTTATAGCGCAGATTTCATATAACACGGTACGTATTAATCGCGTTATATGAGGGTTGACTGTACTCGTAATTTCTAAATCAAACATTAAAATACAACATTATTTAGCATTGCACATACAAACATAATGAATAACTCTTTTATGGTTATTAAAACTTTCTCTGAATCTTTAATAACTTAATTTCAAGTTTCCACCATTCAATAAATATAAAATATTTACTTACAAATCAATATTCACCCTCGCTTTTAATATTCTGTAAATTCATTATTCGGGTAGGAATTATCAGGAGTTAAATAAAGTTTAAAAGCACGTGTATTGATTTAAATATTTTCTTGATAATCGGAAAAATACGCTCAGAAGTAATTTGTAAAATATACATATATATTAGGGTGGACCAATTTTTTAACCTACCTCGGTTACCCCCCTATATGAAAGTACTCTCAATTCTAAGAAGAAATGCCCATGGAACTATACATCTACATTCAACTTTACTTCGCCGCATTTTTGATTGAAAATTTTTCAGTCCTTTGAATTCAAATAGGTTAAACTAAGAAAAAATTCCCACCAAGCTGAATTTTGGTGGATACTTTTATTTTGATTTTCTAAGCATACCCTAAAAAGTACCCTTAGTTTGGGCGATTGTTTTTTAGGGGGTAAAGGGGGACAAATTCAATAAATATCTCAAAATTATTAATTTTTCGAGGACGATAATTATGAAGAAAAATTTAGTTTATAAATTTCTACATAAAAAAGATAACTATACTTTTTTCGTATAATCAATACTTTTTAAGCAAATTTAAACATTTTAAGTGTCCAGTCAAAGGTGCAGTGAAAAGTGCCAAAATTAGAATTATTATAGATTGTTAGACGTAGAATTAAAAAAAAAATTCCAGACTGAAGAAAAGTGGTTCAACACCCTTAAAATAGGGGTTGAAGGATGGAAACCCGTTTCCAAACTTTTTACTTGAAAATTATTTATTATATCAGTACAAATAATTTTTATTCTGTTGGGATTTAAAAGTTAATTATTGAAAATAAAATAAACAATTGACGATCAAAAAACAACGGCCGAGCCGAGCCGAGGGGGTCCGAATCCCGGCCTGTAATCTTTCCCTCTGCCTTGCTAAATCTTTACTTCGCGCGTTATTAATAATACCTAGTTTACCGTATATCACTTATAAAGTTATTTCCTAAACTATACGACCAAATTGGGTGCTGTAAAGGGCAAATTATATTTACATTAAGTACTTATGATGATGAAATAATTTATTTCGATAAGGATTAATGTTTTGCAAGTCATAAGTCCACGTAAACAGAACCCAAACATTTTTCATTTTCTTTGAAACATGAAAGCAGTCATTGTTGCTTAAATATAAAAGTTAGATATATGCCTATATGGTATCGCGGACTATATTTGAGATCTTTTGATTCTACATAATTATTTATTACATTATTTTGTTCAATATTCAACGGTTTAGGCAGCGTATTACAAAAGAGCGCACTGGTAGCAAATTTTTTTCCGACATGATTTACTATAATCGTCACTGTTTATTCCTTATGTAACTTATGTTACCTAACGTAACAAAATATAACCTAAAACCTGACCAGAGAATATATATCAATAAGAAAAACACGCAAATCGGATAAGTGGTTCTCGGGTGATAAAGCCACTAACGGATATAAAGACAGAGAGACAGAGTTTGAGATTTATATAGGTATATTATTGTAGATAGATATATTATTATAGATTTGTGTGAGATATCAATTTGATTGGTTAATCTAAGTTGGTGTCGCTGTAAACCAATGATATTAATCAGAAAACTGATATTAATTAATCTATGTCAGGATTAGCTATTTGTACGATCATTAAATTACTTTATGGATGTCAATTACAACGTATCAAATTATATCTGTATAACGGTATTGAGTTCAAAGGATTCAACCTTTAGATCTTACTTTAGTCGAGAATATTACATAAATATTTTGATAAACAGATGTCATTTTTATCGTTTTTGTGTTTAGCATAAGTTAGACAGCGAACAAATGTATTATGTTTATTAATATTCTTAGTTTCATAGGATCTTGATAATATTATATAAAGTAATAATTACAGTAAAGAATAAAGTAGGATTTCACAATAAATCTAAATAATAATTATAATAAATTATTGTATAATTATTTTCCTGTTTTACATTTTTTTTACTATAAAATATTCAGAAATATACAAAATAAACATATATCATCCACGAAAAGTGGTACAAAAATAGTTTTTTATACACTTTAAGAAACCGATGATTATAGTCGACCAAGGGGTATAGGGGTAGTTTGGCAGGTGATGAAAGGAGTGAAAAAGTGCTAATTTTATTAAAAAATATTTCAATGTGAGTATCGGTTTAATTCATTCTACTATTATTGCACTGATTTATCAATTTTAAAGAACATTTATATTTTCCGCATCTAAATGAAATATTCTCTACGTTAGTATCTGTAAAATTACATTAACTTGAAAATTGAAAAAGTTATAACAGTTTGAAGGTACCTGAACAAAAACAATATTTAAGAAAAAATTACGGGATGTTCTTTGTGCAATTCTTTGAAATTTTTTTAAATTCAATTATTATTCAAATTGTGAATAATCAAAGATATATGCTAATATCTTTATCCGCACAGATAAATAAAATGTTATATATCTTAGGATATACATAACTCAAAGAAAATGTGAGATAAAAAAATACATTGGGGAAACCATAGGATATAATATGTTACTCACGAATTTCTTTAGAAATTTTATTAACAAACAAATGACAGATATTCATTTAGATATTCCATAATTCGTGAAAACTATGCATTTAATATTCAAAGTATGTTATAAAAAATTAATTTATCAAATACTCGAATTTTTACATATGAACATCAAAGCAAATATTTATATGTACCCGAAACATTTTCCCAACTATGCTAATAAATTTTGTCACAACTTACAATAAATACACATGTTCTGCAAACGTACGAAAGGGTTTATAAAAAACATCTGCCAAGTAAATGCGCAGTGCTTTCTTGTGCTAAATTCACTAAAGTTGGGTTATTGTAATTTTAATAGAAAACTGCTCTACTAAAAGATTATATTCTGTATATCTACAACCAACAAATTTTCATTAACATCGGCTCAGTAGTTAATGAACTATGCGTGTGACAAGGATTCAGAGGACAGACAGATAGACAGACATACAGACACACATCAGACATACATGAAACGAAAAGTATTTGTTCTGATCTAAAACGGAAATATCAAGTGACAATTTTGATATCGAAGAACAAAATGATCTCTTATGTCCGGTATCATAAAATGGCTAGCAAAGCACTCTCAAATGAGGTATCAAACTTATATATGACAGATCTTTAGAAGTTTCGCGTACTCCTTGTATGTAAACACTAACGGTGATGTTTTGAAAATAAATTTGTACAGTCAGAGTCGCCAACTGTGTTACAATAAGTTAAAGTATCAATAATGCTCTAAATTCCATATCAAATCCATAGATACTATCACAAAATTAAAACCTCATTTGAGAGTGCTTGCTAGTTGGCAAATTTTGCTAGCCCTGTTATGATACCGGGCATTAGTTTATTATATTCTTTGTATATAATGAAGAAGCAAAAATAATCCGCAGAATATTAAAATACATGTCGTATAAAATATGTCACCTACTTGGTACTAATCTGATCATTTCACTAAAACTCGGAAGAAGATGAACGTTTTATATATTACGTACTAAATTTTATATTAAACGAGGAAAAAAATATCACAAAAACATCTGTTGCAACAAGTAAAATAAAGTAGGGAAAAAAACTTTATATATTACGTCAAACAAGTTTAGTACGGTTATAAACATAACAAATGATGTCCTATTTTTTATATTAATCTTTTCGTAATTTTTGTTACTTTTATAACAAAAATCATTCTGTTTTTAATTTTTTTTTTTCGATTTAAGAAATCTTTTAATAACTATATACGTTTACACAGCGTTGTTATTTCGGTTTTACTGCAACTGATGTAGTAAAACCTGGTTGCGTTTAGATGGCGCATTACACCCGACATAACTGATCAGATTTAGTTATGCTATTCCTCTTGAGTTACAGGCATTTAACCCTTCAGTCACGATATATTTGCTTTTTAATGTCGTTATCAGAGCGCCCCCCCCTCTATTTTCTAAACTATTGATAAAAAAAATCTGAAAAAAATCAAAATGTAGCTTTTAATTAGTAATTTCACTGAAATTTATAACGAACACTGTCAAAAATATTTTCATAGACTGAAAATTGAACTCACATTTTTTTCACTTACCCCCTTGAGTGGTGTGTCGTTTGATAGGTCTCCTAAAATGCAACAAAATATATCAAATGACTTTTTGATTTCAACTCTTCAGTCACGATATATTTGATTTTTATATTTTATGAAAAATTTTGATATCTCTTTTTTATAAATCATAGTGAGAATGACTACGGAACCTTATCATGTGCGTACCCAACACGCACTTGCCCGTTTTATTTACTATCTATTTTTTTAATATGTCCACGGAACACCAGTTAAGAACCACTGATCTACGGAGTATACACTAGTAGAAAGGATTTCTCAAACCAAGTAAACCTTGTTTTGTATATAACGAAAACAATATTTTCTTATGATAAGCAATAATCTCTTAAACCAACTATAGTATTCTTGAACGAAGGAATAACGTAGTTGGATTAAGAGTATGTTTCTTATATTAAGAAAATATTGTTTTCGGTTTATACAAAACAAGATTTTCTTGGTTCAATACAGTTTTTTTTTCTGTGTAGGGATTTCATCGTACCGCATTTCGCATTAACATTTGATAAAACGTTAAAACAGTTAAAACACCTGAAACGAAGAGATGGAAAATAAAAGAAAGCGTGATTTAACGTCGAGTTTGGTTATGAAGTGAAGTTATCGTAGGTGAATATACAGTAAGTGATCAATTCTTGTTAGTACGCCATCGAACTTATAGCGTATCTACTTCAAATCGGAATTATATTCCAGCTATCGTATTCTTGTATGTGTAAACAGCACCGCAAATAACGGTTTAACTACATCGGTTACAGTAAAACTGGAACAACAGCGCTGTGTAAACGTACTCATTGATTTTACTTCAAATAGACATTTATAATCGCTTTTGAACAGATGAATAATATTGAATAAATACTCTGTGATTTTTTAGGTTAAACAAACATAAATAATGCTAATGTTTTTAAATTATAAAAATGAAGTCTTAATGATATATTATATTCAAATTAGATAAATGATGAATGTATAGTATTAGAGGCTAACTATGAAGCGCTTATGTTTCCCTAATAATAATAACAATAATAATAATGTTATAAATATTTACATTAGTTAAATGATTATATGTTTATTTACACATTTATAATGTACATTATGATAGAGTATAAAAATAATAATTTATAAAATATTTTTATATCACATGCATACTAATATCCGGTATTATAAAGAATTTTCTCTTGAGAAAAAACTAAGTTAACACTATCTACGGGGTACTACATATAAATGACACCTCACTGACATTGACGCATACGCATTAAGCAAAAATCAGCGATTTAAAATAACTAGTGACATGTATACCTTATAAAACGCATAGTTTGTCCATTACTATACATTTATTACCACTGCTTTAGAATTCCGAGCAAATTATATCGATTTGACAGCTCGCAGATAGCGTTAACTTAGTTTTTACTTTACAGCAAATTCTTTATAATGCCCGACATAAGAGTTTTCATTTTATCACCAATTTCTAGGCTTTAAGATTTTATACAACAGCTTTATAGAAGCCAAAGCGACAGACTAAACGTTCATAGTTGTTATTTTTGAACTTAACAAATTCAGAATTCTTTTTCTATATCAACCAATATATAAATTTACATGCTCAGTCTATAAATAAAAATATTTTGGGTATTTTGAGTCTATCGTTCGTTTTACAGTTAAAATCTTAGACTAGGAAAGATTAATAACACATTACCATATCGCACCACGAGTCATTTTCGAATCATTCGTCTTTATAAAATAAATATCAATTGTTTTGAATTATAATATTAATTAATAATAAATGTTTTATATTGTCTTTAATAGTATTTTTATGATAATTAATTAACGTCTATTTGGAACAATCATCTCTCTTACATACCAAAATCAATTGTAATTTGAAGCATATTTGTACATTATAAATTTTCAACTGACGCCACTAGGAATAATATAAGTATGGAAATAACGAGAGTGACATATAATTAAAGATGTTTGCTATCATGTTTTAGTAACACTTTCATATACGGACTAGCATTGTTTGTTTTCCTAATCTAACGTTAAAACGATCAATTTCGATTTTTAAAATTTAAGATCTAGAATTTGTCTAGATTGATAAAGATTTTGGATTCATAAAAAACCATTTATAGTTTGTTTCATTTAAGTTTGCAGTGGTTGCCTGGTGATTTGATCGTACGAATCCGTACGAATCACATTTCATGCGGTCAAATCACTCGGCAATCACTACAAATGTAAATGAAACAGATTATAGTCCATTGTATGAAATTGTCACCAAAACTTGATGACGGTAATTTTTTCAAATGTAATTTTCAGTCATAGATAAAGATATATTACAGGATAGTTTTTACTTCAACTGGAGAGTGCGGGCTACTAAAAATAGATTCCAATAGGTATACCGCATTCCTGCTGTCAATGTTCACCACATGAAGTTACAATAAGGAGACTGAACAAGAATGGAAGGGGTAAACCAAAAAACGGACCCTACTTTAGGCGGCCGCATTTTTCGATCTCTGCGTAGAAGTAAAAAATTTACTATATATGCAGGTTCCTCAGGAAATTACGTATTTATACGCGGCCATTGATTGGTCAAATGTTATGAGGCGGGGTACACACACAGCTATACATGGATGCGCTGTCAACTACTGCGCAACGACTCGAACACGAAAGACATACCGGCTCGGGGAGTCATATTTTGACTCAACAAATTGTATTGAAATACATTGTTCACTAGGGTGTCCCGAAAAAATATTTTTTTGTTTTCCTTAACGCAAGACCTCTTGAAATTTGTGTAATTGATCGTAGATTACCAAAATAATTTTAAAAATAAAATTAAACTATATCTTTAGGGTTCTACCGATTTTCAAAGTTTTGAAAATTTGTCATTTTTATGGTAATATTTCGTTATCCTTAATTTCGGCTCCTGAACTAAATATAAAAAAAATATTTACTTTTGTTCTATTTATGTGTAATACATACACGACGTTTCGATTTGTATGCAACAACACGTTACTAGCGACTTCAAATTTGTTAGATTTCAACCTGCAAATTACCTCAAATTTTAACTTGTTTCGAGGATTTGACTCGCGAGTGTTTTCTTCGTAGCCAAAGTAATTTTTATGCTATAAAAGTACAATTTATTAAAGTGTTAAAAGCGGATTTTGTGAATTTTAAATAATGAATTCGAGGCGTAGTGAGACTAATTGTGCTATATTGGGACCATACAAAGAACTTGACGATCGGCAGCTACCAATTATAAGGGACGCCATTAAATTTATTTTATTTGTCAAGAACGAACTGAAATTAAAGTATAATAGCAAAGATCCATCCAATTCAGATATATACGCGATTGTTTATGAAGAGATCAACAATATTTGGACCAAAGCTTCGATTCCAATCGTAACTAAGGAACGAGTTATTCAATTACTGAAATCCTATTTTGAAAAGTACCTCAATTTGAAAAGATACCCCAAAATCAAATGAAACGATAGTTTTGAAAACAAACGAAGTTTTTCGACGTTTCTGCTTGTAAATGCATTTCATTTGAATCTTGTTCGTGTTTAAAACCTAAAAAAGTTCCCATCAACGTGAGAAGAACTAACACCGGTTGGAAGGGTGGCGTGATTCAATATTCAGAGGAGTATTTGGAGAGACCGTTACAATGGTGTATTTGTATGCTTCATGCCAATGAGTTACCCCTTCGTCATTTATTTTTGACCTTAGATGGTTACACTTCGAGTCCTAGAGACTATTCTGGACCTATTGGCAAACAATTAGCTGATTGCGAAAATAAAATAATAACCCAAGCGCGTGGCTATCCAACACTTGCGGTTCACAATACCACGGTGTATTTTTGTGCGGTGGCTGGTAATTTGTCTGACTTGCCGAAAAATGTGGTCGATGAACTAAGTACGGATCAAAAATATCTTTATGAGATATGTCAAGCTGTATCAACTGGTTTCTGTACTCCTGAGCTGGCAAACAGTCAGCCTGGAAAAATGGTGCGCTCGAGATGGCTTACTTCTGCTAATCGTATACTCAGATTTTACGTAAGTACTCTTAATCCATCAGAAAATTTGCAATTGCTTGTCAACTACGTGGTTAAAGTATACGCTCCGATTTGGTTCCTAATCAAGCAAAAGACGAATTTTAAGGACGGAGTCAAACATATTTTTCAACTAATTATGTACTCTCGATTTTTACCCGAAAATCTGATATCTGTTATGGATTCTGTTATCGAAAGATATGCTTTTTTGCGCACCCAGAAAACCTACTTGTATGTTGTTTGATGATAGAGACCACATTCGGGAGCTGGCATTGCAAAGAATAATAAAAGCTAGAGAAGCTAAAAGTAGCACTAAACGTAGGATATTTAAACCACCGAAAATTAACTTCTCTGCTAGAGATTACACCGAAATTATTATGTGGCACGAGAGTCAAGTTACAATACCGCCAGTTCTTCAACATATTTCTAGTGAAGACCTTCAAATCATGGTAAAAAATAAGAGCTTGGAAATTTTTGACTTTCCTTGTCACACACAATCTGTGAAAATATGTTTTAAACTGGTAACAGAGGCCTCACAAAGTGTAACTGACGTTACTTCTAGAGATGGCTTCATTAGAATCAAGTTGCAATCTCTAGCAGAAATGCCATATTTTGGACACAAAAATAAGTTTAAATTCTTAAAGTTTTTTTCATTGATTATAAGCTCTATTTTGTTTATTTTGTTTTCTTGTGCTTTGTTTAATTAATTTTAATAATAAAATACCTTTTAAACTTGGTTTTGTATTATTTTAGGCATATAGTTTAGGTCTGAAAAAACGTAAAATTTACAAAATTTCAAAGTGCGGTAGAGCCCTAAAGATGACATGCAATTCTAGTTTTTGTATTTTTTGCGTAATCTGTGTACAATTACACAAGTTTTGATACATCTTGCGATAGTGTAGCCCGAAAAAAATGTTTTTTAATACATTACGGGACACCCTATTGTTCACCCTCCTCTTTCTATGCTTCATGGTTCTCCAGTTACATTTTCATGTTGGCGCTCGACGTTTATATTATCGTCAAAAGTAGTAACTACAAGTCATGTGATTTATTTGAATTCTAGCGTCAAAATTGCTAAAAAAACGTTGTTTCTTCGTTTTGATGGGCTAATTGAAATGCAAATTAATCACTATTTTATTCAAATAGATGTCATATACCCCGTGAACGATTATATGTTAACATATAATCGTCTGAATTCAGACAGATGTTGACGCCGCGTTTGTACCGTTGTTCACTATCCCTCCACAGACCGAACGAATCAGACATCAAAATTCAGTCACGTGAGATAATTTGACGCTCGAAACCGAGTGCCGAGCGTCAGCATGAAAATGCATCATTATGAACTGTTAGTTCACGTCCTCAGCCAATCAGAACTCGTTCATTCGATAAAGAGGTTGTGGTACTTTGCATTAGCTATCTCGCGGGACAGGCTTTTAAAATTCAGTTATTACTCTAGTTTTATTGTATTTCTGTGTTTTCAATGCAATTAAAATTACAGTTAAATTTGATCTGTAAGAGAGATGATTGTTTGGAATAGAAGTTTCTGTTTATAATTCTAAACAGTTTACATTTATTTTAAAACTCTAATAATACGCCATTAACATCTAACACATTTTTGCGGAGTACGATAGACACAATGTTAGGTAGTGTTCTCCTATATTATTCCTTGAATGTATTTTCTAATAAAAAATATATAGGTAGCACATATAAATATATCTAAATGAAAACAAAACTTATTTTCATTATATACCTGTTATAGGTAGGTAGTTTTGATATTGGTGTAACTAAGCCATGAATTTATATTATTTACAAGCGGAATCCCGCGGCTTCGCTCGCGTAGATTTCGAATTTTTATTCATAACCTATAAAAAATCGTAAATATCTCGGATCTTACTTAAAAATAACAAAAACCCACCCCCTGCCTACCCCCGCCATCGATATTCATCGATTTTTTTTTATTGCAGATTATCTTGCCCGACTCCACCATTATAACTTAAGCAGCTATGCAGATAAACATATCAAAAACACACACCCTGTCTACCCCCGCCATTATGAAAGGAATGTCGAAATATTAATTTTAATATTTTGCCCGAATTTACTTTTATAACTAAAACAGGTATACAGATAAACATATCTAAATCCATCCTCGTCCCCGTCCAATGCTGTTAGGGGTTAAATGTCAAGCTTTCATTTTTTAATTGAATATTAATATGTCCGAATTTACCTTAAAGTAATAAACAGTTATGAATACATAAATACATCAAAATTTTACCCCTCCCCCATTCCCATAGGGGTTGAATTTTTGTAAATGCTATTTACCTTGTAGAGTACCTACTTATGTCATGTTTCATTCGGTGAATACAAAAAAAAATATCTTACAAATTTTTCCACCCCCTAATACTTTAGGGGGTTAAATTTTGGGAAGTGCTGAAATAACTGTTTCATTATTTGTATTATAGAGTATTTATGAAAAGTTTCAATTAAATACGAACAAAAAAAATTTTATACAAATTTTGACACCCCGTTTTAACCCCGTAGGAGTTGAATTTCGAAAAATCCTTTCTCAGTGAGTGCTTACATCATAAAAGGAAGGCACCTACGAAATTTCACGTTTCTAGGTCCAGGGGTTTGGGCTGTACGTTGATATATGAGTGAGTGAGTGAGTGGTTAAGGACAAACTCTTTTATAGATATAGATTTAATTTATTTGATTTTAAAATAAACGCTGAGAAAGACGTAAGAAATTTGTAATATTATATAAATCTGTTTTTGAAAACATTATTTTTTACCTTTCATTTAAGTTTTTTGATTCAATACTTCAATCTTTGTTATATGCAGAAAGTATTTTCGTTCTATAAAAGGTTAAATCCTTATACATATATAAAGAATGACCTTCGAATTTAAAATCTTCTTTTACACTTTCTTTATAGATGTTAGATCGTATCAAGAGCATGGCTTAACGAGGTTTTTTTTCTTTGACTATTTTCTATGTGAAGGTTACTTCTTTTTGTCTCTTAGAATTCTCTTCAGAAAAAAATACGATTCTTATCACAAGGATTGTGATCATTATCAGCCGCTGTGAAGCAGATTTTCTAGAAGTATTTTGTTAGAATGATTTTTAGATTATGATAAAATGAAAACTACATATGACAGACACACCATTAAATATAAATGTATTATTTATAGTTATATGATTTATGAATATATGTTTTAGGTATATGTTTTTTTTACAAGAAAATATACAACATGTTGATCAAATATATTTTAAATTAACTACGAACAACTATAAATAGTAATAAGACTGAAGAAATATGGATTAACAATATACATATTTTCATTACCAACGCATTTTGTAGAAAACTTTAAGGAATAATAGATAAATATATAAATGTAATTGCTTAGATATTTAGAATCTTAATTTAGTTACCAATCTTTTTTTTGCATAACATAAAATTGAATAAACCAATTGATTCAGAAAAATTATGACTACAGTAATTAACATATATAAATTCATTAATTTATTTATTTATATTTAACTGAAAAACTGGATTGAGAATGGTAGTGCTATGGATGCATATTTGATGTTTTTATAATTTGGATAGAACCAAGCTCTAAAGTTTTTAGAAAAGTAAAAAAAAAAAATTATATTCCGTGTAAAAATCCACAGAATTTCGTAGATAGTACACACGCGCCCACAGCAAGCACAAACAGTAGACCTGCGTCGGATATATTATAGACCCATAACTGGCACTAACACAGGATTACATTAATTCTTCGTTCATGTCTACAGTGGGTGTGTACTGTACTGAGGCCCTTATTGGTTTGTAAAACCGTACGTACTATATGCGGGCGCGTATATACTAGCTATGAAATTCAATGCAACAGTACTTTTTTATTTAAAAAAAATGAAAATTAGGTCATTAAAAATGTTGCATAGCGAAAAATAACAAGAAAATAGATCGCTAAATAAGAAAAAAAAATTTATTCTTAAAAATATGAAAATAAAATGAAATGTTGCTCCTTAAAACACTTCAATCAAAATTCAATCATTGTTACCCCCCCCCCTCAATTTCCCTTTTTTTATTTAGACACATTTTTGTACCCCCACCTCCCCCCAAGCTAATATAGCTCACTATATATCGGACCCATTCTCTTTTCCTTAGGAATGAAAAATTAATGTTAATTTAAACAAGTATAATTAATAAATATTAATTGAAATCACATTTGTTTAAAATAAAATACTGAAACACGTTTTGTGTGTACAAACTTATAAATTCTCTTTGGTGATTACTCTGCTAGTAATTAAATCAAGGACTATTAATAATGTATCATCTAAAAATTACTAGGATTAATTTTGCATATTGCGTTATTTCACGAAGGAAAATTTAAAACCATGGTTGTTATTAAAAAAAATAAAAAAATATGTATCTCTATGACGTCACGTTTACTCTGATCGTATTTTATGGACAGCCCCTTGCAATCTTCTATCAATTGAAAATTATTTAAGTATTATTTCTGTAATCCACAATCAAACAATAAATCCAGAGGGTAGATAAGGAGGGATACGCACTTTTCTCGGTAAAATAAAAATAAATATTTTTTATAAATTATAAAATAATATATTTTGCAATATTATCAATTTTCTTAGATACAATTTTTAGGGTTCCGTAGAAAACTAGGAACCCTTATAGTTTCTCCATGTCCGTCCGTCCGTCCGTCCGTCTTCAAAAATTTTGAGATAATAAGATGAAATTTGGTATACGGTCGTAGATTAATGACCCAAAAACAGCAATGATAAGATTTTTGTAAAAAAAAAAATTTGACCTATCCCATTGAGTGGGGTGTCATTAGAAAGGTCTCCTAAAATGCAACAAAAAATGTATTAGAACTTTTTTTTTTGATTTTAACCCTTTAATCACGATGTATTTGCTCTCCAAAATTATTAAAAAAGCGCCCCCCCCCCCTTTATTTTCTAAACTATCAATTTAAAAAATCTGAAAAAATTCCAGAATGTAGCTTTTAATGAGTACTTTCACTGAAAATTATAACGAACATTGTCAAAAATATTTTGGACCCCCCTTCTATAGACTGAAAAGTGAAATCTCATTTTTTCCCCCACTTACCCTATTGAGTGGAGTGTCATTTAATAGGTCTCCTAAAATGCAATAAAAAATGTCAGATAACTTTTTGATTTCAACCCTTCAGTCACGAAATATTTGCTTTTTAATGTCGCTGTCAGAGCGTCCCCCCCCCCTCTATTTTCTAAACTATCGATTCAAAAAATCTGAAAAAAATTCAGAATGTAGCTTTTAGTTAGTACTTTCACTGAAAATTATAACGAACATTGTCAAAAATATTTTGGACCCCCCTATCATAGATTGAAAAGTGAAGTCACATTTTTTTCATTTACCCCATTGAGTGGAGTGTTATATGATAGGTCTCTTAAAATGCAATCATAAAAACCAAATGACTTTTTGATTTTAACCCTTCGGTCACGAAAATTTTGAAAAAACTATTTTTTTATAAATCGTAGTGAGAATGACTACGGAACCCTATCATGTGCGTGCCCAACAAGCACTTGCCAGTTTTATTTTAAATATATTTCTGTGGCTAATTTTTCGTCCTTAATATACCTAGTATATTTAACTGGGAAATAGTCGTAAAACCAAATAAATATATATTCTTGAAACTGGAAAATACACATCGCATAGGAATAGGTAGATAAACTGAGATTAGGATGTAGCTTTACAGTTTCTTTTGGAGTAACATAATATTTCAATACATCCACGAGAATCAAAAGACAGACCTCAAGAAAGAACAATCCAATTTGTATGTCCTTCAGGATTCTCTATTACACACAATCACTTTTGGTGATCTTTACTGTGTGAGAGGAGCGTTATTCCACTGGGAACATCATTTCTATTTGACTTTGTATCAAAAGTCTGCATACATACAAAAGTCTTCAAACTTTATTAAAACTTACGTTGAATTAGCGATGTCTATATTCAAAATTAGTTACATACATACATAATACATATATCTAATGTTATAGACTGTAGTTTTAATTAATTAGATTGAATAGAAAAGTTCCATAAAGGTTAATTTGCATATATTTTATGAAATGTTAATGATTGGGAAAGAAATAGGAAGATAAAATAATTATGAATAAATCTTTCAATTGACAACTTTGAAAGTAATTTTTACTTTATTTATGATGATGTATAAACACTATAAACAATGCAATATAAAGTAATTCTATAACTTGTCTGTCGGACTATTCCGAGAAAAAAATGTAGATCTACTGAAATCTCGACAGATCTGCATTTTGAGACAACATTATATTTTTCATTGGTTTTTTGAACTGTGGAGATTTTGAAAGATCTACAATGATCTACAAAGATCTAAATTGATCTACAACGATCTACAAAGATCTCTGAAAATCATTTTATTGTTGAAAATTAATGATTTTTTAACGTTGAAAAGTCATTAATTTCCAATGTTTTAATCTCTATCACGATCTACAACGATCTTTAGAGATCACTGTAGATCGTTTTAGATCTTTGTACGTGGAGGCCTCCCAACTTCTGAACAACACAGGTATAGTGCACAGACTCAAAAGGAAGAAGCCATTTGAGCTAGTTTAGTTTAGTTAGTTAGTTAGTTAGTGTAAAAGCAGAGCAAAAGTGTTACATATGTGCTATGCAGATACAAGAAAATGTGTTCACAATATAAGAAGAGAAACTAAGAGACGCTAAAGGGTGAACTCTTACTATTAAGTTATTTATTATTAATTTAGGATAGAAAAATATTGCTCATTAGTCTACTTGACTAGATTGTAATTATAATTGTAATAATAATAAAAAAAAGATCTTTGTAAACCAATGTAGATCTTTGCAAGTCTCCACAGATCAAAAAGCAGTGAAAATATTATGTTGTCCCAAAATGCAGATTTGTCGAGATCTAAGTAAATCTCTGAAAATCTACAATTTTTTCCTGGGATGTAATTAACGACAGCTCAGTAGTGTTTTTACACATATTTTTCAGAAGATAAAGTGGAATCTAAATTTTTTCTTCAACGTTATAGACTTGGCGTCTGGCCTACTATTGTTATCAAAGTATTTTTTTAATTAAATTCAGTTGGTTGAGTAAGATTATATGTTGTTTTATATTACATACACATTCATAAAGTTATTCCCTTCGAAAATCATGTTTTAAACGAAAAAAAATCGATTTTTAGCCAAAATTCGGCAATTCAAAATTCAAAGCGCTGTTATACAAACAATTTTTCTCCAATTTTTATGCTATTCATTAAATTTGTAGCTTTATCTATCTTATTTATTGTGTTAAAATTTTAACGTAATCGAATGAAAATTGGCGAAATGGTACTAAAACCAATCGTACGTGTCAAAATTTAGTAGATCAGTAATTTTCACTCCTTATGGCTCGTAAAATGAATTATGTGAACAGAGTATTGAATAAATTTTTACTTATTTCAAAATGCTGGACATTTTTGGATTCAATGTGTCCAAATTACCTTTAGAAAGTTGTTGTATGCCCTGCAGCAAACAAAAAAAAATTCAGCCTCTTTAATCTAAGTGAAGAATATAACCAATTTTCATACTTTGCACTACATAAAAAGTTGATTTTCATAATGAAAAATATAACTTTATTAGATTTAATACTGTCATATCCCTCCCACTTCACAAAAAGCTATCTACGCCATTAATTGACGACAGGTCCTTTACGAAAGGTCTAGGCGTTAAGAAGTTAAATACGTAACTTATATAATTTGTATTATGTTCAATTCATACGACAAAACCAACAGGAATCTATACCGTAAGTAATTTTCTGGCTAGACTGTGAAACATTTCATGCTGAGGTACACGTTGTGATGTTTTCTTTAGAGACGTCGATATAAATTAGACGGACAATTTGTGCTCGTTAGCTAAATGTTTGTTTGTCGACTTGTCAACATTCTACCCAAAGATTGTTCTAACACATTAAATAATCAATGGAATTAGATTTATTTGAAAAGGGTTGTGTGCATCATTGTCTTATTTACCAGGAAAATACATTTCTCAGATTGTACATAATTAAAATGGTTTGGTATAACTTACTGGAACCAGTCTTGAACGTGGTAAGCACAAAGTATGTTGTTTTTTTGGATTAGTGGGCTACTTTGAACTTATCTGCAAATATACTTTATTTTTTAAATTAAAGCCCTTAATGTGTATATGTTTTTTCTCCAGTAATGAACAAAGAAAACCAGTAATGAACACTTGCTAATGATTAAAAAATGATAAATACTACTACACAAACGTTATAAAATAAAAAGTCGTAAAATTTAAAACAATGTAAATTTCACATTTCTTGATAACACTGGTCTACAAAAAAATACTTTTGTAATGTCTTAGAGATTTAAATAGGTGATTTAGGAGGTTTATGGCATGCCGAAACCGAATTCATTGTTAAACAAATGTTTAATCACGTCGGGGTTTTGAGATATTCTAACCTAAAAATCTAAAAAATGACTATGTTGGCAATGTTAAGGAATTTATTACCAAGTAGGTAATTTTTTTCTAAAGTTTTCAGTTACGGTAACAAATAGTATTATCTTTTGTCTTTAAACTGAGTTTTAACTTTTTAGTGTACGATTTTTTAGCCGAATTGTACTCGTTTGAAGATATGATATTTTTGTTAATAGAGTGTAGTATAGTAGATACAATGAACTTTATTACATATATCTTCAAAGTAATATATTTCGATGAAGAAAAGTCGCACAGTGAAATGTAAAAAAATATTTTAAAGAGAAAAAATAGTATGTACTATTTGGAATCATGAAAGAAAGCTAAAGAAAAAATTTACCTACTTAGTAATAAATTCCCCAAAATTTCCAAAATCGTCACTCTGGGACTTTTAGGTTCGGATATCTGAAAAACCTGACGTTATGAAACCATTTGGGCAACGAATTCGGTTTCGGCATGACAAATACCTTCTTAATCACCTATTCAAATTTCTGTGAATTTTTTGTTGTTGTACAGTGTTATTTGTTCACTGTTTTGAAATATTAATAAATATTTCTAATTCAGTATATATGTTACTGTAAAAGCCCGAATTGAGGTAAAATCTAGGTTTTACCATCACACACTCGGTAAAACCTAGGTTTTACCAAGAGACATGGTAAATGTTGAAAAATAGAGTAGGTATCAAAAATATGTTAAAAAAATATATAGAAAATCATAAATATTAAATTTTGCTAACAAAATATTGGGGCGAATGGGGATTAATCTAATATAAAAGACGGGGATTCAATCTCCGCCTTGGTTAGGGCAATCTATTGGGGCGAAAGGGGATTAATCTAGTATAAGAAACGGGGATTCAATCTTCGGTTTGGTTATAACCTAACAAAGACGGAGATTGAATCCCCGTTTCTTATACTAGATTAATCCCCTTTCGCTTCAATAGATTGCCCTAACCTAGGCGGAGATTGAATCCCCGTATTTTATACTAGATTAATCCCCATTCGCCCCAATATTTTGTTAGCAAAATTTAATATTTTTTTAACATATTTTTGATACCTACTCTATTTTTCAACATTTACTGTGTCTCTTGGTAAAACCTAGGTTTTACCGAGTGTATGATGGTAAAAGTCCAAAATAAACGATAATCACAGACCAGTTCGGACTTTTACCATAAACAGTTGGTAAAACCTAGGTTTTACCGGTAAATTCTAGGATTTACCTCAGTTCGGATTTTTACAGTAACATATATAAGTTAAAAGTGTTCAACACTGGAGTGTTGTTCAAGGCTGGTGCCAGTACATTATGTATCTATTTTTACATAGTATATTGTTAAAAATGTCTTTTGTTTAGAAAGGAATATAATAGTATTTTTTATATTAGCACAACATTTTTTTAAATTTAATACATGAAGTTGTGATATGATATTTGAACATAGTTATAGAGAAAATAATTAGTTTAGTTACAGTTGAAAAAAAACTCATTTGCATCTAACATTTCGAATACATATATTTTGTTTATAGATGCTGACATTATGAGCTGTGTTCTTAACGTGTGATCACATTAATGAGATAATTTGAATGTTGAAATTTTAACTTTAGAATAATTAAATTGTTTCTTCCTGTATAACTACGTCGGTTTTAATAATTTCAAGAAATAATTATTTTATCTTAAAAGCGTTTGCCTTCTAATAAATTTAGAATGAAGAACAAATAAGACAATCAAGTTAAAGTTGAATTTATTTTGATTTTCGTTTTAATTTATACAAAGAAATAAACCTTTAATTTTAATGAAACCTTGATAAAATGTCACAAAATAAAGTCCGATCTTTAAAAAGAACTCAATATTAAATTATACTAAATATCATATTTAAAATTAATGTCTTTTTTTCGAATATTGTTTTTTGATTTTAGAGCCTAAATATCACTTGGCACAACCATTACATTTGATTTATTCTCATCATTGTTTATGTACATACCGATAGAATTTACCAGTAATTCCCAACCTGTCAATCACAAACTCCACTAAAAATGTATTATAACCAGAGCCGTAATGAGAATTTTTAGGACAAAAAATATTTTTCAGTCATATTTTTTTATATATAAAAAGGCAATTTATTTTTATCCGGACGAAAATGTTTATTTACTTCTAGAAAATATAGAGTAGGTAGGTACTGAATTCGATACAATTTGGAAAGTCAGTATTGTATATAAAATACCATGTTTAAAACGTAAAATCAATTGATAAATATTTTGAAGAATTGGAAACTGAACGTATTTTATTAGAATCTATGAATTATTTCCAAACATTTTAAAAAGAACACATAGTTATAGCACTATGAAACCTTTTACTAAATGACAATATTGTTATTTTTTTTAATAATTTGAAAGATCGAGTTTTTTCATGATTCTTAGCCATTAAAATTGAAAAATATTTTTTCAAAAACAGCTGTTATGATGTTTTTTGCAGGGAGTCGAACCGAACCCGAACCCGAACCGAAAACCGGTTCCGGAACGAAATTTTTGGGCGAACCGGAACTAAACCTGAACCGAAATTTTAAACATGACGTTGAACCTGAACCGGATCCGAACCGAAAAACAAACTTTCGGTTACCGGTTCAATAAAGTTAAATTTTACCGGTTCAATGAAGTTTAGTTTTTCATTGCAAATGTATTTATACAAATATATTTATTATTCTGTTTCAAATGTAAATTAATTTTTGCAATTACTTATAATTGGCACCACTGACAAATGGGTCAGTCCGCGGTGACGGGTGTGATATTTCAACTCGGATTGGAGTTCATAATTTCTAAATAATACTAGTTAATAACATGGTTTCACCATTTTTCTGTAGATCTTAATGTAATACCTACATGTACATTATGGTGGGTCCATTATTTTCACTCCATGGGTAACTTGCGATACTGGTACTATGGGCCATAACAAGTATTTTTGCCAATGAAACCATACCTCTAAAATCATTTTCGAGCGTGCCGAAATTTGTCTGAAGATATTTTCCAAAATACTCAAAAATTGATCTATTTAGTGCATTTCGAATGTACAATTATTGAAAATGTGTATACCGGAGTTTTTTGGGTCGGGAAATCCATTTTTCACATTTATTTTTATTTTTGACTGCCGCCAGGGGGCGTTTTCGTGCATTTTTGTGGATTTTGGAAAATATCTTCAGACAAATTTCGGCAAGCTCGAAAATGATTTTAGAGGTATGGTTCCATTGGCAAAAATACTTGTTATGGCCCATAGTACCAGAATCGCGAGTTGCCCATAGAGATTTTTTCGGCCCCATACAATTTGACCCACCCTAAAGTACATATATTGAAAGAATAAAAGGTCTACGGTTATTTTACAAAAAAATGTCAGCGTTCAAAGCCCTGTGACGGGTGTGATGCCAACTATTGCAAGTCTTGCAACCTCTATTCAAAGTCTCAAAAGTTTAACAAAAATATTGAAATTACTTTATAATAATCGTACTTTATTATGTTACGAATAAATTATTTTTTAGTAACACAAGAGCATCAGGTAAATATGTAATCTATTTACCTGGTTATTACTCAACAAACATTGTGACGGGTGAGACAGGAAATGTGACGGGTGTGACACGTTGAATTAAAGGATAGGTACAATAAGAATACTATTTGTGTGTTTAATTGCTTATTGACGTTATTGATATTATTAACTAATACTTATAGCAATTATTTATCAAATACATCAATATACTCATTAAATTTATAATAAATGTGGTCACCCTTAGTCATTATTTTTGGTGAGGGTAATTTTTTTTAATTTGGTCAAACGTCACGTTTGATATGTAATTGTCAAAGACTTAATAGTTTGCCACGATCGTCACTTATTCTTAAGTAAGTTATTGTGATTTCACCTTATTTGTTGTCCTTTTTGAAATTTTTTGGAAATTTTTGAAATATTTTGAAAATTAACTAACATTTTTCTAATTTTCTTTTGGTTTATGAAAATTGATGTTAAATAGCCTGTTAATTTTATATTTTAGTATTTATTTTCGTAAAATATATTTTTAACTATATGGTATCGATTACCGCGGACTGACCCAAATGTAGCTGTGCTTATATATTAGTAAATTAATAACAAATTTCGATTTTTCTGCGGAATTTATAAATTAATAAAAAAACACTCTTTGTTCATCTTTAAAAATTGGCCTGCTATCAGAAAAAGTCATAAAGGTAATGTACAAGAAAAAATGGGAAAGATTGAGAGAAAAATGGTATTTTCAGAAATACATGAAAATTGTTATTAAAATACACGTTAAATTTAAATTTCATTGAGCATAGTCCAAATATGAATTGTCAGCAATTTTATTATTCCGGCATAACCACATTATTTAAAATTAATACAAATAAAGAAAACAAGCCATAAAAGTATTGATACATACAGTATACACAAAATTGGAAAGTAAATTTAATTCAAAAATTATAGGGTAGGTTTAATTATAATTTAATTAAAATTATTACATATATTTGAATAATTTACAAAAAAAATTAAAAAAAAAACCGGTTCGAACCGGTTCGGAGGTACATTGAACCGGTAACCGAAATAATAAAAAAATAAAAAATTGAACCGGAACGAAAACCGGAACTTTATTTTCTGTGTGAACCGGAACCGAACCGGTTCGGGAAATAGCACCGGTTCGACTCCCTGGTTTTTTGATCCTCTTGTATTTAGTAAACTAGAATTGACTTCTTTCAAAATTACCAGTTAAATAAATAAATTCTTTATTAGTAAAAAATAATTAATAAAGTGGGAACTGGATTGTTAAGTTATTTAAAACTATTCAGAATAGAAATATAAATTTTTTTTAAGAAATAATGTCTTTATATTAAAAGGTTTCATGACATCAAAATCATGTATCAATGAAGAAAACAAAAACAAAATTGTCTAAAAATGCGCCTGAATTTCCCATTGCACTTGCATGCATATATTTTTTTTATAAACTTGTTAGTAAAGCCTAATTAACTCAGAGTGACATTATTAGCTACTCGCCAGCGAATTTACTTGTTGTTATCAAACTAGCCAAATGCGATTGCGTTGACAACACATCGCTCACTTTACCATCATAGCAATGGCGTAACCAGAATTTTTTTAAGGTATGGGATTTTTTACTAGGGCAATTGATATACATCATGTACATTTTACATACATAATATAAAATATATTATAACCAATTGGCCTGACCACCTTTTCCCTCGCTAGTTACGCTACTGTACTCCAACAAATAAAGTTGAATATCGAATTATAGTCCATATCAAGAAAGAAGACCAGTTTGACAATGTATTTACAATGCTTAGACCGGTATTTTTTCATGATACAAACTATACTTCGTTCAATATTTTACACTCTGATAAAATTGCTGTATGTAATCAAGTGAAGCGAGTAATCGAAATGTTGAACGAAGTAGTTCCTTTTTCCACGTTAAAATGAAACGTCTCTACTGACCAAGTTGACTAGTTATGTTTAATCGACACTCGTTGATCTAGTCGAAATACGCTAACTAGTACATGGTCCAATAATACAAGGTCTGCTCGAGAGTTCATTAGTTCTATACTGTGACGTCATCACCAGGAAATTTTCAAATAAGGAATTTGTGACAAAGATCAATTATTTTGAAGTACAACACACATAAATTTCTTGTCGATGTAATCTGTCATCGACAAGAAATGTATATAAAATGGCGGCTGCCAAAATATCCCGAGCAGACTTGTTTTATTGTGTATACATACATGCCAGCGACTAGCCAGTAATCTCCCTGTTTAATCTAAGCTTTACGTAAATGAATCACCTGATATTTACTTTTGATTAACCCTGTACAACTTTTAGTATAAACTCAACATCCTTTCAGCGTCCTAAACATTTATTTAACCTCCCATTATTACTACGGCTCTGATAATATTACATATGAAATTCTTCGATTTAATTTTGCTAACTAGTTCTGTAAAAGGTTGGGATCCGATGAGCTAGACAAACCGTGCGGGGCTTGGCGTAGCCTTCCAACATGCGAAGCAGCATGGCACAACGCACAGAAGGGTGTCTTTGAACGCGTCCCTGAAGTCGCGGTTGAAGTATGCGTAGATGAGCGGGTTCAGCGCCGAGTTGAAGTATCCCACCCAGAACAAGATGCTGATTAAGATGTCAGGTGTCTTGCAGCTATCGCAGATAGTTGTCGTCACGTACCTGAAATCAAAGGAAACATATTTTAACTTTTGTTATTATATTATCATTCAATAAAGGTTTTCAATACAGTAAATTCGTTTAAAAACTACGTAACGAATCAATTAAATGTAGTTGCGTCGATATCATGGAGCAATTGGAGTAGTTGCATGATCACAAAGGGCGCAAAATAGTTGACACGTTCACTCGTAAAACACCTTAAGGCCTTAAGTTAAGGTATTTCTCGGAAGCAACAAAATCTGATATGTGTTAGAAAAAAATTAAAATATAGAGTAATATAAAATAAAATTATATTTTTTCGAAATTACGTATGCCTCAACACGAACAAAATTTACTACTGCATTTGCGCGACTCATTTAATTTCCTGGAAAATTTAAAAATAACATGAAATAATACGAAGTTCTCACCGTCTGTGAGCAAAAAAATGGTCAAAATAAATGTGGTGTTTTGGAAAAAAATATCGCTAAAAAATAAAACCATTGATACCTAGTTATTAAATTCAATATTAAAACACATTTTATTATTTAAGGAGGTTGACACCTCTTTTTCTTTTGTTTTTATTTGATGAAGGAATGTAACGTAGCATTTAATTAATCATATTAACATCGATATATCTTTTGCATCTCTAGCTACAGGACGTTACGCTACTGATTGATTTGGTTTGTTGTTAATGAAAGAACTTTTTGGAAAATATTTATTACTTGAAAAGTGAAAATAATGATAATAAGATTTCTGAATTTTATGAACTGAAAAATAAAAAACTTTATAAAAGTCATTTAACAAGAAGGATTGAAAGTTTAAATATGAACATAAAACACATTTTTTAATTAATCTTTTGCGTAAAAATGTTTTGTAAAGTTGTAAAATTTATTGGAACTTTATGTTTCAAAGTCTATAAAAGTATCTGAACTTTGTATTGTTTAATGAAAAATCCTTTCTTGTATTTTCACTTTTATCTTAAACTGTTTTTCTCGTTTTAACGTTTTAATGACAATTATATAATCTGTAATATTATAATTTTGAAGCGTCTACATAAACAGATTTGGAAAAAAATGGATTTTACTTCAACATAGATGCCTTTAAAATATTTATTAGAACGATTTTTGAAAATGTATTAAAGTAATGTAGTTACTTTTTCAGTAAATTTTCTGATATTTAATTTATATATATATCTAATAAAGTCTAATCTATTGTAATCTAACGTTTCTTCACATTGCAGTGAACATCTTCAGGGTTCTTCTAAAAGTGTCGAATCTATACCGATGCAACTAAGAGAAAAAAAGTCATTTAAATACTGACGCGTGATAATATGTTATGACGTCATATGACATATAGATGTTTCAAAAATAATATAATATATTTTAGTCAATTTCTTGTGAAAGTTACGAGGTATTTTCAAACCTCTCAACCACTACAACTTAAAAAATGAGGCAGCTTTAACCCAAACGAATGCATTTAAATGCACGATAATTCTAACTTCAGCCAACTGTATCTCAAAATCTGAAGCTTTAAAAGTTTATGCCCATTTGATCATAGGGACAAAATACGCAACATATCAAAAATTCAATCAATTTAGCGGAAGTCAGTTTCCTATCAGGGGTTGATCTGCGGGGTCCTTTGTTGCAAATAGACGACGAATATATTTTCACAATTATTTTTAGAATGTGGCTGTTTGCACATACTATATGTGCATGTAATTGGCTATTTGCACATACCATAATTTAACGTAAACTAAAATTAATTGGCTATTTGCATGCACATACAGTATGTGCAAATAGCCCCAACCTATTTTTTTCGTAAGCGGTATAAAACATATTCGTTAGTTTTATTATTCGAGTAGCTTATATGCTTTTGTCTTCAATAAATACGTTACTACTTTTCGGATCCATTTGATTACTTGTTTATAGTAGGTATGATTTCTACATCTTTCCTTGTTTAATCATATAATGATTAGCCACAAATTACTGTAGAAGAAAATTTGATCTTCATTTACAACGAGTTGGTAATGATTTTTGTTACTAATATACATAAATTATATTTTAACACTAAAGTAAGTATAAATGATCGAGGCGTGAAAAAGCAGCGTATAGAATAAAGATAATAAGAAAAGACGGTTCGTTGGTTTACTTGATTCAACGAAATTTACAAATCTCATTACCAAGAACGAAATGCAAATTGTTCACAATGTTCGAATACACATGTAGAGCGTACGCAGTGGCGTAGGTATTTAATTTTACTACTGGGAACGAGATACAGAGAGCGCGTATTATCCTATTTAACTCATAGGGGAAATTTGTACATTTCAATGCGTTTTACACCTTTTCTATTAGGAATACGCAAAAAATTGTTATGTAGGTACGTTTTTGTGTAAAATGTTTGTTTCAATAAGTTTTCTTTGAAATTTTTTTCTTATATCGTCTTTCGATTCTATGTTATTATAAGCGAAAAATTTTAATTTTTGTTTGATTTTTTACCTTTTTGAGAGCTAGGAGCTGCTATAAGCGGCCTCACTATGGGTACAAGACCTTCCATTACATGTTTCTTGAGATAATACGAGTGTTTGAACTCATTTTTATGACTGCTAAAATATCTTATGTAAATACAGGTGAATATTTGGTAATAACCTGACGAAAGATGCATTTCAGATTACATATTAGGTAACACAAATTATTTAATACCTATAAGTTGTTAACAACGACTTAGTTCGCGTATATAATAAGTATATAATAAGATGTATATGGTTCACGTTGAATTTAGGTTAGGTAGGAAATGTAACTAATGAAGAAGAAGAAGGTAAGGTAATACAAATTTCTGTTATGATAGCCGATAAAACAGATCGCGTGTAGATACAGATTTTCTAAATGTATTAATTTTCTAAACTATCTCCCTGCCAAAGGACCCCGCAGAATCCTTATGGAAAAGGGGTTTCGGTCAAACTCTTTGAAACTTTGGATTCTGATAGTCCTTGATGAGTAGATTAAAAGTGGCAATGGGCACTAAGTTCTAAAAACTTAAACTATTAAGATATTGCCCTCTAAAGTTGGAGATGAAGCTCGCCTTTAATTTACAATAAAACAATTTATAGAACCTTAATTTTCGCACAACTATTTGTATGTGTTCCCAAAGACTTATATAATTGATTGTCACCATAAAAAAGTAAAATTTTTAATTCTTTAGCCAATGGCAGTACTTAAATCTTATTATTACGTTTTTTTATTATAACCAATGTTTTATTATAAAACAATTGGATTTGTTTATAATTAAAAAAACGTAACAATAAGATTTAAGTGTTGTCATTTCTCAATGAATTGAAAAGTTTACTTTTTATGGTGGCAATTGATTTTATAGATGTCTTTGGGAACACATACAAAAAGTTGAGCGAAATTTAAAGTTCTACAAAAAAAATATTGTAAATTGGGACTTAGTGCCCATTGATACTTTTGATCTACTCATCAAAGACTATCATACATAATCCAAAGTTTCAAAGAGTTTGACCGAAATCCCTTTCCTATAAGGATTCTGCTGGGTCCTTTCATGAAGATCGGTTCAGTGGTTTAACTATGAAAAGGTAGGTAACAAATAGACAGAAAGTCACACTTTTGCATTTATAATATGTATTAGTATGGAAGATACGAGAAGCTTTGTTGGCGTTTTCAAATGAGAAAAAAAGTCTCCGTTTTAAAATTTTCATTTGATATTTCCGTTTCAAGCCAAGACAAACAGTTTTCGTTCCGTGTCTGTCTATATGTGTGTATGTGTCGCAGCCGGATTGTAAACTAAGCAGCTTTGTAAAATAGTTTAGTTTAAAGCGAGGATTCAATCTCCGCTGCGACGAACTGTTTGAATTGTAACGTTTATTTTATTTGATATAATTATTAAAAAGTAGTTCATTGCAGCGGGGATTGAATCCCCGTTTTTATACTATATTAATTCCCTTTCGCTCCAATAGATTGCTGGAGAATGAATTTCTGTTTTTAACCTAACAGAGAAACTAACTTGCTTATTTAACCTCAAAAAGATTGCCCTAACCAAGGACAGTTAACGTGTATATTATTAGAGCATCTACATTTTACAAAACGGCTAGCCGCTTTCTAAAGCGGCTAATTTTACAATCCGGCTGCGACATATGTATCAGAAATTTTTTGTTTTAGATTGAAATTATCAAACCATTTTTTTAATTTTTAAATAAAATTGTATAAACATTAAATGATTAGTTAACCAATGGCAGCTCTTCTAAATACTTTATTGGTGTATATTAAAATGGTTTGATAATAATTATAACTACTTTTGGTGAATTCAGAACGAATAAGCACTGTGAATTTATTTGGAAGATGTTTTTTTTAAGGATACGAACAATATTTATGTGTCTTTAGTCGTTTAGGTTTAATTTATGATTTATGTGTACCAACAATTTTTATAAATAATAGTTACTATACAGAGTGTCCAAGCTAAACGTAAAATAAAAGAAACCGCAGACAAAAAGAACCTATCTACTTTGACAGAAAAGTTATAGTCATTTAAAAAAATTCCGAATTTTCAGTTTTTTTGGGTATACCGCCTAAACCACATATAATCTATATCTATAAAAGAGTTTGTCCTTAACCACTCACTCACTCACTCACTCACTCATATATCAACGTACAGCCCAAGCCCTTGGACCTAGAAAGGTGAAATTTCGTAGGTGCTTTCCTTTTATGATGTAAGCACCCACTAAGAAAGGATTTTTAGAAATTCAACCCCTACGGGATTAAAACAGGGTATCAAAGTTCATATAAAAATATATTTTTTTGTTCGTATTTGATTGAAACTTATCGAACATACTCTACAATATAAATAATGAAACATTTAATTCAGCATTTCCCAAAATGTAACCCCTTAATGTGTTAGGAAGGTAAAAAATTGTTTAAAATATTTTTTTTTGTATTCACCGAATGAAACATGGCACAAGTAGGACTCTGCAAGACAAATATCAGTTATATAACGGTAAATTCAGATAAAATAGACACCTATTTAAATAATAATTTCGACATTTAATACCTATAATAGCGGGGGTAGACAGGAGGTTAGTTTTTACTATTTTAAACTAAGATCCGATATATTTATTTTTTATACATAATGAATAAAAATGAATATAAACAAATGTAATATGTCATCCCCTATCACGTACGAAGGGTTCTAATTAGTTTCAAAGTTTACGCGAGCGAAGCCACGGGATTCCGCTATTATTAATATTTTTTATGTAGTAATACTCACCTTTTCCTTGTAAATATTTCAATCTCATTTAACCATATCTGTATCTCTTATACCGTCTAGGACCTAGGATATCCCCATGCATTTCACGCTTATCTTGGACACCCTGTATTTCACAATTTAATTAAAAACGTAAATATCTACCTATCTGTATTTACGTTATTTCGATGGTTTGTTTTCTAGTATTGAATATTAAATAACGGGAGTACATGAAATATACAGAAAAATTTACAAATAGCAAAATACAATAAACGTTATAAATGCAATAGTACATCGTTTTCAATTAAATTTATTGACAGTATGCAAATAGTCATTATTCGTATGCATTTTTAAAGTGTTGTAATTACAATTTTGGTTAATCAAAATAGGTTCCACATTAATTAAATTTTGTTGTGAATTGATGATACTAAATTCGCTAAATTCGGTCATATTTCAGTGGCTCAATTGTTTTTGATATCCTAATTTTGGTATTGGATTACTTTTTACAAAGAATTATTATTTTTATCAATTTTAAATCATATCGCACCGCCGCCCGTAGTATCACAACTCAAAAAATGTCATATTTGAGATAATTATGTAGAATGATTTCAAATGACTATATATTTCTACTAAATATTGTCATTAATGTACTTCGTGTACCTACCGACAAAACTAGCATATTCTAAAAAAATGTCACACTTTTTATTTATTTTTTAAATACTTAATCACTAAGCGTTTTAATAAATACTATTTTTCAAACATCACAGAACTAGGGGAGAGTGGGGTACGTTCGGACATGGGGCACGTTCGGACTTCTTGAAATTTCCGCCTAAATGACGTGCTAGTTGACAACTGAGGTTTACGATAGGTAGCCAGAACAAAGCGTTATTGTGTGACAAACATCCGTTTTGAGCGTAACAAACAAAGTTTTTATAAGCAAAAAACTGTTTTTTGAGATGTTGTAATAACATTTGAGGCAAATATCATAAGCTTTCGCGTTTTTATTTTTTCACTTAGCTATTTGGCAATTGCAGTTCACCAAATGCCATTACATGACCTATAATTTCATATAAATTTAACCGCACCTGTTGCTCAGGGAATTAATTTTATCTAGTTAGATGAAAAATGTGCATGTGGGGTACTTTCGGACAAGTAGACTGGGGCACATTCGGACATACCCCGCAGTAGTGGTAGAAAATAGTGCGCAAAAATTCATGCGCAAAATGGAGCCCGATGATTTGTTTTTCTTGTTATAAACGATATTTATTTTGTACATTGTCAAAATATCGTCTCCAAGCTACTACGTCCAAATATTATCAAGGGCACTGCTCGGCATGCGGATTTATAAGTTTTACTGTGAGTTTTAATAATTTAAATGTTCAATAATAATTTGTATTAATATATAACAATATTTTTTGAGAACAGAGAATAAATAAAATAGTTTTGTAGAGTTTCTGTGCTTTATTGGGTTTTGTCCGAATGTGCCTCAGATGTTGTCCGGAAGTGCCCCATAGCGGGGCACTTCCGGACAAATGCTACTTTTTGAAAAATTAAAAAAATTCGAAATGAATGTAAGGTTTATCGAATTTTTTTGTTCATTAATCTATACTTAATGAATGAGTCTATCAATGTGCATTAAGAAAGTTTCCATTCAATTTTAAATAGCAACACTACATTCGCTGAAAAAAAAGTGTCCGAACGTGCCCCACTCTCCCCTACTGAAATATTTAAATTAAATACTGTGTATCAGTCCTTTTTCTGTACTACCTTTACAATTTTGATCTATCTAAATTGTTATTTTTTACTTGAAAAACGGAGAAACTGTGGTTTCTTAGTCACTTTAAACTAAAAATACACCTTAACCACAAAATTTATGTCACTCGACACGTGTTTCGACTTCACAAGAAGTCCTCATCAGGAGCCTAACGATTCCAGACTGATATAGTCTTGGTCAGAACCTATATATATACTAAAAGGACTTATCACGCTTCAATGATTCAGACCAATCAACGGCAAGGTCTAGAAGGATTGAAGCTGGGATAGGTCCAGTACCTCCATTAAAAATACTATTCTTATCCCTCAAGATTTCTAAGCTTTCTGCTGCGTCTAATTGATTATTATTGCACGTTTTAATTAATTTTAAATTATTAATGTCCGTTTTATGATTTAATGTAGTCATATGATGAGCTACGCTAGATTTATCCACCCGATTGTATTTAAGGTGAGCCATGTGCTCTTTAAATCTAATGTTTATAGATCTCCTAGTTTGGCCTAAATAACTTTTTTCGCAATTTAAACAGCTAATTTTATAAATACCGGATTTATCATTTACTTCTATTTTATCTTTGGGGTTACCTAGGAGAGTTTTAATGTTATTATTATTAGAAAAAGCTAATTTAAAATCAAATTTCTTAAACATTCTGGACAACCCTTTGGTGGTCTTGTCAAACGGGAGTTTAATGTAGTTTTTAGGTTCTTCTTTAATTTCTACATTACTCTAACTAAAGAAATTAAAGAAGAACCTAAAAACTACATTAAACTCCCGTTTGACAAGACCACCAAAGGGTTGTCCAGAATGTTTAAGAAATTTGATTTTAAATTAGCTTTTTCTAATAATAATAACATTAAAACTCTCCTAGGTAACCCCAAAGATAAAATAGAAGTAAATGATAAATCCGGTATTTATAAAATTAGCTGTTTAAATTGCGAAAAAAGTTATATAGGACAAACTAGGAGATCTATAAACATTAGATTTAAAGAGCACATGGCTCACCTTAAATACAATCGGGTGGATAAATCTAGCGTAGCTCATCATATGACTACATTAAATCATAAAACGGACATTAATAATTTAAAATTAATTAAAACGTGCAATAATAATCAATTAGACGCAGCAGAAAGCTTAGAAATCTTGAGGGATAAGAATAGTATTTTTAATGGAGGTACTGGACCTATCCCAGCTTCAATCCTTCTAGACCTTGCCGTTGATTGGTCTGAATCATTGAAGCGTGATAAGTCCTTTTAGTATATATATAGGTTCTGACCAAGACTATATCAGTCTGGAATCGTTAGGCTCCTGATGAGGACTTCTTGTGAAGTCGAAACACGTGTCGAGTGACATAAATTTTGTGGTTAAGGTGTATTTTTAGTTTAAAGTAAATTGTTATAATTTCATTTATTCCTATTTCCTCAAAACTACATTATTTGAGTTGTGGCACTTTTTTGCGGGGGGCGATATGTCAACCGTTAACTATAAACATGCGGTCTCACTGACCTTCGCCGTGACTGAAATTCACAGTAGATTTAGTTTTAGTTGCGTACACACCGAAGTGAAAGAATGTTAAGCTATCGAGTGCATAATTGGTTCGTACCTATAATCTATAAATATAAAAAAATGCATATCCATAGTTGTGTTAGTAGTACTAGTTTTATCGTAACAAGCCTCCATAGAAATGTCTGCCTGTTTATTTGTTACCTTTTCACGGCTAAATCACTTAACGACTTAACCGATCTTGATGGAATTTGGTAAGAAGATAGTTTGCATCATGAGGAAGGACATAGACTACATACTTTGGGTATACGACAAAAGGTATAATCCTGAAAGGCAGACATAGACAAAAGGCAGACACCCAAAAAGCAGACAAAATTTTTATAAAATGAATAATATCTTTGAGGGATGAAGGGCTTATACAATACCCCCTACCTTCTCTAAAAAATAAATCGTTAAGGTAAATTAAATAATACAATATTATTTTTAGGGGGCGGCATATTGCTTAAACCCTCCCCCCTCAAATATATTATTAACATAAAAAATTGTGTCTGCTTTTTGTCCTTGTCTGCCTTTTGTCAATGTCTGCCTTTTGGGAGTCTACCTTTTGTCCGGGTCCCACATGACAAATTATTAAATAACAAAATATAATAAATTTTATATTAAGGTAGTTGGTCCGTAAACATGTTTTCATCAGATTTTGTTTAAATTGCACAGGAATATTCCCTAGATTAATATCTGAAAAATAGCCCATTTTTATTAAAATTGACCATCTCAAAGTCATGAAAAACGATCTCAAAGTTTATATTTTTAACACAGCTTATATGGACTAACCGTACACTAACGTAACGTTTTATTAGATAAAATTTAAACGTAGCGTCAGTTTTTCATAAAAAACTGACATGTTGTATATTTATATGAAAGAAAACAGTATACAAAAAATTGAAATTATTGACCATCCCGTTATTAAGATTTAACCAGATTTAACTACCAAACCATCACATAAATTACAGTATTGTTGACAATGTGGCAACAACGTATTCATTTGATTATAGTAAATAATACACGAAATAATGAAATATTTTTTTACAAAATATGATAAGTGGATTGAAGGGAATTATAATCGATTTCATTAATTATTAATACATTCTGTGGTAGTTTAGATGATAAAATATAATCATTTGACAAGTAGTAAATAGTAGATAATGTACAGCGTTGCCATGATCATTTCTCTAAATTAAAAATATGTACTCATGGCCTAATGTGATCACATTATGATGGACCAACTACCTTAAAACAGATGAAAATACTTCTCTATAGATGAATTTTTTAAATTCCAAAGTGAAGTATTTGAAATGTTATTAGCTGTTGTGAAATTTCAGATAATTCTTCTACGTTTTTAGAATTTTATTTATTTATTTTCTATTTAAGTACGTCACTGTTCTGACATACAAAGCTTGAAGGCAACATCTACGATAATTATGTTGTTCTCGGCGCAGATGAACATGCATGTGCTTGCTTTCGATAAAATCCATTTTGTTCGGTTTATCTTCAAAACAGAATAAACAATCCTTCAGCTGTCACCGAATAGTAAACTTGATTTGTCATTCAAATCCTACACAAATAACAGCCAACTCGATGGAAAACTCAGCCGGGCTTTGATCCTTGATTTTTGAATAAACTACCCGAAATTATATTTTGCTATAGAAAATTTATGTCAGGAATAAAAATTTATTTTGTTATACCATATATGACATTAAATACATATTATTATATTCGACTTTTTTTGTAAATAAAATTAAAAACCATTCATTATAGTTTTCTTGATCATATGATTCTTGAATTCTAAGCGTAAGACGCATATTAATGCGTCCATCCGTCTGTATGTCCTTGCGTTACAACAAAATATCTTATAAATTTAACTAGCAAGAAACTTGAAATAATAACTAAAAATCCAGTTATGATTTATGATCATCTGAAAAAAGTTTTTTTTAGGGGTATATTTCATACATTTATTTAAAGGGTTTTGAAGATATCTGTTGAAATATGGGATGAATAATTAATATGATATCTACATATCTTTAATTTTTTAGTGCTATTTTAGTCCGTCCGTCTGTCTTCCACCGCGAGATTTCGGCCTCCTGACCACTTAGAGACCTCGGGTTTTCGCTAAATGGTAAGTCTGTGGTTTTAGTTTAGCCCATTTTCATGTACCTCGTTGATCGATTCACGAATCGATCGTCAAGGGTATTTTTTGAATTGTGTCAACTGGATTGCGCGGCATTTGATAATTTTTTTTATATTTTATTGGGATGTTAATATTATTGTACAAATAAACAATTAGTAGACAAACAGTACACATAAAATACAATATTTCCTTTAAGGAGGTTGACATTATATGGTGCAGGGCTGGTTTTGCGAGGAACGGTACGCATAGAGTGTGTCTCTCTTTGGAGCATGGGAAATCACGTAGATGCGTGTTTCTCTCTTTTTTCACACACATCATTTTTTAATTAAAAAACGCGGTTTCTAATCATTAAGAAAATTTACAGATATCTTTGTAAATGAATAAAGAATGTATGCTTAAATTTTCATTAAATTCTCTTTGTCACATCACTTTAAAAAGTCCTATGTCTCGAAATTATGCAGTTCTTATAAGAATGTATGCTAATTTGTTTATTTAATATCTAAGAGATATTAAATAAACAAATTAGCTATTCTCCTAATACCTCGAAATTTTGCAAGGATTTTTTAAATATAAATGTCGTATTATTTTCAAAGTTTATTCGAAATTTCTTTGTTATTTTTTTATGATGTCAATATCAATAAATGCTTTAAATATGATAAAAAATACTGCTTTTTATAGTAGAATATTCAATGTATAAATCTTAAATCTATTTATCCAACGAATAAAACAACGGAAAATTGAATGTTTATATCCTTTCTTTGCCGTTCGTTGAATGTACATTTACATGTAAAGGAGAAAACAAGTATGGTTACCGACTATATTTCTAATAATATTTTATTTCTTTGTTTTCAAATTTTATAATAAATAAATTAATGGGAAAAAATTACTATTGAAGAAAAACTAAATGTTACTAAAAATATCTGTAGATCAGGGGTTCCCAACCGGTGGTCCGTGAGGGGTAAAAACGGTCCCTATAAAAGATTTCAATGTTTGAATGAACATAATGAACTTTGAATTATCGGCGACCTTTTTTTAAAGGTCTTTGATGCACAAAAAAAAACTAAAAAACTGAAAAATTAAAGCGAAGACCTTTTTTAGGTCTTTAACACACAAAAAAAAACTGAAAAATGAAGACCTTTTTTCTAGCTTTTTCATTTGAAATCTATATAACAAAAAAAAATTTTTTTTAACTTTGTGGTCCCTGCTAATAACAATAACATCAATGTGGTCCCTGGGCAACAAAAGGTTGGGAACCACTGCTGTAGATGAATATGTTGGAAAATTATTATCATTTTTAATACACCTGAATAGATCTATATTAACAAAAACTAGGAATACACATGGCTGGGTGCATTAGTTTATTATATGAATATATTTTGACGACACGCATGTTATTTTAATTATGTTATGACAGAAACAAACTTCGGAATATTATATGAATATATTATATTATTACAACTTCACGTTGGCTTTGCC
Organism: Sialis lutaria; assembly: GCA_949319165.1. Lineage (NCBI taxonomy): Eukaryota > Metazoa > Arthropoda > Insecta > Megaloptera > Sialidae > Sialis > Sialis lutaria. Next base: position 7,834,223 of record OX439243.1, on the reverse strand, counting down.
TACGTGAATTTAGAATGATTCAAAAATGACGACACTGAAAATGATTTCACAGCATCAATATCTCAACATTCATTATCATTAAGATTTGTATACATTTTTATTAGAAAACTAGCGTATTGAACCCGGTTTTACCCAGATTAATAATATCCACAAAATCATAGTGACCTAAAATATTCAACATGTCCACATTGCCCATCCAACAAGCCCACACCACACGGTTCACTGCGAATTGTTTTTTTTATCAGACTCAAAATATTCACAATTAACTTAGTCACTTTAAATTTCACTCATAGAATAGTGATTTCGAATCGAATGTGGCGCCAATTCTTACTTATTGTTAGATTTGTCAACGTGTACGAATCAACTGTTTTGAGTATTATTAACGAAAATCAGGTAAACTTACGAGTATTTATACAAAACTTGAGAAATCTATTCACAATTAATTTTTAATGTGTTTGCAATACACATTTTTCATTTATTTTTATTCTTCCATAAATTAACCTATGATAATTGACATTCATAACTGAGATTGAAGTTTTAGTGAAGATTTTCTATTTATTTATTCGAACGAGTTTTTTTTTAGATTGCTCCAATTTTTGACACAACTTATATTCTATCATTGCTTAAGAAGTGATTGTTCATAAACTCATGCAGTGAATATAATGGTGAGTATACTTTTAACTATTTCAATTAGTGAATATCATTATGAATTAGTGATTCCTCGCTAATTCAGTTTTACAATTAGAGAATAACTATCTAGATTAGACAGATGCTGTACTCGTTTAACATTGCAAAACAAGCCAAGAAGCTAGTTGTATAGTCACTTGGTGTAATGACTCGTTGAACTCAGACCATTACTTTATCTGTCCTAACTTCGAGAAGTGTCTTAACTTTTCATGAAATGCTGTATTGCATCAAGTAATATAATATGTAAGTATATACATTATACAAGTATGTTGCCGCACAGAGAAAAATGGAGTTGAATTTCAATTTTGTATCAAAAAATACTATTGCTTTTACTTTTTTTAACATGTACTATCAATTGAGTAACTTCTACAATCTCCATTGTAATTTTTATAATACCCAATATTCGTAAATATCATTTACATGATTTATTCAATTTATTATTCTTAAGTTGAATTATTTATTAAGTGCTATACAAATTATTTCATTTCAATTAATAGACAGTACAATAAATACTACGAGTGTGAAATTTAATTATATTAGAAGTATATTTTTATTGGTATAACAAATTAAACTATACTATTAATATAGATTTAGATCCAGTACGCAAAAATAACTAATTCATATTGTAACTTTAGTAACACGTGACCTAGTATGGACCTAGTAAGAATTACAATATTTTGTACTGTTTTAAGATTACTACGTCAAATAGTAGTATTTCTTTAAAAATTGAGTGATTGTTATAAAATATTTTTTAACGTGCGGCAATGTATATAGTACGTCTGGTACATGGCAAATAAAGCCAAAACGCTGCACTTTTTGATTGGGGTATGCCACTTTCTGTGGTCATACACAAGAAGGTCAAAAGAAAGATTTTCAGATAGGGAGCCACTTTAAAATCCGTGTAGAACACTGCTATATGGGCTATCAAAGATAACCCCCATCGGTGTTATAAAATTAGCTTTATCTCAGCTCCTAGTTATCCGATTTCAATTTTATTTTGTTTATTTTAAAGTTCTTATTGAGAAGATTATTTTTGTCATTGTTTTTTTCTTTTTTTTTCTTCGGTTTTGGCGTTAGGGTCGGTCCCGTACAGCAACGACTAATTTTTGTCATTGTTCTTTTTTCTTTAAACCTTAAGGGTTCTCCACCGTATTCGAAAATCTGAAAATTTCACTTAATATCATTTTTTTACTTCGAGTAAAAAAGAAAGATAATTTTTCCAGCATTTCATTAATATCAAAATAATACTATTTTAATGAAGAACTTCTTTGGAAATTGCGAGTTAAACTAAGAGAAATGGACTAATTTTGGATTATTCTATGTTAAGTATACCTTTTAGCCTTTTATTATATGAAATTTTTTGTTGGAATCAAAATTTTCATATGGGACAGTTAAAAAATTGTAAAATCTGTCATGAATGTCACTGAACTTTCTTATACAATTAAAAAATTGTACGTATATCTCCTTATATAAAACAAATTATTCTGGCTTACTGATGAAAAATATAAAAAAATTATAGAACATAAACTATAGATAATAATGATCTCTACAACTTTTGTTATAAAAATTTCATTCTATTATGAACTTTTAAAAAAAATTGAAAAAAATGTTTACTTCAATTTATAAATATATATTTTTTATTTGGTAAGAGATACAAAAAATTGAATGGAACATAAATTGTAGAAAATAACGTATTCTACAATTTTTATTATAATCATTTTATTCTATTATGAACTTTTTCAAATAAAATTTAATATAATGATCCAAAATTTGTCTATTTTTTTAGTTGAACTGGCGATTTCCAAATAATTTGTTCATTTAAACAGTATTATCTTGGTATTAGTAAAATTCTGAAAAAATTATCTTTCTTTTTTATAAGAAGTAAAAAAATGATATTGGGCACGATAAAAAAGTTATATAACAATTAAGTTCGTAAGAAAAGTGAAATTTTCAGATTTTCAAAAATAGTGGGGGACCCTTAAGATTTAGAGAAAAATGAATAATGACAAAAAATAATCTTCGCAATAAAAACTTTAAAATAAACAAAAGAAAATTGAAATCGGATAACTAAGAGCTGAGATAAAGCTAATTTTAAAACACCGTTGGGGGCCATCTTTGTTAGCCGATATAACAGTGTTCTACACGGAATTTAAAGTGGCTCCCTATCTCAAAATCTTCCGTTTGACCATATGTATGACCACAGAAACTGGCATATCCCAATCAAAAAGTGCAGCGTTTTTTCATGTACCAGACGTACTAATAAAATTAATTTTAGCGAAACCTGGATAACTGGAATCTCAAGGGACCTGTTATTTTAACCCACTTAAAGGTATCCCATTTACCCAGTTTCCCAGATATATTTCCAGATGTGACGAAACCTCAGTATAAATTCTTGTTATAGAAGTTACCCAATTGGAATAATTATCCAAGTCCCACTTAACCAAGTTTTACTGTATACCAGGTGTTTTTTTAAAGACTTTCCAGGGGATTATTTCCAAAATAACAAATTTTCAGAGAAAATTTTTAGACAAAAGTTTCATGGCTTTGAAGGGGCTAAATATTGGCATTAAGGGTTTACCTTGAAGGTTGCCATGATATGTTTTCAGGTTAAACTTTCTTTTTCATATATGTACCCATATTTGCAGATTCGTAACTAACGGGGAAAATAAGTAACTTTTGTCTGAAACATTTTTTCTGAAAATGTCCATTTTTTATGATATGGAGCAAAATAAATAGTAATTTCTGGATTTTCAATAATTTTTTACCAGTTGTACTTGAAAACCCATCATGGTGACCTTTTCAAGGTCAACCCATGTTGTCAATATTTAGCCCCTTCAAATTCATGAAACTTTGTCTGGAACATTTTCTCTGAAAATTCGTTATTTTGGAAATATTCCGCTGGAAAGTCCTTAAAAAAACACCCGGTATACATTTATTAGACACTGTATAAACTACCTAACTGATAGCCGTCAATGTATGAAATAAAAACATAAATAGGGTGAACCGAACTATTTTGGTTCAGACACAGTTGCCTTACTTTATGTCAGCGTTTCCCAACCTTTTAGTACTTGCGACCCAATTTTCAATCACAATTCTCATCGCCCCCCCCCCCCCCCTTACGCCACCCTCATACAAAAAATTTCACTGAAAAATAGATCTCAGCTAAATATAAAAAAAAATGCTAAGAGTGTCAATTTCTAATATTAAACCATCTTTCGAATAACTATGTTCTGCAAGACAGGCCCAAGGGAGTCACTAATAATAATCTTGTGTTAAATTCAATATTGATAAATTAATTATTATACAGGGTGAGTCATATCAGGCGGAACAAACTTAAACCGTTGATTGAGAAAAAAATTTCAAGCAAAAAAGTTCATATAAACATGTGTCCGGAAACTCTTCGTGAGGGAGCTACAGACTCCCAAAGATATTGATTAAAATTGGTTTTTATTTAATATCTGGAGAACCCATTGTGATACAGCAATGAAAATTAATAACTGGATTAGTAATAATACGTGTTATCGATTTCCAGTATCAAACAATGGTTATTTAGACCAGGGATGTATGGGGCCTGTGGGCCCTCTGATTTTTATCAGTATTTTTTTGTTCTTCACTTTTTTCTTATGTTTGGTATTTCTATAAGGTCATATGATACAAAATACACATAAATATACATTGTTAAGTTGTCATAAGATCAACCGTTTACGAGAAATACGATGGGGAAGATAGTTTTGCAGAATTTAACTTAATACGGATGCTAATAATTACACAAAATAAATAGATATTCTTGTTCTAGTACTAAAAATAAGAAAAATAGTTGGTGTAAATATTCCTCTTAATATGAATCCTCATAGAATTATAGCCAGTTTTATTACTTTAATTCGTGCTTTATTAATTGACTAAAAAACTAAACTAAAAACTGTTATCTGTTGTTAAGGATGCATTTTTGTAGGTATATTTACATACACTTTTATTCTTGTTTTTAATTATAGAACAAGAATATAAATTTATTTTGTGTAAATTTTAACATCCGTATTAAGTTAAATTCTGCAAAACTATCTTCCCCATCGTATTTCTCGTAAACGGTTGATCTTATGACAACTTAACAATGTATATTTATGTGTATTTTGTATCATATGACCTTATAGAAATACCAAACATAAGAAAAAAGTGAAGAACAAAAAAATACTGATAAAAATCAGAGGGCCCACAGGCCCCATACATCCCTGGTCTAAATAACCATTGTTTGATACTGGAAATCGATAACACGTATTATTACAAATCCAGGTATTAATTTTGATTGCTGTATCACAATGGGTTCTCCAGATATTAAATAAAAACCAATTTTAGTCGAAATCTTTGAGAGTCTGTAGCTCCCTCACGAAGAGTTTCCAGACACATGTTTATATGAACTTTTTTGCTTGAAATTTTTTTTTCAATCAACAGTTTAAGTTTGTTCCACCCGATATGACTCACCCTGTATACATTGTGCAGTAATGATACATTCCTATTTATAAGTGTATTATATCAGTGTAAATGTAAACATATATTTCAGTTTTTATTTTTTATTATGTCAGAATGTATTTTATTGCTTTTCTTTCAGTAAATTAAATACATTTTTTAATAATATGTATTCTTATTTTTTTCTCGATATGCTCGCGCCCCTCATTCAGTTTTAAAGTTTATGTTATAAAATACTTCAGATGAAAATATACAATAAAAAATTCTTGGATCATTTCCGGTAACATAATACAGTTGTATATAAAATGAGCATTACAAATAATTTTATAACTGTATTTTGAATATTATTCATATGTTATAACATTCAAAAGGATTGTCGGGTATCAAACAATACCTTTTCACACTTCTTCCAGTTTATTCAAATGTACCTACAGATAAAAACATGTGAATTCGGAATTCACAAGAACGTGCATATCAATTTGTATGTGTACCTATTACCTTGTTACGCTACTGGCTTAAAGTTCAATGTTAAACTTTTTGTTATACATAAAACATCAATGTATAATGGCATGTAAAACATTTCACAAATTATTGTTTGTTTGTAGCCACAACAAAATTGTTCAGCAACTGAGCTGTAGTAGTTGCGGTTATTTAATAAACAATTTACATCTGTATGTGTCTGTATGTATGTTACACAAGTACATCCTTAGAAAACCAAAATAATATTAAAATAAGTAATTGTTTTATTATGTACGAAAAAAGTAAATTTACTTACAATATAGACAGATAAATAAATATTTATTAAATTGATACATAAATAGTAATTTTAAAAAGTTCAGACAAATCAAGAAAAGCAAAAATATACTACTGGAAAAACGCCGAAGTTGTAGTTTCATAGTCAAATAAACTAATTATACAGTAGAATTTTTACTGTACAAAAAATTAAATGCAGAAATTATGTCGGACACAATAAAACATCACGGAATATTATTAAAGGATAAACATAATATTCTTACGTTAAGATTAATGAAATAAAAATACAAAAATGTTTTAATTAATGTTAAATAACACAAGTGCAATGAGTATTGCCGATAGCCTCTATAAAAAATACTATATTTAAAAAATGGAAACAAAAGACGGTCCGTCGTTAAACCGATAAAATTCTCCGAAAATATTGTAAACAAAAAGTCGTTCAATGCGGTATTTCGTTGTAAGCAATATCGTTAGAAACGGTATATTGTAAAAAGGAATTTTATGGGATTTAGCCGGAACTTATATTCGTTATAGTCGTTATAACCGATACGTCGTATTTACCGATATCGTTATAACCGGTTTCTACTGTATATACACTTTAACTACAATAAAACAATGTCACTTAAACACATGTTTAATTTTTTTTTATTTAAAAATTTTATAGGTGAGTGAAAACTTTAAGTGAAATTGAAAAGTTATGAAACTTATCACCTTTACACCACTAGCTATAATCTAACATATTCAATACTAGCGGCCCACCTTATTTCCATTTTTAGGTGTAGAAAACTAGGAACCCTTATAGTTTCGATCTGTACGTATTTTTTAGACCCCCTTCCATAGAATGAAAAGTGTATTCAAATTTTTTTTTACTTACCCCATTGAGTGGGATATCTTTAGCAAGGTCTCCTAAAATGCAAAAAATATATCATGACCTTTTAATTTTAACCCTTCAATCACGATGTATTTGCTCTTCAAAATCATTATAAGAGCGTCCACTCCCTCTAATTTCAAAATTATTAACTTAAAAAAATCTGTAAAAATTCTAGAAATTAACTTTTAATTAGTACTTTCACTGAAAATTATAACGAACACCGTCAAAGAAATTTTGAACCCCTCTCCCATAGACTGAAAAGTGAACTCACATTTTTATTTTATTTATCCCATTGAATGGGGTGTCATTTGATAGTCTTCTAAAATGCAACAAAAATGTCAAATGACTTTTTAACCCTTCATTTGATTTTCAATGTCGTTATCAGAGCGTCCCCCACCTATTTTCTAAACTATCGATTAAAAAAAATATTTTAATTAGTACTTTCACTGAAAATTATAACGAAAACTGTAGCAAAAATAGTTTATAAAATTTTTTAAACTATCGCTTTTTTATAGATCGTAATGAGAATGACTACGGAACCCGTAGTCATATGCGTGTCCAAAACGCACTTGGCCGTTTTTTTAAATTTTTTTACAATTAATAATTCTTAAATGGTAAAATATGCACCATAAAAGGAAAACCAAAAAATTTTTTTTTAAGTAAAGAAATTAATATAAACAACAAAAATTTAAAACGAAGACATTTTTAGTTAGCATGAATATACACGTCACTGCAAATTTTAATGAAAAGTTAAAGCATCTTCATTCGTGTCAATTTGAAAATATTTTATTCCTTGATCACAAATAACTCAATGAAATAAAATGATTAAATTTTAATACCAGTTAAAAATAAAGTCTTACTTGAGAAACGTCCTTATAAATAATATAGAATATAATAATTAAGACCTGATTGACATCTCAATTTGAAATCAACGTGTCAATTAGTAGACTTTTTCAAATCCAATTTACTAATACACTAGAGGGCTCTTGTTTAAATCAAATTATAATCATTTAGAAAATGTAAAAATATGTATTTTCTGTCACGTAATTCTAATTATTTTCATGTAATAATTTAACATCGGCATGTTTGTGCAATTTAAAATATTACGTTATAACGAGATGTAATAAAATGTTTACATCATTATTGTTTAAAAAAATGGTCAATGCATACATAAGTGAATACCATTGGTGTCATAAGTATGCCTACCAGAACTGTCATAGGTACTCGGTGAAAGTTTTTGAAGTAGGTATGTACAAGCACAAAGTACTTACAATAGGGTTATATTTAATTGCACTATATATTGTACTAGCTGGGCCCGTGCGGCTTCGCTCGCGTGGACTACGGAATTATTGTTTAGAATTTAAAAAATATATAGTTGAATTAAGTATAAACACGATTAGTTATTTTTCTAATAAAAACCAAACAACACTTAAGGTTGTTGTTCACTAAAATCGATCACTACAGAATTTGTTAAAATTTTAATATTGTGTTAAGTAAGCTAGTTCGCATTTGTAAAAAAAAAATTCAGGTCAGTTTACCATTTCGTTTATTAATTATAAACGTGCAAAGTTGGCCTTTTATACATTGCAAGCATAGGGATCAACTTGGAATTCGATATTCATTTAATTCGTGTATTAAAACTAAACGTCAGATTTTAACCAAAAACGGATATATTATAGATTGGTAATTAAGGAATGTGTATATAAAATTTTAGAATGATTTACCATCTCCTTAAATACTTATTAATTTTTAACTTTGATAAATTCCCGAACACATGACGTAAATATACGATATGGCAACAGCGCATTCGGCGCGATCTTTGAAATATAAAAACGTGGTATTGAAAACTGACGCGTGTTGTAAATATCAAGTGATTATTGATTACATTTAATGTTTTTATTTATAATAATAATAGTTACTATTGTTATTGTAATTATTATTATTGTCAGCAACAGTAATAATTATAATATTGTTAAAAATGAATCTTCTATTCTTGTCTAATATTATAAATTGTTGCCAGATCTATTTGTTCTTTTTTACCGACTTATCAAAACCCTGTAGTTCATGCTAAATTTCGCTAGATGCCACGACTTTCAGTGAACAACAACCTTAAATTACCTACCTAACAAAAGCGAATCAGATCAAAAAGTAAAAATAATTTTTCTTCTATTTAAATTTAAAAGTTAATTATTGAAAAAATGAAAACAAAATAAATAACTGCTGGCCAAGTGCAGTATCTCGCCTCTCCCCGCGACACTATCAGAGTTCGCGCGAATTGTCACGGATAATATGTTATTATATATTATATGTATATTTCACGTTATTTCCTAAACCAAAAGACCAAATTGGATTCTGTAAAAGGCAAATTATATCTACATTAAGTATGACGATGAAAACATTTATTTTGATAAGGATTAAAGTGTTGCAGGTCATAAGTCCTTGTAAACAGAACTCAAATATTTTATGTTTTCTTTGTAACATAAAAGCAGTCATTGTGGCTTAAATATAAAAGTTAGACATATGGTGTCGCGACTTTATTGTTCTTTTTTTTTTTGATTCAACACAATTCTTTAATACATTATTTTGTACTATTTTCAACGGTTTAGGCAGCGTATTGTAAAACAGCGTGCCGACGGTAAAAATTTTTCCGACTTGATTTACTATTATCGTCACTGCTTAGTTGTTATATTACCTAACTTAACAAAATATAGCCTATAACCTGGCCAGAGAATGTACCTATGAATTAAAAAAAAATCGGATAAGTGGTTCTCGAGTGATAAGCACACAAACGGACAGACAAACAGACAGAGAGATGTTGAGCTTTATATGTACATATATTAAGGATATTATTCACTTTGTACATCGAACATAAATTTCAATACTGTGCACATAAAATTTTATACTATGCACTTTATACACGGGAACATAAATTTTAATACTTTTTTGTAATTCGTAAGGTGAACATTTAATCGTTTTAAAATATAAAAAAATCACATTAAAAATATCAAATATATTTGGGCCAAAAGGAGGTTAGTAGGTAAGTTAGATAAAAATATAGAAAATCACATTAAATACCTACATCAAAAATTTAGGTCAAGTGCAAAGTATTATTTTTTTAGTACAAAGTATTTATTTTTAGTGGAAACTATTTATTTAAGACGAATAATTTGTTTTAAGTTCGATATATTTGTTTAATGTTGAATAATTACTTTTCCGTGCAGTATATTTGTTATAAGTGAAATTGATCAAATAAAAAGTGTTTATTATTTTAAAAAAGTGCATTTAAATACAAGCCACCTAAAAATAAGTGGAAGTTCTTGAAGTATCAAGTAGTTATTGCTATTTCCTAATATACTTGAAGTACTTTTTCAAGTATTTTGTAAAATACTTGAAAAAGTAAGAAGTATTGACAGCTTTGATTACTACTAGTTCAAACTAGGGTTATGAAACGAAAGTTATAAAGTTATTATATTTTCTTTATTTTATAATTTTGCTTTGTTATAAAAAGTTTATAGTTTTTCAGAATAAATAATTCTTGAAAGTCAATTTTTTAAAATTATTTTGTTAAAAAGTTATAATTTTCCCAAGAAATAAGATACCTACCGTAACAAAAAATATAAGTTGACCTTGAAAATATCAACCCCACACAAAACAACAACGCCATTTTATTACCCCCTTACTAACATTAATTGAAAAAATTTTAACGGTCCTTAAAAATCCTTCTCTAAAATCCAAACGTTCTAAATATGTATATGCCCACATTTATTTAAATTCATCTTAATTATAATACTTAAAAAGTACAATTTTATTTCGATTGTTAAGATAAATATTTTTCGCATCTTAAATTCCTTACAAATTTTGTACACACATTGTACTTTTCTATAAACTAAAAAAAAATGTAACTTCTTATACATACTGACAGTTTTAACAATCGTATAAGAAAAGAATATATATGTAATCGGATTAGAAAGCGTTTAGCCATTTTTTGTTCGTTTGAAAGAATGTTTTCTTTGTTAGATTTTCTTGTTTGGAATTCATGTTACATATGTGAAAAGAGACACTGAAAATTCTCAAACAACCATTATTATTATTTTCCTTTTATTGAAAGAAAAATGGTAACAGAAGTTTACTATGTTATAGAAACCATATAGATTATATTCCACTTATTGTAGAGATTCAGTTTTCATTTACAAGAATAATGACTTTAGTTTTGCAAAGATGTTTATTATTTCTTTTAGAAAGATCATATGATAAAATTGTAACAGCGAAAATAATAAAGATTCAGAGAGTAGAACACACTTTCAAGAATAGTCTGCTTGGGGTGTGCAATTATCAGGATTTAAAAATTCTAGTGCGATCAATTGTTATAAACAATTTAATTATTTATGTAAGAAATAATGTATTATTTGTAATTTAAAGCATTCGTATTAAGTTAAATTCTGCATACTTTCTTTTCCATCGATATTTCTCGAAAACGGTTGATCCTATGACAAATAAGCAAATATGTTTTTGTGTATTTTGTGTAATATAACCTTAAGGTTGTTTTTCACTAAAATCGATCACTACAGAATTTGTTAAAATTTTAATATTGTGTTAAGTAAGCTAGTTCGCATTTGTAAAAAAAATTTCAGGTCAGTTTACCATTTCGTTTATTAATTATAAACATGCAAAGTTGGCCTCTTATACATTGCAAGCATAAGGATCCACTTTAATTCGTGCATTATAACTAAACGTCCGATTTTAACCAAAAACTGATATGTTATTGATTGGTAATTAAGGAATGTGTATATAAAATTTTAGAATGATTTACCATCTACTTAAATAATTATTAATTTTTAACTTTGATAAATTCCCGAACACATGACGTAAATATACGATATGGCAACAGCGCATTCGGCGCGCTCTTTGAAATATAAAAACGTGGTTTGACAACTGACGCGCGTTGGAAATAGCAAGTGATTATTGATTACATTTAATGTTTTTATTTATAATAATAATAGTTACTATTGTTATTATAATTATTACTATTGTCAGCAATAGTAATAATTATAATATTGTTAAAAATAAATCTTCTATTCTTGTCTAATATTGTAAATTGTTGCCAGATCTATTTGTTCTTTATTACCGACATAGCAAAACCCTGTAGTTCATACTAAATTCCACTAGATGCCACGACTTTCAGTGAACAACAACCTTAAATAAGTGCCCAACTTTATAAAAAAATTAAAGAAAAAAAATATAAGATAAAAATTGATGAGCCCACTAGCCCCATACATCTCTAGTCCAGGCCCGGATTTACCATGCAGGCAGTGTAGGCACGTGCCTATAGCGGCAAAATTTTAGGGGCGGTAAATTTTGGCAAGAAAAAAAATAAACATAAAATTTTACCCTGGAAAAGCTAAAAAAAGGTCCTCACATTTTCATTCACACAATTTTTTTTTTAAACTTTTCAATCCAAAAGGGCGGCAATTTTCGCAGCTGCCTACGGGCGGCAAATTTTTAAATCCGGCCCTGCTCTAGTCAAAATATAACTAGATAATATGAGAAATCGATAACATTTATTTTTACTAAACAGAATACCAAATTTCATAATTTTATCATACAGGGTTTTCTAGATATTAAATAAAAACTCATTTTGAGCAAAATCTTTAGAGGGCTGTAGTTCCCTAACGAAAAATTTCCGGACACATGTTTATTGGAAGGTTTTTGCTTAAAATATTTTCCTCAATCTACTGTTGAAGTTTGGCAAGACAGTGCTGAATCACCTGGTATATTTGAAATCGTATTTTCAAGCCCATCATGATGGCATTTAATTTTTTTTCTTCTATAACAATATGGCGTCTCACTGCTGCCATTTTGATTTTTTTTAATTTGCTGCCTATAACTTGGGGACAGTTAAGATTAATTATATGCAAAATTCATTAAAATAGTTAAGATTCTGCGAGGGAACAGATAAACTGATATATGGTACATACACATACAAATACTGTTTTATTATCATTCCACGATGTAATGATTCATTGCGGTTTCATGGGGTTACAGTCCAGCGTTTCTCAACCTTTTAGTATTTGCGACACAATTTTTAATCACAATTCTCACCCCCCCCCCCCATTTTTAATTGAAAAATAGATCTCAGCTAAATTAAAAAAAATGCTTAGAGTGTCAATTTCTAATATTAAACCTTCTCTCGAAAAACTTTGCTCTGCAAGACAGGCCTAAGGGAGTCACTAATAATTATTAATCTTGTTTTTAATTTAATACTGACACGTTAGTTATTAAATACATTCAGCAGTACTGATACAAGCCTATTTATGTGTGTATTATATCAGTGTAAATGTAAACGTGTATTTTATTCTTTATTATGTCAGAAAGTATGTTATTGCTTTTCTTTCAGAAAATTAAATAAATTGTTAAGTAATTTTTTTTCGACATGCTCGCGCCCTCCATTCAGTTTTATCACGCCCCCCCCCCCAGGGGGGCTTACCCCACAGGTTGAGAATCGCTGAGTTACACTAATTTGTGTCAACAAAAAAGTTGGTAGTAACGTATATCAATTTATCTTTTTTTTTCTGTCAAGTTCTCCCTATTATATCAGTTAACTTCACCTCGTACATAATTAAAACCTTGGTATGCGTAATTTGATGCCAACTTCAGCTCCATAGTTTAAAAATTGATTCCAACATCTAATGCCAACATTGCATAGCCGTTCTCGAATTTGCAATTTTAATACACACAGAAAATTGCTTTGTGCATTCAACATTAGTCTGTCTGCTGACTGATTACTTCATGTTTAATTTCTTTTGGCGACTGAAAAATGCTTTGTAGTGTCTTTTTAATGTTAGAAACATTTTTTTTTTTAAATGGTAATGATACTCTTGTATTTTCTTAAGATTATATTTAGTTTTTGTGTGATAATAAAGATATGCAAAAATTAATGCAAAGTAAAAAGATATGAAGTAGTGAGTATATTTTTTTGTTCTCTTTTAAATTATTTCTTTTTTCCATTTTGCTATCTTTGATGTTTGTAGTTTTATTTTATATTTTTGATTACAATTTATCCAGGCCATTATGTATTTAAATCAGTTAAAAGCCGGACAAACAAATTACAAAAAAAAAATGATTTTTACAAAAATCTATCTATACAGAGTGATTCAGCACTGTCGTGCCAAACTTGAACAGTAGATTGGGAAAAATATTTTACGCAAAAAACATCCAATAAACATGTGTCCGGAAATTTTTCGCTAAGAAACTACAGGCTTCCAAAGAGTTTACTAAAAATTAGTTTTAATTCAATATCTAATTATGAAATTCAGTATTGGGTTTCGTAATAATATCTGTTATCGATTTTTAATATATCAATTATATTTTAGGCCAGGGCTATATGGGGCCAATTTAAATAAACCTTCGAAAATGTATCCATATCAACAAATAGCCATTTTAAGTTTGTTTTTTTGTCATGTTAATAAAGTTCATGTAACAGTAAAAAAAACTGGCTATAGATCTTACAGGATTCATATTAGGGGGTTTATTTAAATGAACTTTATTCTTACCTTTAATCATAGAATAAAAATATAAATTTATTTTTTGTAATTTCAAACATCCGTATTTAGTCAAATTCTGCATGCTTTCATTTCCATCGATATTACTCGAAAACGGTTTATCCTATGATAAACAAGCAAAGTATGTTTTTGTGTATTTTGTGTCATATAATCTTATCAAAATATCAACTCAGGAAAAAAATTAAGAAACAAACAATTACAAGATCAAAATCGATGTGCCCACTGGCCCCATACAGCCCTGGCCTAAAATATAATTGGTTAATATTAGAAATCGATAACAGATATTATTACGAAACCCAATACGGAATTTCATAGTTCTGTCACAAAGGGTTCTCTAGATATTAAATTAAAACTAATTTTTAGTAAAATCTTTGGAAGCCTGTAGTTCTCTAAGGAAAAATTTCCGGATACATGTTCATTAAAAGTTTTTTGCTTAAAATATTTTTCTCAATCTACTGTTCAAGTTTGGCACGACAGTGCTGAATCACCCTGTATAATAGTAACTAATACATGTATTAGATGTATCTGTTACATTGCAAATAACGCTACATTTTTTTATTGAAATATGACACTTTCAGTGGTCATATTAAGGTTAAATGGAGATTTTTAGATAAGGATACAAAATGGCGGCTATTAATAATGGTTTCCACTGGTATTATCAAATTAATTGTATCTTAGCTCCTAGTCATCCGAATTCAAATTTCTTTTGTCTGTTGTAAAGTTCTAATAAAAAAGTTTGTATTTTTTTTGTAATTGAATAGTAATTCATTTTTCTCTGAATCTTGAAATCCTCATAATTTTCGAAAATATAAAAATTTCTGTTTACTTATGAATTTAATAACTTTTTTATTGTGTACAAAATCATTTTTTACGTAATATGATGAATAAAAACCAATTTTTTAGTGTTATTGAAAACAAAATAACTACTGTTTTAATGAATAACTTCTTTAGAAATCGCGATAATTGTACCTGCTCGGATTCGAGGTTTTGGTTACCTCATTTACAGACTGTGTAATGAAGAGGACGAAACAGCCTCCCATATTATATTCGACTGTGAAGCTCTTGCTCAATGGAGACATGCACTCCTAGCAGGAGACAACTATCGAGAAGCTCTAACAAGAGAAAACTTGGTGGAAAGGATGTTAAACCTGATAAGAACGGTAAACCTTTTCACTGAATGAGTGAATTGATGAAGAACACAATAAGCCAAAGGCTGCAGTGTTAGAGGCATCTAACCCTCATCATCAATCACAACCTAATCTAAATCTACCCCATTGAGTGATGAGGTGTCTATAAAAGTCTCCTAAAGTGCAAAAAAAAGTATTTGCTCTTCAAAGTCATTATTTGAGCGTCCCTCTCTATTTTCTAAACTATCGATTAAAAAAATCTGAAAAAATTACAAAATGTAACTTTTAATTAGTAATTTTACTGAAAATTTTGGACCCCCCTTCGATAGACTGAAAAGTGAACTCACATATTTTTTTTCACTCCATTGAGTGTGGTGTTATTTGAAATACAACAAAAAATGTAAAATGACTTTTTGATTTTAACCCTTCAGTCACGATATATTTATATTTCAATGTCGTTATCAGAGCGTCCTCCTCTATTTTCTAAACGATCAAGTCAAAATATCTAATGAAGCAACCTGTGTATTTACTAACTTTGACTTTATCATATGTTAAACACTGCATTACGAGTAATAGAAATAAAATTAATATAGAATTAAAAATAACAAAATTTAATTTTATTAATAATTACAATAAATACAATAAATTTGAAAGTTGTCTTAAAATTTGGATAAAAAGAAGTTCACCAATTATATTTTGAAGATGTTGAGTTCTTAGATCTTCAATGCTTAGTTGGACTTCCTCCATAGCCGATTCAAATTTAAGTAATTGTCCAATGGAAATATCACCCAAATTATAATTATAACGAAATAATTTATCATTCGTCTTTATACTCGCAGCAATACGAGTTGCTAACAAACTAAAAAATTTACACGATCGGAATTCTGATCCACTGAAGTTAATATTAGTTAATTTTGAACAATGACTCAGAATATTGCATAATATCAGCGCTCTTATATTTTGTTTCGATTCTTCTCCCCAACAATCTACTACGTGTAGTGTTTCAATTAATTTATTGGATTTTGATACCTGATAATAAATCAATATTTTACATAAGATTTTAAGATACCACGATAAATACATCCAGGAGTGTGCTGGAGCCGGTAGTTATTTAAATTTGTGTTCCTAAAGATTTAAAAATGATTTTTTAAAACTTTATTCGATACTTGTGCATTGTATCCCCAGTTATTGCAGATGGGTCAGTCCGCGGTGACGGGTGTGACATTTCAACTCGGATTCGAGTTCATAATTTCTAAATAATACTATAGTTAATAACATGGTTTTACCATTTTTCTGTAGATTTTAATGTAATATATGTATATTGAAAGAATAAAAGGTCTACGGTTATTTTACAAAAAAATACCAGCGTTCAAAGCCCTGTGACGGGTGTGACGCCAACTATTGCAAGTCTTGCAACCTCTATTCAAAATCTCAAAAGTTTAGCGAAAATATTGAAGTTACTTTATAATAATCATACATTAATATGTTACGAATAAATTATTTTTTAGTAACACAAGAGCATCAGGTAAATACGTAACCTATTTAACTGGTTATTACACAACAAACATTGTGACGGGTGTGACAAGTTGAATAAAAGGATACAATAAGATTAATTACTTATTGATATTATTAACTAATACTTATAACAATTATTTATGAAATACATCAATAGACTCATTAAATTTATAATAAATGCGGTCACCCTTAATCATTATTGTTGTTGAGGGTAATTTTTTTTTAATTTGGTCAAACGTCACGTTTGATATGTAATTGTCAAAGACTTTTAATAGTTTGCCACGATCGTCACTTATTGTTAAGTAAGTTATTGTGATTACACCTTATTTGTTGTCTTTTTTGAAATATTTTGAAAATTAACTAAACTTTTTCTAATTTTCTTTTTAGTGGAGTCATATAACCGAAATTTTATATTGAATAAAACAATCTCTCCTTACAGCGATTTTATGATTTTAAAATGTTCAAGGGATCAATAGTAGTTCATAACTGAATTTGTGGATTTGTCCGTTTTCCGCGCGGTACTTTTTCCACGACTTTTCCGGAAAACCATCAGTTTTCCCATTTTTTGGTTTGTTTTTTACTAATATCTTGGCTTCTGCTTGATGTATTTCGATGAAAAAAATTTGTTCTTACGCGTAAGGAACCGTCCTATCGATCGGTGTAGTGCGGGATACTCTGACTTAATTAATAACCTCAAAAAAAATATATTTACTGCGGTAATAACAGATTTTTTATTTTTTCTCAATAACTTTGCAAAAAATAAAAACATCTTGACGAAAATTGGAAAAATGTTTTTTTTATGACTCCGAATAAACCTATAAAATTTCATTTCAAAATATTTTCAAATATCGTACAAATTTAGATTTATAAAAAAAATTCCATCGTAGAGAAAATAATTTTATCTCAAATTGTAGGGTTTTTTTATGCCCTTTTAAATGATGTATATAAAATTGAATTTACATATTGAAACAAAAAAGTTATTTAGGTTTCTCTGAACTGATTTTGGCATTTTCGGATTGTTGCATTGAACACATTTTTTCCCGATTAACTCTTTTATAGTTCAGAAAAAATTATAAAATTTAAAATTTAGTTAAAAGATGAGTATTTGAAACAAATCTAGCTTATTTTTTTGTAATAATTAGTTGGTTTACCCAAAAATTCTGAAAAATTCAAATTTCACCCGCACAAATTTATAATTTTTGTTTGTTAAATATCCGTTCGTATACTATAAATAATTATATTTAGTAACGAGAAAGAATTAAAAAATAAATGTAATCAAATTTAAAGTTATTTATAAGAACAACATAAAATTACAAATGGATACTCGAAATTTTTGAGTATCCATTTTTGAGTATCCAATTTGTGCGGGTGAAATTTGAAAATTTCTGAATTTTTTGGTAAGCCAACTAATTATTACAGTAAAAATATGTTAAATTTGTTTTAAGCAATCATCTTTTAACTAGATTTAAAATTTTATAATTTGTTCTCAACAATAATAAAAATCCGAAAATAAAAAAATCAGTTCAGAAAAACCTAAATAACTTTTTTGTTTCAATATGTAGAAGCAATTTTATATACATCATTTAAAAGGGCATAAGAAACCCTACAATTTGAGATAAAATTATTTTCTCTACGATGGTTTGCCCAAAGATGCGCAGTCAATCAAATTTTTTTTATTTTCCGATATTTGAAAATATTTTTAAATGAAACTTGTTAGGTTTATTTGGAGTCATAAGAAGAACATTTTTTCCAATTTTCGTCAAGATATTTTTATTTTTTGCAAAGTTATTGTGAAAAAACGAGATATATATGATAACCGCAGTATATAATTTTTTTTGAGGTTATAAATTAAGTCAGAGTATCCCGCACTACACCGATCGATAGGACGATTTCTTATGCGTAAGAACAATTTTTTTTCATCGAAATACATCAAGCAGAAGCCGAGATATTAGCAAAAAACAAACCAAATAAAACGGGCAAGTGCTTGTTGGGCACGCACATGATAAGGTTCCGTAGTCATTCTCACAACGATTTATAAAAAAAGAGTTTTTTTTTTTAAATTTTCGTGACCGAAGGGTTAAAATCAAAAAGTCATTAGGCTTTTATTATTTCATTTTACGAGACCTATCAAATGACACCCCACTCAATGGGGTAAATGAAAAAAATGTGACTTCACTTTTCAATCTATGATAGGGGGGGGCAAAATATTTTTGACAATGTTCGTTATAATTTTCAGTGAAAGTACTAATTAAAAGCTACATTCTGAATTTTTTTCAGATTTCTTGAATCGATAGTTTAGAAAATAGAGGGGGGGGGGGACGCTCTGACAGCGACATTAAAAAGCAAATATTTCGTGACTGAGAGGTTGAAAACAAAAAGTTATCTGACATTTTTTATTGCATTTTAGGAGACCTATTAAATGACACCCCACTCAATGGGGTAAGTGGGGAAAAAAATGAGAGTTCACTTTTCAGTCTATAGAAGGGGGGTCCAAAATATGTTTGACAATGTTCGTTATAATTTTCAGTGAAAGTACTAATGAAAGGCTACATTCTGGAATTTTTTCAGATTTTTTAAATTGATAGTTGAAAATAGAGGGGGGGGGACGCTTTTTTAACGACAAATACATCGTGATTAAAGGGTTAAAATCAAAAAGTTCTAATACATTTTTTGTTGCATTTTAGGAGACCTTTCTAACGACACCCCACTCAATGGTATAGGTGAAATTTTTTTTTTTGAAAACACTTTTCATTTTATAAAAGGGTGGTCTAAAAAATTTTTATTTTCAAAAATCTTATTATTTCTGTTTTTGGGTCATCAATCTACGACCGTATACCAAATTTCATCTTATTATCTAAAAATTTTTTTAAGACGGACGGACGGACGGACATGGAGAAACTATAAGGGTTCCTAGTTTTCTACGGAACCCTAAAAATGGGAAAACTGATGATTTTCCGGAAAAGTCGGGGAAAAAGTACCGCGCGGAAAACGGACAAATTCACAAATTCAGTTCTGAACTCCTATTGATCCCTTGAACATTTTAAAATCATAAAACCGCTGTAAGGAGAGATTGTTTTATTCAATATAAAATTTCGGTTATATGACTCCACTATTTGGTTAATGAAAATTTATGTTAAATAGCCTGTTAATTTTATATTTTAGTATTCATTTTCGTAAAATATTTTTTTAATTATCTGGTATCGATTACCGCGGACTGACCCAGATGTCTTATTATGATTTGATCAGCGGTAATTTGAGTAAAGTGTGTACTATTATATAGTTAGATATTGGTTAGATATATTTATTACTATATGGTAGGGAGTGGGGGGGACATCCCGTATTCCATGTGCGCATAACAATTTTTGCACTTGTAGAAGATACGGTATTAAAACGACAATCGTTAAAGTGTGTTGTTTGATGTAATATTATACAATTTTTTTGTAAGAGCCCAGAGCATTGACAATTCAGTAGATATTCAATTTAATGAAATGTAAGTACAGTTATGTTATCAGCAATCTATATCTATAAAAGAGTTTGTCCTTAACCACTCACTCACTCACTCACTTATACATCAACGTACAGCCCAAACCCTTGGACCTAGAAACGTAAAATTTCGTAGGTGCCTTCCTTTTATGATGTAAGCACCCACTAAGATAGGATTTTTCGAAATTCAACCCCTACGGGGTAAAAACAGGGTGTCAAAGTTTATATAAAAAAATATTTTTTTTGTTCGCACTTAATTGAAACTTATCGAACATTCTTTACAATATAAATAATGAAACAACAATTTCAGCTTTTTCCAAAATTTAACCCCTAAGGTGTTAGGGGGTGGAAAATTTTGTAAAATATTTTTTGGTACAAGTAGGTACTCTACAAGACAAATATCAGTTACAAAATTCAATGTAATATGTCATCCCCTATCACGTATGGACGGTTCTAATTAGTTTCGAAGTTTACGCGAGCGAAGCCGCGGGATTCCGCTAGTATGTAATAATTACCAATTCCAGTTGTGTTTGTTCAGTTGAGGTTATTATTAAAATTTATTTATAAAATGCCAGAGTTTCCAATATCGTACTGCTGCCTAAATCAAACGGGCAAGTGCGTGTTGGGCACGCACATGATAGGGTTCCGTAGTCATTCTCACTACGATTTATAAAAAGTATTTTTCAAAATTTTCGTGACTGAAGGGTTAAAATCAAAAAGTCATTTGACTTTTATTATTGCATTTTAGGAGACCTATCAAATGACACCCCACGCAATGAGGTAAATGAAAAAAATGTGAGTTCACTTTTCAATCTATGAAAATGGGGTCCAAAATATTTTTGACAATGTTCGTTATAATTTTCAGTGAAAGTACTAATTAAAAGCTACATTCTGAATTTTTTTCAGATTTTTTGAATCGATAGATTAGAAAATAGAGGGGGGGGGGAACGCTCTGACAGCGACATTAAAAAGCAAATATATCGCGACTGAAGGGTAAAATCAAAAAGTTATTTGGCGTTTTTTATTGCATTTTATGAGACCTATTAAATGACACCCCACTCAATAGGGTAAGTGGGGAAAAAATGTAACTTCAATTTTCAGTCTATGCAAGGGGGGTCCAAAATATTTTTGACAATGTTCGTTATAATTTTCAGTGAAAGTACTAATTAAAATCTACATTCTGGAATTTTTTCAGATTTTTTAAATTGATAGTTTAGAAAATAGAGGGGGGGACGCTTTTTTAACGACTACAATGTTTTTACGAATAGATAGGCAAAAAAATATTTTACGAAAATGAATACTAAAATATAAAATTAATAAGCTATTTAACATCAATTTTCATAAACCAAAAGAAAATTAGAAAAATGTTGGTTAATTTTCAAAATATTTCCAAAAATTGACAAAAAATTTCCAAAAAGACAACAAATAAGATGAAATCACAATAACTTACTTAAGAATATGTGATGATCGTGGCAAACTATTAAAAGTCTTTGACAATTACATATCAAACGTGACCAACAATAATGACTAAGGGTGACCGTATTTATTATAAATTTAATGAGTTTATTCGTAACATATTAAAGTATGATTATTATATTATTATTATAAAGTATGATTATTATAAAGTAATATTTTCGCTAAACTTATGAGATTTTGGATAGAGGTTGCAAGACTTGCAATAGTTGGCGTCACACCCGTCACAGGGCTTTGAACGCTGGAATTTTTTTGTAAAATAAACGTAGACCTAGTCGCGATGAGAATTGTGATTGAAAATTGGGTCGCAAATACTAAATGGTTGAGAAACGCTGCTGTACATGTATTACATTAAGATCTACAGAAAAATGGTAAAACCATGTTATTAACTGTCATTAAATGTCACACCCGTCACCGCGGACTTAACTAAAATGAATTAAAAACATAGTAACCTGTTTTAGAATTTCATTCACATCATTTCTTCCATATATATAAAGTTCTTTTAAAGGTTTTGCTGTTTTCAACAATTGCAATACTGACTGCAAAGGTATTCTATCACCATTTAATTCTAATTTCCGTAAAGTAGAATATTCAATTATATTATTCCATCTTCTACAAACATGCCTTGCATTGATCCATAGATCTTCTTTTGGAACCTTATTAAATATATATAAAAGTAATTCGTCTGGCAATTTATTAAAGTAGTTGACATTTTGCTTGCGTTTTAAACGTTCTGATCTCCGACGAGGTTTTTCTTTTTGATGGATGTTGTCATTATTTACACTATCAATTTTATTTGTCCTCTTTTTCCCCATATTTCAATATAAATTTTTAAGTGACTTTTTTAACCGAAAAATTATTAACATAATTTTGAAAGAAAAAACAAATTTACAGTTCAGAAATCTTGATCAAACTTATGTATTTTATGGAAATGTGAAAGCATAGTAAATAACACAGAACACAAGTATAAAGAAGCGACATATAACGTTAAATCTAGCTGTCACGTCCCTCTCGTGGTCGTTCAATGAAATAAAAAATAAAAGAAGGGCTTTTCAAAAAAATATATTTTTGTCCATCTAGCGTTCAATATTAAAACTAAATTCATTGGCGGGATTTATAAATAATATTATTTAATTTATTTAATTATACAGGGTGATTCAGCACTGTCGTGCCAAACTTAAACTGTAGATTAAGAAAAATATTTTAAGCAAAAAACTTCTAATGAACATGTGTCCGGAAATTTTTCGTGAGGGAACTACAGGCCTCCAAAGATTTTACAAAAAATGAGTTTTCATTTAATATCTAGATAACCCTTTGTAATAAAATTATGAAATTTGGTATTCTGTTTAGTATTAATAAGTGTTATCGATTACTCATATTAACTAGTTATAATTTAGACTAGAGCTGTATGGGGTCAGTGGGCCCATCGATTTTAATCTAGTATTTTTTGTTCTTTAATATTTTTATAAAGTTGGGCACTTATTTAAGGTTATATGATACAAAATACACAAAAACATACTTTACTTATTTGTCATAGGATAAACCGTTTTCGAGGAATATCGATGGAAAAGAAAGCATGCAGAATTTAACTTAACAGGGATGCTTCAAATTACAAATAATAAATTTATATTCTTGTTCTATGATAAAAATTAAGACAAAAAGTTAACATAAGTATACCTCAAAAAATGCATCCTTATCAACAAATAGCCATTTTTAGTTTCGTTTTTTAGTCAAATTATTAAAGTACATAATACAGTATTACTACTGGCTATAGATCTTAGAGGATTCATATTAGGAGGTTTCTTTATATGAACTTTTTTTCCTACTTTTAATCATAGAACAAGAATATAAATTTATTTTTTGTAATTTGGAGCATCCGTATTAAGTTAAATTCTGCATGCTTTCTTTTCTATCGATATTACTCGAAAACGGTTTATCCTATGACAAATAAGCAAAGTATTTTTTTACGTATTTTGTGTCATATAACCTTAAATAAGTACCCAACTTTATAAAAAAATTAAAGAACAAAAAATACTAGATAAAAATTGATGGGCCCACAGGCCCCATACATCCCCGGTCTAAATTATAATTGTTTAATATGAGAAATCGATAACACTTATTATTACTAAACAGAATACCAAATTTCATAATTTTATCACAAAGGATTATCTAGATATTAAATAAAAACTCATTTTGATGAAAATCTTTGGTGGGCTGTAGTTCCCTAACCAAAAATTTCCGGACACATGTTTATTGGAAGTTTTTTGCTTAAAATATTTTTCTCAATCTATGGTTTAAGTTTGGCACGACAGTGCTGAATCACCCTGTATATTTATTTTATAATTATTTTATTTATTATCAGTAGTAAATTAGTTCTCATGTTTTTATAAACCTGTAAAGACTTTCTATGTTGAATATTGAAATCAGGAACATGATTTACAATCAAACCTCTATTTTCTGAAAATGTTTAAATGCATTTAAAAATAATAAGTTATATTAATATTACCTGATTTTATTTAAAAAAAAAGTATTTATACAGTTCAAAAATATTATATGCATATCTACATATTACGAGTATATTCTATATAATATACAGGTAAACTAACTAATTTTATGACAGTAAGAACATTAATAACTTTTTTTGAACGTAGACTTTCACGGTTGTTTGATTGTATAAATTATTTATTTTTGGGTTTCATTCCGTGTTGCAATGTAACACCACTTGATGTTTCGACCAACATCTCGTAGTCTTCTACAGAAGTGAAGTGTCGAGTCCAGAAGATGTAGCTGCTTATAAAAGCGTTGACATTTGCTAGAATGAGTTCTGAAAAATCAAAAATATATACAACATTAATTACATTAAAATTAAACATAAACAACTATAATCGTAGAATATATGTATATGTTTAAATATAATTAATTTAATGACAAACACAATTAATGCCGTCAGTTTTTAAAATTAAAGCAAAAGAAATTATGTTAAATTTACTTTTATTTTAACAGGACTCACAATTGGAACCTTGCCTAAGACCATATTTTTTCCTTAGTCTGCTCCTGGATTTACGCAGATTTGTAGATTTAATTTTTCCTGGATGGTATCATCTTATATCATTTTACACTAATACACATAATGGACAATAGGTATAGCAAGAGACTTTTTTGAATAAATTATAATTGTACTTACCTTTTAAATAACAATTTAATACACAAAAAACTGCAAAGGAATAGAAAATTCACAATGATAATCAGAAATGTCAGAAAACAAAAAATAAATATAATATGTAATATCCATGATACAATTATTAATTGTATCATGTGTAATATCTATGTAATGCATAATTTTAAATTTACGTAACCTACGAAACGCAGTGATCAGTTTTAAACCTTATTAAAGTAAAAGTGGTGCCTCTGGGGGTCGTTCAGATGAACTAAAATTTTTTGGCCATGGCCATCGTATCCAAATGACGCTTCTATGTGGTAAATAATTTATAGCCGATCTTATCGCTTATATTTAGCGTTTATGGAATAGATAAGGCCTAAGATAACAATGTCTATGAATGAAAATTAGTCCTAAAATAATAATAATTAGAATTATTCGATTATGCAAACAAATAGTTGTTTAAAATTATAATATACACATATATTTATTAAGACTGCAAACGAGACGACATGAAACAAGAGTCAGGTAAATCTTGTCTCGATCGAGAAAAATCTTGGACTGTTGTGAATTTCTTTATAAAAATATTTTTCTATTTATCTTGTGCAATAAATAAAACAATTTTAAAATACATATAGGTAACGAATCTATTTATTTTATCTATTATTATTTTTATTCATGTAAAAATTAAAATCAAATAGTAAATTTTTTAAAGAGGTTGGGGAGTTACTTTTGCGGGGCGGGTGGTGGTTTAGAACGCAGTGCTCGCTGTTGTTAAAAGGTTTTAAAACTACAACCTTTTTGTCACTTGCACTTATTTATTTGTCCAATATATTTGTCATTTTACAATGCCAGCGCTATTACCATGTTACGCGTTAGTTTCAAATAATGTAGGTAGTCATCATTTCACATATTTTTCATGGTCGAAACGTGTAAAAAATAAGTTATTAGTACTATTATATAGTATCTATGTATAAATATGTGTTAACACTGTTAACATAACTACATATGTATATGTCATAAATTCTTATTTCTTCGATATCTCTTATGTTAATATTTATTATAGAGAAAAAATATAAGTAAAAATAAGATTTAAACTTATATTAAAATATATAGTGTGACCCCGAAAAAGGTGTATCATTATAGGATGAGTTGACAGTGCGTACACGTATTTCTTTCATATCTGTTTTTTTTAGCGATTTTTCAGATTTAAGGGGATAAAAGAGTAGTTAAGAGGGTGAACTGACAATTCTTTTGGTGATTTTCAGAAACTACAACTAATTACCTTTCAGATGCAATTGATTAGATTAAAATTGGTTGAAAATTGCATTAAAAAAGAAGTTTCGCACAAAAATGTGTGATTTAAATCCACTGTGTGGCGGGTATAGACCAAATCTTTATAAATACTGTATCGTAGTACCTATTATAGTATACCGAGAAATAATAATATTCCATCTGTAAATTTTCACCCTATAAAAATTTATTTAAGAGATTTGTGAGCAGATAAGTATGTCACATTTCAAAATGTCGTTGAAGGCGACAACTGATGGACGTTTTTAGCTTTAACACAAAACCATACCTGCGTCGGGGATTAAGCGTCAATATCAATTCTACGAAACAAAAATATATCTCGCAAGATATATTGAAATAAGCTTATTTATATTATATTATTTTTACGTCTAAACGATTTTAATACAGACAACCCTCTTATTAGTCCAGTCAATATAAAATTTGAGCTAGAAAAAAATGACGGAGTACATTTTTGTTCAAGAAATTGGTAGATTTCGATGTATAGAGCATGGTGATAACATTTCCCTCCCTTCGAAGGGGGGTGCATAACTTTCTTGGGGCTTACAAAGCTGTCTAAAATCAGTTCTTTGGGTATACCACTGGGGCTGTCAGTTTTAGGATAAAACAGGTATAAAGGATTTAAATATTTTTTACTCTGTAAGAAATGGAAGTATTGTAATACCGTCGAAAAATTGTGTCCAAGATAAAAGCAGATTCTGATTGTACAATACTTTAATGTAAAGAACTGATATTTTCCGTATGGCGGCTATGCATGTGGCTGTCAGGGTGAAGAATTTTCACGATAAGTATATTGTAAAAATTTGAATTACTTTTGGGGAAAATGTTTGCCTTAGTAAGTACTTTAGACCTATTGATTTTGGGGATTATCGGATTAGGGGTTTTGGAAATATTTGAAATTTTGTACCTATCATCATCTAAAAAGTGAACTTTACACAGTAAAAAAATTTTCGTAAAATTTAACACTTAAATGAGTGTTAAAATTTGCGTGTCAAATATTTAACATTTTTGTGTGTTGAATCAACACACGAGGCAAGTGTACTTTCATCGACTCAATTGTTAACACATTAAAATGTTATTAGAGATTCAAATAACACTTTATGAATGTTACTCTAAAATCAACACACAATTTGTGTTAAAAATCTTTTCCAAATAGTGACAAGTATCAATAACATTTTTAAATGTTAATGTAACACAGCGAATGTGTTATTACGTTCATAAATAACACATAAAAAGTGTTGAATTAACACATAGCGCGTGTCAAGTTCGGCGTCGTTCGGCACAATGCGCGGGAATATAACCTATTCTACAACCCAGTGATGTACAGTGATGTGATTGTGTAATATTAAATCTTCTTTTGACCTTGAAAATATTGTTAATATTTATATTAATTAATTTATTATTTAATATAAAATTGGTGTTGTTATTTATAAAAAAAAAACGTAAGTACTATGAAATTTCATCTGTGACAATTTTATAGTCTTAATATAACCTTAAATTTTTTACACTATACAAGTGTTACAAACAACATTTTAATGTGTTAAAATTGACGAGCTTATCCGGACTAATTCTAACACTCTCGTATGTTACTTTTAACATGCAAGTGTGTTATTTCTTCAAAAATAAAAAGTCGAGCCAAAGTAACACTCACTGCGTGTAAAAAAATCAGTAACACTCATTTAAGTGTTAAATTTTACGAAAATTTTTTTACTGTGTACGAGGTGTATCTCGCCAATTTTGAACTGATAGTTCAATCGAACCTAAAGGACATTTATTTATGTATAGATCGAAAGCAGCTATTAAAAGGAGAGAAAAACATGCTCAAAATTTATTTTAAATAATAAAATATTACGTTTTCTAATTCACGTTTCCTAATGCAACTTAATTCAAATTTTCAGATTCTTATTTTACATTTTTGTTTTATGTTATTGAGGATTTTACAGAACTAATATTTTAAAAATATTTTAAATAGTATAAGAAAAATATTATAGAACATGAAAGTCATGTATGGTTCTCTTTATTATCTTTTGTCTTCCAGACCCACTTTGAATATTATATTAAAATTAAATTATTTCAATATTTTTACGTATTTTTTGCTAAATCTTTTATTCAATAATACTGGGCATTACCAGATAAACATTTAATTATGTTTGTCGAGTTTCAAAATAGGTCTTGAAAAAAACGGAAACCATTTCGAACAGCCTATACTTAATAAACATATTAAAATATATTTTTTTTTAATTTTGTTACTAGGCAATTCAAAAAAGATACATAATAGAAAACTATATTTGGAAATTCGAAGGACATTTTTTATATAATGAAAATACTGAGAATAATTTTCCTTTTTTAGACGCAATTACATCAATCAACATCATTTGAATACATTTTTTTGTGTTTAAAATATATATTTTATATGTCTTTACTTAATTTAAAAAAAAAACAATAATTCCCAAAAAAACCCGGCTTTAAAACCCAATAAAACCCGCTGGGCTGGGCTTTTTTAAAAAAAAACTGGGTTTTTGCCAACCCTGCAAATAACGCTGCATTTTTAGATTGGAATATGACACTTTCAGTGGTCACAAAGGTTAAAAGGGAGATTTTCAGATAATGATACAAAATGGCGGCTATCAATGATGGTTTCCACTGGTATTATCAAATTAACTGTATCTTAGCTCCTTTAGTCATCCGAATTATATTTTTGTTGTTGTAAAGTTCTAATTAAGAAGTTTGTATTTTTTTTTGTTACTATTCATTTTTCTCTAAATCTTGAAATCCTCACAATTTTTGAATATCTGAAAATTTCTGTTTACTTATGAATTTAATTGTTAAATTAACTTTTTTATTGTGTACAAAATCATTTTTTACTTCATATAAAAAATAAAAACCAATTTTTAGTGTTATTGATAATAAGATAAGTACTATTAAATGAATAACTTCTTTGGAAATCGCGATAATTGTACCTGCTCGGGTTTTGGTTGAAAAAAAATTCACCTACCCCATTGAGTGATGAGGTGTCTTTAGACATTTTTTAGGTGTCTCCTTAAATGCAAAAAAAAAAAAATTTAATCCTTCAATCAAGATGTATTTGCTCTTCAAAGTCATTATAAGAACGCCCCCCCCCCCTTTATTTTCTAAACTACCTTAAAAATCTGAAAAAAAATCCAAAATGTAACTTTTAATTAGTACTTTTACTGAAAATTTTGGGCCGCCTTTCGATAGACTGAAAAGTGAACTCAAATTTTTTTTCACTTACCCCATTGAGTGTTATTTGATAGATCTCCTAAAATACAACAAGAAATGTCAAATGACTTTTTGATTTTAACCCTTCAACGATATATTTACATGTCAATGTTGTTATCAGAGCGTCCTCATCTATTTTCTAAACTATCAAGTCAAAAAATGAGGCAACCTGTGTATTTACTATAACCTTCATATGGGGACCCGGAAAAAGGCAGACATGGACAAAAGGCAGACTCCCAAAAGGCAGACAAGAACAAAAGGCAGATTTTTTTATATAAATTAATCATATATTTGAGGGGGGAGGGCTTATGCAATATGCCCCTCCCTAAAAATAATATTGTATTATTTAATTTACTTTAACGATATATATTTTTTGAGAAGGTAGGGAGTGTTTTATAAGCCCCTCACCCGTAAAGATATTATTAATTTTATAAAAAAATTTGTCTGCCTTTTGTCCATGTCTACCTTTCGGGATTCTGCCTTTTGTCGTAGACCTCTTCATATGTCATACACTGCATTAGGAGTAATAGAAATAAAATTAATATAGAATTTCAAATAACAAAACTTCATTTTATTAATTATAATAATTACAATAAATTCAAAAGTTGTCTTAAATTTTGGATATGAATTAGTTCATCAATTAAATTTTGAAGATTTTGAGTTCTTAGATCTTCAATGCTTAGTTGGACTTCCTCCATAGCCAATTCAAATTTAAGTACTTGTCCAATGGAAATATCACCCAAATAACGAAACAATTTATCATTCGTCTTTATACTCGCAGCAATACGAGTTGCTAACAAACTAAAAAATTTACACGATCGGAATTCTGATCCACTGAAGTTAATATCAGTTAATTTTGAACAATGACTCAGAATATTACATAATATCAGCGCTCTTATATTCTGTTTCGATTCTTCTCCCCAACAATCTACTACGTGTAGTGTTTCAATTAATTTATTGGATTTTGATACCTGATAATAAATCAATATTTTATATAAGATTTTAAGATACTACAATAAATACATCCAGGAGTGTGCTGGAGCCGGTAGTTATTTAAATTTGTGTTCCTAAAGATTTAAAAATGATTTTTAAAACTTTATTCGGTACTTGTGCATTATATCCCGAGTTATTGCAGATGGGTCAGTTCGCGGTGATGGGTGTGGCATTTCAACTCGGATTGGAGTTCATAATTTCTAAATAATACTAGTTAATAACATTGTTTTACCATTTTTCTGTAGATCTTAATGTAATATATGTATATTGAAAGAATAAAAGGTCTACGGTTATTTTACAAAAAAATGCCAGCGTTCAAACACCTGTGACGGATGTGACGCCAACTATTGCAAGTCTTGCAACCTCTATTCAAAATCTCAAAAGTTTAGCGAAAATATTTAAGTTACTTTATAATAATCATACATTAATATGTTACGAATAAATTATTTTTTAGTAACACAAGAGCATCAGGTAAATACGTAACCTATTTAACTGGTTATTACACAATAAACATTGTGACGGGTGTGACAAGTTGAATAAAAGGATACAATAAGCGTATTGTTTGTGTGTTTAATTACTTATTGATATTATTAACTAATACTTATAACAATTATTTATCAAATACATCAATAGACTCATTAAATTTATAATAAATGAGGTCACCCTTAGTCATTACTGTTGGTTAGGGTAATTTTTTTTTAATTTGGTCAAACGTCACGTTTGATATGTAATTGTCAAAGACTTTTAATAGTTTGCCACGATCGTCACTTATTTTTAAGTAAGTTATTGTGATTACACCTTATTTGTTGTCTTTTTTGAAATTTTTTGAAATATTTTGAAAATTTACCAACATTTTTCTAATGTTCTTTTGGTTTATGAAAATTGATGTTAAATAGCCTGTTAATTTTATATTTTAGTATTCATTTAGGACTGACCTAGATGTCTTATTATGATTTATTCAGCGGTAATGTGAGTAAACTATTATTATATAGTTAGATATTGGTTAGATATATTTATTACTATAGGGTAGGGGGGGGACATTAATAATATCAATAAGTAATTAAACACACAAATAGTACATTTATTGTATCCTTTTATTCAACTTGTCACACCCGTCACAATGTTTGTTAAGTAACAACCAATGAAATGGATTACGTATTTACCTGATGTTATTGTGTTAATAAAATAATTTATTCGTAACATATTAAAGTATGACTACTATAAAGTAACTTCAATATTTTCGATAAACTTTTGGGATTTTGGATAGAGGTTTCAAGACTTGCAATAGTTGGCGTTACAACCGTTACAGGGCTTTGAACGCTGACATTTTTTTGTAAAATATACGTACACCTTTTATTCTTTCAATATACATGTATTACATTAAGATCTACAGAAAAATGGGAAAACCATGTTATTAACTAGTATTATTTAGAAATTATGAATTCTAATCCGAGTTTAAATGTCACACCCATCACCGCGGACTGACCCAACACTAAATGAATTAAAAACATAGTAACCTGTTTTAGAATTTCATTCACATCATTTCTTCCATAAATATAAAGTTCTTTTAAAGGTTTTGCTGTTTTCAACAATTGCAACACTGACTGCAAAGGTATTCTGTTACCATTTAATTTTATTTGCCGTACCGTAGAATGTTCAACTATATTATTCCATCTTTTACAAACATACTTAACATTGATCCATAGATCTTCTTTTGGAACCTTATTAAATATATTTAAAAGTAATTCGTCTGGCAATTTATTAAAGTAGTTGATATTTTGCTTGAGTTTTAAACGTTCTGATCTCCGACGAGGCTTTTCTTTTTTATGGATGTCATTATTTACACTATCAATTTTATTTGTCTTCTTTTTCCCCATATTTCACTATGAATTTTTAAATAACTTTATTAACCGAAAAATTACTAACATAATTTTGAAAGAAAAAACAAATTTACAGTTCAGAAATCTTGATCAAACTTATGTATTTTATGGAAATGTGAAAGCATAGTAAATAATTTATAGCCGATCATATCGCTTATATTTAACTTTTATGGAATAGATAAGGCCTAAGATAACAATGTCTATGAATGAAAATTAGTCCTAAAATAATAATAATTAGAATTATTCGATTATGCAAACAAATAGTTGTTTAAAATTATAATATACACATATATTTATTAAGACTACAAACGAGACGAGATGAAACAAGAGTCAGGTAAATCTTGTCTCGATCGAGAAAAATCTCGGACTGTTGTGAATTTCTTTATAAAAATATTTTTCTACTTATCTTGTGCAATAAATAAAACAAATTCATGTAAAAATTAAAATCAAATAGTAAATTTTTTAAAGAGGTTGGGGAGTTACTTTTGCGGGGCGGGCGGTGGTTTAGAACGCAGTGCTCGCTGTTGTTAAAACTACAACCTTTTTGTCACTTGCACTAATTTGTTTGTCCAATATATTTGTCATTTTACAATGCCAGCGCTATTACCATGTTACGCGTTAGTTTCATATAATAATGTAGGTAGTCATCATTTCACATATTTTTCATGGTCGAAACGTGTAAAAAATAAGTTATTAGTACTATTATATAGTATCTATGTATAAATATGTGTTAACATATAACATATGTACAGGCTGACTCATAAATTCTTATTTCTTCGATATCTCTTATGTTAATATTTATTATAGAGAAAAATTTTAATTTTGAATGATACATTACTTACATATAAGTAAAAATAAGATTTAAACTTATATTAAAATATATAGTGTGACCCCGAAAAAGGTGTATCATTATATGACGAGTTGATGTGCGATGTGCGTACTCGTATTTATTTCATATCTGTTTTTTTAGCGATTTTTCAGATTTAATGGGGTGAAAGAGTAGTTAAGAGGGTGAACTGACAATTCTTTGGGTGATTTTCAGAAACTACAACTAATTACCTTTCAGATGCAATTGATTAGATTAAAATTGGTTGAAAATTGCATTAAAAAAGAAGTTTCGCACAAAAATATGTGATTTAAATCCACTGTGTGGCGGGTATAGACCAAATCTTTATAAATACTGTATCGTAGTACCTATTATAGAATACCGAGAAATAATAATATTCCATCTGTAAATTTTCAGCCTATAAATATTTATTTAAGAGATTTGTGAGCAGATAAGTATGTCACATTTCAAAATGTCGTTGAAGGCGACAACTGATGGACGTTTTTAGCTTTAACACAAAACCATACCTGCTTCGGGGATTAAGCGTCAATATCAATTCTACGAAACAAAAATATATCTCGCAAGATATTACTTCAGATGTACCCGTAATCCGTATCTATGAAACATTGACAAGAAAATATCGGTGAATCTTTCAAAAGCCCAAGCGATTAACTCAACTTCGTGTCGTTTTTCTAGTTCTGAAATAAATCGTTCAATTTTTTATTTAAATTGAAATAAGCTTATTTATATTATATGTATTATTTTTGTGTCTGAACGATTTTAAAACAGACAACCATCTAATAACGAAATTAATTTGTACCGCGTTATATGGAAACCGCGCTATAGGAAAACGGAATTACACTCACCGCTCGATATAACGACGGTGTTGGTAACTGAACCGCTTGATATAACGACGGTGCGAGGGGCCCCCACCATCATGCCGACGAGTGAGAAATGTTTTTGTAATGACTTGTATGTTCTAGCCATTGTGGGGATAGGGGAAGGTCGGTATATTAAGCGGTTGTCACATCGTTGTATCAAGCGGTCGTTATTTCAAAGGTCGTTATATCAAGCAGTGAGTGTAATACGAATCAGATTATTCGTACCGCATTATATAGAAACCTCGTTAAGTGAATTTTGTAAATATAAATTAAAAAAATATTATTGTAGGTATTTGTACAATATTTTTTTGGCATATTTTATACTTTTATTCATATTTATAAGTTTACATACAAATACTTGCAC
Source organism: Sialis lutaria (assembly GCA_949319165.1). Classification (NCBI taxonomy): domain Eukaryota; kingdom Metazoa; phylum Arthropoda; class Insecta; order Megaloptera; family Sialidae; genus Sialis; species Sialis lutaria. Next base: position 7,799,645 of record OX439243.1, on the reverse strand, counting down.
CTATAGTATGTAAAATTTAAATTATCATTTGACAGCTACGATCTTGAATAATACAGAACTACACTCATCTCACGATTTAACAACCGCTTGTTTTAGTGACGAGCCAAACGCGCGATTTAGCGACCTTCCCCTATCCCCACCATAATACCACCGACTGCTATATTTCCATAGAATGGACTGAGCAATAGTCTCACAAAATTGACCACTCTCTTTTAAGAGACAAAGCGAATATATAGCCAATACATGCGTATTTTTTCTGTAGGTCTGTAATGACTGCAAACCTGTGATGTGACCAATTAGATTTCTAGAAAGAGACAGGTATTGGCTACATATTCGCTTTGTCTCTGTCACACTTTTTCGGCAGTATTTACATCACAGTTGGATAGGGAATGCTCAGTCCATTCTATGAGGCTATGTATATTTCTGAGGTTGGCCTGGAGGTGGGGACCTCTCTCAACCGATTTTTCTTATAAATTGAAGGGGTTAGAATAGAAAGGATATAAGTAACATTTCCATAGTTTCAAGCTATGAGTGTTTAAAGTTAAGCGTTTATAAAAAAGTTCGTTTACATGATTTTTCTACTGGGTGATAAATGTCATTAAGAAAATTAAAAGTTGTTTGGATCATTTTTATTCCAATACATAGGACACTTATCTATCATAAAACTCACTTATCTTCAAAATTATAAAAGCATTGTTTTAAGCAATGAGTGTTTAAAGTTAAGCGTCTATAAAAATGTTCGTTTACATGATTTTTCTACTGGGTGATAGATGTCATTAAGAGAATTAAAAGTTGTTTGGATCATTTTTATTCCAATACATATCTTTCATAAAACTCACTTATCTCCAAAACTAAATTGCACTTATACCCTTTCTATTCTAACCCCTTCAATTGTTAGTTTTTGAGTTAAAAATTATTGATTATTCAGGAATTTCTTTTGTTTTGCTCCATATCATAAAAAATTGATATTTTCTGAAAAAATATTCGAGTAAAAGTTGCTTATTATTCCTCGTAGGTGACGAAGAATCAGTAACAAAACAATGGATTTAAATTTGAAAAATAAAGGTTGAACCTGAAAACTCATTATGGTGACCTTTTCAAGGTCAACCCATTTCGCCAATATTAAGTCCCCTCAAAACCGTGAAATTTTTGTCCGTAAAATTTTCTCTTAAAATTCTTTATTTTCGAAATAATCTGCTGGAAAGTCACCCGGTATGTAGATTTCGATGTTTTCGTTGCATAAAATAGATTAATTTCATTTACATAAATATTATATTTACCCTTAATTGATCTACGATTTTAATTGATATTTAATTGATGATAATGATGTATTAAAAGACCGGAGAAACCCATGTTTAATTGACAATAATATATTTTTTAATTTTAATAAAATAGTATGTATTTGACTATTAAGTTATGCACTGTTATAAAAAAAATTGTATAATACATATATGCCCGGAAAAATTATCAAAATAAACACATTTTTAATGTCAATAAAAATATGAAAAAATAATGAATGCTCATAAAACATATTTAAAAAAAATTAAAACAGTGGAAATTCTAATAAACAGTCAATGACATTTAATGGTCATTTTCGCCAATAAAAAAAGATACATGTCCGTTTTTCATAACGTAATTGCTTAATTGGTCGTTTTATAAAACCATTCAATGAATTTTGTGAAATTTTAAATGTTTTTATATTGCGTGTATTTAATTTGAAATTCCATTAATACTTTTTTTATGTTCTTTTAATTATTTTACAAAAATTAAATGAAAACAGCTTACTTTTTAGTACTAAACAACATAATAAAAAATTTCGATTTCTATTAAAAAACTCTTAACATTTTCTTTTAAAAATAATGCATATAATGCCTTATTCATAAAAATATTCTAAATATTTTAAACACCTATTTTTAAACGAACAAAAAGAAGGTAAAGAAAAAATAAATGACTATTGTTTAGTGAGCTACATTCGCCGAATCCTCTTTTGAAAATATACATGACAAATATTATAAGCAGTAAGAATCCAGTCTTTTCTTTTTATGAAGTAAGTACCATTACGCTACATGCCTTTATATGTATACATTATACATATATTATAGATATTTAAATATAAGAAGCTCTAAGAGTTTTTTTTCCAGTTTCATTTCACAGTTTTAAAATATACCGAGTGACCCTTTGTATTTATAGTATAATATGTATTATATGGTTAAATGAAATGAATTATTTGTAAGGAAGAAGTGAGTATTACTACAACATTTTATTATTATTCTATATGGTTGAGGGGCTTGAGGTGGTACATCCAAAAGACTGAAAATTCAGAATTTCTAAATTATTACCTATTTTTAAAGGTTTGGTGTAAATTTTTCGAAACACAATTTTTATAAAAAAAATTAATAAAAGCACGGGGCGCTATAAAGGCAAATGCATGAACAAATATCTTTTGTATGAATTGATAAAAGATATAAACGTAGAAAATTTGTACATTTTTTTAAATTCATTAAAAGGTATACATTTGCCTTCATGAGCGCCCAGCACTTTTAATGGTCTTAGTCATTAAGTAAAAAAAAAATTATATTGGGCACGACAAAAAAGTTATATAACAATTAATTTCGTAAAAAAAGTGAAATTTTCAGATTTTCGAAAATTGTGGAGAAACCTTAAGATTTAGGGAAAAATGAATAATGACAAAAAATAATCTTCGCAATAAGAACTTTCAAATAAATAAAAGAAAATTGAAATCGGACGACTAGGAACTGAGATAAAACTTATTTTAAAACACCATTGGGGACCATCTTTGATAGCCGATATAACAGTGTTCTACAAGGATTTTAAAGTGGCTCCCTATCTCAAAATCTTTCTTTTGACCATATGCATGGGCGTACCGAAGGGGGGCAGAGGGGGGACAGTTGCCACCCCTGGACCTCACTTACTATACATTTAGCTGGTTAATTATTTGCCTATGCCTAAGTTCTATTGTATTTATGAAATTGAAGAAGTAAAATTTACAGGTATTTCAAAATTTTCATTCTGAAAACTCAAGTTTGAGTCACGTTATTAGTTAATATAAAAAAAAAATAGTGAGTTAGGTAGTTATTATATTATTATTATTTGATGTGCATTTGATTTTTAATTTAAATTTTTTATCCAGAAAAAAAATCATTTTTAAAATTACAATCTCTTGTTAAAACTGTTGTCATTTTCCTTTTTAATTTAGGCAAAAAAATGTTAATATTATTTTTTTACATTTAAACTATTTATATATTTATCGAGTTATAGACCTGTCAAATCATATTGATTTTTTACCTAAAATAGAAAAAAATAGAATGAATTAAACCCACTAAAATCGACAGCTAATAGGTACATGTATGTATAGGTAGAGTACATTTTTGTAGATATTTTGTCTTCTTTATGATAAAAATAAATTTAAGATTGAAAAAAAGTTTGTAGTCAAAATTCAAAGTTGCAACAGTGTAGCGCAGAAAAGATAGAATATTTAAGAAAAAAAAGGAAAAATTACCCAATGTTTATTTACAATAATGCCCATTTGTAAGGACAGTAGGTACACAACATTTTTTTGCACTTCAATACCTAAAAAGGTTAATAACCCATTTGTTCTAACCCCTCTTATTATGGGTTCCTAGGCGAAACACACTGACTAAATCGGTTTATAAAAAAAAAATCTGCCCCCCCCCTAACAAAATGCTGGGTACGCCCATGACCATATGTATGACCACAGAAAGTGGCATACCCCAATCAAAAAGTGCAGCGTTTTCATGTACCAGACGTACCAAAAGGAAATGATAATGTTTATATTTTTATTAATAGTAACTAAAATAACCATTCTTATTTCAAATAAGGTAGGTTGACATTTTTACTTTTTCCTTATTATGTGAATTAGTGTAATTATTTCGCTATCGCAAGTTTGAGGAGGGTGAAGTCTTTTTGGTTTTCAAAAGGTCACTGAAGATTATGTTACATTATAATTGTATATATGGGTAACAGTAACGTTTGATATATTTAATTATATACCTTATTGTTTTAATATTTGATAAGGCAATTAAGACCACATGTGACATTATGTTTCTTTAAATTTACCCAGATTAGTTCACCCCCTGAAATCGCTATTAAAAATGGATAAAACTTCATCGTTGTTAAATAATATTGTTTAATTCAAACAATATAGTTGATATTAGCTTCACGGTTATATGTAGATTAATACAATAAAATAATAAAATTGACGCAATTTGCTATTTTAATTTAACTAAATTATGAAATATAATTTTTCGCTTCCTCATAAAACACAAAAATATAACCATTCAAAAGACAATATATTATTGGTTTATTGAAAAAGTAGCTGATTCCCGCGGCTTCACTCGCGTGAATTTCGAAATTAAATACAACCCTCCATACGTGATAGGGGATGACATATTACTATTATTAATATTACAAATAATAAAAAAAGTTAAAACAATAATTTCAAGTATGTGTGCCGCAAATTTTTTAATGATTTTGAGTATTATTTATAAAAAATAGAATTAGTTATAACAAATATATATTTTTTTTTAAAACATTAAAAATTTGATAACAAATTACATAAAACCTGAAATTATTATAATCATTTGTTTGCATTTTATTAAATTTGCATAACACACTATTATTAGATATTTTCTATTAATTTTATACTTGTAAGCCTTGTTTCACACATACGCGGTTCCATTCGGTTCGGTTCGTTTTCGGTTTCAGCCGAAAACGAATCAAACCCTTTCACACATACACGGTTCTCATACGGTTCATATTAGGTTTTATTTTTTCCGTAAACTCAGTAGTTATCATGGAGAGAAAGCAAGTTGTTGCCATGTTGTTTCTCTATAAAAAAAATTAAAAAATGAAGGAGGAATACTAGAATTCATTGCGAGCACGCTCTCATCACTTTACAGCAGGAATTTGGAGCATTCTACACTATTTTCCCGAAGCTAAAGAGCATGAAGACGATCCACATCAACATCTAGAAAACCGCTCATTTTATTAGAAAATCCGCGACAAAACTTAAAAAAAAGTAACACTCGTTATCAGGTTAAAACCGAAACTAAACCGAAACTAAACCGAGTATGTGTGAACGCGTTCATTGCTTTGTGTTCCCTGGACACGAATTGAAACCTGATAAAATCTGTCCGTGTGGAGGGACTATTCAGTTCTGTACGGTTTCTATTAGGTACCGAATACAAACTGAATCATCGTTTCACACTTGTCGGCAGCGACCGAAAACGAATCGAAAACGAACCGAACCGAATGAAACCGTATATGTGTGAAATAGGCCTTATAACTTGTTTTCTATCAATTTCACCATAATGATGTAATACACTCACAAAGAGAACATTCTCGGTTATAAAATCCAATAATAATTTACAGGTTATTCCATTTAAAAAGAAGTTGTATTTCAATATATCTCTGAAATTTTACATTCAATAGTTTTTTTGACACCGCCATTATTCAACCCAGAAAAAATACAGATACTTATTGTTAGTACATTTAACTGATCTTCTAGCTCCAATGATCACTCGGTTCCGGCGAACAACCTGTATATAGGTAAATGAAACACTACAAAGGTGAATGACCTAAATGCAATAAAATTACATAAAACAATTATAATAAAACGGGCAAGTGCGTGTTGGGCACGCACATGATAGGGTTCCGTAGTCATTCTCACTACGATTTATAAAAAGTATTTTTCAAAATTTTCGTGACTGAAGGGTTAAAATAAAAAAGTTATTTGACTTTTATTATTGCATTTTAGGAGACCTATCAAATGACACCCCTCTCAATAGGGTAAATGAAAAAAATGTGAGTTTACTTTTCAATCTATGAAATGTGGGTCCAAAATATTTTAGACAATGTTCGTTATAATTTTCAGTGAAAGTACTAATTGAAAGCTACATTCTGATTTTTTTTCAGATTTTTTGAATCGATAGTTTAGAAAATAGAGGGGGGGGGGCGCTCTGACAGCGACATTAAAAAGCAAATATATCGCGACTGAAGGGTTAAAATCAAAAAGTTATTTGACGTTTTTTATTGCATTTTACGAGACCTATTAAATGACACCCCACTCAATGGGGTAAGTGGGGAAAAAAATGTATGTTCAATTTTCAGTCTATGAAAGGGGGATCCAAAAAATTTTTGACAATGTTCGTTATAATTTTCAGTGAAAGTACTAATTAAAAGCTACATTCTGAATTTTTTTCAGATTTTTTGAATCGATAGTTTAGAAAATAGAGGGGGGGGGACGCTCTGACAGCGACATTAAAAAGCAAATATATCGCGACTGAAGGGTTAAAATCAAAAAGTTATTTGACGTTTTTTATTGCATTTTACGAGACCTATTAAATGATACCCCACTCAATGGGGTAAGTGGGGAAAAAAATGTATGTTCAATTTTCAGTCTATGAAAGGGGGATCCAAAATATTTTTGACAATGTTCGTTATAATTTTCAGTGAAAGTATTAATTAAAAGCTACATTCTGAATTTTTTTCAGATTTTTTGAATCGTTAGTTTAAAAAATAGAGGGGGGGGGACGCTCTGACAGCGACATTAAAAAGCAAATATATCGCGACTGAAGGGTTGAAATCAAAAAGTTATTTGACGTTTTTTATTGCATTTTACGAGACCTATTAAATGACACCCCACTCAATAGGGTAAGTGGGGAAAAAAATGAAAGTTCAATTTTCAGTCTATGAAAGGGGGGTCCAAAATATTTTTGACAATGTTCGTTATAATTTTCAGTGAAAGTACTATTTAAAATCTACGTTCTGAAATTTTTTCAGATTTTTTAAATTGATAGTTTAGAAAATAGAGGGGGGGGGACGCTTTTTTAATGACTTTGGAGAGAAAATACATCGTGATCGAAGGGTTAAAATTAAAAATTTCTGTTACATTTTTTGTTGCATTTTAGGAGACCTTTCTAACGATATCCCACTCAATGGTGTAGGTGAAATTTTTTTTTTGAAAACACTTTTCATTTTATGAAAGGGGGGTTTAAAAAATTTTTATTTTCAAAAATCTTATCATTTCTGTTTTTGGGTCATCAATCTACGGCCGTGTACCAAATTTCATCTTATTATCTCAAAATTTTTCAGGACGGACGGACGGACATGGAGAAACTATAAGGGTTCCTAGTTTTCTACGGAACCCTAAAAACCCATTGCATGGATATAATAATAAAGTTGATTCATGTACTCATATCAAAATGTGTAGTAAAACAAGGAACGTTCTGATAATGTACGCAAGTACTTATTATATGTAATTCTAATTTCAATATTGAATACGTTCATTTAGTAATTAGGAAAACTCAAGCAACATTTCCAGTAAAACATGCTATTGTCTAATTGTCTACATTTCTACATTCATTGTAACGTATATTACTTGGAAATACAACGTCAACGTTATTCTAGTAATGAGTAGACAGGTATTTCATGTTGAGATATTATGTGACTGTTAATTTTGTGTTAATGGCATTGTTAGGTATATCTTTTTTAGTACCGCTTTTTAGGGTTCCGTAGAAAACTAGGAACCCTTATAGTTTCTCCATGTCCGTCCGTCCGTCCTGAAAAATTTTGAGATAATAAGATGAAATTTGGTACACGGCCGTAGATTGATGACCCAAAAACAGAAATGATAAGATTTTTGAAAATAAAAATTTTTTAAACCCCCCTTTCATAAAATGAAAAGTGTTTTCAAAAAAAAAATTTCACCTACACCATTGAGTGGGATATCGTTAGAAAGGTCTCCTAAAATGCAACAAAAAATGTAACAGAAATTTTTAATTTTAACCCTTCGATCACGATGTATTTTCTCTCCAAAGTCATTAAAAAAGCGTCCCCCCCCCTCTATTTTCTAAACTATCAATTTAAAAAATCTGAAAAAATTTCAGAACGTAGATTTTAATTAGTACTTTCACTGAAAATTATAACGAACATTGTCAAAAATATTTTGGACCCCCCTTTCATAGACTGAAAATTGAACTTTCATTTTTTTCCCCACTTACCCTATTGAGTGGGGTGTCATTTAATAGGTCTCGTAAAATGCAATAAAAAACGTCAAATAACTTTTTGATTTCAACCCTTCAGTCGCGATATATTTGCTTTTTAATGTCGCTGTCAGAGCGTCCCCCCCCCTCTATTTTTTAAACTAACGATTCAAAAAATCTGAAAAAAATTCAGAATGTAGCTTTTAATTAATACTTTCACTGAAAATTATAACGAACATTGTCAAAAATATTTTGGATCCCCCTTTCATAGACTGAAAATTGAACATACATTTTTTTCCCCACTTACCCCATTGAGTGGGGTATCATTTAATAGGTCTCGTAAAATGCAATAAAAAACGTCAAATAACTTTTTGATTTTAACCCTTCAGTCGCGATATATTTGCTTTTTAATGTCGCTGTCAGAGCGTCCCCCCCCCTCTATTTTCTAAACTATCGATTCAAAAAATCTGAAAAAAATTCAGAATGTAGCTTTTAATTAGTACTTTCACTGAAAATTATAACGAACATTGTCAAAAATTTTTTGGATCCCCCTTTCATAGACTGAAAATTGAACATACATTTTTTTCCCCACTTACCCCATTGAGTGGGGTGTCATTTAATAGGTCTCGTAAAATGCAATAAAAAACGTCAAATAACTTTTTGATTTTAACCCTTCAGTCGCGATATATTTGCTTTTTAATGTCGCTGTCAGAGCGCCCCCCCCCCCCTCTATTTTCTAAACTATCGATTCAAAAAATCTGAAAAAAAATCAGAATGTAGCTTTCAATTAGTACTTTCACTGAAAATTATAACGAACATTGTCTAAAATATTTTGGACCCACATTTCATAGATTGAAAAGTAAACTCACATTTTTTTCATTTACCCTATTGAGAGGGGTGTCATTTGATAGGTCTCCTAAAATGCAATAATAAAAGTCAAATAACTTTTTTATTTTAACCCTTCAGTCACGAAAATTTTGAAAAATACTTTTTATAAATCGTAGTGAGAATGACTACGGAACCCTATCATGTGCGTTCCCAACACGCACTTGCCCGTTTTATTTATAATTATATAAGCTTTTAAAATCGAAGGGAGAATGAATGTCCCATTTATAATAATTACAGCTGAATAACTTCAAACGACGCGCATTAGAAGATATACTTTTTGGCGTAGTGGCATCTAGCGTACGAATTCAAAACTACAAACCTGTTTTACCGACTATCATAACAGAAAACTGTATTATCTATACTGCCGTGCTAAGCACAAAAGCGGTATCTCAGTAAAGGCGAGTTTCGAGAAAATCAAAGTTTTGTTCAGTTTTATTTTAACTTTACAGATTGTTTTTTTGATTTATTAAATGGAATTTATTCATTATATTGGGAATTTTGGCGGTATCAAAATATACAGTTATTCGCCTACGTATTATTGATATACCTCTAATTCTCTTAGTAATTTAAGGTAAACCTGAGATAGGAAAAACTTTTTCAAGGGTTTTTTCATATGTTTTAAATAAGATATCGCTATTTGGCTTAGTTCATTGGATTCGTATTTTTTTAAGCTATTCGATGCCATAAAAATCAACTTTATGATTTTTTTTGAGATACCGCTTTTGTGCTTAGCACGGCAGTATACCTAACCTAACTTTATGGTGTTGTCATGAAGCATATATTTTGGAATGTGAACTATGTATCTCTGTAATACAATTTGTTAAGTCATGACCCCCGAGCTGGGTGGTCTCTCGTGTTCGTGTTGAGTGCGCAACAGTATAGCTGTGTGCGTTCTGCCTCATAACATTTGACCAATCAGCGGCCGTGCGGGAATACGTCTTCCTGAGGAACCATTAAAGTATATTCTTCATGCGCTGCGTACAAAGTAAAGGCTGTAGCCGGATAAGCATGCAAAATCTGCCTTTGCATGAATTTGGCCGTTTTTTTTTTAAAGTCACATTCTATGTAACTTTCAACCTGACCAAATATTAGCTTCCAAAAATTTGTAGTTTTCGAAAAAAAATTTTTTTTGATAATCCATCAATCGACTATGACGGTGCTTATGGTATATTATAGAGGTACTTATGACTCATCAGAGGTAATTTTATTATTGGCTTCTGTACAGAAAAAAAAAAAAAATTTAAAAAATAAAAAACACCTTCTTGTACTCGGAGGGCAATCACCATTTTTTTTATAAAATATACCTTGTATGTACCCAAACAACATATCAAAATCCCAAACTGATATGAAGGGTATAACATACTCGTATAAATTCGCATACGGTCGTACCTATTGGCGCGGGCGTGACGCGAGTGGACTGTATGGAGTGCGAGTGTCTTAATACTTTTAAAACATCTCTAATTTGTTGCTAAGCAACAGGGCTGAACTAGCCCGGAGGGATCCGGGGAATTTGACGGGGTCCATGGCCTGACAAAGATAATATGCCGTAGCCAGGAATGTATGGGAACTGCCATTGAATCAATTATGCTAATTTTTTCTCATAGGTTGCTTTTAAAGTAACATAAAATCGCCCTAAATGTATATGTGCTTCAAAATTTTTATGTTTACTGATTATGATTATATGATTGTAAATGATTATAACATTTCAGAAGCAATTTGAGGCCATTTTATGTTACTACACATTTTTGGAAGCTAATATTTGGTCAGGTTGAAAGTTACATATAATGTGACTTTTAAAGAAAATCAGCCAAATTCATGCAAGGCCGATTTTGCATGCTTACCCGGCTACGGCCTTTCTTACATCTGTGTAGATACCCGAAAAATGCGGACCGCCTCCTCTAGGTTCCGTTTTTTGGCCTTCCCCTTCCACTCAAGTTTAACCTCCGTATTGTATGCTTCATGGGTGTTGTTTTCCTTATATCGAGTATGTATAACTTCAAAAAATGTTTGAGATAATACATCATATTGCTGTATTTGTCTTGACATTTATCATAAATCTTAAACTATTAGATCTTTTGATCCGTAACATTTAAAATGAAACATTGAAAATCAAACTTTGTACATTCAAAATATTTTTGTCAGTATTCGTTATAATTTTCAGTGAGTACCTACTTATTAAAAGCTATACATTTTTTTCAGATTTTTTAAATTGATAGTTTAGAAAATAAAGGGGGGGGTCTGATAACGTTATTAAAAAGCAAATATATCGTTACTGTAGAGTTGAAATCGAAAAATCATTTGATATTTTTGTTGCATTTTAGGAGAAGTATCAAATGACACCCCACTCAATGGGATAAGTGAAAAAAATGTGAGTTCACTTTTCAGTCTATGGGAAGGGGATCCAAAATATTTTTGACAGTTTTCGTTATAATTTTTAGTGAAAATACTAATTAAAAGCTACATTCTGATTTTTTCAGATTTTTTGAATCAATAGTTTACAAAATAGATAGGAGGGACGCTCTGATAACGACATTGAAAAGCAAACTGAAGGGCTAAAATCAATTTTATTGCATTTTAGAATACATTTCTAGAATCCCCACTCAATGGGGTAAGTGATTTTTTTAAATATAATTTTCAATCTATGGAAGGGGGGTTTAAAAAATACTTTTTTCAAAAATCTTACCATTTCTGTTTTTGAGTCATCATTATGTCTAGTTTTGTAAGGATAGATGGACAGACAGAGTGAAGTATAAGTTACTAGTTTTCTACGGAACCCTAAAAATACAAACTTACTTAAACTCCATACAGTATTTAAGCTGTTAAAAGTTATAAGGTATTCTTATACATAATATTGATATTACCTTGTAATTAAAAAACTGTTATAATAAGGTAACAATGACAGCACATCTTTCAAATGTCAATGTATAACATTTGAAAGATATAACTATAACTTTTAACAGCTTAAATACTGTACTGGAGTTTAAGTAAGTTTGACTTAAGTACATATACATTAAAAGTAACACGTTGTCAAGTTAAAAGCTACAGAATAAATTGCAACCTGTCTTATAAACAGTTCAGATATGCACGTGGATAAAAAAAATAAAGATCTTTTTGTTTGTAACTTATAACTTTACTCGTATAAGTAACAATCCAGTGAATTGTTGTGTTAGTAACTTTATGCAAAGTTAAAGTGTACAAGTGATATTATAACTTACGTTATGTTAGTAAACCTATGACCTAAATATTTGTGAGTAACTTAATAGTGGAAAATAAATAGCTGAGACATTAGATATTTGTAAAATGTCATGTGGAAGAAAATTAAAAAGTCTTTATAAACGAGCAAAAATTCATTCAATTTCGTCAAAAGATATTAACCCATTAGTTCCCAGTGTGTACAAAATGATCCCCTTAAGGAAAATAGATATTAAAAATATACTTAGACAACAAATTTTGTGAAATTGGTAATTTTTTTGGTAGCTTAGTCTATTGGCATATAATTTAGTAAGCGTAGAATAATATTATTTTAATAAGAGTTTTTTATTTATACATTTTTACCAAGATGTAGTAAAGGGATCATTTTATACACCCGGGTGTCTAAAATGATCCCTCGTCTTTTTAAAGCCATAATCGGCACACATAATTGTTTACTGGCTGTTTTTACTGCATGCCACGATCTACAGCTTTTAATTAGTTAATCACAACGATAGCGCTCCAATTTTGACGCGTAGTTTTCCGAACATGATTCTGCGGCATTGTACCTGAAATAACATGATACTTTAATAAATTACCGATCTAATTTCATATAAACATCCATGATCTTTGCAAATATACATTACCTAAAGTATTCTTAATCCACTCAATACAAAACGAATTTAAAAAATGTTGCATATGAAACCACAAACATTAAACAAACTGGGATCGTTTTATCCCAATATGCAGGGATCATTTTACCACAAATGCCTAGCTTATATTGTTGAATAATATTGGAAACTTACACACGCACTCCTATTACATAAATATACATACATATATACTAAAACTACACAATATTGAATTATTTCATACCTTACATCAAATAAGATTATTTTTATTTTGTTACAATAAAATATTCCGTGCCGCTCACAACAATATGAAACTTTGACAGAATGTGAAACTAGTGGCGCCGAAGACGATTTTCACTCAAACTACTAGATGGCACAGCTAAATTCGGTAAAACACAGGGTGATCGTTTTATCCCGAGGGATCGTTTTGTACTCCTCTCCTCTACTCCAACTTTCGCTCTTAGCGTAACCCAGGATCAACAACGTGGATGTGCAGAAATATGATTACTTTGGAGTGCTTGATCTTCGTGAGTCTTCTTGTCACTCACGTCGAAAAACATGACATTATGGTAATAGTATATCCTCCACAAGAAAGAAATAACCAAGTGCTAACCTGATGGTAGGAACTAACGATAATTTCAGTTGTTATTTTATTTTTGCAAAATAAATTTTAATCTATGCAACTAAAAGTGTCATTGTTATTTAATTAGTGTAAAACACTAAAAATTAATTACTTCTTTAGGCATACGAACGATTCATTCACAATACAAATTTACCTAATGCTTATTTCATGATATTATAAACTCCTAACCAAAGTTAATGTTTCTGAAATGTAATCTAAACGGAAAATACGGTAAACGATAAGACCCCGTACGAAAATCATATCCGTTTAAAGTTCAGATCGAGATATAAATCAGTATTTGATGAATGGTTAGCATACATGCGTGGGTGTAAAGTGATTATTGTTATGTTGGTAATTACCGCGCGGTTGGTATCTGCACAGTGTGTAATAAATGTGTGGTGAATCCCGTAATGATTATAAATAACTGGTGGTTGAAAAATATTAACTTTGATTCATTGTGGGATCAGTTTTAAATATCGCTTGAGTGGAAATGAAAAAAAAGCTGAAAGTGCCTGACGTAATGTTGTTTGTAAAAAGATAAGGTACTGGTACCAGTCTTGAACGCGTTAAAGTTTTTTTTTTTATTAGTGGGCTATATTTTTGTAATTCTCATGAGTCTATGTTACTAATAAAATAAGTACCTCTTTATTAAATCAATTTAATTACCAAAATCGGTAAATATAGTTGATTTTTTAAATTATAGCTTTTGTATATGTTTTTTTCTCCAATAATGGTCAAAGTAAAACCAGTCCAGTGATAAACACTTGCTAATGATTATATAAAATTATACTTAAAAATACTTTTTAAAAACAAGCTTTTATTAAAAATGCACTACAAAGTAAAAAATAAATTTTCTGCTATCACAAAAATTTCAGATTTTTATGACTAAAACCAATAAACGCGCGAGGCGCTTACGATGGCAAATTTATAGCTTTTAATTAATAACTATTTCATTATTGTATTTATAAAATTGTTAAGTAGTTTATCAAAAATTCTATGTATTTATTTGATTTAATGTGCAAATTTTCTACTTTTATCTTATATAAATTTATACTGCATTTCTTATTTTGCATAAATTTTTTTATTCATACATTTGTCTTTATAGCACCCCACGCTTTTATTGGTTTTAGTCATAAAAACCTGAAATTTTTATGATAGCTGAAAACTTATTTTTTTTACTTTTTAATGCATTTTTAATAAACGCTTGTTTTAAAAAAAATATTTTTCTATATAATTTCACTTTAAAATTTTTAGTTACCTACTGATTGCCAACTAACTAACATACGACAAACTCTTTCATTTGATACCAATATCAAGATGGTAAATACGCCATCTTGGGGTGTCCGCCATATTAGATTTAGAATAATGTCACATAGCTAATTGTATTCTACTTATCAAACCCTTTTATTTGATACCCATATCAAGATGGTTATAAAGAAAAAGTAATCCGCCATGTTGGGGCGCCCACCATATTGGATTTAAAGTGACGTCACATAGCTAATTTTATTCTATTCGTCAAACCCTTTCATTCGATAGCCTTATCAAGATGATTACGAAAAAAAGGTAATCCACCATCTTGGGGCGTCCGCCATATTGGATTTAGAACAATATTAGATACTAGGGGCTGTGCCCCTGGGCGCTTCGCGCCCCAACCCCCTTTCACGCCATATTTTTTACACAAATTTACTCGGGTCTGCGACCCTCGTATGTGTATATATCATACTCGTTCCACTATTTTTTGATAGTTAATTTTTTAATTTAGCGGAGATAATCAATATTAAAATTTTCAGTAATATTACATGTATAAATTACCCAACCTAAAATGTACTGTTATTTATTAAATGATTAACTTTTTATTTTTATATATTCCTGAAGTTTTTAATTTTTGTTCAATTCTAATCAAAATTAATTTGTCTACGTTACTTTTAAAAAATATCAATTTTAATTATTTTCATGCGACGCCCCTGACTTAATTATAATTTAAAAAAAAATGATTAATATATCAATCTCAACTTTCAAAAAAATAATAATTCATAAATAATTTGTTTTGAGGCGCTACTGATCTATATTATAATTTTCATATTTTTCTGAAATTTCTAATTTTTGAACAATTAAAAAAAAGTTTTGAGACGCTACTGACTTATTTATTTTTAAATGTGAACTTTTGGGTAAATTGCATCAATCTCCTACAACAAAACTATTAAAAATTATATTTTTATACAATTTCATTAAAAAAAAACACAAATATAAAAATATTTGAAACGCCGTCCCTGATTTAAATGAATAATTTCAACAATTAAAAAAAATTCAACAATTTCACTGAAAATATTTTTTTTACAAACATAAAAAATATGTCACATGTTAAAAATCACGTAATTTTGGAACTATCAAAACTAACTTTCAAAAAAATAATAATTCATAAATAATTTTTTTTGAGGCGCTACTGATCTATATTATAATTTTCATATTTTTCTGAAATTTCTAATTTTTGAACAATTTTTAAATAATCTAATATTTTTATAAACGTTAAGAAATGTGACAGTTCCCAAAAATTTCATATATTTAAAACGACACCAGCCCCTGACTTAATCCCCCTACAACAAAACGATTAAAAATTATATTTAATACAATTTTATTAGAAAATGCAAATTTAAATAGGGGAGCATGGGTAACAGTGGATCAACTTTTTTATTCCGTCGCATTCCTATGAAACTTCAGTATTTTTTAACTATATTTTATATGGGTCTTATAGAGGAGTTATTAAGGTATAAACAATGCTAACAATTTTAGGTATTGAAGCATTAGAAACGCCTTTTTTCGGCTATTAAAAAAAATGAGGAAAATGTTTCACTGTTCCCCATGCACGGGTAACAGTGGATCAGCATAAGACAATTAAAAAACCTTTACGTTTTATTAATGATTGTATTATATTTATCTTAAACTAGGAAACATCAATCTTGTCAAGTAATAAAATCACATAGGTAATTTATTAAAAAAAAAAAAAAAAATAGGCAAAACCAATAAAATTTATAAAACATAATATTTTACAGAAATGTTAAATAATTATATATTTTTAATTAATAATTAATAATTAACGAATAGTTATTCGCGACATCGAACATTTTCTGGCCTACCCGTGTGACAAAGCTCGATCCATTGTACCCCAAAACATAATGATCCACTGTAACCCACAGGCACGTGTGAAAATAATAATCATACCGTTAAAAATACAAGCAACAATGGATTAAAAACAGCTGTTTCACCAATACTTAACATACTTATACGTAGTACAAAATTATTAAACACGTCAATATATGTATATTCTCTATAAAAAATTGTTTTGAAAAATACTGTGAAAAAAAATTTCGTACATTTTTTTTGTCAGAGTGCCGTAACATGTCTACCTTCTGTGATAATCTAAGAAATACTAACAAGCAGGCAGGACATTTGAAAAAGTATACTCCTGATGTAATAAGTATGTGCATATGGTTTATACAAAAAAAAAAATTTGCACTGATCCACTGTGTACCATGATCCACTGTCACCCATGTTCCCCTACTTTTAAAACGCCGTCCCTGGCTTAATTAGTATTAATTATAAATTTTCAGATAAACTGCATCAATTCTACAACTTTTTTTAACAAATTTGAACAAAATGAACAATTTCAATAAAAATTTAATATTTTTATAAACGTCAAAAACTATGACATATCAAAATGTCAAAAAGCACGTGGTTTTAAGAAAAATGACAGGTCTAACGTCATTTTTAATCAACCAGAGCACGCCGAAATGCTAGAAATTTCGAAAGAAAACACTATGGTTCTAAATCGTAAAATCAGTTTTACCGATAAATTTTAGTGAATTTTTTCGTTTCGTCACACGAAAAAAATCATATCCCAAAAACTATTAAAATTTTGAATAAAATAATTAGCCTAAGCACTGTATCAAAGATGAATCTAACTATTGTGAAAAAATGAAAAAAATCTAGTGAAACGTTTATAAATCCATAAATTTATAGTCATCGGTCAGACCCAAATATATATATATATATATATACGCTGGGTTTATATTATAGTGTGATACTATATTGCATTGTCACCAAACTCATACACGTATGCAAAATTTCAAAGCTTTATCATTATTAGAACTAGTCGAAATTTTGATTGCAATATTTGATTTTAACATACTAACTAACAAGTGAATTTAAATAAAAGCTTTTACCTACCTACTATTGCACTAACGTTATAAAATAAAGAGTCATAAAATTTAAAACAATGTAAAGTATTTTCATACATAAGAAAATACACTTTCTTATATATGATAGTGTGCCGAACCGCGATAATTATTTGCCCACTGTTTTTAAACAAAATGATCAATTATCATCAAATCACGCTGTAAGACAGTTAAATGTATACATAGATTAATATTCAGTAATGGCAGTTATCAAATATCAACGAATGTTTCTAATTCAGTACATTTAAGTTAAAAATGTAAACACTGGAGTATTGTCCAAGACTGGTGCGAGTACCATATTTTAATGTTTTTGCAAGAAGGGGTAGAATCAACAAGTCAAAAAAAATACAGAGAAATGGGTACTAGTTGTATTCACACACCACTCCTCTTTTTTCCAAAAAAATAATCAAATTTGAAAATTTCGTTTCAAATTTTGGAGAAATGAGGGGTGTATTAAAAAATGTATTTTTTAGTTTTTTATTTGGGCATGTGGGGTATTAAAATTTAGATCTCAATAAGTAGAATATGACACTATTTTTAACTTCCCAATAGGGAGTTATTGTAATTGGTCCGAAAATCGAAATCAAAAATTTTAACATATTTTCATGTTTCAAGGGCATTAGAGTATATTGACACTATTTTTAGAAAAATGTCTGTGTGTGTGTGTGTGTGTGTGTGTGTGTGTGTGTGTGTGTGTGTGTGTGTGTGTGTGTGTGTGTGTGTGTGTGTGTGTGTGTGTGTGTGTGTGTGTGTGTGTATGTACGTATGTACGTACGTACGTACGTGTCATTTTTTTCCGGGACGAAATCTCGCGAACAAAAAATGCTATTGGCTTCGTTGGGGTGCTAATCGAAGCGTCTTGACGTGAATATGATCTGAAAGAAAGGATTTTTCGAAATCCAACCCCTACGGGGGTAAAAATGGTGTTTTTTTTCATTTTTATTTTTTTTCTTGGTCGAATTTAGTCGGAACTTAGAATAAATACTATACAATACAAATAATGAAACGTGTATTTCAGTATTTATTTTTTTTATGGGTCCAAACAGCCATTAAAGGGATGAAAACCATCATCAAAATTTGAATTTCATACTAATAAATACATCTAATAATTCATGTTGCCTTGGAAACAACACAATTCAAAATTCAAACTGTCAGATTAGTTTTTCTAAAAATGTGCATTATATTATTAACATTATTAGGATATTAGAAAACTAATATTCATAATACAAAGGGTGAGTTTTATTTCTGATCAATTCCATTAAAATTTTTCATATACATATTAAAAAAAATATTTACAAACTATAACATAGTTATATTAATTATGGAAACAATAAGTAATCAGTATTCAAGTATTGTAAGTCATACCATGTTGGGAAGTTGATTGTGTGGACCTAAAGGATCGCACCCCACAGCATTATACGTTATATAGTTTAATTTTATATCCCCGGGTAAAATTGGATCCGACAGCTAGTTTTATTTTGTTTCGAAATCAAAAATGGCGCCTGCAGGGGGCTTCAAGAAAAACCCCTCTTGCTCGGTAAGTACCTACTAGGTAGTTCAAAAAATCTGAAACAAATTGGTAACGGGGTTTTGGTGGGATTACCAACGACAAATACTAAAATCAAATCATTTTTAATTTTGAAAAAATACGGAGGGGCATCATGATTTTTTTTTTATTTTCATATCTAGGCTTGTGGGTGTCAAAATGTAGATCTCAATTAATAAAATATGATTTTTTTATATTTATTTCTAACTCAAAAATGCACCTGCAAGTGACTGCACGTAAAGTATATACTTCGGAACCCTTATGGCATACACCCGTGTGTCTTGACAGATTTTTTTAATTATGATATAGGTATTTATCTACCAAACTTTTTATTATATATCTAAAGATAAATTCGGACAAAATATAAAAAAAAATTCTTCATTCAACCCATAAGTCCACAAGGGTGTATTTGTGAAATTTTTAACTACGATCTGTCTACTTAAATTTATTTTTGAAGTGTTGTCAAAACACCAGCTACGACAATTAAATCAGTTGTAATAAATAACGTATACCTCGTATTTAAAAAAAAACTTCGCTTTTGATGGAATGTTTGAGAAGCCCTGATTTAAATATTCAAACAAGATCCAATTCTAATTTATATAAAATACGTATAAGATCCAGCTAAGTTTTAAGTACGAGTATAACATATACTTAAACATTAGAATCAAGAACAAACACAAAGTGACAATTTACAACAAGATCGCAGAACTACAAGTAATAAGTAGAATTTGTTAATAAAACCTAATACCAAAGCAATTGTTAGAACTCCGTCTCTAACAAGGTGACTCGTGATGCTTGTGTAATAGTTTTTAATATAATTATACCTTGATAAATTCATCCTGGCGTTGAGAGCGAATATTGTCCGGGGAAAATAACATCTGTTACTTAATTTCAGCTTAACTGGTGTCGAAATGTGGCTACATAATGGGCTTTTATGAATAATAGTGGAATATGATTAAGCCTCGATGAAGAATATACATATGACGTAGCACTATTTTACTATTTAATATTTAACTAGATTAATATAAATGAATATTTTATTTGATTTAAAGAGAGTAAGGGTTTCTTATTTGTAGAATAAATACACTTATAACACAGGCTGATAAAAAATGTTTGCTGCAGGATATACAACTTTTTAAGGGTAATGTGGACACGGTGAATCAAAAAATGACTACCGTTTTTAGGGTTCCGTAGAAAACTAGGAACCCTTATAGTTTCTCCATGTCCGTCCGTCCGTCCGTCTTCAAAAATTTTGAGATAATAAGATGAAATTTGGTATACGGTCGTAGATTAATGACCCAAAAACAGAAATAATAAGATTTTTGAAAATAAAAATTTTTTAGACCCCCCTTTCATAAAATGAAAAGTGTTTTCAAAAACAAATTTTCACCTACACCATTGAGTGGGGTGTCGTTAGAAAGGTCTCCTAAAATGCAACAAAAAATGTATCAGAACTTTTTGATTTTAACCCTTTAATCACGATGTATTTGCTCTCCAAAGTCGTTAAAAAAGCGTCCCCCCCCCTCTATTTTCTAAACTATCAATTTAAAAAATCTGAAAAAATTCCAGAACGTAGATTTTAATTAGTACTTTCACTGAAAATTATAACGAATATTGTCAAAAATATTTTGGACCCCCCTTTCATAGACTGAAAAATGAACTCTCATTTTTTTCCCCACTTACCCCATTGAGTGGGGTGTCATTTAATAGGTCTCCTAAAATGCAATAAAAAACGTCAAATAACTTTTTGATTTCAACCCTTCAGTCACGAAATATTTGCTTTTTAATGTCGCTGTCAGAGCGTCCCCCCCCCCTCTATTTTCTAAACTATCGATTCAAAAAATCTGAAAAAAATTCAGAATGTAGCTTTTAATTAGTACTTTCACTGAAAATTATAACGAACATTGTCAAAAATATTTTGGGCCCCCCTCTCATAGATTGAAAAGTGAAGTCACATTTTTTTCATTTACCCGGGTTGAGTGGGGTGTCATTTGATAGGTCTCGTAAAATGAAATAATAAAAGCTAAATGATTTTTTGATTTTAACCCTTCGGTCACGAAAATTTTGTAAAAAAACTCTTTTTTTATAAGTCGTAGTGAGAATGACTACGGAAACCTATCATGTGCGTGCCCAACAAGCACTTGCCCGTTTTATTTCAATAAGCTTTTGTTTTTGTGATATTGAAAAAAACATTTTTCGATATACAAATATTCAATTTCATACACAGGCCCATATCACGTAGAACAAACTTGAACAGTTAATTAATAAAAATATTTTAAGAAAAAAAGTTCATATAAACATGTGTCCGGAAAGATTTAGCCTAAAATAAGTTTTTATTTAATATTTTGAGGATCCATTGTAATACAGTAGTATTAAATACGTATTAATACCTGAATCGAAAAGATCTTTGCAAAACCCAGTGAAAAAGCTGCTATGAGTGCCACATGGCTTTCTTATACGTAATACTGTCAGTGAACAGTGAACGTGATTCTTATTTTATTGAAACATATATCTAACAAACTAATAAAAGATAGAATAAAATGAATGGGGCATAAACTATAGAAATATTATTTTGTACCTACATTATGTATCGAACGAATTTTGTTTAACGTAATTACTAAGACAGAAACGAATTAAATATTCTTGTCATTTTTTTAACTTTCGATTTATTTTTGAAATAAGACAAAAATGTTTTAGATAAAAAATATCTAGCATGTTATTATCTATAATTTATTCCTCATGCATTTTTTCCAACATTTGTGATTTAGCCAGAAAGAATTTTTTTTAATAATTATTTAGAATAACCCATTACTGCTCACTCTCAGTATTACGTATAAGGAATTCCAATGACACTCATGGCAGATATTTATTACTTTTTATTCTCCATTATGAACCATTTAAAATGTAATTAAATTTGTTTTTTCGTAAAAATTGAATGGAACATAAATTATATACAGGTTGGGACAAGTAAAACGAAACGGGCGCGGTTTTGGTCATTTAAAATAAGATTTTGAAAAAAAGCTCGAACACGTCGATTTTGCTTTCAACGGGGACATCTTTTGGTATAAAATTTTTGCAAGAATCTTTTCAACCCTCAGCGCTATGAGCGCAACCCTTAAAATTTTAAATAGCATGATAGGGTAAGTGATACCTCATTTGAAAGGTTTTTTTCATTCTGAATACGGTGCTTTTTGATTTTTTCAAATCTGTTTAGTTTTAGTCAAGTTATTGACATTTTGAATTCCATAAATGTAGCGATTTTCTGATCAAAAAACAAATATTTACAACTAAAATTTAAAACAAAATAGGTTTATTTTATTATCAAATAATTCAAAAACATCCAATTTGGATATTTGTTGAATTAATTAAAATTTTGGATGTAGATAAATTTTTTTTAATAATTTTTTTTTATTTTTTAATTAATTCAATAAATATCCAAATTGGATGTTTTTGAATTATTTGATAATAAAATAAACCTATTTTGTTTTAAATTTTAGTTGTAAATATTTGTTTTTTGATCAGAAAATCACTACATTTATGGAATTCAAAATGTCAATAACTTGACTAAAACTAAACAGATTTGAAAAAATCAAAAAGCACCGTATTCAGAATGAAAAAAACCTTTCAAATGAGGTATCACTTACCCTATCATGCTATTTAAAATTTTAAGGGTTGCGCTCATAGCACTGAGGGTTGAAAAGATTCTTGCAAAAATTTTATACCAAAAGATGTCCCCCTTGAAAGCAAAATCGACGTGTTCGAGCTTTTTTTCAAAATCTTATTTTAAATGACCAAAACCGCGCCCGTTTCGTTTTACTTGGCCCACCCTGTATATATTTCATATATACATGGGTATAAGAAAGATAAATATGATGCCTCAAAATGCAGATCTACCAAGATCTGATTTCATCAAATCTAAAAAAAAATCCCGGGATGATATTTACATATACTATTGTATAATATTGTCACACCCTGTACTAAATAAATTATGTCATGTCTTATTAAACCAAATTGGGCAGATTCAATTATCACGAACAATAAATTCTGGATCGGGTGTGACATAACCTTCCTTTTGTTCGTATTATAGTCGCCATACTGAAATATAATGACATTTTGAACTTCAAACGCCAATTATTGATTACGTTATTATATTTTGTGAGGGTGATTAATAGTGGTATATATGTAAAATAGAACAACTTACAGAGGCCGTTAAAATAATAATGTATGAAAATATTAAATTTTATTGCCTATTAAATTATATTTTTGTGTTATCGTAAATAGTATTTCTTATAAAAAAGGATATTTGCATACACAGCGTGTATTTTTTTACTATAAAATGTCTATCACTATTTATATACTTATATACAGGATAAGTCATATCAGGTGGAAAAAACTTTAATAGTTTATATAGTTATAGTATATTTCAAGAGAAAAAGTTCTTATAAACATGTGTCCGGAAATTCTTTATGAGGGAGCTACAGATCCCCAACTATTTAGCCTAATATTAGTTATTATTTAAAATTTTGAAAACCCATACAGTTATGAATAAATTATTAATACTAAAACGATTATAAAAAATGTTTGCCTTGACCTTAAACGAAAGACCGAGTGAAATTTTTTGTTTCTATTTAAAATAATATCGCAAAGCTTCTCGTATCTTTGACAACAAAACAACTCATAACAAAGATACAACGCATTTTATTCATTATTGAATAAAAATCGCAATTGCCATGAAAAACTGAAACAGTCAGTCGAGACGTTAGCTAACTAGAACCACACTATTGGGATCCGTCAAATGAACGTACACCATCTGGTGGCAAAATTTGTAACTAGACTGGGGGTACAGTTTCTATGGTAATAGAATTTAATAATGAAAAAATAAATAATCTCAAGCATAAAACTGACAGATGAATCTACGGTTTATAGTAAAACTTACGATTAAATCACAATATTATGTTTTAAATCACCCAAAAATAAAATTGATGAAAGAACAGTAAGTACCAAGAAAGAATTTTACAAGTTTTCCTATATATAATTGATTTATTATAATATAAATATTAGGGTGTTCCAAAAAAAGTCGATAATTTTTTTTTTTCGATTGCATGTGAAATTCTTGTTATATATGCTATAAAAAAAATTCTGTAAAAATTTGAGCCCTTAATATCAACTTGAAGAACTCCATCACCGAATTTGAAGATTTACCATTGATTTAACATGGAAAAATGATTTTTTAACGTTCATTTCTCCTGCAAACTATGTAGAACATTATTTTTCGGAAAAACCATGACTGATCCATCTTCAGTATTAAATTCTGTAAAAAAAAGCTCTTAGGGTCCAGTCTCTAACGTCAACCCTCTCGTTTTTAAATTTCAAAAAATCTGTATTTTTTAACGCAAATAAAAACGAGAGGGTTGACGTTAGAGACTGGACCCGAAGAGCTTTTTTTTACAGAATTTAATACTGAAGAAGGATCAGTCATGGTTTTTCCGAAAAATAATGTTCTACATAGTTTGCAGGAGAAATGAACGTTAAAAAATCATTTTTCCATGTTAAATCAATGGTAAATCTTCAAATTCGGTGATGGAGTTCTTCAAGTTGATATTAAGGGCTCAAATTTTTACAGAATTTTTTTTATAGCATATATAACAAGAATTTCACATGCAATCGAAAAAAAAAATTATCGACTTTTTTTGGAACACCCTAATAAATATGTATTTAAAAGATTTGTTTGTTGAAAAATTGTAAACAATCAAAAATAAATAACGTATGCGTATTGTATTTGATGTTATTGCGTGATATTATCTGTAATTATAATGAGTGAATTTAAAATATGTGTACATTATAATACTTATATATACTATTGACACTGTCTTGTAATTTTTTAAAAATTAAACTAAACCCTTAGCTGCGCCATGTTTTTTAAGCTCCTCCCATCTGACGGATCCCAATATAGAACATTCAATGTGTAATATTAAATTCAAGTCAAGTAAGCTTTGGAAAAAAGAATGGTTGATGTTTGTTTGTATATTTATAAAAATTCTACAAAAAACATCTGAAGTATTTGCAATAAATAAGTCATCTTGATGTTATTTATGAAAAAACACATTTTTACCCCTTTCACCCCCTACTAAACTACCCCTGCACCCCTTAGTCGACTACGCTCAACGGTTTCTTAAAGTTTATGTATAAAACTACGTATGTACCAAATTTCGTTGATGAAGGAATTTTTGTATTTATTTTGGAAATTTTGGACTATTTTTACTATACTATTTGTTAACTTTTTTTTCACTTAAAAAACGACCGTCAAGTCAAATTCTCCAATTCTATCTTATTTCTTAAAACAGTAGATCTTATGACACATTACCAAAGTATTTTTCTATGTATTTTGTGTCATATTATGACCTTATCAAGGTGCCAAACATACAAAAAATTAAGACCAATAGTAGATAAAATTACTGTATCACAATGAGTTCTCAAAATATTAAATAAAATTTAAGTTTAGGCTAAATCTTTGGAGATTAGTAGCTCTCTCACGAAGATTTTCCGGACACATGTTCATATGAACTTTTCGGCTTGAAATATTTTTCTCAATCAACTATTATAGTTTGTTCCACCTGATATGACTCAGCCTGTATATAAAAGGTGGGCCATCTGTTGGTTTCTTTTTGTTTGAATAAAAGTGCCATCCGGCCTGATCCTATAAAAACTATGAATATTTTCATCACATAATTATTGTTAAAGATTAGTACATTGCAGTTATTGTGTTTTATTATTTACTTAAGGTGTTTGTATGTATTGAATCTATCACAAAAACTAACAGATGACCCACTTTGTTGATTAGTATAGTGACTTTTTGATCACAACAAGTTTTTGTTGATATTCGTCGAAAAAATAAAAAAAAACTTGTATTTATACATACAAAGAACCGGTATTAATAAAATTACAATAAAATATAATAAACTGATTTGTATTAAATGTACATTAGGGTGGGTCAGAAATAGGAAATTCTTCTAATATCTTTAAATAGCACAATGCATCCAGTTTTAAAAAGTTTTTTTTTTTAAATTAAAATAAACTAGTACTTTTTGTCTAAAACGAACCCCATTTAGTCATCACTCTTGCGCCCCTGTTGATTTTTTTAGTTTATATCACCAATTATATCATGCGATCCATTTTCATAAAAATCTGATAGGTACCCATTTATTTTTTAAGTATATTAAAAAAAAATAACTTTTTGGTCAAATTTTCTTATCTTGTATGACTGTTTCATTTATAATAGGGTAGATAGCAAGTCACTTTGGGGATTAATTTAGATACATTTATAACTGGAAAACTGTAAATAAATTGTTGATAAAAAATATCTCATATTATAGGTGCTTTTGGAAAAAAATGTAATTTTCATAAAAAAAATATTTTTTGACTTTGATGAGCAATAACTCTAAACTGGAAACACGACTTGCAATAAAAATAACACTGAAAAATATGTTAGTTAATTACCTATGAAACTGACTCATTGTGGTTGCTCTAGTTAAGTTACTTTGGAAGTTATGAGATAATCTTTGTATGTAAATTTGTAGACACTACTCTGAAGGAACTTTTTTAATCTCAACGTAGCTCAGAGGGTATTGAAGATAGACCCCCCCCTCCTCTCCGTACAATTTTTTACTCACAATTAGCCAAGGAATCAGCGTCTGTATCCCAAACCGGACCATCCTGTATATTGACTAGACATCTTAATATTTAAAATGTTAAAAGCATAATTGATATCGTGTAAGAGGGTATTAATTACAGTTCTGTTTGACGTAATCAAGCATGTAAGATATAATAGCTAAATAGAAATCAAATTAAGGGCTAAATGTAGAGCAGAGCTGAGAATGTCTTGATAATGATTTTCAATTCAGTGAGCACAATCAAAGAACATCTTGACGGAGGTTCGAGCGTACCCTTTGATCTTATTTACAGAGCCTATCAAATAAGGCATTGGTTCTAGTACTGATAGAAGAATTGATATCGAAGCTATCTCTCAATACTCGCGCTCTCGTCTGTTCAATGCAGTAGAATCCAATATCATCTAGAATCTAGAGTAATGTATGTATGAGTTTTGTTTAAATGGGTTTCTAGTAGGGCTGCATACAATATATAACTAGTGAGTACAATACCGGACCAAAATTTTAATACCAGTATATAAAAAAATCATTCGTCGAATTATCGTTAGCTACCTTATCGTACTTTATTGATGAATTATGATAATATTTTTAGCGGTTACGAGAGAAATACCGCGAGATCTAGATGTCGGCAACAAAAAGTATTTAAAAATTGAAACTACTGACTAGGAACAAGAATGTCAAAATGATTTTTTTTTTCTAACTTTTAAATATTAAATCCAAGGGTTAAAGGAATTGACGTCATTTGCGATATAAAACTCAATTTTGGAAAAATTGTCGCTTACGATAATCTGGAGTTAAGGGCTCGATAAGTAATATTGCTTAAACAGACAAGTATTTGAATTTCTGTTATTGCCCGGAATTTAATAGAATTTTTACCACTGAGAGTTACTTTTTTATTAAAAATAAAATATTTCCTAGAAAAATCTAGCACGTATCGGGAAAATATCGTAATTTGACACAACTACATATTAAAAAACAGTTTAGCTAATAATAAGAAGATTTAAGTGTAAAAATCAACCCCCTAACAGTTATGTATACGTATTTTAGTACTAATTATAAATACCGATATATGCACTAATACCGAAGAAAAATGGCCGGGATCCCGGTTATGATATTGTACTCACCACATATGGTATACCTACTAAATACATATATTTAGGTAAGTCTTGTCTTGCATGGTTTTTAGGGTTCCGTAGAAAACTAGGAACCCTTATAGTTTCTCCATGTCCGTCCGTCCGTCCTGAAAAATTTTGAGATAATAAGATGAAATTTGGTACACTGCCGTAGATCGATGACCCAAAAACAGAAATGATAAGATTTTTGAAAATAAAAATTTTTTAGACATAAAAAATAAAATGAAAAGTGTTTTCAAAAAAAAAATTTCACCTACACCATTGAGTGGGGTGTCGTTAGAAAGGTCTCCTAAAATGCAACAAAAAATGTAACAGAAATTTTTAATTTTAACCCTTCGATCACGATGTATTTTCTCTCCAAAATCATTAAAAAAAGCGTCCCCCCCCCTCTATTTTCTAAACTATCAATTTAAAAAATCTGAAAAAATTTCAGAACGTAGATTTTAATTAGTACTTTCACTGAAAATTATAACGAACATTGTCAAAAATATTTTGGACCCCCCTTTCATAGACTGAAAATTGAACTTTCATTTTTTTTCCCCACTTATCATTTAATAGGTCTCGTAAAATGCAATAAAAAACGTCAAATAACTTTTTGATTTTAACCCTTCAGTCGCAATATATTTGCTTTTTAATGTCGCTGTCAGAGCGTCCCCCCCTCTATTTTCTAAACTATCGATTCAAAAAATCTGAAAAAAAATCAGAATGTAGCTTTCAATTAGTACTTTCACTGAAAATAATAACGAATATTGTCTAAAATATTTTGGACCCACTTTTCATAGATTGAAAAGTGAACTCACATTTTTTTCATTTATCCCGTTGAGTGGGGTGTCATTTGATAGGTCTCCTAAAATGCAATAATAAAAGTCAAATGACTTTTTGATTTTAACCCTTCAGTCACGAAAATTTTGAAAAATACTTTTTATAAATCGTAGTGAGAATGACTACGGAACCCTATCATGTGCGTGCCCAACACGCACTTGCCCGTTTTATTCTAACTGATGTTCTCGCTTTGATCTAGTCTTATCAAATTTTCAGACGGTCTCATAAAAACCAAGATAGCCTCACAATCAGTCTCGTTTCGTCTGAAACGAGACTGATTGTGATTAAGTCAATCTCGATACGAGACGAGAGTACGGTTAGTATCGTCTTGTCTCGGTGTTTGTAACCGAAGTCTCGTCTCGTGAAAATTGAGACTACCTAATCTCGTTCTCGTCTGAGATAAGAATCGCCTCAGTATACACTTGTGCAGCCCTAGGTTCAATGCAGTTGTCATTTCTAGTTTTTACTTTATGTGTAGTTTACATGTTTGAAGATTGATCAATATCCTGATTAGAGATTATTATTTTATATAGTACACATCCAAAAGTTATTATTATTTTTTAATCTGACCATTTAAGCTTTCTGCCTATCAAAATATTATAAATATTTCTAGTACCTATAATCTATAATTCTATATCCATACTAATATTGTAAATACGAAAGTGTGTCTGTATGTCCGTCTATTTGTTTGCTTTTCACGGCTAAACCACTGAACCGATCTTGATGAAATTTGGCAGGGAGATAGTTTGCATCATGAGGAAGGAAAAAGTTACTGTATATCTCGAAAAATTTACTAATTATACATTTCTTTATATAAATAAAACGGGCAAGTGCGTGTTGGGTACGCACATGGTAGGGTTCCGTAGTGTCATTCTCACTACGATTTATAAAAAAAATTATTTCAAAATTTTCGTGACTGAAGGGTTAAAATCAAAAAGTCATTTGGCTTTTATTATTGCATTTTAAGAGATCTATCAACTGACACCCCACTCAATGGGGTAAATGAAAAAAATGTGACTTAACTTTTCAATCTATGATAGGGGGGTCCAAAATATTTTTGACAATGTTCGTTATAATTTTCAGTGAAAGTACTAATTAAAATCTACATTCTGAATTTTTTTCAGATTTTTTGAATCGATAGTTTAGAAAATAGAGGGGGGGACGCTCTGACAGCGACGATAAAACGCAAATATTTCGTGACTGAACGGTTGAAATCAAAAAGTTATCTGACATAATAAAATTGCATTTTAGGATACCAATTAAATGACACCCCACTCAATGGGGTAAGTGGGGGAAAAATGAGAGTTAACTTTTCAGTCTATAGAAGGGGGGTCAAAATATTTTTTACAATGTTCGTTATAATTTTTAGTGAAAGTACTAATTAAAAGCTACATTCTGGAATTTTTTCAGATTTTTTAAATTGATAGTTTAGAAAATAGAGGGGGGGGGACGCTTTTTTAACGACTTTGGAGAGCAAATACATCGTGATTAAAGGGTTAAAATCAAAAAGATCTAATACATTTTTTGTTGCATTTTAGGAGACCTTTCTAATGACATCCCACTCAATGGGGTAGGTGAAATTTCTTTTTTGAAAACACTTTTCATTTTATGGAAAGGGGGCCTAAAATATTTTTTTTTACAAAAATCTTATCATTTCTGTTTTTGGGTCATTAATCTACGACCGTATACCAAATTTCATCTTATTATCTCAAAATTTTTGAAGACGGACGGACATGGAGAAACTATAATGGTGCGTTTACACCGAGAAAACAAAACAGAAACATCGTGTTTTTAGACAAAATGACGTAAGATTTGTTTTTAGACCGAAAAAACACTCAAAAACAGACAAAACAAAAACATGATTTCATTGACAAAATAGTAGTATTTTACGATTATTGCACCAATATGACACTATAAACGGGATAACAAAATAAAAACATACGTATTTTGGTGTGTTTTCAAACAAAATCAAACCAGAAATTTATTTTGATTGGCATTTTAACAGCATGTAATAAATTAGACCCTTGTAATCGAATAGATTTTTAACAAAATAGACACGATTTTTGTTACCCATATCAAGTGGATAACAAGTTGTGTTTTTTTTTTCTATTGGAGAAATACGTACTATTTTCAAGATTTAATCGTAATTAATCTCGAGAAATAAATATAAGTTATCAGTTTTTTGATATTATCAAAATAAAATTAGTAATTACAATTTAAATAACTTATAATATATATATATATATATATATATATATATATATATATATATATATATATATATATATATATATATATATATATATATATATATATATATATATATATATATATATATAATGTCATAACAAAATCCATCAACAAATTATCTAGTACTCCCGGGAAAAAATGATAAGATATTAGCATATATTATAAGATCCAATTGGTCAGATATGATGAGATATGCTTGGATCCTGATTTTGGCACGATCCAAGAACGCATTATAATATATTGTAATATATTGCAAGATATAGTTATATATTATAATATATACTAATGTCTTCTTGGATCGTGCCAAATTCAGGCTCCAAGCATATCTTGACATATATTACAATATATTAGCATACATTAGTATATATGTTAATATACAAGTATATCTCGACATATATAACAATATATTAGCATATCTGTTAATATATTTGTATATCTTGGCATATCTAAAAATATATTATAATATCTTATAATATATGCATAGGGGGGGGGGTGTATCCATCTATTATCTATCCCAATACTACAGAATCGTCCAACCAGGGAAAACTCGTACTGAATCTATAATCAAATGTCACATATATTATATAATTAAATAAACATATAGCAGCTTCATTTACTTACGTCCGTATTAACTTACTTGAATGCACCTATGTAAACATTAGAGTTCGTTGGTTGCTTATATACTGATTCAAAGTGAAATCACACTGCTAGTGAGAGGCAAGTTACACCAACTTTTACGAACATAGTATGTAATAGCTATTACATATATACAACATACTCGAATATTATTTAATCAATTAAAAAAAATAATCCATATGCGTATTAAGTAATATTTGAGGCCCGTATTAATAAAATAAAAAAATATATACAAAAACTGTATAGAAATATTGTGACTATTAAAGAAATCCGCAATATATGTATGTATAGTAAATAAATGAAGAAAACCATGTGACATTTGCTTATTAAATATTCTTTTAAAGTAATTTTCAGTTCTTCAACAGACGGATCTATTATAGATTTAGGAATTTTATTGAAAATTTTAATTGTATTGTTAACTACATTTCTATTGACAATTTGTTTATGTGTTTGAATAGATTTCATATTGTGTTTGTTTCTATGTTGTAATTATGGTCATTTATATTACATAAATCAGTTTTTTTTTTTGTGGATAACTCTTTTTCTAATAAATTAATACCTATCGATTATATTTAAAAATGTGTATTATATAAGCAGTGGACGGCAGTGTTCCCTGGGTCATATCTGGCAATAATACGAAGACATTTATTTTGTATTTTGAGTATGTTATAGGTATGAGAAGAGAAGCACAAAAATAAAATTCCATATCTAATAATTAAATGTATATACCTGTAAGCTAATACATATGTAACAAAACATTTTGGACAATTTTGTTGCGTAACACTCTAAGTGCGTACACGAATTTTGAGATTTTGGCTGTAACGCAGTTTATATTTCTCTTACAAGTTAAATTTCGCTCTATTAATATCACTAAAAATTGTATTTTTTGAGAAATTATCACACCTGACTGGTGTGATTATAGAATTCAGTGATTATAATTTCAAAAATGTATTCATCAATGTTTGTATAAAAATTTTCAACACAAGTTGTAGAATTTTTAAGATAAATGCGTGGGAACATCATTTTCAAAAAAAAGTTTCACCAAAAATATTCACTACCTATTTTAAAATTTGATGAATGTACTTTTTTGAAAACAACATATCTCAAAAACTATTAAAAATAGAGTAAAACTAAAAGATATTAATTTTGTAGAGAAATGCATAAAATTTATTTTAAAAAATATTTCACTGTCCAAAATTTTGTTTAAATATTTTTGTTCTTAATTTATAAAATTATATTGAAAATTTGGGTGATATGTCAACTGTGAATTTTTAAAACAAAAATATATGTTACTTATAACTTTATCATTCCTGATTATATGGGCAATTCTAAATAATTTCGTGAAATCAGAATATATATACAAAACTATACAAATAACGCGAGTGCAATATTAAATTCAAGTCAAGTGAACATTAGAAAAAAGAATGGTTGATATTTGATTTTTTTATATTTATTATTATTAATTTAATATTATTAAAATTCGTTGCTTATTTTGTTAATGTATAATAGCAATGCCAACATCAGGGAGGGAGACTGGGCTACCGCCCGGGATGCCAGTTCAGAAGGAGCAGTGGACAGTTACATGGAGAAAAATTTGGCTTATATTCTAGTCAAAATTTTTTCTCTTTAATCTGATTTTACCGTTTCAGGGTATTTAAAAAAATTTTATTCCATTTCTTCAGAATTCATTGCGATATAAATATAAAATTTGATAATCGTTTTAGTATAAATACGTGCTATCGATTTACAGTATCAAGTAATGATTATTTAGACTAAAGAAGTGTGGGGCCAGCGACCTTTTGATTTTTATTCAGTATTTATTTGTTCTTAACCCTTAATTACTCGCGTGAAATACCGTAACACAGTTACTCGCGTGGTGTATTTTATACACCGCAAAAAAGCTAGTTTTTGGGAATTTTGAAGGTATTATATTAATTTTTTTGCCCAATTCATATTATGTAGGTAGGTACTATTTTTGAGAAACTAAGAATTTTTTTTTTAAATTAATCCAACTCAAAATTAAGGATTAGAAAGAAAAACAAACTAAAATAGATCTAAAAAAGTACACAAAATTTTTTGCTGCTCGATTTATTGCAAGATGAATAATGAACAGTTTTATTTTTGTTGGTAATTTTTTTTAATTTTTCTCTTTTGACAAGATGTCTTCCATCAGCAGCATCACTATTGATTTCAAAAACGCGGTTCTTCGCTTAGGATGCTGCTATTTGTACGTCAATACCATCTGCATTTAATAAGTAAAAAAATAATACAAACTGCTACAATCCTCAAATTTTTACTGCCGGATTCTTATCACCATTGATATTGGTCAAATGTAATATTTTGTTATAACAAATGTTAATCATTTAATAAATTGATTAATTTAAAAAAGTAACAGCCACTTTATTTGCAAATACTTTACCACCAGAAAAGATATGATAATATATTAGCAGATATACCAATATATAAATATATATAACAATATATTTTCGCATCTGAGGGCTGATATATATTAAGATATTATTATATATTATCAGATATGTCTATATATTAATATATATTACAATATATTCTTGGCTATGATAACTCAAAAAATAAAATTTATTAAGATATAATAATACATTAGCAGATATATCTATATATAATAATATATTACAATATATTCTAAGCTAAGCAAACTTATTTCAAAATAATATTATTAAGATATCATAATATATTAGCAGATATATCAATATATAAATATATATAACAATATATTCTCGGATCTGAGGGCTGATACATATTAAGATGTTACTATATATCAATATATATAACAATATATTTTCGGATCTGAGGGCCAATATATATTAAGATATTACTATATATTATCAGATATATCTATATAAATTAATATATTTTAGGCTCAAAAATTAAGATATTACCATATATAACGAGATGCGAACATATCTTATAATATCTCATTATATCTTATCATTTTTTCCCGGGCTGTAATTAAAAATTAATTAATAATAACCTAAACAATACAAAACATCTGAAAGTTTATAATAATAATTATTATTAATAATAATTTAATAAAAGCTCATTATGTTATATTTATTATAAAGGAGATATAGCATAATATATTATTTATATATGTTATATAAAAAATTTTTGTGTTTCTTGGCATTCTTTTTTACTAAATCAGTCATCTATTTTTTTATGTGTGGAATACTTACACGCTACACTTACCACATACAAGACGGAATGAATGTTGCCTCTGTGCCTGTCAGGGCAGGGTTCGACGAACAGTACGGCAAGGTTTTCTAGGATAAGGTGTTGGGTGTTTAACATCAGGAATACGTTTATTAAATGTATACTTTATTTATTTATACATATAGTTTTTGTATCGTATTTTTTTAATTAATGTGTTTTCTCCGATTAAATTTTGATTTGTGCTTCTCTTTTAAATTCTATTATGGCATTGTATATTTTAATGTTGTCAGTCGTATTTATATTCGTGGGCAATCGAATTTTTAAATCTATTATTTTATTTATAAATATTTTATATAATTATAATATATAATATTTTCTATAAAGTTTACATTTATAGATAGACTAAATTTCGAATCGTATTTTATTAAGAGTTAGTATTAATAAACAAATAAATACAAATATTGATTTTTAACACACTATTCCATGCGTAATCTAGATTCGCATACATACCTACCTGCCTCGTTTCCGAAAAAGGTTAGTTTACAAGTATACAGATGGTTCGTACTTATCCATTTATTTGTATGCATATTCAAATGAAGTAATAAACAATTTTGTGTGAACCGTATTTCCAGTAGATCAGTATTTCTCAACCGTTTTATGCTCGCAAGATTTATTTTAATATAATAATATTTTATAAAAAAATGTGCTTTCTTTTTTTTACCGAAAATATACATTTCCCTGGCAGAGTAAATATAAATTATTATTTTTTGCTTACATTATTTATTACGTTCTTTGAACGGAAATAATTTGAATTATATATTATTTTATTTTAAACTATAATATACACTTACGATGGCAATGACATTATATTTACAGAAATACACAGGTATAGTAATATTTGTTAGCATTTATAGAATCATACAAAACATGAAATATTTAAAATATTATTTATAACACTTATGGCATGATCCATTCTTAATAAATAAAGTTTAAAACAGTGAGATAAAATATCTGTCGAACATTGAGTTAATTAGATTATTTCAAATTATACATCTATAAAGGTTTATGAAACACTAATGTTGAGTACCACTTGTATCCACAAACCCTTCCTCTGCACAGCAGGTATATGTTGAGACATATTATGTTATACAAATAAAGTATAAACAAAAATAGTTTTTCTAGACCAGCGGTTACCAACCTATTAAAAGATATGACCCCCTATTTAAATAAAAAAATGTACATTACTGTACATATATATAATAAGAAATACATTGAAAATATAAAAGCATTTTTTATAATTACTAGCTTCAATAAAAAACAAAATCAAGTGTTAATAAGTGTAAAAATCGATAATAAGTTGTGGTTGAAATATGTTCTGTAATATGGTACAATATTTATATATTTATTTATTATTTGATAGCACCACACATTCAGTTATAGATACCACAGTTCAATTACAATATATTTGTCAACTAGTAATATTAACAAACTATTACAAAAAAATATTTAATTGGAAATTTGTTTCTAAATGAACTCTTTGAGATGTAATCGTAAACAACTGTGGATTCGCAGACCACAGGATTAAGAACTGCTGCAATGGACAACAAGTATACCTTCAATATACCAAACAACCCCTTGTAAAATTAAATATATTTGAATATAGTATCTTTTCTTTAGCGAAACTAAGTTGTGGTTACAATGGGTTTGTCGTTTTATGACATACAGAAAAACATACGGCAATACAGGACAGGGGTGTAAAATTAATATTAAAATAAAACACATGATAGGGTTCCGTAATCATTCGCACTACGATTCATAAAAAAATAGTCATTTCAAAATTTTCGTAACTGAAGGGTTTAAAATCAAAAAGTAATTTGAATTTTATTATTGAACTTACGACCGTATACCAAATTTCATCTTATTATGTCAATATTTTTCAAGACGGACGGACGGACATGAAAAAACTATAAGGGTTCCTAGTTCTCTACAGAACCCTTAAAAGATAAAGTTAAAAAGAAAAGCATGCATAGAATGTAAAATATTCAATCAGTAAACTATGAGTGTAGCATGCATACACACATAGATGATATACATCTATTACATTTTATTATTTCTTTGGACTTCGTTGTGGATAAAAAATAAATATTTTTTTTAATTTTATTTATGTGTTTATATAGCAAAGGTTTCGAAATTATCATCCCTTTGTTGGTAACAAAATAATAATAATACATTTTTATTGCATAGAAATTCAGTAAACGGTTAATAATAATCAGTTTCAATGAAAAACATAGAATTTTCAATTTTACAAAAATAATGAAATAAAAATAAAATAAAAACTATGTTTCTAATTTAGATGTTAATGTTTCATATTATTACATTAAAAAGTAATAATGACATAATAAAAAATATGATATATGTATTTAGTTGTACAACCCTGCATCATTATTCAATTTTTGTCCATAGAAACATGTTTTTTCTGGTGTAAACGCTCCAAAAACATTTGTCGAAAAACATGTTTTTAAAAAATAAAACACAAATTGTGCCAGTTTTTATTTTTATGCAAATGAGTTCCTGTTTTGTTTTTTGCAAACTGTTTTCTCGGTGTAAACGCTCCATAAGGGTTCCTAGTTTTCTACGGAACCCTAAAAATGGGTATGTAACATTTATACGTGCGAATTGTTTTATCGACTATAAAAGAAATCTGTATTATCTAACCTTCTTCTTCTTCTTCTTCATCTTCACCTGATAGCTTCTACATAATCTAAATTCCACGGGAAACATATACATCTTAGTGATCTTATAAAAGGAAGTTATGTTTTTCTACATGTTCCTGGTAAATTCGAAAACTACTGAACCGATTTTAATGCGGTTTTCACCAATACTTACACTGCCGTGAAAAGTCTTTGGATACATGTGATTTTGAATGTAAATATACAGATTTCAGTTAATAAAGATCCTCAAAATAGCGAAAAGAATATGTTTACTTCCAGTCAAAATAGTTAAAAAAAAACAATTTCTCGTTAGCCTTGACCTTTCAGGCATATAATTCAAAAATTTTCCTTAACATGAAAAATTGTAAATGCTGTATTTTAATTATATTAGGATTATTACAAAAGTTGTAATTAAGTACCTATATCTACTCTTATCAACATTTTAGATAATTATTCAGTGGGTGATCTAATGATATATGATAAACCTGGTGTCTACTACAGACTACAACATCATAACATTTTTTTATTATTGCCAGAACAATAACAAATTAACAGTAAATTTGGTTTTTAATTGCTTTTATTTCATTATAAGTAATTGCAATTATTTCGAACTTATTTTAGCAATTTTTTATTACAATAGATATTTAAAAACTTATTACCAATTTTAAATACACATTTAACAAAATTTAATCTAAGCCTTCAAAATATACTATGGAAACAAATAATATAAGGTTAATAACCTTACCATAGAAAGAAGGGTAACCAACAAAGTAGAAAAGCTCCCATGATGATCCCCAAAGTCCGTGCGGCTTTGTGTTCTGCCCGCCAACTCCGCGATTGTTGCCGGATCGTGGTTCCTGCAAAGAACAGCTTACGTTAGTTTAAACAACACTCTATAAGATAACACTTGCGTCAAAATGTTGTATGCAAAACAGATGTGTGTCTACTGTATACTCGTGCATAATTATATTTGTTGTAGAAAAACCTGTTGTAATTATGTAGCATAAATATTTGGTCTCTCTATGTGTAATTTGTTCGTGTGTTTGTTGTGTCGAATGTTTATTATATGTGTTTCAATTTGAGTAATATTTGTATAGTTTAAATGTTACTCAATCAGATAAATACATATTTACCTTTATAATAATTAATTATGTTTTGATATGATGCAATTATAAAATCACGAGATTATGATTTTATAAAAGCGGAATGTCATTGAATGTACTCCGGCCTCCATAAAAATTATTGCATGGGGTAAATTTATTGATTTCAATAATAATAGTTTTAAAGTAAATACATTGACCGCTCAATATAATGACGGTTTTGGTAATTCAACCGCTTAATAAAACGACGGCTAGAGGGGTCCTCATGCCGACATTAACGTTAAGTGAATTTAAATTTTGTGCAGAAATATATCAGTCAGTGGTATTATGAGTGGGGATAGGGGAAGGTCGTTATTTCAAGCGGTTGTCACGTCGTTGTATGAAGCGGTGAGTGTAGGGGAGCCGGAGGGAATGAGAGTCAATGGGTCATGGGGGTCGGCACAAAACAAACAAAACTAATCACTTGACAGAATATTGCGCAGTCGCATGAGGTGCCCACGCAACCCCTCTCTCGCATACAAACACGCCGGCCCCTAAGTTTCGCTCGAGTTGTCCAGGAGCAGTATCTGTGTTTTAAGGGATACGTGGTTATTAAAATTACAGATTTTCAATCGAAAACGTGAGTAGCAATATTCATTACTATTGTGGTTGAATATTTCTCAAAGTATATTATATGAACTGAATTTAACCAAATTCCTTCACGTTATTAGAGGGTAAACCGAGAGAAAACTGGTACCGTTACCGTCTCTGTGGTGAATGGGCCCATAAGAAGTACACAGGATGTGATTGCCCAAGTCGCTATGGCTGTGAATTTTGCACTAAATAATAGTTTAAGTTTGTGTTACAGATTATTTACTCTTTAGTTCTTGATTCAACTATAAAAGCTGTATAAATTACACTTTATTTTTAAATTTTATAATTAGATTTATAATTGTCAGAATTTGGTAAAACTGTTGTAATTTTAAAGTTTTTATCACTTTTTTTGTTTCAGAATTTCGAGTCCGAATACCCCATGGGCTGACTCTCATTGTCCGCAAATGTGGGTAATTGGAGTTAAAATGACTTATTTGTTTTTTGATTATAATCCTACAAATTATTATAATAAAGAAAAAATACTTATGTTATTAGATACATAATTAGTTTTAGATTATAATTAATAATAGTCAAATTTCAAATTAAAACTCTGATAATAATTTGTGATCTATAAAATGATTTTTCCTTAAGTGACTCCCATTCACCCCGGCTCCCCTATATTTAGTTGTATATGTTTGTTATATATAGGGTTGCCAGAAGCTGAAGGTGTGAACAGAGGATTAGTTCATTAAAAAAGAGGACAGTATGTTGAATTAGGTTTTTGATCTTCAATACCTTTTTTTTAGATATTTACATTTTTAATTAAAATTTAATATTAAAAATAAAGTTAAGACCTTTTTTTAGTAATTTTGATGACTTTTTTACGTAGGTAAACTTCTTAAAAACCCTGGACACATTTGAAAAGTCCCTCCGAACACCCTTAAAAAGAGAACAGTGTCCGGGGAAAAAAGGACGGTTGGTAACCCTAGTTATATGGCGCATGAAGTTGACTGCAGAATTAAAAACGAAGTTAATTATAAACCCAAATTAAAATAAGGACAAGTGCGAGTTAGACTCGCGCCATGTGGGTTTCGTACCGTTAACAAAACTTAATTATTGACAATATTTAGTTACGTAGACAATGGATCAAATATCCAAGGCGACTTTGCGTATAGGCGTCTTTAAGTATGAGAAAGACAACAGAATATGTCACGTACCTAATAATTCAACATAGAATAAGAAATTAATGATTTTAGGTTTACTTTACTTTTGCTATAAAACCTTCCTTCGTGCCAAACAAGATTCTAGGTTAAAGGGGTAGTATCAGTGTTGCCACCTTTTCAACATTCATAATCCGGACATTAAAAGAAAATATTGAAATAAATAACATAAATACATCATATATACTTATAAATACAATAATAATCAACATTTTGTTAAAAAAGTATAAGTGAACAGCAAAAACAGTTTTCAGTAAATATACATCTCGTTATGTTCTAACTACTGTTTAATTTTGGCATCTCATACATTTTTCCTAATTTTACACCAGTAAAAAATTCTACGTTGCCTGGACATAAGTACAAAGCAAAAAAAAAGATAATTACAAATTTCTAAGAAAACCGGACATGTATTAGTCATCCGGACTATGGATCTAAAAACCGGCTTGTCCGGGTGAAAACCGGCCTGGTGGCAACACTGGGTAGTATTGTCCATATCATGAAAAAATTTGTCAAGACATACACTAGTGTATGCCATAAGGGTTCCGAAGTATACCGGGTGGTCTATTTAAATTGAGACAAGCAAATATCTCGACAATTAAGGTTTTTCAGGGATAATGTTTGGTACAAAAGTTTCAGGGTTCGAAGGGGGAAAACCAATGGAGGTAAAATTTTTGACTTTGAGTGGAGGTTTTAAGGTCATTTTGGGGTCAATTTCATTTTTTTTAAATAGAAACCTATTTCTTTTTTTACATATTCGTATTTTGCAGAAAAAAGAAACAACTTTTGTCTAAAAAGTTTTTTCAAAATCCTCAATTTTAACATTTTTTTAAAGAAAAATATTCAAAATATAAAAAAAATTTTTTTTTAAATCCTAAAATTAAAAAAAAAACATTTTTAAAATTTAATTGTTACTTAAACATGCATAGTTAATAATTATAAATAATAATTTCGATTTTTTTAATAAAAACAAACAAAAAAATAAAAAAATAGATTAAAAATATGCCCCTGAATTTGGGGATTTTGAAAAAACTTCTTAGACAAAAGTTGTTTCTTTTTTTCTGCAAAATACGAATATGTAAAAAAAGAAATAGGTTTCCATTAAAAAAATGAAGTTGACCCCAAAATGACTTTAAAACCTCCACTCAAAGTCAAAAATTTTACCTCCATTAGTTTTCCCCCTTCGAACCCTGAAACTTTTGTACCAAACATTATCCCCGAAAAAACTTAATTTTCGAGATATTTGCTTGTCTCAATTTAAATAGACCACCCGGTATACTACGTGGACTGTTTAGAGTCATTTACAGGTTCATATTTGAGTTAAAAATAAATATAAAAATAGGATCACACTATAATATAAACGCTGTGTATATATAATATACCGGGTGTTAAAAAAAGAGTGTAAAATATTTAAAGAGGTAATAGTGTGGACTAAAATTAGCAAAAAACTTCTTATAAACATGTGTCCGGAAATTGTTCCTGAGGGAACTACAGGCTTCCAAAGATTTGGCTCAAAATGAGTTTTTATTTAATATCTAGAGAACCCTTTCTGATAAAATTATGAAATTTATTATTCGGTTTAGTAATAATAAGTGTTATCGATTTCTCGTATTAACCAATTATAATTTAGACCAGGGATGTATGGGGCCAGTGGGCCCATCGATTTTTATCTAGTATTTTTTTATTCTTTTATTTTTTCTTGAATAAGGTACGTATATAAGATTAAATGACATAATATACACAAAAATGTATTTTGTTTATTTGTCATATGATTAACCGTTTTCGAGAAATATCGATGGTAAAGAAAGCATGCAGAATGTAACTAATACGGATTCTTCAAATTACAAATAATAAATTTATATTCTTGTTCTATGATTAAAGGTAAGAAAAAAAGTTTATATAAAGAAACATCCTAATATGAATCCTCTTAGACCTATAGCCAGTTCTATTACTGTTACACATACTTTACTAATTTGACTAAAAAAGAAATTAAAAATGGATATTTGTTGATAAGGATGCATTTTTTGTGGTATACTTAATTTAACTTTTTTCTTAATTTTTATCATAGAATAAAAATATAAATGTATTATTTGTAATTTGAAGTTAAATAATTTAAAGTTAAATTTAAGTTAAATTTTAAGTTAAATTCTGCATGCTTTTAATTTTTTGAATTATCACTAATTGAACTTTTGCATTTTTTATATGTCGCTTTTGTCACTTTAAACTATCAAAATCTTAAATATTCATAGATCATTACAAAAGTCATTATTTCTACTTTCTAAATTTAAAAAAAGAATAAAATTTCATTAACATTTAACGAAATTAGAGCACTTTTAGTAAAACCCTAAAATTTGAGATCAAGTCGCCATATTTTCTAAACAATTGAAAGTATAAAAAATTTTGTTTTACAAAAGTTTCTTACTTTTTTATGGTCTTTACAATTATGTACTTTTGAATATACCGTTCCATTTGATTTTACTGAGAAACAGGCATGTACCCCCCAAACTACCCCCTACGGCGCAGTTTTAGGGGGTTGAAAATATTTTCTTGAAATTCTTTAGGGTCGATATACATAGTAATTTTTTTTTTATAAAACTCTATCTTCAATAGTTTGGGCGTAAAAATAGTGGACGGGTGGTCTGGATCAGCCTGTATATATATATTTATTTTTTTATATATTTGTATGTCTGTCCGGTCACTATAAATTTATGGATTCATAAACGTTTCACTAGATTTTTTTCATTTTTTCACTGTATTTAGATTCATTCTTGATACAGTTTATAGGCTATATTTTTTTTACAACATTACAATAGTTTCTGTGATATGATTTTTTTTGCGAGACACTACGTAAAAAATTCACCAACATTTATCTGTCCGACTGTAATTTGGGCTGCATTAAGGAATTAGAACGATTAGAACCATAGTGTTTTGTTTGGAAATTTCTAGCATTTACACATGCTCTGGTTAATTAAAAATGACGTTAGACCTGTCATTTTTCTTAAAACCA
The DNA here is from genome assembly GCA_949319165.1 of Sialis lutaria. NCBI lineage: Eukaryota > Metazoa > Arthropoda > Insecta > Megaloptera > Sialidae > Sialis > Sialis lutaria. Next base: position 7,756,207 of record OX439243.1, on the reverse strand, counting down.
CGTGCTTTTTGACATTTTGATAAGTCATAGTTTTTGAAGTTTATAAAAATATTAAAATTTTATTGAAATTGTTCATTTTGCTCAAATTTGTTAAAAAAAGTTGTAGAATTGATGCAGTTTATCTAAAAATTTATAATTAATACTAATTAAGCCAGGGACGGTGTTTTAAAAGTATTTAAATTTGCATTTTTTTATAAAATGAATTAAATATAATTTTTAATCGTTTTGTTGAAGAGGGGGTTAAATCAGGGGCTGGTGTCGTTTTAAATATACAGGGTGAGTCATATCAGGTGGAACAAACTTAAACCGTTGATTGAGAAAAAAATTTCAAGCAAAAAATTCATATAAACATGTGTCCGGAAACTCTTCGTGAGGGAGCTACAGACTCCCAAAGATTTTGACTAAAATTGGTTTTTATTTAATATCTGGAGAACCCATTGTGATACAGCAATGAAAATTAATACCTGGATTAGTAATAATACGTCTTATCGATTTCCAGTATCAAACAATGGTTATTTAGACCAGGGATGTATGGGGCCTGTGGGCCCTCTGATTTTTATCTAGTATTTTTTTGTTCATAACTTTTTTCTTATGTTTGGTATTTCTATAAGGTCATATGATACAAAATACACATAAATATACATTGTTAAGTTGTCATAAGATCAACCGTTTACAAGAAATATGATGGGGAATATAGTTTTGCAGAATTTAACTTAATACGGATGCTACAAATTACACAAAATAAATTGATATTCTTGTTCTAGTACTAAAAATAATAAAAATAGTTGGTGTAAATATTACTCTTAATATGACTCCACATAGAATTATAGCCAATTTTATTACTTTAATTCATGCTTTATTAATTGACTAAAAAACGAAACTAAAAACTGTTATTTGTTGTTAAGGATGTATTTTTGTAGGTATATTTACATACACATTTATTCTTGTTTTTAATTATAGAACCAGAATATAAATTTATTTTGTGTAATTTTTAGCAACCGTGTTAAGTTAAATTCTGCAAAACTATATTCCCCATCGTATTTCTTGTAAACGGTTGATCTTATGACAACTTAACAATGTATATTTATGTATATTTTGTATCATATGACCTTATAGAAATACCAAACATAAGAAAAAAGTTATGAACAAAATAATACTAGATAAAAATCAGAGGGCCCACAGGCCCCATACATCCCTGGTCTAAATAACCATTGTTTGATACTGGAAATCGATAAGACGTATTATTACTAATCCAGGTATTAATTTTCATTGCTGTATCACAATGGGTTCTCCAGATATTAAATAAAAACCAATTTTAGTCAAAATCTTTGGGAGTCTGTAGCTCCCTCACGAAGAGTTTCCGGACACATGTTTATATGAATTTTTTGCTTGAAATTTTTTTTTAATCAACGGTTTAAGTTTGTTCCACCTGATATGACTCACCCTGTATATATGAAATTTTTTGGAACTGTCACATTTCGTAACGTTTGTAAAAATATTAGATTTTTTTTAAATTGTTCAAAAATTATAAATTTCAGAAAAACATGAAAATTATAATATAGATCAGTAGCGTCTGAAAAAAAATTATTGAATGATTTTTTTTTTTTTTAGTTTTGAGATTGATATCAATTTATCTAAAAAAAATTATAATAATTAAGTCAGGGGCGTCGCATAAAAAAAATTAAAATTGATATTTTTTAAAAGTAACGTAAAAAATATTATTGTTTCAAAATTTGAAATGATATTGTTGATTTTAGTATTTGTCGTTACTAGTATTATAAAAACCCCATTACCAATTTTTTTTCAGATTTTTTGTCAGTAGTTACCGAGCTAGAGAGGGGGTGGACAAATTTTTGTTTACTTGAAACTCCCTGCAGGCGCCATTTTTAATTTAGAAAAAAAATAAAAAATACTGTCATATTCTACTCACTGAGATCTACATTTCGACACCCCACATGCCCAGATAAAAAAATAAAAATAAAAAATGTATGACACCCCTCCCTTTTTCTCCAAAATTTGAAATGATATTGGTGACTAGTATTTGTCGTTGGTAGTCTCACCAAAGCCTCATTACCTAATTTTTTTCAGATTTTTTGAGCCAGTAGTTACCGAGTTAGAGGGGGGGGGGCAAAATTTTTTTTTGCTTGGAGCCCCCTGTAGGCGCCATTTTTGATTTATAAAAAAAAATAAAAAATTTATTTTTTTTCTCCAAAATTTGAAATGATATTGGTGACTTTAGTATTTGTCGTTAGTAGTCTCACCAAAGCCTCATTACCTAATTTTTTTCAGATTTTTCGAGCCAGTAGTTACCGAGTTAGGGGGGGGGGCAGACAAAATTTTTGCTTGGAGCCCCCTGTAGGCGCCATTTTTAATTTAGAAAAAAAATAAAAAATAGTGTCATATTCTACTCACTGAAAAAAATGTTTTTTCAAAATATTTGTACATATTTTACTAGAGGGTGTCATTTTACATATTCAGTGAAAATTTCAAGGTTCTAGCTTATATAGTTTACGAGCTATTGAGCTTTGAGTGAAAAGGACGGACGGACGGACGGACGACAAAGTGAGATTAATAGGGTTTCTTCGGAACCCTAAAAAGACCGGCTTAGGAATGTAATCACATGTTGCTATACATATGAAGCTTCTTACTTGAAATGTTAAATTGTCTGTTAAAATACAGAGTATTTTTGTGTGCCGCTCTCTGTATACTAAACTAGCCATATGACCCGGTGTTACCCGGGGATATTAAATTAAAATATATTTGACAGGATGACCAGTATTTCTCTGGAACAAATTACCCTGACTTTTCCCGATTTTCCAGGAGAATTTTTTCCCGTTTTTTCATGTTGTTTATGAAAAAAAAAAATATATATAAAACCTAAAAAAAAGTCACTCTTTAAATATTTGCGAGAACTTGTGTGATTTTGCATTTTTATAAAAATTCCCTGACTTTTCCCTGTATAGCAAAATTCTCTGACATTTCCCGGTTTTCCAGAAACTGACCACCCTAATTAACATACAATCATATTATAATATTTTTTTTAGTTAAATTATTTCTATATTCGAAAATAATATTTTCTAGGTTTTAGTAATAACTTGAACGACAATCGGTGACAGAAGTAGCTAAATTTTAAAATTCATTAATATCTGTGCTTTAGATTTTATATAGAAGTTATAAATGTCACAAATTAGTGTTAGTCGTTGACTTATCTGAAGCTCCCTCCCTTTTGACTATTTTGATGAAAATAAAGATTTTGTGATAATGTATTATTATGTATCCTGTCTGCAATTATCAATTCTTATTAGCAACATATTTTATCATAACTATGACAAACTTCTTTTAATTCTTATTTTTCATACGCCATCACAACATGATTCCCTATGTAATTTCTGTAAATATTTCAAAATTCAGCCACAATTTTTTTTGTACAGCTAACATTATTATTAGTAATGAATCGAATAAAAAAAACTTTATATAGTATAATAAAAACAAAGAATTTTAAAAATGCAGAATATGTATATAAAAAATTTTAAAACCAAAAACTAATACATTTAGTCCGCTTGGAAAAGCAAGGTATATCAGACCCCGTATAATGCTACATCACATAACATTGATTCAATTTAATGCAGTTTTAATACATCTATATGTGCATATGTTACAATATGTAAAAAAAGGATGAGGCTACTTGCACATACAGTATGTGCATGCAATTGACTATTTGTACATACAGTATATGTATGATATTGGCTATTTGGACATATCACTAACCTAACGTAAACTAACCTATCTTAACAACCTAACTTAATTTGGTGCATATACAGTGTATGCATATACAAATTACATACTGCAAGTGCAAATAGTCACTTTTGTAAAAAAATATAAGTATGCATTGTCAGCGTTAACCCTTTCACAGCGCAATACACTTTGAGATTTCGTGATCGCTGTGTGCACGTATTTCGATGATTGCAAGTTTATTCGTGAAAAGTAGTTAACAATTTTCGGTCCCGTGTATATTCAGTTTATTTTTATAATAAAAATGTATATAACTTGTGTACAACGTGACTCAAAAGTACGTAAAGACAGAGCAAATAGTTGTATTAAGCGTATGGGATACATTTTAATTTTACAAATATATACGGTTTGAGCAGCGAAAGGGTTAAGGTTCTCTCAAACCTGAGCGTTACAGGTAGCGATAGTGATACTGCGATATTTATTAACTTAAGAGATATTGAAGTACGTATCTTAACAAATTATAATATATCAAAATTATAGAAATGTTTCTGTCAGTTCATCAAAATATTCCAAATAAGTATTATGAACCTAGAGATAGCGCACACCAAAGGCAAAATTTAATCCATTATCTAATACATATACCTACCTATACATTTTTAACTAAGGTATGATTTCGTTTAACGAAAAATGGACACATTGCACAAATTATTTATACCAAAGTTTACGTAACGTTAATTTTAATCTAAGAATTTATTCCAACGTTGTCGGAACCTTATATGTGGTTCCGACAACAATTAAATGTTCCCATGGCTCCAAATCACAATACAATTGTAAGAAACGCAAGGCTAAAGAAATAAACAGAATTTGATTTACTGGTTTGCCGAAAACCTTCAAGTTATATTCGAAAAAGAGCTACATAACTTTGTAATATTTGGTTCGTAATTCGTAATATTAAGCGTCATGTTACAAACCTTTAAGTTTGAATAGTTGAATTGTTGGTTATAAATAAAATCTTTACATAAACAATTCATCGATTAATCAGCCAGCCAATATTCCATTTTTGGTATTCAAAAAGGCAAGACATACATATGATCATATGAACAACGGCCACAAAACTTTAACGTAGACACCAGTTCTTTGGTTTTTCTGCTCGTGTATTTCCAAAACACATCTCCATCAATACCTCTATATATGTAAATATATTGATATTTTCAAATAACATTTATCATAACTTTAAATAGGTACTTCACATTAATAATTCTGAAATTGAATTGACTTTTATCAGAAACATCGTTTAAATATTACAAATTATATACTACATATTACAAACCTGCGATAGACATATATGTGCTAATATTATTTATTAGTTCTTTATCTTCTTTATTTAATTAAAAACCTTATATTCGTACAGTTATACTAAGGATTTTAAACATAGGTAGGTATTAACATGTTTCTTCAACTTGCAATTAGTTACAATTGACAGCTCTCTCTTAAATGCAACAATTATGTATATATTTTTAAATTTGAACTGTATTGATGTATATTAACAATTAACTTTATTAGTTCAATCGTTTACAATATTTACATGTATTTGGAAAAAAAATATTAGCTACATATTTAAAACTAATAGAAAATACCACAAACGGAATTTTAATCTGAAATTTTTTGACAGTTTTAATTTTACTAACCTGAATCTCGATTATAACAGTTTAAAATGATTTACACTATTTGTATTGATATTGTATCTTGTATTTCTATATTATAATAATGTACTTAAAACATACAAAAAATGGCGACGTGTCAAAAAAAAATTGAATACGAATCAATAAAAATATATGTTTCCATAGTTACGACATGACATTTGAATTTAATTTAGTAGGCGTTAAAATTTAGAGGGGCCTTTTTAACCCCCCTACTGAACTTTTTTCAAAAAAAGCCGACGTCACATTTAGCTTTGCTGACCAAGGAATATATATTCCAAATTTGAGCTTTCTACGAACAGTGGAAGATACCGTACGGTTGATTGTTAATTTTCGATCAGTGAGTGAATGAGTCAGGGCACTTCCTTTTATATATTTAGATATGCTATAGTCGACCGCTTAAGTTATAATGTTAGATGTGCGATGTTCTATTGAGTAATGAACTGAACGATCAAGCCAGTGGCAGATAGATCAATAAAATGATTTAATTCTTAATTTTGAATGATAATCTAAAATTCATATTATATTCTATAAATATATTTGTATTTGACTACGCCTATGGACTGACGTCAGTTCGGATTTCCTACCCCTGCCGCACCATACAATACTTGAATCAGTCAGTCATTATCAAATTACGTTTTGAAAGATCGTATCTTTTTATTTCATTGTGTTAAAAACTTGAACTTTTCACAAGACTATGAGGCTGTAGACTTTAGTAATTGATATTCATTTCTACTTGATACCTCTAGCCGTTACTGAGAAAAAGGACATTGACACACAAACAAATGAGAAATTTTAATAATTAATAATAATACAGTCAGTGAATTCACGGTCATTCTAAAATTTTATTCATTTTAGAATAATGTGGGATATTAGGTATAGTAACAGGAATAACCAAAAACTTTTCACATGGTGTCGAATTGTGGTATTTGATTTGGTCTGTATATAGAAACTTAATTCATAAAGTTTATAGGCAATCAATTAGGGGTGTACCGGAATTCCGGTCCGGCCGGAATTCACGATTTTATTCCGGTTCCGGCCGGAACTACTAAATTCCGGCCGAGTTTGCCGGAATTTTTAAATTTTGTTATTTCTTTCTACTAAAAAATTCATAAATAATATAATTATGAATAAATAACATTTTATTAATGAAAAAATCATTTCGTAACACAAAGGCAGTTTTTTATTATTTGCTTTATCATAATATGATTGATATTTTTTATTATTAATTGACTTTAAATATATTAATAAAAAAGTCATTATATTACAGACTACGGACATTGAACTGATAATAAATTAGAGATGAATTGTACAATAATAAACTAAAGATTTTCGAAAATTTTTGAATATTATCTGTAAAATAAGACTTATTCTGTATTTTTTAAATAATACTCTAGTCCTGTTTTTCCAAAAACATTTCCCGGTTAAAACTAAAATATTTTTTCACGAACTCTATTTCACCCATATAAAAATATATCTTAAAACAATAATATTCAAAATAGTGGGCCGAGAAAAATTTGTTACTGCACAAGTATTTATGCTATTACGATTAGCTATAAAATCAGAATATTTATATTTAGTTAATAAATACTACTTAATTAGTGTGAGTGCTTCATAACTTTTATTTTTGTTTAAGGTACCGCGGAAAAAAGACCATTGCACTAGAACTAAAGTAACGCATATTGGTGCTTTAATTTCGAGTAATTACTTAGTATTCTTTAATCGATATTTTATATGATTTTCTATATTGTGAATTTGTTTAACTGCTGTTTTGATTTATCATATTTACTTATATAAATTGGATATACTAGTAATTTAATTAGATTAAAAAACAATTTAAAACACCTTATAAAGCTGTAAAAATCACAGGATATGTAGAGAATATTATGTTTTATAATATAATGTAAGACTCTACCCCCCTAATCTTTAAGAAATACAATATAAAATGTTATATTAATTTATGACGATAACCTACATATGTATATAAAGCATATTTATAACATTTTAGTTATTTTATTATCATTATTAATTGAAATATAATTTTTTGAAATTTCGGCCGGATTTTTTTTGTGAATTCCGGTAATTCCGGTTCCGGCCGGAATCGAAAATTCCAGTTCCGGTACACCCCTACAATCAATATAACACAGTTGTCAATCGCGCTCAGTAAACTTTATGGAGTGATTTTGGTTAATATACTATAAAACATTTATTTATAAACTGTCCAACAGGCAACAAACAAATTATTCAAAAACGAAAATAATTAACAATAAAAAACAAGTTTATTTTAAATAAGGTGACAGGTGACCAGAATTATAAAAAAATAGGACAAACTAGGAGTACCCTCCCTACCATTCAGAAAACACCTCGGAAAAATGTCATTTTATTTTTGGGCTACGAAAATTTTATACATTTCTTTTTAATTTTTAAAAAATTGAACTGATACGTTTTTCTTGCAAATATGTACTCGTATGTATTGTACAATATACTAAAACAGAATTATAAATAATTTTTATAAATTAAATTGAAATTATAAATTTTAGTTAAATTTTATTTTTTCAATTTCAGTCAGTTAAATATATGTATTAATTTCAATAATAATAATTCTTTTTGAGAAAAATAAAATATTAGTTCAAGAGCTGATAACATATTTTTCTGCCCCATCTGAGCACTAGGCAGACTTACGGAAAACATTAATTCATGTGTTGTACAATATGGGAAAAAAAGTCCCAACCTCGACACCTGGGGATAAAGGGGTTAAATTCCTTAGTGAACATGTAAAGAAAAAGTGTATGTTTGCCCCATGTGAGCACAAATAAAATGACTTCAGGAAGTTAGTTTATGAAAACTTAGATAGTGAAAGTGCAATGGGCAGACGCGTAGGGTGGGGATAAGGGGTAGGCAGACGCACTCAAACATGCAATATTTTTTTTGAAAATTGCCCCATTTGAGCATTGCTGATTTTTTTAGGGATGACAGTTTTTGATCTGTAGATGACCGTAAAACAAAGGCAGACGCGTAGGGTGGGGATAAGGGGTAGGCAGACGCACTCAAACATGCAATTTTTTTTATGAAAATTTTCCCATCTGTGCATTGCTGAATTTTTTATGGATGATAGATTTTGATCTGTAGATGACTGAAAAAACACAGGCAGACGCGTAGTCTGGGGATAAGGGGTCGGCAGACGCAATTTACAGTGGCAAAGGATTGTAACAAATTTAAAAAATGTATATTTCCGGTACTAAATATTGCACCGATGATAGCAAATATGTTTTAGAATCCTCTAAGTAAGAAGAAAATAATATGTCCCTTGTAATTTTTTGATTTAAAGTACCGTTTAGCTGTAATTTATAAATTTACAGAACTCAAAATGCCAGGGTCCTGAGTTCAAATCCCGAAGAATTCTGTTTCATTTTTTTATTTTTTGTTTTTTGTTTATTACAAAGAATGAGAACTACATAATCAAAAAAACATTTTTTTTTTAATTCAGCGCCTACTTTTTTACACGTTTAATAATTTTTTTTTACATTTTTATATTAAAGAATGTTGTCTTTACCGCGTTGGTTGGGGGTCAAAAAATTTTTTTTAGAATTAATGTGTTATTCAGAGAGTCATTGTGGACAACTTTCAGCAAAAAAAAAAGAATTACGAAACAATTCAGTTCAAAAATAGTCCAGATCTAATTTTGCACTTTCAATGTGTCTGCCCATCCCTTATCCCCACACTACGCGTCTGCCTGTGTTTTTTCGGTCATCTACAGATCAAAATCTATCATCCATAAAAAATTCAGCAATGCTCAGATGGGACAATTTTCATAAAAAAAATTGCATGTTTGAGTGCGTCTGCCTACCCCTTATCCCCACCCTACGCGTCTGCCTTTGTTTTACGGTCATCTACAGATCAAAAACTGTCATCCCTAAAAAAATCAGCAATGCTCAAATGGGGCAATTTTCAAAAAAAATATTGCATGTTTGAGTGCGTCTGCCTACCCCTTATCCCCACCCTACGCGTCTGCCCATTGCACTTTCACTATCTAACTTTTCATAAACTAACTCCCTGAAGTCATTTAATTTGTGCTCACATGGGGCAAACATACACTTTTTCTTTACATGTCCACTAAGGAATTTAACCCCTTTATCCCCGGGTGTCGAGGTTGGGACTTTTTTTCCCATATTGTACAACACATGAATTAACGTTTTCCGTAAGTCTGCCTAGTGCTCAGATGGGGCAGAAAAATATGTTATCAGCTCTGGAACTATATGTATATATTTTTTTTAATTTTATGGATATAACACCTTTATTTTACCAAATAACAAAAAAAAGACAAAAGATTCGAAAACTAAAAAAGAGGATAAGTTTTCTATAGAGGACAGTTGGCCAAAATAGAGGACTTATAGATGGTCACCTTATTTAAAACAAAAACACAAACATTTTTTTACAATTTTTAATTAATAAAATTGTAAAAACTCTTTCGATTACATATTTTTTTTTGTATTTGAAAAAAATAATTTAATGTATTTGATTTTTTTTTACTAAGAGCAGGGAACCGCATGGATCTACGACAAAAGGCAGACATGTACAAAAGTCAGACATGGACAAAAAGCCGACAAAGACAAAAGGCCGACAGACAAAAGGCAGACACCCAAAAGGCAGGCTCCAAAAGGCAGTCATGGACAAAATGCTGACAAAAAATTTATAAAATGAATAATATCTTTGAGGGGCCTATACAATATCCCGCCTTCTCAAAAAATGATATCGTTAAAGTAAATTAAATAATACAATATTATTTTTAGGGGGTGGAGGCATATTGCAAAAGTCCCCCCCCCCTCAAATATATTATTAATTTATATAAATATTACGTCTGCCTTTTGTCCTTGTCTGCCGTTTGTTTATTTTGCCTTTTGCCCGAATCCCGTACAGCATTACTGATGAGTATCTTTAAATGCTACATTATTATTAATATTATTGTTGACATTTGTTGATATTAATTTGGATTTGTCTAAAATACTCTAAAATCTAAAACAATAATGCCCGGTATTATCAAGTTTAACTAAATGTTTCTGTAACTAACTGTCGTATTATCAAAAGAACCAAGCATAATACATTTAATTTAATGTTTTTTAATTTTCTGCACTATGTTTTTACAACGGATAAAACGTACATTTTTCATTGAGAACCTAAATATTGATTTAAATCACATTTGTAATACAGCAAATTTACCTACTTTAAAGGAGCATTTAGCGCTAAATGAGCTTTAAAATGATTGTTATTATTTATTGAAAAAAAAATAGACGTTTGAGAAAGTTAAGAAATTTGAGGTTTTATGAAGTCAATTTTATGGAAATTTTAATGTAAATACTTTTTAATAATAGTATTGTTCTAATACCCGTAATAAAATGATAAACTGTTGTCAAAAATGTACTTTCTGTTAATTCTTACAACTAAACTCACAGAAAAAATATCAAACTAAAATACAATCTAATTTTTAACATTCGATGAATTCATATGCTAATATTTCATCAAAACAGTATATATTAATATAAAATCTTTAAATTCGTTTATAAAAGTAAACAGCGAATCTAAAATTCAAAACAATATAATTCAAAATTTTTGTAAACATTTACGGGTTCCATAAAATTCAATGAATTATAATTACCCTTGGGTAAATATAAAGTTATTACCATAACTAATATAATGTATATTTACTTTTCATCTTCTGTAAAATTGTTTTAATAATTAAATACTTCTCTTAAAGTTATTCCATCGTTGTTAAAACAGGCACTAAAACATTAGCATTCAAATATTTAAAATCGAAGGTTTACATTATTTTATTATAATATTTATGTATAATATAAATGAAAATAATAAATACCATGTGCCCCAGTCCCAGATAACTTTTACGGTATGGAGATCTCAGTATCTATAATTAGGGGGGGCAGACCCAGTTGCGACTTCCAAAAAAAAGCTATTTTTTAGGATTTTTTTGGCCACGCATTAAAATAATTAATACCTAATAAATTTTTTCCATGTGAAAGATGTATTTACAGAAAATGTAATTTTTTTAATGGCAACATATTAAAAAAATACTCTGCCTTGTAAATGCACGGTGCTTCCTCGTGCTAAATTCATCAAAGGTAGTTAATTATTGAACAATTTAAATAAAAACCAATAAAGTATTCAGATGAACTGCCTGTCATTGGTTAACCATTTAATTTTCATACGATTTTAATAAAAAAATTTAATTTGACATTTTTCTTAATACGCGCCTGGTTATTATGTCGTATATTTTGAATTTTTTGACAATTTCAATCAAAATCATTATTTTTCTGCTATACGAATGTCAAAATGACATTTAAAACGTCAAAGTGACATTTAATATGTCAAAGTAAATAGTAATTTAAAAAAACAAATGACGATTTTTATAAAGCAAATTGAGATAAATCTTTGTAAGGGAATATTTTACAACAAACGTAGGTGACCTATATTATAGAAAATTGAATGCTCTACAAAAAAGGTTCTATAAAATTTTCACGTAACATGTGTCTTTCTTGAGATTTCTTCAAATCAAAAAATAAATATTTTGGGATGTCACCCCTCCCCCTTACACACGATTTTAATACTTTTGAAATGAAACCGTCCTCAAACCAGACCCAACCAATCAACCAAATTTCATCAATATCGGTTCAGTGGTTCATGAGTTAAGCGTGTGACAAGGATTGGGGGACAGACACACAGACAGACAGACACGGAACAAAAAGTGTTTGTCTTGACCTGAAACGGATAAATCCGGTAAAAATTTTAAAATCGGAGAACATTTTTTTTCTCGTTTTAAAACGATAACGAAGCTTCTCGTATCTTCGATATTGCGAGGAAGCAATAAATAAGAGATACAGCACATTTGTTTTTTAGGATTTTTTGGCCACGCATTAAAATAATTAATAACAAATGTTTTTCCATATGAAAAATATGTATTTACAGAAAATGTTTTCATTTTTTTATGGCAAAATATTAAAAAATAAATGGGATACAGCAAATTTGGGAGGGGTCCAAAAAAAGTGTTTTGCCGTGATCACTGCTGCTCGTGACTGGATCATCAAAAAAAAAAAAAAGGGATTATTAGTTAATGATATAATGCTCCGGATGGACGAAGGGATTTGAAAATTTTTGAATTTTCACAAAATGGCGGATGTTGAAAGTCAAATTTGTCTAAAATTTCACTCGCATTTTCGGCTATAAAAACAAAAATAATCGTCCAAAATAAAAGTCCTTCGTCCATCCGGAAGACAATTATGTATAGAATAAGTCAGAACAATTTCAAACCGATCGGCAAAGCTGTTCTCTAGTTACAGTGATCACTGACTTCGAAAATATGGTTTCGAGAAAAAGCGCACAGTTGCCGCTACCTGCCTACTTGAATATAATCTCCATAAATAATCGTCCGATTTGTCTGAAATTTTTAGAGAATACTTTTGAAATATTCTACTTTGAGAAAATGCAATAAAAAAATTTGATTTAAAAAAAATCTAAGAGGGTCTGTTCCCTTAATAGATACTGAGATCTCTTTTTTTAACATTTTTTAACATCTCTTTATAAAATTTTTGAAAATGCATTTAACTTAATTTCAATATAAATGTTCAAATAATCATAACTCTTCGAAAAAAAGACCTTGACGATCCCGCATTGTTGGCGTCTCGGTATGCCGTTTCGAACGAGCCCATATGCCATTTAAGATTTCTTTGCTCCGCCTCCAGGGGGTATGCAGGTGGATGTTTTTGTTAAATAATAGATTTGGTAATCCCATTGTATCTCTACAAATTTCAATCTTATATTTCAAACCATTCAAAAGTTATTTAGGTGGCCCCGAACTTTTGGAAGGCACTGTACATTATAAATGAATAAATAGTTTATACCAATACAATTAAATTATAAAATTCACATATCGCCCGAGTCGAAATATGAAGCCTGCTTTGAAGGTATTTTATAAATTATAAAAAGTAAGATTGATACTTTAAAACCGGAATTTATAGTAATGGAGTTCGTATATTAAAAGGTATCCAGTTTGACGGTAAAAAGATGAGTTTTGTCCGTTTATTCCATATTTATTATGAAACAGGTTCTCTTGATTCTCTTTCAAAATATCTTACGATAAAATCGCATAAATCATTAGGAAACCTTTTTCAAGGTATTACTAGCCGTAAACCGTATCTATTATTGATAATACTTATGAATGAATTAGTTATAATATCAATAATAATAATTTTTTATCATATATACTAGCATAATTTATAATTTGCATAAAAAAATCACTAAAAATGATTTACAATACAATGTTTATTCATCATATTTTATAAGTATAATCCAAACTTTTTGATTACTTTTTTTTCTAATATTTAACATGATGTTTTTATTTTTTTATTATTCTTATTTCGTTAATTAAAAAAAATATCAAAAAGTTTGGATTAAATGATGAATAAACATTGTTTTGTAAATAAATTGTAGCGATTTTTTTATGCAAAATATAAATTATGCTAGTATATATGATAGAAATTATTATTATTGAAATTATAACTAATTCATTAATTAGTATTATCAATAATAGATACGGTTTACGGCTAGTACACTGAGAAATTATAAGCAATCCATACCTCAGTGCCGTAACTAGAAGCTCGAGGGCCTCAGATCAGAATGTGTGTCAGGGGGGCCCCGCTGAAAAGTGTTTTTTTTTTGTTGCTACGTACCTAACTTTATATCTTATTAATTTTTTACTTTTTTACACTGCTGTGGGGCACCGGGGCATTGCCCCGTGTAACATGCTGTGCCTCGTGGGTATGATAATATTTTGCATCTCAATGTCTACCACAACCTTGTTACAAGAAAAATTGAAAAAAATGAAATAATTAAAGTTTGGGGATTTGAAATAAAAATTGAGAGAACCTAATGAACTGAATTTATTGTCTCTTTCTAATAACATTTATATTTTTCTTTACTACAAAAATGTATTCTTTATTAAAATAAACAAAAACTATCCTATCAAAATCTCTATGGAATTCTTTTTTATCTCTAATCTTTTATTCTAAACCTTATTTTCTTTCAATTCTAAATCTTACATTTATTATAACAAAATATCTTATTAATTAAAATTCAAACTTATCTATCTCAATACTAAATTCCTCTCCAGACGCCGCTGATTCTTTCTTCGTTATTCATCCGCATCAAAACTTTGTTTCATTTCAACTATGTCCATATCTGGTTTCACTATATATATTATATTTCTGTTCTTGTTCTATTCACTGTTATTATTATCACTGTCTCTCTTTCTCACTCAGTTTATATTTGTTTTCGTCGTTATATTGCTCATTGTTTAAATTCTGTTATATTTCGTAGTTAATTGTCGATGTTTTATAATATTGTTTATTAATACTTTTGTTGATTTCTTTTTACGTTTAACTGTACTTTAATACTTTTTACTATCGTAGATTTTAAATAACTTTTTCTGTCGTAGATTTCAAATACTTTAATTGTCGTTGATTTTTTACATATTAATCCTTTGTTATATTTAAATATCGTTATCTCCCTCACACTACTTTAACTTTAGCTTCATTTCTTCTCTCTCCTTCACACTACCTTTATTACGTTGATATTTTATTATTGTTAACTTTATTTTAATAATTTATTAATACTTCTTCTTACTCGTTCTTTTAAATCTTCTTTTAAATATTTAACTATTTTTTTAATACTTTACTTAAACCTTTTTCACAACACTAAATACTTTAATAACTTCAATAAATAACTTCTTGCTTCACTTTACGTAGTTTTAAACTTTATTATATATTATATATATTTTATTCTTTTTATTCGTCGCGTCGATTATTATTTTATTATAACTATTACTTTAAACTTTCTTCTTTAACTTTTTAAACATTGCTTCACTTCTTCAATATACTTTTTACTATTTCTTTACTTTAATTTCTTTATCACTTTATCATGAGCAGCCCCATCTCTGTCAATATCTCATACGCGACTAAACTTGTTTGCAATTTCAACGTTCATTTCCCCCACTCTTCTAGAAATTTACACGTAGCCATTCTTCTTAACAAACGTTTAACATAAGTAGTATATATATAACAATTTCAAAACCTATATACTTTTAGTACTTCTAAAAACGCTGAGACCAGTTTCAGAAATCCGTTTTCAAAGTTTTATTCTTACTTTACCAGTTATACTTTGAAACCAGGCTTCTTTTTTAAGCGGTTAAATGAAGATCAAAGGATTGTCAGATAAATACCGTCAAAACGAGTTTCATTTTTCGACTCGGGGTCGCTTATCTAACAACACCGCTCTAGTCGAAAATTAGCTGTTTTTACATTTTAATGTCATTGGATAGAGCTACCCATTGCGCGTCGATCTACCAATCACATTCTAGACGTTTCGGACAACAAGAGACCAGAATTTAAAAAAATAGTGACAGAACGCGCAAGCCGGTAGCCTATATAAAACATACACGGTTTTTTCGCTCTCCTGTAAAGTTGGTCAAAATGACTTGAGCGGTGTTGTTCGATAAACGACAATATTAGCAGTGTAATAGTTGAAATTTATAAATTTTAATAATTATAAATTCTACGAATTTAAGTGTACCAAATATGTACCCCTTACCTATGAAAATACAACGATGTTCTATAATTTTAGGTACCTGAATACATTGTTTGAATAACTAAACAAATCAGATGTGAAATTACATTGCTAGAAATTTGATTTCGGTATAGGATTATATGAATAGATATATTTGGTTAATATCCGGGAATATGGATTTGCCAAATGTTCACATACAATTTATTATGAAAGTTACATACTTTAAATGTAATTTAGATGATTTACTAATACAACTTACGAGTTTAACATAATATTAATAATAATTTTCCGTGACAACTTAAAATATAACCGAGTTTTATTAGTATAAAATGATAATATATTAGTAGATTATATTTAAAGATATATTGATATTTATGACCAAAAGACGTGGATTTTATCCAGAAATCAAAACGATGTGAAAAACAATAAATTCATTTTACGGTAAGTAGCTTACTGTCGATAAATTGATGGTTCTATTAAAATGACAAATACATCAATAATATGTTGACGGTATGGAGAACCATACATGACTTCCATGTTCTGTAATATCATTTTATTATTTTTTAATATGCATATTAATGGGAGGACTAAAATCTGGTAACTTGAATGTAATTACATTTGTTTCCAAGGAAGATATATGAATTCATTTATTAAAATTAAACTTTTAGTGTTTAGATTCAATTGAACTACAATAGGCTAGAGTCCAGCGGTTCTCAAACTTTTTTCGCCGCGGCACCTTTGTCGGGCAGAAAAAAATTCGCGGCACCCTTGCCGGGCTAAAAAAATTTCGCTGCACAGCTATCTTTAAAGCGGTTTAAATAGTTAGGAAAATAAGAAAAACCAGTGCAACTTTAATGCTCAGGTGTCTTTAATTGATGAATTTTTCATTATTTCTTTTATATTTATAGGAAGTTTGGTTAGGTGGTGAAGGAAAATAACTTAAATTTTAGCTTTTAGCATCTTAATGCCGTTTTTTTTAATATTTTCACAATGTTAGCTGACTTTTCTTGATTATTACCGCGGCACCCCTGGCATACGCTCGTGGCACTCAGTTTGAGATCCTAGGGGCTAGAGCAATGACCTTTTTGAACACTAAAAATTAAATAACAGGCAAGGACCAGCTGGAAAATTTAGTTATAACTAAGAGAAAAAACAAAAATTTAAACACGAGATAAAGCGAAATTGTGATATGGGGGTGCTTTTAGGGGTTGAAAGTGGTTTTTCGCGATTTTCGGCGAAACATGACCACTCAGCCGAAAATGTACAGCACAATATATAAATTATAAATTTCACAATTTCACTTTATCTAGTGTTTAATTTTTGTTTTTTCTCTTAATTATAACCTTTACTAAATTTTCCGGTTGGTCCTTGCTTGTTATTGATTTATTTTTTTTAGCCTTCAAAATTCTTTTTGGCACTAGCCTACAAGTGTACCAATTGTATCAAAATTGGTGAGATAATACTCGCAATGTTCACTTTTTAGATAATAATAGGTATCAAATTTCGAATATTTCAAAATTTCTTAATTCGATTAGCATCAAAATCAATAAGCCTGGAGTATTCACTGATTGTGAGACAAACATTATTTTTATTTATTTAAATCGATGGATATTAATTAATAAATTATTATTTACAATATTTAAATGGATGTTATTCATTATTTAATTGGACGTTATACTTTTGGGGGTATTTCTTTCAGCACAGATACTAAAGGAATACTACAGCAATTGTGGATGTATGACAGATATAAGAATACGAGACAACAAAACATGGTTTAAATCCTTGTGATGTGAATATGTGTTTATATAGTTAGTATTTATTTACGATAGACAAAATATAAAAAAAACTGATCGGCTCGTAGACCTAACGCTAAGCTGCCAAGCACTGCGACGAACCAGGAGAAGCCACTAATGAAGTAGTCTCGCTTCGCCCATAACATACAATGTAGTAGCAGATTACTTTAATCTGGTGTACGCTGATATTCCATTGAGAACTGAAAAGTATTATTGTACCCTATCATGATATTGATTTGACGGGCTGCGTTTACTAAAAAACGTAATTCTTTGCTGTAATCTCTCAGCTCTTGGAGTTAATTTGTTATGAACATTTTGTGTTTTGAGTCTGGATAAAAGGGTTGAGTAAGATAACCCATCACTAGGTCTATCAAACGACCTTGGTGAAGGGTTCATGCACTAGTTACCTACATAACTCTTCAACTAACTAACTATACATAAGTTATGCATTAACTAGTACATAATTTGTGCATTTATTTTTTTGTACAATAAAAAGTATTGTTTGACATAATACATCATGTTTTGTAAGTTAGGTTTAATTATAATAAACATAAAATAGATGTGGATTTCATATATTCATATACAGTACAATCAGAATCGCACCATAATGTCAAACTATGTTTTAGTAAAATAACGTTGTGTCGCTTCTGTATATCGTATATTTATTATTCTATGCTTAAATTGCACACCCCAAGCAGGCTCTGCTTGGAAGTGTGTTCTATTCTCGTCCTAAAAAATTTTTTCGTATATAAATTGATAAAATGAGTATTATATCTTAAATTTCTTCAGTAACCCACTTAAATTTTTACATTTTCTGATAGAAAACATTACAGTCTTCATTTTTACTTAGTTTAATATCGATCGGTTTTAATTTTCTGTTATAAAAATATAAATAAAGTTCAATTTGTCGATTTAACCCGCTTTTTTGATAGAAACGCCGAACTACAGGCTACAATTCGAAATAAATTTGCACCAATCCTTTTGAATTCACTTCATCTATTATCAGAATAGAACCCTATTAAACCTCAACAAAATTGGATAACTAGAAGTAACGAAATTTGCAGTTTATTTAAACAAAAATTCATATTTTGACAAGAATTATTTTTACAAATAGAGTATTAGTCCGTAGAAGTTCCAAAAATTTCCGTAAGGCGCTATTTCTTCATACGTCATATACGTCACTGCAAATGACATCTATTACAACTATTATATTGTGTTAATTAATATATAAATACATGTACATCGATACGTGCTGTATTTTAATTATTTTATTCAAAGCCAATCAATCTTTTTAATCAAGATAAAATCTGGTAAGTTTGCATTTTTAAAACAAATATATAATATACATATAACCTATAAACGTTACATTGTTGTTTCATTTTAAATGCTAGACATCAGGTGAACACAGCTGTTATCGCTGCAATATGTGGATGTATTTATCTTTTTAATTATTATTATTAATTTATTTATTTATACATTTTACAAAAAAAATATTTTATATAAAAATTGTAAATTAAAATGATTGTTGTTTTATTACAATACATCCTAAATTTAAATAAAAAAGGTAATAATCGATTGATAACAAGATTCATTGTTGATTTTCTAAAAAATCTTAATGAGTGATAAACTTCATATTTTATATTTATATAATATTAATTACCTCCAATATTTTTTTCAAACATCCTTTTAAGTTTCACCAATTATATTGTACCGCATTTATTTGATATTATAAATTAATACATTTTTTTATGTTTAAGGGGTGTGCATTTTATGGCCTAGCCATAGTATTTTTTTATTTTATTTTGACGGTATATTCACTCACAGACTGTAAATTTTAGAAAATTTCAGCATACTCATGAAATTTTTAGTTTTTCCGATAAATACCTTAAAAAATCGAATTATCGTTTATAACTACGATCGGTTATAACGACCTAAAATTTTCGGTGCCTTCGATGTCGTTATAACCGGTTTCTACTGTATATATTTAACTAACTTTGGTGAAATTAGCACGTGGAAGCACTGCGCATTTACTTGACATATGTTTTTTTTTTACTTATATTCAATCTCGGTATCGATCTCGTTTCAAGACCGATATAATATAATAATAATAATATAATATATTTTATTTCTCATTGATATACATAGTACATATAGAGAAATAGTCACAAACACAAAATACATTAAAATAATAAGACTATCAAAGATATACAGACGAACAGACAAATTAAAACTCATTCAAATCATAGATACATTTATCAATTAAAATATTCTTGCAGGCGTTCTTGAATACTTTTACGCTTTCAATACTCCTAATTTCTTGTGGTAGCCTATTATAAAAAATGATGCCATTATAAAAAGATGAATGCTCATAAGCAGCCAGCCTGTGTTTAGGTATTCTTAGCTGTTGTGCACTTCTGGTATTATATATGTGATTATAATTATTATATTCGACATTGTGTTTATTTTCTTTTATATATATGAGACAGTCCAGAATGTACATTGCATGTAAAGTTAATATTTTATAAATTTAAAAATAATATTTGCAGGATGTCATTTGACTGACACCTGTAATTGTCCTCATTACTTTTTTTTGTAGAATAAACACTTGGTTGGCTGCTTGTGATGAGCCCCACAACTTTAAACTATATTTAATTTTACTGTGCACATAAGCATAATATATTTTTATGAATGTGTCTATATTAATGCAGTCTCTCAGATTTCTGAGCAGGTATATAGTTTTATTTAAGGACTTGGTTATATCTATGACATGGCTTTTCCAGCATAAATTTTCTGTAATAACAACACCAAGGAATTTTATTTCTGTGACTCGCTGTAAGTTTTCACCAGAACATACAATATTGAAGTTATCATAATTATTTCTTATACCATTTTTAAGATTGAAATGTATAAATTTCGTTTTTTGGGTATTTAATATAAGTCTGTTAGCTGTGAGACCAAGAATAGTCTCGACTCGGTGTACAACCCTGGAATCAAATAAGTTTTCAATTATCCTAAAATCAGTCTATCTTTTCATTACCTCATATAATCTATGTTCTACTGTACTAGCGTAATTGATAAATATAGCTACAGTGGTTATGTTCGAAGTACGAACATGTAGTTTTTTTATGTGATTCAGTATTCTGCAGTGCTTTTGAAAAATCGCTTTTGGCTCCGTTCCAAAATCGAAGACTGTAACTAGGACAATGTCAGCACCACTACCAGCAACATCTCATCTGTTTATTTAGATTCAACATTATGCTCAAATATGAGTGTTTTTATTTTATTATGCAGTTATTGTGAAATGTCTAGTTTTTTATCGATGTACAAGATAATGTTGAATATTTATATCTAGAAACTTTAAGATAAACAAATATAAAATGTACTTCAATTTTCATAACTGATATTTATCTTGTAGAGTAATTATTTGTGCCATGTTTCATTTGGTGAATACAAAAAAAAATATTTTACAAATTTTTCCACCCCCCTAATACCTTAGGGGTTAAATTTTGGGAAATGCTGAAATAATTGTTTCATTATTTATATTGTAGAGTATGTTCGATAAGCAGTGACCAACGAAATTTGCCGCCCGGGTGCAAGACTATTTGTCGTTCCTATGTATGTCGACAATAAAACACAATAAAATTTTTAATGTATCTAAATAATCTCATATTTTTAAATCTATTTGAAAATTATTATTTGGCTGCAAAAAAGACAAAAAAACTAACATTTTAAATAGAGGTATTTTATTAAGCAATACTATAGTAAACATTTATATAAAAACTAGCGGAATCCCGCGGCTTCGCTCGCGGAAACTTCGAAACTAATTAGAACCCTCCATACGTGATAGGAGATGACATATTATATTTTTTTATATTAATTTTTATTCATTACCTATAAAAAACGTAAATATCTCGGATCTTTAAAAATTGTAGAAACCCTTAAAACCATTAGGGGTTGAATATCGAATTTTTTTATTGCAGATTATTTTGCCCAACCTCACCATTATAACGTAAGTAGCTATGCAGATAAACATATCAAAAACACAGACCCTGTCTACCCCCGCCATTAGGGGTTGAATGTCTAAATTTTAATTTTAATGGATGACTATTTTGCCCGAATTTAAGTAAAGCAGGTATGCAGATAAACATATATCTAAATCCATCCTCGTCCCCGTCCCATGCTATTAGGGCTTGAATATCGAATTTTCATATTTAATTGAATATTAATTTGTCCGAATTTACTTTGATATAATGAACAAATATGAAGATAAATATATCAAAATTTTACCCCCCTCCCCCCATTCCCATAGTGATTGAATTTTCGTAACTGATATTTGTCTTGTAGAGTACCTACATTTGCCACGTTTCATTCGTTAATACAAAAAAAAATATTTTATAAATTTTTTCCACCCCCCTAACACCTTAAGGGTTAAATTTTGGGAAATGCTGAAATAATTGATATTTATATTGTTCGATAAGTTTCAATTAAATGTGAACAAAAAAAATATTTTTTTATATAAACTTTGACACCCTGTTTTAACCCCGTAGGGGTTGAATTTCGAAAAATCCTTTCTTAGTGGGTGCTTACATCATAAAAGGAAGGCACCTACGAAATTTCACGTTTCTAGATCCAGGGGTTTGGGCTGTACGTTGATATATAAGTGAGTGAGTGAGTGAGTGAGTGGTTAATGACAAACTCTTTTATAGATATAGATAATTCCCCAAGAAACGATGGTGAAAAATTGGTGATTCTCACCAATTTTTTGGAAGTCCATGGACTGACTTAATTGTCGGGAAGAACCCAATTTCATGACATAATCGGGAAAGATCCGTGTTTTATACAGTTCATTTGTTTTTAAAATTTACGCGCGAAATTGAAATTTAGAAATGATTTATTTATTGTAGTTACTCATTCTAAAATACCACCTGCATTTTCCATAATTACACAGCTCCACAAAAAAAATCGAACTTTTGTTTACGGAGACCTACCCCACTGTACTATATATAATCGAGCATGCTGAAACCGAATCTGAAGTCCAAATTACACCATCACGTCAGGTTTTTTTCCTAACACGGTGTTCAAATGACGAGTTTAAATAAAATGTTTTTGCAGCCGAAATTTTTTTCATCGGGGTGATTCTTTAAAGTGTTCTGAGTGTTTTTCTATAAAAATCAAAAAAATCCATAGAGCAGTTTTTGAAAAAATTAAAAAAAATTATTTTTTTTTGCAAATATTAAAAAAATATATTGTATGTAATCTAAATACATAAGTAAATCATAAGTTTATATTTTTTCATAAATATATATGTAGAGAGTGACAACATAAAAGAAAAAAAATACAGTAGACGTTCCATACTGTGAACCGCGCTAGCTTAATTAATCAGTACTACTACACTGGCCGATAGCCATTTTGCTGCAGGTGTATAACTTTTTAAGGGTAATTTAGGTAATCTGAATCCAAAAATGACCACCATTTTGCTCAATCAGCTCTTGTTTTTGCGATATTGTAAAAAAAAGTTTATTTCGATATACAAACATTCCAATTCGTATATATATGATATTTTTAAATCAAATACTTCAACCGAAGATCATTCAGAATGTAGTAATGGGTTCTAATTGAACTAAAAACCTTAAATTATATACATCCAGAACGTTATTCTCTTCGAAAATCATGTTTTAAACGAAGAACAATCGATTTTTTAACAAAAATTACGCAATTTTCAAAATTCAAAGTACTGTTACAAAAACAAATTTTTACCCAATTTTAATGCAATTAACTAAATTAATAGCTTTATCTATACTCTTTATTGTGTTAAAATTTTAGCGTAATCAAATTAAAATTGGCGAAATGATACTAAAATTAACCACGCGTGTCAAAATTGGTAATTCGGTCATTTCCACTCGTAGCGAATAAAAATATGATTTTCGAAGGGAATAACTATATGAATGTGTATAATTTAAGGTTTTTTAGTTCAATTAGGACCCATAGTTACATTCTGAATGATCTTCAATTGAAGTATTTGATTTAAAAAATATCATATATATTACGAATTTGAATGTTTGTATATCGAAATAAACTTTTTTTTACAATATCGCAAAAACAAGAGCTGATTGAGCAAAATGGTGGTCATTTTTGGATTCAGATTACCTAAATTACCCTTAAAAAGTTGTACACCTGCAATCTCAAAAAATAGGCTAAAAATAATAAAATTAAAAACCCCATAATCATATATCCCATCAACCCCACAACTCCAAAACCTTAAAATCCCATAATTCTAAACACTATAACCATAAACCCTACAACCCCATAACCCTAAAACCCCATAACACAGTGGAAAAAAACATATACGCGTCCAAGCTGTTTCAAACATTTATTTTCACTGCTTGAAAATAAATAAGTCCTTTTTTCACTCGTCTATGGGGTTTTAGGGTTATGGGGTTGTAGGGTTTATGATTATAGTGTTAGAATTATGAGATTTTATGGTTTTGGGGTTGTGGGGTTGATGGGATATATCATTATGTGGTTTTGAATTTTATAATTTTTAGCCTATATTTTGAGCTTAGGAAAAAAACCTGACGTGATGGGGTAATTTAGATTCCAGATTCGGTTTCAGCATGCTCGATTACATATAGTACAGTGGGTCAGGTCCCCGCAAACAAAAGTTCGATTTTTTTGTGGAGCTGTGTTATCTAACATTACCTACATTATTTATTTTCGTCAATTGATTACACAAAAATATTTTTGTTACAATCCACAATTATTTAATTAACATGATAAACGTTTTTTTTTTATTGTTATTATTATTAAACAACGACTGACGAGGCGGTTTTTTGCCGCCCCTGAAAATTTGCCGCCCGTGTGCTGTGCACTCCCTGCACCCTCGGGTTGGCGCGCCACTGTCGATAAGTTTCAATTAAATGCGAACAAAAAAATATTTTTTTATATAAACTTTGACACCCTGTTTTAACTCCGTAGGGGTTGATTTTCGAAAAATATTTTCTTAGTGGGTGCTTACATCATAAAAGGAAGGCACCTACGAAATTTCACGTTTCTAGGTCCAGGGGTTTGGGCTGTACATTGATATATGAGTGAGTGGTTAAGGACGAACTCTTTTATAAATATAGATTAGAATATTATGTAACGTACCTAGTTTATTCATAAAGTATATATTACGATATTAAATGTAATTTTTATTTAATAATAAAACAATTTGCATAAGTTCCAAGTACAGCGGATTAATTTAAAACTGAGAAGTTGGTATCCACATAACTTGCGTAAGTTTACATTGAATTTATGCAACTTACTCTGCATGAAGTGTTTCCTAGAAGCGACGTTTTGTAAATAATTTCATTTTCAGTTCATCAGTAATGAATTTACATAATGTTCACGGTTGAATTAATTAAGATGATCCCGTTGAAATTAGTATGGGTAAGTTTTATGTTCATTGTGGACTAAGGTCTAGCAAATATACAATTATAATTGAGGATGTCGGAAATCAGTTGAGAAATTTGATAAACAGACTGATAAGGGAAAAGTTATAGAATAAATAAATAAATAAGAAATAAAATTATATAAAAAAATACTTTTTAAAACAAGCTTTTATTAAAAATGCACTAAAAAGTAAAAAATAAATTTTTAGCTATCACGAAAATTTCAGGTTTTTATGACTAAAACCATTAAAAGTGCGAGGCGCTCACGAAAGTAAATATATAGCTTTTAATTAATTAATTATTTCATTATTGTGAACTATTTTTATAGTTTATCAAAAATTATACTATATAGCGGAATCCCGCGGCTTCGCTCGCGTAAACTTTGAAACTAATTATAACCCTCCATACGTGATAGGGGATGACATATTACATTTTTTTATATTGATTTTTATTCATTACCTATAAAAAAACGTAAATATCTCGGATCTTAGTTAAAAATTGCAAAAATTAATCTCCTGTCTACCCCTGCCATTAAGAGTTGAATATCGAATTTTTTTATTGCAGATTATTTTGCCCGACTCTGCTAATATAACGTACGCAGCCATGCAGATAAACATATCAAAAACACAGACCCTGTCTACCTATACCATTAGGGGTTGAATGTCGAAATTTTTATTTTAATAGATGACTATTTTGCCCGAATTTACCTTTATAAGTAAAGCAGGTATGCAGATAAACATATCTAAATCCATCCTCGTCCCCGTCCCTTGCTATTAGGGGTTGAATATCGAACTTTCATTTTTAATTGAATATTAATTTGTCCGAATTTGCTTTAAAATCATGAACAATTTTGAAGATAGATATAGAAAATTAACCCCCCCCCCCATTCCCATAGGGGTTGAATTTTTGTAACTATTATTTGTCTAGTAGAGTAGGTACTTACTTGTGCCATGTTTCATTCGGTGAATGCAAAAAAAATTCACTGGCCCCGTGCACCCCTTGTCTAAATAATTATTGGCTGATATTGGAAGTCGATAACACTCAATAATACAAAGCTATCAAACATAAATTCAGTTGTTATAGCACTCTTATGAAAAATTTCCGGACACATGTTCTTATCATGTTAAAATTTGACACGCTAAATTATTCTGTATATTATGCAAACTTAAATTGTGTGTTTTTTTTATGTTTCGTTGTATAGCTAACTTTATTCGTTACGAATATTAGACAAATGTTATTATTGATAATTCTATTAATTATTAGTTTTGTGAGTTTCATAATTTCTAACAAAATATTATTTGCAGTAATTCAGTAATACATAGGTACGTATAACATACATATAATATGTATTTTGTAACATATTGAAATAAAGTTTGTCTGATTCTATAGCAATTTAACAGTCAAACATGTACGCATTTATATGTTCACAAAAAGTAGGTATTTGTTATGTAAATATGTTGTGTGTAGTTGTATACAGTAACCTAAAGGAAATACCCATTGAAGTAAGTATTTTACCGTCTCGAATAATGACATCAAAGGTGCTTTGTATAATGTTCCAAAGATGAGATTTTTATTACAAAAGGCTTTCAAAAATATAAAAAAAATGTTTACGTTGTTTACGACCAATAAAGATCTAATTTCACGTTTGGCTTATGCTTTTACATTTTACATTTATTTTTATACAATATTTAAATAACTTATTTCCAATAATAAAAAAGCTGACATGGGTGCCACGGGACTTTCTTATACGTAATACTGACAGTAAACAGTGTACGTGATTCTTATGTTAACATATTTCTGACAATCTAATATAAGATAGAATAAAATGAATGGGACATTTGAACATTTGAAATGTCGAGTATATTATTATCTATAATTTATTCCCCGTACATTTTTCCAACATTTATGATTTAGCCAGAAAGAACACTGTTCACTCTCAGTATAACGTATAAGAGAGACTCATGGTACATAATATGGCAAATACATACACTGTTCAGTCTCTGTAATAAGTAAGAAAGTCCCATGACACTTATGGCAGATATTTCTTCTCTGTTATGAACCATTTGAAATGTAATTAAAAACGGATATTTATTAAAAAAAAATTTTTTTTCAATTTGTTTTTTTCGAAAAAGTGAATTATCAACTTGAGAATTTTCTTTAATTCCCACAATTTAAATTGAATTCGAAACATTCAAAAATCGATCTTAGTAAACATCCGTTTCCGGTTGAAAGATCGTTTTCAAAAATAGGAGGTTGTCTTCCCAGACAAAAATTAAGCGTAAGTATAAATTTTCACCCTTCTTCGTTTTGTCGTATTTGAGTTACAGCGTCTACAGACCGACAGACGCACAGACATCATGGTGAAAACAGTCAGAATGGTTCCAGGGAAAGTCAAAATGGATAAGTCCATCAAAACCTGGATTTAAAAAAATCGGTTTTACTATACACACTCTGTGTATATTTCATATAGATACATAGAGTATAAGAAAGTAAAGTTTCATGTATTCTATATAAAAAAATTATTACTCTGGTATATATTTTATCATTGATCTTTAAAATTCCATATTTTATAATTACCGAAAATATAATAATGCTGTAATAAAAGTAGAAATTACCTTGTATTAATATCAAGGTGAATGGAGAGATATTTCATTTTTGTTAAAAATATATGAAATTTTTTATTTGATTTACTTAATAAAATTTTTCGTTTACATTTCATTCATTTTATATTACAGTTTGACGTTGATGTATGATTATTTTAGTAAATTTGGTTTACTTTAATATGAAATTCAATATTAAAATTACTATATAATGCACGTATATTAAAAATATGTATATATATTATTTGTTATTAAAACAATCATTCATATGAATTTAGATTTGTAAATATTAACTAACAGTTTAATTTACTTATAGCCGCTGTAATATTTTTTTAATTCAGGATTCTATGTTATAATAAAAGTGAACAAGTTATGCTCGGAACCTATTATAAAGAATTTATTCATGAGCAAATCTAATTAGCTTCTGGCTAACGCTATATAGCAGATATTAAATATAAATGACAACCACTCACAAATGTAGCGAATGAAATATCACCGCTTGATATAACGACCTTTGATTTAACGACCGCTTGATACAACGACGTGACTACCGCTTTATATAGCGACCTTCCCTATTCCCACCATAATACCACCGACTGCTATATTTCTGTGCGAAATTGAAGTTCACCAATTAACGATAAAGTCAGCATGGTGATGGGGGGTGGGGTCTCGCCCTCGTTATATCAAACGGTTGAATTACCGACACCTTCGTTATATTAAGGTAGTTGGTCCATCATAATGTGATCACATTAGGCCATGAGTACATATTTTTAATTTAGAGAAATGATCATGGCAACGCTGTACATTATCTACTAATAACTACTTGTCAAATGATTATATTTTATCATCTAAACTACCACAGAATATATTAATAATTAATGAAATTGCTTATAATTCCCTTCAATCCACTTATCATATTTTGTAAAAAATTATTTCATTATTTCGTGTATTTTTTACTATAATCAAATGAATACGTTGTTGCCACATTGTCAACAATACTGTAATTTATGTGATGGTTTGGTAGGTAAATCTGGTTAAATCTTAATAACGGGATGGTCAATAATTCCAATTTTTTGTATACTGTTTTCTTTCATATAAATATACAACATGTCAGTTTTTTATAGAAATCTGACACTACGTTTATATTTGATCTAATAAAACGTTACGTTAGTGTACGGTTAGTCCATATAAGCTGTGTTAAAAATATAAACTTTGAGATCATTTTTCATGACTTTGAGATGGTCAATTTTAATAAATATGGGCTATTTTTCAGATATTAATCTAGGGAATATTCCTGTGAAATTTAAACAAAATCTGACGAAAACATGTTTACGGACCAACTACCTTAAGTAACTTATATCAGTGACTTAAAATAAATGCTGACTAGTGTATCTCATAAAATGCATAGCATTAATAGTTAGAGAGCCAGTTGCTGGCTGATTTACGATATTTCGATAAACCCTATATTTTTTCGTTTACTCTCTTTTACTTGCCGTACATGAAATTGTGGGGGGGGCTCGTTAATCCGATCGGCGCATACAGGCGGATTTTCTTAAATTTTTGGACAAAATTAATATCTCGGTCCCCTGATCATCTATAGAGACCTCGGGTTTTTGCTAAATAGTAGGTCTATGGTTCTAGTTTATCTCATTTTAGGAATTTTTCCAGTCATGACCCCCCCTCCTCAATTTTTTTTATATATGGCTTCATGTACCTCGTTGGACTCGGGATTGATTTACGAATCGATTGGTAAAGGTATTTTTTGAGTTGTGTCAAGTTTGTTGCACGTCAAAACCCACGTGGGGGTTTTGATAATTTTTAAAGTGAAACTTTTATTACATCGTCTCAAACTTTTTCGTCTGTGTGTTGCATGTCGCGTGACGCTCGGCCGCGGAGTAGGGATAAATACGTCAGAGCCATAGACATAAAAAACTCGAAAAAAGAGCCGTGTCAAATGAAAGAGACAGAAATTGTTTGGTTGGAAATATCATATATGTAATACTGTATTACGTATATGTTCCAAACAACTTGCATCTCTCTTTCACTTACAGAACAAATGTTACACCATTATGTTAAATACGAATGCGCTGTCCATTTCTCTATGTCTATGGTCAGAGCAGCCGAGGCCAATATGGCGGCATAAGCTGACCGTGTAGTGTATAGACTATTACTCATTTGTGCCAGTGCTCCACGCTATTTTGTTTGTTTTTGTCAGTGTTTAATGTAAATGTTGTTATTTATTTGCTTTTGGTAAACAACGACACAGCTAGTGAGTCCAAAAAACTGATCAACGAGAAAAAAGCAAAGAATAGTACAAAAATGAATGACGATGAATTAATTTTACGCCGTAAAAAACAGAACGCCGACAGAGCACGTGCTTATAGAAAAAGGAAAAAATAGTTTTTATATAGAATTTATTAGAATTATTAGAACTTTTTGCTGGTGCATGTTGTTGTTTATGGATTTATTTCAATTTTGAGTGCTTGAAATTATTATTCCGACAATTTTTAGTTAAATGTCTATAATGTGAAAAAAAAATTCACTTTTACTGTGGTTTCATAAAACCACACAATCCTTTTTATACTTAAGTGACAAAATTTGCGAATTTTTCATTTTTATCTCTTGAATTACAATCTCTGTAATATTCCATTAATTGTCGTCGACCTATAACAACATACCTACTCATAAAATAAACTTAAAAATAAAGAAGTAAATTTAAAAAAAAGAAAATAATATTTTTCATATTTTCGAATTCAAATTATTAACTATTTAATTAGTAGAAGGGTATATAGCACATATTAGCAACCAAAATTAACACAAATATTAAGCTAAGATATGTAACTTTCTTATAAACTTGAAAAAGTCGTCTGATTCTAATGAATTTGTAACTTTATAGCTTAATAACATCAATTATAATTTAAAATTTAACCTATAAATTAGTTTTATTCTGGTTTTTATAAATAAACTGATAAAAAATTAAATTCATTGAAAATACACAGATGCATACCACCAGGTTCACAATCCATGATAAAAGATACACTGAACACTTTTAAAACACGACACTATTTTTTTTTAAAACCTCAATTTTAATCCGTGATTAAATGTTGTTCAGAAGACGATACTTTGTTATAGTGGATAGTAGTCAAAAAATTCGTTAAAAATGTTATAAGGACCGTTACTGAATGTGAGAAACCAATCAGATTAAAAAAATTAAGTTACTTGACTTTCATGACTGACTTCGTATATTGGGGTTTTGTCCGCGAATAATTGAAAATCCGCATTAGCTTGAGAGCTCGTGAACCCCCCGAATAACGTTCGTCCTGTAAGGCTAGTAATTTTTTTAATAGCGAGTACTTAGTATGCTATGACTCGCTATTAAAAAAATTACTAGCTTTACAGGACGAACGTTACTCGGAGGGTTCACGAGCTCTTGGACTACATGTGTGTGGCGGTTTCTATATTCACTCAGGTATCATAGGTGTAAAATTTTGACCAAGTTCAACGTCATTGTGACAAGTCTGTCACTTACATATTTTAAAATACTAATTTATTGTTATTAATACACACAATGGCAGACAGCTAGACCAGTTCCAAGGTCATGGCAGACATTCCTGAAAGTCCTAAAAAAATACAACAATTTACGGTATTTCGACAAAACTGAAAATGTATGATTTGAATAATAATATTTTAAGCCTATATTTAGCACGGCAGACAATTACCATTGGTCTAGAACACCGAACAAATTCATAACGATTTGGCACCTCGCAGGTAGCGTTAGCCAGAAACTAATTAGCTTTGCTATCCAGAAAATGCTTTATAATAGCGGGCATTAAACAAATAAATCTGATCATATAAAAAATAAAACGACTAACGAAGAAACGAGAAAATAGATTAGTGTTTTTATTTTACTTTTTCTAGTTAAGACCGGCTTAAAATGATAAAGAAATTACATTTTATTTTATTTATAGATCGAGATCGACTTAAGTTCTTAAGTAGAACTAGATCAGTGCTTCTTAAACTTTTTGACATCGCGTCCCCCTTGCAGCTCATTTTGATAACTCACGGCCCCCTTATTTTTTTGAAACCCAGATAGGTTAAAAATATTTTTTTGTTTCATTTTTATAATTTAAGCGAGTGAATAATTTTTATATTTAAACTTATTTAACGATAGTTAATTTATTTGTTTTGTTCGCAGTTCTTCGCGGCCCACCACTTTCAGAAGCCCTGAACTAGACCACCAGGAGTCCCGTTTGACCTCAGATAAAAAATTAAATCAATGAGAATTGTAAAAAATTTTTCGTGAAATAGGTAGGTTTTGATGTGAAGAACATATGGTGATACCCATCCTCTCTTATTTTGATATATGCGATATTTATTTCATATTGAAGTGAGGTATCAAATGAAAGCTAACGATACAAGGAATTTAAGTTTTTATCAAAATTTTCAAATATATCGTAATAATATTTTGCCCCTGCTCATATTATCTCCAATAATAATAATGAAAAAAATGGATAATTCGCGGAAGTCACACGAAATTATTAGTAGTAGTATTTTTAAGTTAATTTCTTATGTTTGTTTTGCCATGTCTTTTTAATTTTTGGGTGTTTATTAGGGTGGTCCTTATTTATAGGTGAAGGATATTTTTATGGATATTTTAAACTCCGTACCCCCCAAATTTGTTCGTTATCATGAGACTTGAATTCCTGTTAAATTTCGAGTCATTTGGATGATTTTAACAGAAGTTATTAATTTTTAAACTATTTTCACCAAAAAGAAGCATTTTTACCTATATTAAACATTTTAGAAGGGGTAATTTTGGATCAAATTCAGTACATGGGTCTCAATCGATTCATCTGAGTGTCCCCAACAAATATCAACCATAAAAATACACTATTGTCGCTTTAAATTTTGAAATAAATTGAAAATACACGTGGAAATGGGATTTCACCCTTCAACCCCATTTTTAAGGGTGTTGCACAACTTTTTTCTAGTCCGGGTTATTTTTGTCGAATTCTCCGCACCAGAATCTATAATAATCAACAATAACATTGCTTGTCCCTTTAAATTTCTTGTTAAAATGCTTCTTTAATTGGATTACCATTCATATCATATATTTACGTTACCGTAAACAAATAACTTTTTTCAAATAAAATTTATTATTTTTCATGGAAAATAATAAATATTCGTGGTATACTATAAGAACATTTTTTATAGACAATTTTACGCTCCACAATAAATGTTATATACATATTTATGCTAATTGCTTTATTTTTTTAATTAAACGCAAAAAACAATAAAACTACCCTATTTGGACTTTTTTCAACCCTAAGTCGGCACGGGAAGGGGTTGGTTGATCATGACCAAATTTAACAGGAATTCAAGTCTCGTGATAACGAACAAATTTGGGGGGTACGGAGTTCAAAATTCAAAAGTTCAAAAATAAGGACCACCCTAGTGTTTATATACATATGTTTAAATGTCTCCTACTTTTCAATAAAATTAATTAAATAAAATAAAAATAATTTTTTTCATTTTTTATAGCAATTTCATCCAGATTTTCAAACCAACACCCAGAAGCCAAGACCCATATCAAGATCACCGCGGAAGCCTCAAGACTTGCATTTTTCTTTGTGTTTTATAAGCATTATATTTTCTAGAATTTTCAGAATTATTTGTCTTTGTTGGTATATTTTAACTCATTAACTTTAACTTCATGCGGTTTGAAAATATTACGGAACATAACCATAATTTCAATTTGCGGTTTTCAGTGGAACGTATCTACCATATTAAAAAGATTTTACGGTATATTCAAATGTAATTGCAACTACATAAATTAACGTAAAATTACAGAACGTACTTATATTGCACGTAAGTATACATTAAGGCGGCAGACTCAGTTAGAATTTTGAAAAAACAATTTTTTGCATTTTCTCAAAGTAGAATATTTCAAAAGTATTCTCTGAAAAATTCAGACAAATTGAACCGTTATTTATGGAGATATATAACTTCGAACGGAGCCGTCTTTAATGCATAAAAGTAGACAGGTAACGGCAGCTGTGCGCGTTTTTCTCGAAACCATGTTTTCAAATCGGTGATCACTGTAACTTGAGAACGGCTTTGCCGATCGGTTTGAAATTTTTCACTTATTCTATACATAACTGTCCTCCGGATGGACGAAGGATTTTTTTTAACGATTATTTTTTTTATAGCCGAAAATGCGAGTGAAATTTTAGTCGAATAAAGAACTTTGACTTTCAATATCCGCCATTTTGTGAAAATTTCAAAAATTTTCAAATCCCTTCGTCCATCCGAAGCATCTCATTAACTAATGATTCCTTTGATTTTTTTTTACTTCAAATGATCCAGTGACAAGCAGCAGTGATCACGACAAAATACTTTTTTTACCCCTTCCAAATTTGCTGTATCCCACCTGTTTTAATATTTTGCCATAAAAAATTATAATATTTTCTGTAAATACAAATCTTTCATGTGGAAAAACCAAAAAAAGAGCTTTTTTTGGAAGTTTCTACTGTGTCTGCCTCATTAAATGCACTTAAATACATATTTTTGCAGAGTAATTGTATTTGTAATTTAGTGCATTTTTTGTACTCTCTGATCTTATATCATAAGAGACAATTACTGTTCCTTGTTATTGACTATAATGATGTACTGTATACTTGTTTTTAGCATAGTTTGTGCAACCATAATTAATATCTGACATTCATTTAATAAAAAGAGTGAACCGGTTAAAACCATCGATCGGAATTTTCCGCTCTAAATGTTTGCTTGCAAAAGTGCCATCGTTTTGATTATAAACGGCTCAAGTATTTATAGAACAATCGGTTCGACAACCTACCTGGCCGCCCTATCCACGATTCTGTGTGAGAGCGGCAGCCACGTTACATAGTAAAATATCGATTTGGTTGGCGATGGTGATTTTGCACGAAAAAAAAATACAGACGGATTGTAATTCATCAAGGGATGAAATGAATCAGGGAGAGAATATGGATTGAATATGCTAGTGGCTGTATGTTGCTGAAGGACTACAGGACCGTTGCTCATACAAATAAATTAAATTCGTTTTATACTTGAAGAACTTTGTGATACCTATTTCGTGTAGGTGGAAATTTTAATATTTTGTTGATTAATATAAATTATAGAACTAATCTATTTCGACTCTATTTCTAAATACTAATGTCCGATTTCATAAAGAGGCAAATTTGCTACATCAAATGATGTATCAAATGGCAGTTCTCTTGGAATTTTATGAAGACTTTGATAAATTGTAAACACCAACGGTATTAAAACAGTGGTGATATTATGAAAAATATTTTGTACGGTCAGAGTCGTCAACTGTGTTACAATACGTTGAAGTATCACTGCTCTAAATTTCATAGCAAATCTATAGATACTATCACAAAATAAATACCTCAATTATGAATGCGCCTACAAAAACGCCTGATAATTATTCACCAGCCTAGTTTAGGCTATATGGTAATTCATATATGGTATGATAAATTTTCTAATAAAAATTTGGGCTCGATATTGAAATTAATCCGAGATCAAGACTAAACCATCTAAAATTTAGACGAGACGAGATTGAGACGATTTTATCTGTATGTACAAATCTCGGATAAAAACTAGTACCAATTAGTTGTATTTAAAAACTTCTGTGTCGTTACATAAAAATACATTTTTTAGACCTTTCTTAGTCTTAACTCTTAACAAGACGATATGGTTTCAATAGGCATGATGATTAATACAAAAAAAACTATTCCATGATGATCTTACGTGTCTCCTATTTCCAAAATAAAGATTTAATCGCAAAAATTTACTCTTAAAATTAACTTTGAATTTGACGCCAAAACGCTCGTAGATGACATTTTAGAGTTGTGACGTCACACTCCTTGTCAACAATAATCAAACATTCAGAGTTAGACAGTTAGTTAATAATTTTGCGTGTTAAAAATGAATTCCAATGTATACCGGGTGTCCCAGATAACTTTTCCAGCATGGGGATCTCAGTATCTATAAGAGATACAGGTTTGGTTAAATGAGATGAATTATTTGTAAGAAAGGGGTGAGTATTACTACACCAAAAAATATTCATAATTCTATGTGGTTTAGGCGGTATACCCAAAAAACTGAAAATTCGGAATTTCTTTAAATGGCTATAACTTTTTTGTTAAAGTAGATAGTTATTTTTTGTAGACGGTTTCTCAAAGCACTTTTTTGTGTAGAATCGATTGGTGTATTTAGATTTTTTATATCACTTTTAGTTTCCGAGTTATGAGCCCTAACTTTAGTTTTTCTTATGGGCCGCTAAGTTGGCTGTGACATATTTGAACGTGTTTTTTACTCTACTTTACAACGATATGTCACTTGCCATACTTATTTTCTAAAATAAGTCGATGTATTAAATGCCAGTGATATTTATTAAGTATTTTATTACAAACATTTAAGTGAGCCATGAAAAATAAAAATTGTAAACAAAAATCACAATAACAACAATCAAAATAACAAATGACTATTTGAAAACAATTAACTATTTAAAAAAAATACATTATATTTTTTTTTTTAGAAAATAAGTATGGCAAGTGACATATCGTTGTAAAGTAGAGTAAAAAACACGTTCAAATATGCCACAGCCAACTTAGCGGCCCATAAGAAAAACTAAAGTTAGGGCTCATAACTCAGAAACTGAAAGTGATATAAAAAAATCTAAATACACCAATCGATTCTACACAAAAAAGTGCTTTGAGAAACCGTCTACAAAAAATACCTATCTACTTTGACAAAAAAGTTATAGCTATTTAAAGAATTTAAATAGCTATAACTTTTTATACATATATATTTTTATACCGCCTAAACCACATAGAATTATTAATATTTTTTTGTGTAGTAATACTCGCCCCTTTCTTACAAAAAATTCATCTCATTTAACCAAACCTGTATCTCTTATAGATACTGAGATCCCTATGCTGGAAAAGTTATCTGGGACACCCGGTATAAGCAAAAATAAGGTATGTATACCCAATAATCTTGTAAGAGGAATTGATATTTGCCTAAAATAAAACTCAATCACTTTTGACGTTTGCGATGCGTGGCGTCATTCGCTCTGATTGGTGTTCCATTTAACATGGCGGATTGCTGAATTTTGCATTTTTATTTTAACAAAAATTATATTAATCTCACTTTTAATATAAAAATAAATACATAATCTTTTTAACCTATTTCATTATTTTAAATTATAGTTTCAATGATACTTTGTTACTGGCCTATTGCCACAAGACAAGATCGTAGCGAAACTGTAAAACAAAAAACGAGATTTACCTAATTCTCATATAGAGCCCGAAAACCATAAATTTTTTACAAAGAATATATTCCTTTAAAATTTCATAACGTAATTTAAAATAATTATAAAATAAAATGAACCAATATACAAAATGATAATTATGTATTTTAATTAAAAAGCATGTTCTATAAATAAATAAGTAAACACAAGAATATATAGCTTCCTATAAACAACATTGATATGAATGTGTAATAAGCATTTCACTTTTAATTCAACTGCGGTATTCACTAACAGTGTATACACAATCAATTCTGAAAATGAAAGGATTACAAATACAAAAACACTCTCATATATACCATTTCATTTCAGAGTCGCTATCGCAACAGTTCCATTAAATGATTTGTTGAGTACGTTCTGAACAAAAAGGTATGTCAGCTTGTATTTACATTCAAGATTGTTTCTAATCAATTATGTTGAAATATTTGTTTAGTTATTAAGTATGAGAGTAAACGTGCTTTGAGCTTCAAAAATGTGAAAATTAAATCAATTTTGGTAAAATAATTTACATCGATTTTCAATTTTACAAGTATACCCATAATAGCTGTTAAGGTAGTTGGTCCGTAAACACGTTTTCGTCAGATTTTGTTTAAATTGCACAAGAATATTCCCTAGATTAATATCTGAAAAATAGCCCATTTTTATTAAAATTGACCATCTCAAAGTCATGAAAAACGATCTCAAAGTTTATATTTTTAACACAGCTTATATGGACTAACCGTACACTAACATAACGTTTTATTAGATAAAATTTAAACGTAGCGTCAGTTTTTCATAAAAAACTGACATGTTGTATATTTATATGAAAGAAAACAGTAAACAAAAAATTGGAATTATTGACCATCCCGTTATTAAGATTTAACCAGATTTACCTACCAAACCATCACATAAATTACAGTATTGTTGACAATGTGGCAACAACGTATTCATTTGATTATAGTAAAAAATACACGAAATAATGAAATATTTTTTTACAAAATATGATAAGTGGATTGAAGGGAATTAAAATCTATTTCATTAATTATTAATATATGTATTCTGTGGTAGCTTAGATGATAAAATATAATCATTTGACAAGTAGTTAATAGTAGATAATGTACAGCGTTGCCATGATCATTTCTCTAAATTAAAAATATGTACTCATGGCCTAATGTGATCACATTATGATGGACCAACTACCTTAAGTAGAGGAATAACCAATATCGTACCATTTTTTCGTGTTTTCATTCTATCGGACCTTTATAGATTATTGACAAAATTTACATTGTCCCATGTAGTTTAAGTATTTATGTACTCAAATTATTTTTTATAAGTGATAAATTGATCACAAGTATATAATATTAACGTTATTCTGAAGCTTTTTAAACGGTACGATTTGGGAGTCGAGTTTCTTAATTCATACTTGTGGTTCCATAAATCGTACTTCATATAATAACTAGCGGTATCCCGCGGCTTCGTTCGCGTAAACTGCGAAACTAATTAGAACCCTCTATACGTGATAAGGGATGACATATTACATTTATATTGATTTTTATTCATTACCTCTAAAAAACGTAAATATCTCGGATCTTAGTTAAACATTGTAAAAACTTACCCTCTGTCTACCCCCAACATTAGAGGTTGAATGTCAAAATTTTTATTTTAATAGATGACTATTTTGCCCGAATTTACCTTTATCAGTAAATCAAGTATGCAGATAAACATACCTAAATCCATCCTCGTCCCCGTCCCATGCTTGAATATCGAACTTTCATTTTTAATTGAATATAAAGTTCGAATTTACCATAATTAATATCATGAACAATTATGAAGATTAATATATCAAAATTTTACCCCCAACTCAATTCCCATAGGGGTTGAATTTTCGTAACTGATATTTGTCTTGTAGAGTACTTACTTGTGCCATGTTTCATTCGGTGAATACAAAAAAAAATTTACAAATTTTTCCACCCCCCTAACCTTAGGAGCTAAATTTTGGGAAATGCTGAAATAATTGTTTCATTATTTATATTGTATGTTCGATAAGTTTCAATTAAATGCGAAAAAAAATTTTTTTATATAAACTTTGATACCATGTTTTAACCCCGTAGGATTGAATTTAAAAAAATCCTTTCTTAGTGGGTGCTTACATCATAAAAGGAAGGCACCTACGAAATTTCACGTTTCTAGGTCTAGGGATTTGGGCTGTACGTTGATATATGAGTGAGTGAGTGAGTGAATGAGTGAGTGGTTAAGGACAAACTCTTTTATAGATATACACAGAAAATGTATGAAATAAATGCATCAGAGTAATATATCATGTTTTTATCTGGAATTATTAGCGGGCCCCTTAAGAATTTTTTTTCGCTGTGTTTGAATGACCTTTTTTAGGTCTTTCAATAGGAAAAAAATTCACAGGAATATTTAAATAATCCTTTATAGGTACGATTTAGGCAATATAGCTATACTTATATTTCACTAAATTGCAAATCTACTGAATTATCAATGCTCTATACCAGTGGTTTCCAAACTTTATGTAACTACGCCTCCCTTTTAAAAAAAATTAATCTCTGGTACCCCCCCCCCCCTACTTCATAAAATTATACAGATACATATATTTTAAAAAGGTATAAAATGTATTTTTTTGCGTATAAAATTAATTTTTAATGCTTGTTTATTAGCACAAACTTCATTAACCCTTATCTGCCACTGTGGGGTACCAGGCGTCCCACATTTTTTTCAATATAATAAATATTATATATTCTTTTAAATAACCAATTGGAGTGCATTCTTTATCGTTCGAAGATGATAGAGGAAATTTATTGAATTAAAATATTCAATAGTATACGAGTAGTTAGCATTTTAGTGTCTGGGGTACGAGGTGACACCAGTGTGGCAGGTATTCTAGATAAAAGGAGCAACTAAGGGTTAAATCTAGGTCTTATTAAGGGGAGTAATTTCACTCTGAATTTTTTTTATGATAATTCTATCTGTTTTGTTTTTTCAATAATAGTTGTCAGTCAAAAACTACACAGTAACGTCCTTTTCAGAAACAGATAGTAATGTATGTATATA
Source organism: Sialis lutaria (assembly GCA_949319165.1). Lineage (NCBI taxonomy): Eukaryota > Metazoa > Arthropoda > Insecta > Megaloptera > Sialidae > Sialis > Sialis lutaria. The sequence goes on along the minus strand of OX439243.1, from coordinate 7,715,920 downwards.
TTGTATATATGTATACAAAAATAATGTTGTTATAAAACTTTATTTATAATTATATATATTTTATTTATACACCTTACTTAATGAGATGTTATGAAAATTAAATTTCTGTTAAACTTTTCGCGCCTCCCCTAGGAGGCGCGCCTCCCAGTTTGGAAATCACTGCTCTACACTTACACTCTTACAATAATTTGTATAATATTACATCAAACAATACACATTTTTTTAAACGATTGTCCCTTTAATATCTAGTCCAAGAGGTGAGCGCCAAAATTTGCAACTACTTTCTAAAAGCTGATTTTTTGATATTACGTCACATTTGTGGTGTAGATATACAGCCTGCCGTCATACGTCAGTCAGCTAGTTTCGTTAGCGTTTGGCGCGGGGGTGGTTTTAACTGTAAAAAAAACTATACACGTTGCAACTACTTTCTAAACTTTGAAAATTTATTTCTAAGCAGTATACTTAGTAAGAACCTCTTTTATCATAGTCAGTCATCAAAATCTTGCAACCCGGCGCGTCAGCAGCGCGTTTAACTCGTAAAAAATCTATATATCGTGAAAGTACTTTCTAAAATATGAAATTCGGTATAAGAGTTAGGAATATTATTATTATTAAAAAATAGTCCGAATTTTACCTTAACAAATGCCGTCAGAAGCTGATACACCACCCCCGCGACAAACGCTAACGAAACTAGCTGACTGACGGCAGACTGTATATCTACACCACAAATGTGACGTAAAAAAATCAGCTTTTAGAAAGTAGTTGCAAATTTTGGCACTCACCTCCCCGACTAATCGTATGAAGTACAAAATTTGTTATGCGCTCATGGAATACAGATTAGTTTCTTATATCCAAAATTGATGGTTAATATGTATACCGAATTTCTTTAAAATACATATACATAATACATATAGTAGTGGTACGATTATAGCTACTTTCCCCTAAATATTTAATTTTCTAACTACACATGTGCATTAAAATTGCCTGTGCAATAAAAATATTTTGTGTTTTTAAGTCTAATTATATAATTTTTCAGACAAAAAAATTTAACTGTCAATGGATTATTTGGCTGAAAAATGGAAAAATAAGACTTGATTAGATTTGATTTGAATAGATTAGTGATTTCCAAACTTTTTCGACTCGCAGCAATATTTTTTAACTTTTCCCCATGGCACCCTCGCTTTCAATATTACGCAAAAATTCACTTCATTAAAAACTTTATCTAGACCGAATAAAACACAATTCAGGTCAACATTGACATCCCATCTTGATTTATACCAAGGTTTCCATTTAATTTGACACAAAGTTATCTAATATCTTAATCAAATTGTCTCCTAATTTACCGGTCAGGTTGTACCGAAAGATAAACTAGATGGAACAACACATCATTTATTTCAATACAAACGACATAGTCTCTTTGGGATTTCAAACAAAGACAGGCCAAATCGAATCAATATTGATTCGTTTCGCAGCACAAATCAAAGCGCTATCGATGAGATACTACCGCGGCGCTGCGGTCAACTGGTCATTTATCACATCTACGACACGGTACACCGCATGTACCGGGTGGATAAAAAAAATTCCCGTATCGTGTTATGGAAATATTAATTATATGTCGTTTTCACTTATAACAAATATACTGCACGAAAAATTAATTATTCGATATTAAACAAATATATAGAACTTAGAACAAATTATATCACTTTAAATAAATACATTTTCCACTAAAAATAAATATTTTGCAATAAAAATGAAATAACCTTTTTTATTATCATTTTAACAAAAAATGATTTTATATAGACCTTTCAAAATGGCGCCCAAAATAAAGATTTTACTAGAACAAAGCTAAATTTTGAATTCGACTGTTATTTTGAAAGGTATCTATATCTATAAAAGAGTTTGTCCTTAACCACTCACTCACTCACTCATATATCAACGTACAGCCCAAACCCCTGGACCTAGAAACGCGAAATTTCGTAGGTACCTGCCTTTTATGATGTAAGCACCCACTAAGAAAGGATTTTTCGAAATACAACCCCTACGGGGTTAAAACAGGGTGTCAAAGTTTATATAAGAAAATATTTTTTTTGTTCGCATTTAATTGAAACTTATCGAACATACTCTGCAATATAAATAATGAAACAATTATTTCAGCATTTCCCAAAATTTAACCCCTAAGGTGTTAGGAGGGGTGGAAAAATTTGTAAAATATTTTTTTTTGTATTCATCGAATAACAGGGACGAAGATGGATTTAGATATGTTTATCTGCATGCCTGATTTACTTATAAAAGTAAATTCGGGAAAAATAGTTATCTATTAAAATAAAAATTTCAACATTCAACCCCTACTGGCGGGGGTAAACAGGGTCTGTGTTATTGATATGTTTATCTGCATAGCTGCTTACGTTATAATGGTGGAGTCGGGCAAAATAATCTGCAATAAAAAAAATTTGATATTCAACCCCTAATGGCGAGGGTAGACAGGGGGTTAGTTTTTACAATTTTTAACTAAGATCCGAGATGTTTACGTTTTTTTTATAGGTAATGAATAAAAATCAATATAAAAAAATGTAATATGTCATCTCCTATCACGTACAGAGGGTTCTAATTAGTTTCGAAGTTTACGCGAGCGAAGCCGCGGGATTCCGCTAGTACAGTTATAAGTATATGACCAAAAAAGGTTATGATTGATTGTAATGTATTTAATTCTGTTTCAAAACATGAAAAATGGGATTGATCCATTAGTTTATTAGTGATAATAATTTTATGAATCCATTTCAATGTAAATATGTGTACTTTTTATGTAATTTACCTTTTTTTAAACATTTTTATTAGGTACAGACGCCATTTTGAAATGTATAAAATACCGAAAGATGGAGTTCGTTCATTAGGTAAATGTGTTTACAAAATCCTTGTAAACAATAAAACGGGTCAGTTCGTGTTGGGCTCGCACATGATAGGGTTCCGTAGTCATTCTCACTACGATTTATAAAAAAATAGTTATTTCAAAATTTTCGTGACTGAAGGGTTAAAATCAAAAAGTCATTTAAATTTTACTATTGCATTTTAGGAGACCTATCAAATGGCATCCCACTCAATGGGGTAAATGGGAAAAAATGTGAGTTCACTTTTCAGTCAATGAAAGGGGGTCCAAAATATTTTTGACAATGTTCATTATAATTTTCAGTCAAAGTACTAATTAAAAGCTATATTCTGAATTTTTAAAGATTTTTTGAATCTGACAACGACATTAAAAAGCAAATATATCGTGACTGAATGGTTGAAATCAAAAAGTTATTTGACATTTTTTATTGCATTTTAGGAGATCTATCACATGACACCCCACTCAATGGGGTAAGTGGGAAAAATATGAGTTCACTTTTCAGTCTATGAAAGGGGGTCCAAAATGGGGTTTGACAATGTTCGTTATAATTTTCAGTGAAAGTACTAAATAAAAGCTACATTCTAAAAAAATTCAGATATTTTCAATTGATAGTTTAGAAAATAGAGGATAGAGAACGCTTTCATCAAATAAATCGTGATTGAAGGGTTAAAATCAAAAGGTTCTGGTAAAATTTTTGTTGCATTTTAGGAGACCTTTCTAACGACATCCCATTCAATGTTTTTTTTTTTTTTCAAAAATCTTATCAATTCTGTTTTTGGGGCATTAATATACGACCATATACCAAATTTCATCTTATTATGTCAAAATTTTTACAAGACGGACGGATGAACGGACATGTAGAAACTATAAGGGTTCCTAGTTTTCTACGGAACCCTAAAAACAAACATTTGAAGATTGTTACAAATTTTATATGATTAATAGTACAATGTCGCTTAAAACAAAACGTTTTTTTTCCACCCAATACACGCGCACGCATATCCGTATAGTCGTCAGTTTCTCTCGAAAATATTCTGTTCCCTAAGGGTTTTAAACAAAAAATCGCGATTTGTTATTTGATATTTTGTGAATGTATTGTGGAGGAGTAGGGGGTATGTAATTGAGCATATGTAGATATGGTTGAATTAGTCGTGTTTGACTGATTTTAGTTTTGCCTGGCCAGATTTCGAAATGAAGTTATTGTTAGTGAACATTGAGTAGAAATGTAAATTGGTATTTGATAATTACTAATTGTATATTGATGGGTCCTTTTTATGAATTGAATTTTAATAAAAAAATTATTTCAAATTTTATTTTAAAGCATTGTTATTTTAATAGGCTATTTGACAACATTGAAAATATACTACAAATTGTGGTCATCCTATCAGATAATAGCATAAAAGAACATATTTTACTTTATTTTAAAATAAATTATGTATATTTTTTGCAAATTACACGAAAAAAATATATAATAATTTTTGAAATTTTATCTATGACGGGAACGCTATGTGATTGGTTGCAACTCTAGTGACGTCACACGCATGTTGAGTTCGCGTTTTATGCTTTCTGTGTATTATATCAAAGTATTATATTCGATTTTTCAACTATTTTTGAAGCAGTTTTTAGATAAATTTTATTACTAGTGGCATAAATATTCGTTTCGAATTTCAAAATGGAATTAAATTTTGTGCGAGCTGATTATAGCAACCTATATTTTTAATTTAAAATAAGGTAGACGTTTTTATGGTTGCACTTTTTTTTAAGAATAACGCTGATTACTGTGCTGCGGAACTTAAAAATGTGAAAACAGCAGTGTAAGTACCACATAAAACATTTGAAATCCTATATGCTGCAAGATTAAGCCATATTAAGAGGTTAAGTACCTATTAAAGATGTTGGTTAATACGGAGTGTACGGGTGGCCGCTGTCAGAATTGTCAAAAATCACGTGTATAGTTATTCAGAAAAGATGTTATTTCGTTTTATAAGAACCGATATTTTTAGCTACTATCTAGTTAAATATTACTTATGTATATCAAAGTGATCTTCACACATAAAAACATTTGTATTCAATAAAATCTCATTGGATCTTTTCAATTATTGTAACCACATTTTTCGTCTTTTGGGATTCTTTGGAACAGAAACAAACAGTTTGTGTGGACTTTTTATAGACTTATTTATACATTGTGGCATTACATACCATTTATACACCATTCTATCCACTAAATTTGAAGATGAAATTCACTTCAGCTGCATTGTTTTATTAAGGTAATGACTTATTTACATGCGTGTGACGTCACACGCGCCATATGACCAGCGCCATGATAGAAACAGCGTTTCTGACGCAGTTTTGGAAATTTAAACTTCAACATTGATTTTTATTGATAATACAGTAGATCTCCCCGAAATATCAATGTAGTGTGCTTATTATGTAATAAAGAATAATTTAAAAATATTTTCTAAAATTAGTCAAATAGCCTATTATATTAACATTTAATCACCTAGGTGAGGTCATGTACAGTGAACCCAAACATTTTTGTTTTCAATGTTTCTCTACACTGCTTGTCACAATTAGTGGGACACTTTTTGAATGTAACACAGTTTTGTTAAAAAATGTCATATTGATATGAAAATTCAGAGAACTCATTAATGTGGTGTTGTTTCAAAGCTTTGTTTCTTCTTCAACAGAGTGTGTTGAACCCTTAGAGTGGTGAAAAATGGAAAATGGCATTTTCGTTTTTTTAGATTTATTGAAAAATATTATTAATAAAATAAAAATACAGTAGAAGTCAGTAGAACCAAGTTATTGTCCACATCGTTATTGTCCAAACCTTGACATCATTTTGCCTTTTGGTTGAATTATTTGTGGAAATTATAGTAGGCAAAGTGTGCAGAACGGGTATAACCTACGAAAATCGATAATTTCTGCCCTAATATTCTATTTTTATGTTTATCCTAAAAAATCAACTTTTAGAAAATTTTGCTAACAAGGAAAGATCCCGAGGTGTCAGACTCGGATTTTAATGAAACTTGGTAAAAATGTTCTTTGGGTAAAAATTAAGGACACCTATTTTTTTATACGTGCCCGTTTTAATATTTAGGGGGTGAAATCGGCCCTTGAAAATGAGGGTAAAATTTTTAATTTGTAAATAGCTCGTAAACCACTTGGAATAGTGACTTGTGTATAATGTAACATTTGTTTGGTATTACAAAAGCTATAAAATAGAATTAATGTGGTACCCCCTAAATATTTTATTTGGGGGGTTGTAACGACAATTTTCGTGTCGCAACAGAAACAGCGGATTGCCTGGCTAACATACAGTGGAGACGGGGGGTTCGATTTTATCTAAAATGTAATTGATCAAAAAAAGATGGTAAAATTTTGAAAAGTCTAAAGTGATTAAAATAAAATTTTAACTAGTTTAAATGGGCGCCACGTGGTTGTTTCCCCCCAAAGGAAAACCACGAACCTCTAAATTGACGTGTGACGGAAAGCATTGATATGGTGTTCAGAAATATACAAGAATAAATTGTGCGTTTACCAATATATTGTAATAAGTTAACAAACAACGATATGACCAATTTTACAACAATTAAGAAAAAAAACATATTAACAATCATTACAATACTCTTAATCAGATAACAAATAAACAGTCAGGTAAACTAGATCTTACTTTGGTCAGTCAATATATAAATAAATAATTAAACGAACAAATAAATAGATAAATAAACAAACAAACAAATAAATAAATATCAAAGTAACAATATGTCTTAGTACGTGGGCATAACAATGGGATAAAAGTATATGTTCCACTCAACAATAAATAAAATAATATCACCAAAAAAACATTAACCGAATATCACAAAAATAACACGCACTATCCGGACGAGTAAGTGAGAGCGACAGCTTATGCCAAATCCCCGAAGGTGTGAGAGGGATGGACCACCAATTCCCTTCTCACTCAACTCTCTGGACTCCGCGGAGGTACGACGCCTTCCAGCGGGCTCGGAGCGGACCTCCAAATCTCCGACCCTTCCTCTTACCTCCCGTTATTCCAGAAAATGCATTGCTGTCCTCTCCAGGACTCCGTCTGGTAGGTTGCTACTCCCGATCACTCCAGGTCACTCTTTGGCTCCAACCATTACAGTACTCAAATTCCCGATTTCATCCAGAAATTCCTAGTACGTGGCTTCACCACCTGTACCATATTTACCATGTATCGTCCCGATACCATATTCACAATGTACTGTACTGTTGCTCTGTCTGAATCGAACTCTACTGTTATCCTCTCCGAAACGTACCGTCTCGGTCTTTTGTTCAAAACGTACTGTCTTGTTATCCTCTCCGAAACGTACTATTTTTGTATATTTTTGTTACAAGGCCGAAACCCTTATCGGCGATTAAATGTTTCTTGTTGAAAATCGTTTTTACCGACAAGTATCAACGTAAATTTTAGTCACATTTTGTAAATAAATTTCAATAAATATTTTGAAACATCGATTATTAAAATTGCATAAAAAAATAACGTTACAGGGTATAATTGACACCCCTCAATTTTTTTCAAAAATTATTATTTTTTCTTTCATAAATCAATAGAGTGTAGTATTCTGAATACAATGATATCAAATTTCAAAATAACGTGTCTTCAAACTTCGGAGATATCGGCAGTTTTGTAGTTCGCCATATACTTTATACACTGTATAAAGATACTGCATGCCGCGCCGCGCACTGGTCAAAGCTAGTGGAACATTTTTCAAAGTAGTGTGGTTCTATTATAAGGTGTGATATTAATTTGAAAATTCACAAATATCATTAATATGGGTTTATTTTAAATTATAAAGACTACAAATTTTGTACTTTCTTCGCTACAGGGTATGCAACCCTTAAATTGGGAAACAATGGAATGTAGCGATTTCAAGTATTGAAAAATTGGTTTTAAAAGTATTAATATAAATTATATAAATTAGTTACACTTACCCAAATTAAATACAGTAGAAGTTAAATATTAAAGGTAAATTTTATGGTTGAAAATATTTTTGAATTCTTTTAACCATATTAATAAACACTTTGTTTGATTCTATCAACCAATACCAATTATTTAAAAAACTATTAACATTTTCTCATATTTTCTTTGACTTGGGAGTGATGCGAGAGCGAGTATGACGTAAAATGTTAATTTATAAATTAGCTGGTACCTTAAGGATGCAATGAACAATTTAAAATAAAAAACAATGTGAATATTATGAATGCCTTGGCATGAATAGTTTTAAAAACAAAATTTAACTCTTTGTAATTTAAAATAAACTCATATTGATTATATTTGTGAATTTTCAAATTAATATCACACCTTATAATAGATCCACACTACTTTGAAAAATGTTCCACTAGCTTTGACCAGTGCGCGGCGCGGCATGCAGTATCTTTATACAGTGTATAAAGTATATGGCGAACTACAAAACTGCCGATATCTCCGAAGTTTGAAGACACGTTATTTTGAAATTTTATATCATTGTATTCAGAATACTACACTCTATTTATTTATGAAAGAAAAAATAATAATTTTTGAAAAAAATTGAGGGGTGTCAATTATACCCCCCAAATAAAATATTTAGGGGGTACCACATTAATGCTATATTATAGCTCTTGTAATACCAAACAAATGTTACATTATACACATGTCACTATTCCAAGTGGTTTACGAGCTATTTACAAATTAAAAATTTTACCCTAATTTTCAAGGGCCGATTTCACCCCCTAAATATTAAAACGGGCACGTATAAAAAAATAGGTGTCCTTAATTTTTACCCAAAGAACATTTTTACCAAGTTTCATTAAAATCCGAGTCTGACACCTCGGGATCTTTCCTTGTAAGTATAAAAATTTCTCAGAATTAGTCAGACAATATAAAAAAATATTTTATTTTTTAGAACATTTTTGTCAGACAATATAAATAATTTTTATTTTAAAAATTTTATAAAAAAGTGTCCAACAAATAAAATAAGAAAAAGTTATCAAAAATCTTAAATGTTGATAAGAGTAGGTACTTATAGTCTATTTCATTTAAGTTTGCAGTGGTGGGCGGGGATTAGACGGTACGATTCACACAGGAACTATTTTATAGCTAACAGAAAAGTTTTTTCACTAGAAATTTATTAAATCTTAAACCTTTCAGTGAATTTTTTTCAAACTTTCACTGTATTTAGATTCATCCTTTATACAAAGTATAGGCTAAAATTTATTTTCAACACATTTATAGTTTTTATGCTGTGATTTTTTTGTTTGGCAAAACGGGAAATAACTCGCATTTTAATTTATTACTGATTGTTGTAAATACTCAATAGTGTTTTTTTTCTTGACGTCAGACGTGTAATTTTTTTAAAACCACGTAATTTTTGGCATATCTGAACTGTCATATAACTTTTAATGAATTTACAAGAAATTAAATTCACCTTTGTGTCATAAATATTAGTTTTCTTATATCCTAATGTCAACTGTATATATACATACATACATTTGTAGAATAACTAATCTGACAGTTTGAATTTAATTGCAATTATTTCCAAGGCAACATGATGTATTGCATTAGTGAAAATTGTGTTATTGTGAATTTATCTGGCGTTTTGACCAATCAGGAGCGCGTATTATACTTCCTATGCTAGCTACCGCTGCAATCTTAAATGAAATAGACTATAGTTACAACTTTTTAAATAATCCTAGCATATCTAAAATACATTTTTCCCATGTTAAGAAATATTTTTGAATTATGTATATTCCTGAAAGGTCAGGTTTACTCTAGTTAATAATATTAACGCACAGTGTCTTTCAAGCTAACAAGAAATTGTTTTTTTACTATTTTGACTGCGAGTAAACATATTCCTTTCGCTATTTTGGGGATTTTTATTGACTAAAATCTATATATTTACATTCAAAATCACACTTTTGCACGACAGTGTCTATGGTTACCCCACCTTTGTATATTTAAAGGTACGCCCCTGCCTAGGTGATAAAGATTTTTTTTTCAATTAATAAAATACAATTGCTGATTTTCCCCTCAATTGAAAAATCACTTACATTTTTTCCAGTTAAATAAACTTTCTCATAACTAATCAACATAAAAACATCAAATGAATGAAGCAAACGTCTCAGAAAATACATCAAACGATAACTGATGATAAACGAAAAAAGAAAAACGAAAGAAATGAAGTATGAACAAATCATCAATCGGTTATGATTCAAATTTCAGCATTCCAGCAATAAAACATTATATAGGCGTACAAAAACAATCACTTCCATTGGAATAAACTTCCTCCAATACTGGAAAATGACGATGGTAAGAGTTATGGGAATCGATCGGAAGTGGTTTGAGGATTCATGCTCTTAACAGAGCAATGAATGGTGTAGAATTACCGGTTCGGTAATTAGTGATTAAATGGCAAACCGTTGAAGAGTGTACATAGTAAATGTATTGTATGTGTCGTAATGTTTGTCTCAAGTGAGTACAACTTTAGGGTATTTACTGTCTTTGTTGTTTTATTTACTTAATGATGTACAATTAAAGGTTTTGTGTTAAATATTTAGATAGTAAAATAAATCTATAGTCTATTTCATTTAAGTTTGCAGTGGTGGGCGGGGATTAGACGGTACGATTCACACAGGAACTATTTTATAGCTAACAGAAAAGTTTTTTCACTAGAAATTTATTAAATCTTAAACCTTTCAGTGAATTTTTTTCAAACTTTCACTGTATTTAGATTCATCCTTCATACAAAGTATAGGCTAAAATTTATTTTCAACACATTTATAGTTTTTATGCTGTGATTTTTTTGTTTGGCAAAACGGGAAATAACTCGCATTTTAATTTCTTACTGATTGTTGTAAATACTCAATAGTGTTTTTTTTTACGTCAGACGTGTAATTTTTTTAAAACCACGTAATATTTGGCATATCTGAACTATCATATAACTTTTAATGGAATTTACATGAAATTAAATTCACCTTTGTGTCATAAATATTAGTTTTCTTATATCCTAATGTCAACTGTATATATACATACATTTGTAGAATAACTAATCTGACAGTTTGAATTTAATTGCAATTATTTCCAAGGCAACATGATGTATTGCATTAGTGAAAATTGTGAATTTATCTGGCGTTTTGACCAATCAGGAGCGCGTATTATACTTCCTATGCTAGCTACCGCTGCAATCTTAAATGAAATAGACTATAGTTAGAAATTGAAAATGTATGATAATATGGCAGTTAACTTATAAAATTTTAATATTGATCTCAATATAAAATAAATAAAAACTTATTAACCCTTAATAACTCGCGCTGATGTATTTTGTACACCAGTAACGCATTTTCTGCGATTACTAAATGCATACATTTTGTGGGACTGTACACCCCCATCTAACCGTTGTTTAGTCATTCTAGAGTGTGATAGTAATCCGGCATTCAAAATTTGAGGATTGTAGCAGTTGGTTTTATTTTTTTACTTACTAAATGTAGGTGGTATTAACGCACAAATAGCAGCATCCAAAGCGAATAACTGCGTTTTTGAAGACATTAGTGATGCTGCTTGTCAATAGAGCAAAATTAAAAAAATTACCAACAAAAATCAAATTTTTGTTGTCCGATTTATTGAAAGATGAATATTGAACAGTTTTGTGTACTTTTTTAGATTTATTTTGGTTAAATTTTCTTTCTAATCCTTAATTTTTAGTTGGGTTAATTTTAAGAAAATTTTTTTTAGTTTCTCAAAAATAAATAGTACATAATATGAATTGGGGAAAAAATTAATATAATACCTTCAAAATTCCCAAAAACTAGCTTTTTTATCTGGTGTATAAAATACACCGCGCGAGTAACTGTGTTACGGTATTTCACGAGAGTAATTAAGGGTTAAAGAATGTATGTAATCAATATAAAAATTTAACTTTAAGATATTGTGAGAATGGATTTTTTTTGTACAATCATAACTGATTTCAATATTTAATTTAGATTCTTCAATTTTTGACGAAATAATCAAATAAGGATTTAATCAATAGTCAATAATAATTTGAAAACCAAGTTTTTAAATTATTATTCAAAATATAATAAATATAAATTATTTAGTTCCTATATTATTAATTTACACCTTCGATGATCAGTCTTGAATCCCGAAAAAAAAATTAAATAAAAAACACTATACACTACTCAACTTAACTAAGGGATCAGATAAGAAATGTCGAAATTTTTGTGATTTTCAAATTGCTGTATTTTCGTGAAAATAATTAAAAAAAAAAAGATTTTTTTAAAGCTTGTGCTTTCTAGTTTTTTAATCAGAAACTCGATTTTTTTATCATCCCTTAACGAGCCGTGAGAATTGAAAAAAGAAAATAAAAATGATTTTTTATAAATTGCGTCATGTCTATGAAATCCTAAAAATCTTTTAGATAAATTTCGAGTGAAGAATTTTAAAGCTGGTATCTTCCACTTCAAAATATTTTTTTTCTTTTTTTACAATTTTCCTAACCAAGTTATCAGCTATCAGAACAAAAAAGTTAACTTTGACTTTAAATTATACCATTAAAAAATTAATTTAAAAACTAGCAGCTGGAAAAAAATGTAATTACTGGACAAATTGGAAAAATGTAGTCATTGATAGTAAAATTTGGTGCAATTTTTGAATTAAAAAATATAAGAAAAGGGGGACATATTCCACTGGTTTGGTTGTACAATTTGACATATCACATACCTTGGTATAAAAAAATTTCATTTAGCTTTAGCTCTTAAGCAAACAACCCCACCCCTATTTTTTATATTTTTTTACATATTTATCTAAACCTTGAGGGTATAACTTTATTTGTTCATTATTTTTTTAGCTTATATACATACGTAGCTACGAGATAATTTGCTTTGACAAGAAATAAAAATAGTCAAAATTATATAAACCGTTTATTTAAAAGCTATTGCGCTTTACTGAAAAGGACGGACGGACGGACATCAAAGTGACATTAATAGGGTTTCTTCGGAACCCTCAAAACATACATACAATTCAACATTTATTATTCTCTGAGTATTATTATTATTCATAAAAAATATAGTTAATTATAATAAATAATTTTAATCTTTGTCAATTAAATTCAAAAACATAAAAAATTTGCGCACAAATTACATAAAAACCTGAAATTATTGTTCAAATTGTTTTAATCTTTTGTTTGTATTCTATTAAATCTCTATAGCACACTATTTTTCGACATTTTCTATTAATTTTATACATGTTATAACTTGTTTTCTATCAATTTTACCATCATGCATATATTTAACTTAACCCTTTAACGCCGGAATTATTATTTTTCATTATATCATTGTGAAATTTATATGGCATGTTTATAAGACCCTAAATAACCATAAAAAAAATATAAAACTAAAAAAAAATATATCAACTTTTGAAATTTGAAGTGTGATCATATGAACACGCTAGGCGCTTATGGTAGCAAAATAAACACACACCGTTTTGTATACTAAAATTTAGTTCAGTTCTCATATAAGTTTATTTACATTGAAAACATGTTATGTTTATAATAAATAATAATTGAAATACAATTTTTCATTAGTTTTTCTCACTTGGTGTCAAATATTACAAAACATTCAATGCAAAGACACACTTTACACATTGAGTTCGCATAGTACTTCAGATGTCCAATTCCATCTGGACGAATATCATTAGATATTCTGGTAGGAATACTAATTAATTTTGATACAGAGGGACGGCCGGATCCGGATGGTGCGTTTTTTATAAGTATGGAGATAGTTAGATACTACATATAGCGCGACGAAATTCAATTGTTTCTATATTTTATCATCAATAATCATTATTTTTGCATTATAGTGTCCAACATCATGTAAATAAGGACCAGTACCATTTTTACCAGGAATCCCTATTCTATAAAACGATATGTTTCCATCCATCCGGTCGGTACCGCCCATATATTTATTATAATTCGTTATGACGGCAGGTTACAGTATGCTGATTCTACGTTTTTTAATTCGATAATTCAACTTTTTGATACTCATGCTTCTTGAATATATTTGAAATCATAGTATGTCGTCTATAGAGTGTTTTTTGATAAAGATATTTACGCTACGCTTTGAATATGACGACCGCTAGAAATTATTTATCAATCCGCCCTTGTCTTCATCTGGGGAATCTTCATCAGATTTTACTGTGGTCTACGGAAATTCGATAAAAATAACTTTAACTTCATAAATTTCCCCGGTTACTAAAAAATCAATAGCTTCTTGTAGTGTTTAATCTCTAAAAAACATTTAAAAAATAAAATATGTATATATGAATTTTGACACGGTAAGCGCCTAGCGTGATCATATGAACACGCACAAATGTTTATATGAATATATCGTTATGTAAGATTAATATTGATACAGATGAAATACTAATAGTAACAATGATGTTTTGACATACATATTTCATACTTATCAAAATTATTAAATCATAATTGCAAATGTACTCATCTAATGTTTATATCTACCGCCGCCGTCATATCAATAAAAAAACTTGTACTCACTTTCATTATTCACACAGAACTAACAAAGTAAAATTTAGACTATGTAAGGCATTGAAACGTTAGTTTGAAGTGTTTATAAACATTCCCTTTAGATAAAATCATCTTTATCTAAGAAGCAATTGATCAAAGACAATTTTTGGACACACGTGTTTAGTGTGTTCATATGAACACGCACGGCGTTATTGGGTTAACATGTACAGGGTGGGCCAAGTAAAACGAAACGGGCGCGGTTTTGGTCATTTAAAATAAGATTTTGAGAAAAAGCTCGAACATGTCGATTTTGCTTTCAAGGGGGGCATCTTTTGCTATGAAATTTTTGCAAAAATCTTTTCAACCCTAAGCGCTACGAGCGCAACCCTTAAAATTTTAAATAGCATGATAGGGCAAGTGATACCTCATTTGAAAGGTTTTTTCATTCTGAATACGGTGCTTTTTGATTTTTTCAAATCTGTTTAGTTTTAGTCATGTTATTGACATTTTGAATTCCATAAATGCAATGATTTTCTAATCAAAAAACAAAAATTTACAACTAAAATTCAAAACAAAGTAGGTTTATTGTCTTATCAAATAATTCAAAAACATCCAATTTGGACATTTATTGAATTAATTAAAAAATTAAAAAAAAATTATTAAAAAAAATTTATCTACATCCAAAATTTTAATTAATTCAATAAATGTCCAAACTGGATGTTTTTGAACTATTTGATAATAAAATAAACCTATTTTGTTTTAAATTTTAGTTGTAAATATTTGTTTTCTGATCAGAAAATCACTACATTTATGGAATTCAAAATGTCAATAACTTGACTAAAACTAAACAGATTTGAAAAAATCAAAAAGCACCGTATTCAGAATGAAAAAACCTTTCAAATGAGGTATCACTTGCCCTATCATGCTATTTAAAATTTTAAGGGTTGCGCTCGTAGCGCTTAGGGTTGAAAAGATTTTTGCAAAAATTTCATACCAAAAGATGTCCCCCTTGAAAGCAATATCGACGTGTTCGAGCTTTTTTTCAAAATCTTATTTTAAATGACCAAAACCGCGTCCGTTTCGTTTTACTTGGCCCACCCTGTATACATAAAGAGAACATTCTGAGCTATAAAATCCAATAATAATATACATGATATTCCATTTAAAAAAAGTCATATTTCAATATATCTCTAAAATTCGACATTCAATTGTTTTTTTGACACCGTCATTATTCATTCCGAAAAATATACTGATAGTTTGCCCATTTAACCGATCTTCTAGCTCCAATAATAACAAAGTTAGCAATGATCACTCGGTTCCCGCGAACCTTGTATATAGTAGATATGTCTACAGAAGCACACATGTTTATAAACAATTTAACTCGATAACGTTGAACCAATTAAATACTAGTAGTTTGTAACATCCATTGATTTCGAAACTGTTATCAGTTATATAACAAAAGATTCGCTTTCGTTTTAATTTACAGTAAAGTTATAGATTGAATTAGCTCTTATTGTTAGTAACATCGTGTGCACCATTAATTTATATCAGCGCAAGAACATTGTCTGAATTTTGAACATGTGCGTGGAATGTGATAGTTAGAGGTTTTTTGACATATCCTAATTAGTGAATACAATACCGGACCAAAATCGTAATACCGGTATTACGGTATTTTTCTATGTCAAAACCGGGATACCGGTATTAATACCGGTAATTAAAAAAAATTAAAGATAATATAATACAATTATAATAAACGTAAAAAATAAATATATAAAGTTACATTTATTTATAAAAAAATAAAAACAATTAAATAAGTATAATAATAAAGTTTAATTCTGTTAAAAATAAATGTAAATATTATAAAATTTTATAAATAAAATTTTTTTGTAGTTTATTTTATAGTTACAACTAAAAGATATTATCAGTGTTTTTAAAATATACTCTTAAAAAACATAAACTGTCGATACTTTTATCGTTTAGCTGAGATCTAATTTTTGTGCATATTTTATTTGCTGCCGAGAATGCGCTCTCCGATTCTACACTAGTTGGTTGAATTGTGGATAGATATTCGTGGACTAGTCGTAACACCTCTTATACCTTCATCTTCAAAAAAAATTATTTATTTTTTCACCAACTGTTCCACTCCTTGTATGTATGATATTATAAAATCTTTATGTACCTATACAATATTGAATTTAAACAGTTCACAACGACTTTGATCAAAAAATAATTAATTTAATTAATATTGAATTTTAATATTTTTCTTATACCTTCATTAAAAAAATAATTTCGACATTGTTGTCATTGGTATATTTTTAAAATACTGAAGAATATTATTTTTTTCGATAAAGTTTTATTAAAAACAAAAATGTTTACATTGTAGGTACATACTATAATAAATATTTCATATATTTATTATGAATTATGTATATTTTAGCTTTAATCCATTGACATGACTGGACTGATTATAAGTCAAACATGATGGCTAAAATTGAATATTTCCTAACAACCGAAACAGTTTGTACGCATGCGTCAACGGACGTTCAAAATTCAAATTTATCAATGTGTTTCGTTAAATATATAAATAAAAACATACAGTAATACCAAATCAGTGCTTTAACCCCAAACATACTTATGTACCTGGATAAATAGTTGTCAAAGATTTTAAATAATTTAAAATTAATTAAAATGAACTATAATTTTTAAAATACGCGCGCAATTGTTTGTTGCAAACAAATTTTAGAAGGCATATAAAATAATTAGCTCTAAAATCTATAAAGTTTTACATTTAATTCTGAACGAGACCATTACTGCAATGATGTATAACATATTTTTCCGAAATACATATGATCTAGGTGCATGTATAATATTAATAATATATTACTCGTTTTAAAATTCTTAATGTGTATGTTTATATATTTGTATTAACATTTAAATTAAATACTTACTTACCAAAACCACACATATGTTCTTAAATATATTATTAATTTAATATTTATATGTATATCATATAACAATAGAACACTTTTGAAAGAACAGTAATATATTATACAAATCAAAATGAAGTTAGCAACAATTTTTTAGTGTAAAATTTAACTCCCTAGTAAATTATTAAATACCGAAAATATACCGAAATACCGGTATAATTCGAACAAATACCGGTATCGTAATACCGGAGAAAATTGACCGGTATCCCGGTTTTCGGTATTTCGGGATACCGGTATTGTATTCACTAATCCTAATCGATTCGTATGCTTGAAGTTTTTAATGAAAAAGTTCTTGTTTTAAATTTGATATCATGGATTAAATTTTTATATACATACTCGTATATGTATATACATAAAGAAAAGGCATGATAGTTGCAATATAAAAATTCTAATGTGGCATCTCCATTCAGTAAAGTTTTTAATGAGAAATGTGTCATTCATATGACGGGTTTTTATTTTTCTAGTTTTCTAGTTTCATATACAAATACATACTTATAAAAACTACTTGCATGTAACATATATGTATTTCTATATATGTATTATAATATATTACAATTTATTAAGTTTACCTTTTTTCAAAGCTTTTATCAACTTCATTTGTTAGTATATTAAGGTGAAATATTGCAAACAAAATTTCGACTAGTTCTAATTAAGCTAGAGCTTTGAAATTTTGTATGCGTGTATAAGTACAGTGACAATGCAATATAGTATATATAATATCGTTCTGAATCCAATATGACGGACGACCTAAGATGGCGGATTACCTTTTTCGTCACAACCCCCTTGATATTGGTATCAAATGAAAGAATTTGATGAACTTTACCTGCTAGTATGTTAGTTAGTTAATCAATCAGTAACTAAAAATTTGAAAATAAAATTATATTAAAAAATAATTTTGAAAAACAAGCTTTTAATAAAAGTGTAGGTACTAAAGTAAAGTAAAAAATAAATCACAGCAATTTCAAGTTTTTATGAAAAAAACCAATTAGAGCGCGGGGCGCTATGAAAGCAAATGTATGAATAAAAATTCTTATGTAAATTAAAAAATTAAGTATAAACTATAAAATGATATAAGATAAGGGTAGACAATTTGTATATTTTTAAATTCATTCGTTCAAATAAATATATAGAATTTTTAACAAATTAACAATTTTATAAATACAATAATGAATTAAAAGCTATACATTTTATTGGTTTTAGTCACAAAAATTTTTGTGATAGCTGAAAATATATTTTTTAATTTTTAGTGCATTTTTAATAAAAGCTTGTTTTTAAAAAGTATTTTTTTATATAATTTTATATTACATATACTCGACATATGTACCTACATATGTATACAATTATAAATTATACATACAGATAAAGCATGATAGTTGCAATATAAGAATTAAAATGTGGTATCTCCATTCAGTAAAGTTTTTAATGAGAAATGTGTCATTCATATGACGGGTTTTTAATTTTCTACTTTTCTAGTTTTATATACAAAATATATGATAACGAAAACTACTCGCACGCACTTCTAAGTATATAGTACAATATTTATTACGTTTATCTTTTTTAGGGTTCCGAAGAAACCCTATTAATCTCACTTTGTCGTCCGTCCGTCCGTCCGTCCTTTTCACTCAAAGCTCAATAGCTCGTAAACTATATAAGCTAGAACTTTGAAATTTTTACTGAATATGTAAAATGACACCCTCTAGTAAAATATGTACAAATATTTTGGAAAAATATTTTTTTAGGGGGGGTGCTAAGAAGCTAAAGACAGCCAAAAAAAATATTTTTTTTTATACCAAGGCAAGTGGCACATCAAAATATGTAACCAAGCTAGTGTAATTTGATCCATATTCTTATTTTTTTATAAATCAAAAATGGCGCCTACAGGGGGCTTTAAAGCAAATTTAAAAAAACAAAAAAAATGTATTCCAAGTCGTGTGGGATGTCAAAATGTAGATCTCAGTGAGTAGAATATGACACTATTTTTTATTTTTTTTTTAAATTAAAAATGGCGCCTACAGGGGGCTCCAAGAAATAATTTTGTCTGTCCCCCCCCCTCTAACTCGGTAACTACTGGCTCGAAAAATCTGAAAAAAATTAGGTAATGAGGCTTTGGTAAGACTACCAACGACAAATACTAAAGTCACCAATATCATTTTAAATTTTGGAGAAAAAGGGAGGGGTGTCATACATTTTTTTATTTTTATTTTTTTTATCTGGGCATGTGGGGTGTCGAAATGTAGATCTCAGTGAGTAGAATATGACAGTATTTTTTATTTTTTTTATAAATCAAAAATGGCGCCTACAGGGGGCCCCAAGTAATAATTTTGTCTGCCCCCCCCCTCTAACTCGGTAACTACTGACTCGAAAAATCTGAAAAAAATTAGGTAATGAGGCTTTGGTGAGACTACCAACGACAAATACTAAAGTCACCAATATCATTTCAAATTTTGGAGAAAAGGGGTGGGGTGTCATACATTTTATTTTTTTATTTTTTTATCTGGGCATGTGGGGTGTCGAAATGTAGATCTCAGTGAGTAGAATACGACAGTATTTTTTATTTTTTTTATAAATCAAAAATGTCGCCTACAGGGGGCTCCAAGCAAAAAAAAATTTGTCCACCCCCCCTCTAACCCGGTAACTACTGACTCGAAAAATCTGAAAAAAATTAGGTAATGAGTAGGGATGTACCGGAACTGGTATTTTCGATTCCGGCCGGAACCGGAATTACCGGAATTCACAAAAAAAATCCGGCCGGAATTCCGGCCGGAACCGGAATTTTTTTCAAAAAATTATATTTCAATTAATAATGATAATAAAATAACTAAAATGTTATAAATATGCTTTATATACATAGATTATCATCATAAATTAAAATAACATTATTTTATATTGTATTTATTAAAGTTTAGGGGGGTAGAATTTTACATTATATTATAAAACATAGTATTTTCTACATATCGTGTGATTTTTACAGCTTTATAATATGTTTTTAAAGCAATAAGGTGTTTTCTATCAAATCTAATTAAATTACTAGTATATCAAATTTATATAAGTAAATATGATAAATCAAAACAGCAGTTAAACAAATTCACAATATAGAAAATCATATAAAATATAGATAGAAAACAAATTACTCAAAATTAAAGCACCAATATGCGTAACTTTAGTTCTATTGCAATGGTCTTCGAATTATTTTCCGCGGTACCTCTCTGGGGGTTCCGCGAATAAAAATAAAAATTATGAAGCACACACACTAGTCAAGTAGTATTCATTAACTAAATATAAATATAATGATAAAATAACTATGTGAGTCTTTCTGATTTTATAGCTAATCCCAATAGCATAAATACTTGTGAAGTAATACATTTTTCTCGGGTCACTATTTAGAATATTATTATTTTAAGATATATTTTTACATATGGGTAAAATAGAGTTCGCCGAAAAAAAACATTTTAGTTTTAATCAGGAAATGTTTTTGAAAAAACAGGACTAGAGTATTATTTAAAAAAATGTAGAATTATTCTTATTTTACAGTTAAAATTTTCGAAAATCTTTAGTTTATTATTGAACAGTTCATCTCTAATTTATTATCAGTTCAATGTCCGTAGTCCATAATATAATGACTTTTTTATTAATATATTTAAAGTCAATTAATGCTAAAATTTCAGTCATATGATAAAACAAATAATAAAAAACTGCCTATTTGTTACGGTATGAATTTTTCATTAATAAAATGTTATTTATTCATAATTATATTATTTATGAATTTCTTAGTAGACAGAAATAACAACATTTAAAAATTCCGGCAAACTCGGCCGGAATTTAGTAGTTCCGGCCGGAACCGGAATAAAATCGTGAATTCCGGCCGGAATTCCGGCCGGACCGGAATTCCGGTACACCCCTAGTAATGAGGCTTTGGTGAGACTACCAACGACAAATACTAAAGTCACCAATATCATTTCAAATTTTGGAGAAAAGGGGAGGGGTGTCATACATTTTTTTTTTTTTATCTGGGCATGTGGGGTGTCGAAATGTAGATCTCAGTGAGTAGAATATGACACTATTTTTTATTTTTTTTCTAAATTAAAAATGGCGCCTGCAGGGGGTTTCAAGAGAACAAAAATTTGTCCACCCCCTCTCTAGCTCGGTAACTACTGACTCAAAAAATCTGAAAAATATTGGTAATGGGGTTTTTATAATACTAGTAACGACAAATACTAAAATCAACAATATCATTTCAAATTTTGAAAAAATAGGAAGGGGCGTCATGGAATGTATTTTCATATCTAGGCTTGTGGGGTGTCAAAATGTAGATCTGAATTAATAGAATATGATCCTATTTTTTATATTTATTTTTAACTCAAATATGCACCTGTAAATGGCTCTAAACAGTCCACGTAGTATATACTTCGGAACCCTTATGGCATACACTGGTGTATGTCTTGACAAATTTTATTATATTTTGTACCATATCGTACAACATCGCTCAAGTCATTTTGACCAACTTTACAGAAGAGCGAAAATACCGTGTATGTTTTATATAGGCTACCGGCTTGCGCGCTGTCACTATTTTTTTAATTCTGGTCTCTTATTGTCCGAAACGTCTAGAATGTGATTAGTAGATTGACGCGCAATGAGTAGCTTTATCCAATGACATTCAAATGTAAAAACCGCTAATTTTCGACTCCAGCGGTGTTGTTAGCTAAGGGACGATATCGTCGCTTATCTAACAACACCGCATAAGTCAAAAATTAGCAGTTTTTACATTTTAATGCCATTGGATAGAGCTACTCATTGAGCATCGATCTACCAATCACATTCTAGGCGTTTCGGACAATAAGAGACCAGAGTTAAAAAAATAGTGAGAGTGCGCAAGCCGGTAGCCTATATAAAACATTCACGGTTTTTTCGCTCTCCTGTAAAGTTGGTTAAAACGACTTGAGCGGTGTTGTAAGCTAAGGGACGATATTTAATATTATTCATCTTCGAATTTCTCCCGGGTTCAACCGCGTTTATTTTTCGTAAATTCAAAATTACAACGCACGCCTTTAATGCTTTAATCCACACCATTTTATAAAACAATAGTTGCAATAAATAACGAATTGAAAAAAAATATAATTTGCAATACAGTTTAATACACAAAACACTTGCAATACCTGCATTACGGTACCCCATATAGGAAATTACAAAAGGACCAGGCTTGACACAGGCTGGGCCAAGCCTAGCACCAAACACTGGGCTAACATATAAATAATAACTCCGTTCAACGCTCGGTCAAGGCTTGTCGACCAATATAGTACTAATTAATTAAACAAGAATTACCTACATATTTTGACCATACCATTATTAAGAAAAACATATAAGAAACTTGAAAAGTATGCGAAATTATGTATAAATATTTGAAATTAATGCGTTAAAACATGGCAACAGCGCTGGCATTGAAAAATGCCAAGTAATGACAAATATATGAGTGTGAGAGAGACAAGCCGTTGTTTTGGCAACCTAACACATCGTTTTACCTCACCGTCTCCCCCTCAAAATTAACTTCTCGACCTCATTAACAACTGTGATACATATAAAATATAAATTACATATACAGTAGAAACCGGTTATAATGACATTGAAGAGACCGGTCATATTGGTCGTAAAAAGTGGATAGTCGTAATTACCGGTAAAAATGCAATTATATGGGATTCAATTGGACTTTTAAAGGGTGTCCCAATAAGAATGCCTGATTTAAATGTTGCGCCATTTCTTTTCTATGCAAGAGGCAGCTCTGAAATTTTAAAATTGTCATGTTCGAATGTTCCGATTAATAATTATGGAGTGTTACACAAAGAAACAACGCGTTATCATAGTGAAAACCCATTACAAAAATGGGGAAATTTACATTGAAACCGCTCGAAAACTTCGCGGATTTTTCGGTTGTAAAAATGTACCAAATGTTTCAAGAGTAATCAGTAAATTTGAGAAAAATGAGTTGATTATGGACAGTAAGTCTTCTGTGTGTGGGCGTACCGGCCGGTCTCTCGAAAACATTACTGCTGTAAACGAGAATGTTGCCGAAAATCCGGGAACATCAACTTCATAACAACTTCAAATTTCGAGAAGCACCACGCAGCGAAATCTTAAGAAAGATCTCCATATGCACCCATATAAGGTTCAGCTCATATCAGGAGATAAAATCACCACACCATGAACAGTGCCAACAATTCATTGAATGGTTGGTGGAGCAAAATGATGTGGGAGCCGATTTTTCTAAAAAAAATAATTTTCAGTGATGAAGCTTATTTTCATTTGAACGGGTTCGTTAACAAACAAAATTGTCGCGTTTAGCGTTTTGTGAAGTCTTAGGTCTATGCCAATGCGCCACAGACTATTCGCGAGCTCAAGGCCGAGATCCAACGCGTCATCGGTGAGATAGAGCCGGATCTCTGTGAGAACGTCATTACAAATTTCATGAAAAGAACAAGGGTCTTGTTCAGATTCGCGGGGGCCATTTTCCGGATATTTTATTCCATAATTAATCGGAACATGTCTATTTTACAATGCAATAAAAAAATCACCACTGGCTCAATAAAATATGCGTTTTTTAGTTAAATTAAATCGTGCACTCTTATTGGGACACCCTATATTTTTGAGTTGTTAAAACCGATACGTCGTATCAACGTATGTCGTTATAATCGGTTTCTGCCGAATTAATTCAGAACATCTAATTTTGAAATGTTCACCACTGGGTGTTCAAGACTGTTGCCAGTAGGTACCTTATTCTTATAATAATTTAAACAGCATTGGTTTTCATTCAGGCTTACCATTTTTCGCACAAAGAACAATGCAAACATACCTGAAATAAAAAGAAAAAAAATATTAGTTCGTTGTCGTTTATAAATTAAAACGAAATATACAAAATATTATACATATCATACCCCCGCAAAAAAGTAGTTTTGAGGAAATAGGAATAAAAGAAATTATAACAATTTAGGTAAATCAAAATTGTAAAGGTAGTATAGGAAAAGAACTGAAACACAGTATTTATTCAAATATTTCAGTATTCCTGTGATGTTTAAAAAATAGTAACTATTTATTAAAAAAATATCGGTATGGAAAACCATACATGACTTCCATATTCTATAATATCTTTTACAATAGATAATTGTTAATATAAAACTCACCTTTGTATTATAAATATTAGTTTTCTAATATTCTAATGTCAGTTGTAGAATAGACATTTTTGTAGAATAATAATTATCTGACATTTGAATTTAACTGCGCTTGTTTCCATGGCAACATGAATTTATTAGTATTTAATATTAAAATTTTGAGGGTGGTTTTCACCCCTTCAGTGGCTATCTAAGCACGTTTATGAAATATGTGCCCCTTAGATTGGATTGAACTACAAGTGTACCAAGTCTTATCAAAATTGGTGAGATAATACTCACTTTTCAGACGATAATAGGTACAAAATTTCGAATATTTCGGAAACCCCTAACCCGATTAGCACCAAAATCAATAGGTCTGGAGTACTTACTGAGGCAAACATTTTCCCCAAAAATAATTCAAATCGGTGCATATCTACAGTAGTTATCGTACACGGAAGAAAATTCTACATCCAGACACACAGACAGACACACAGACACACGCACAGCCGCCATGCGGAAATTAACTTTTCTTTACGTTTTGAAGTTAGTACAATCAGAATCTGCTTTTTTTCGGACATGATTTTTTGACGGTATTACAATACTTCCATTTCTTCGAACATGGAAATAAAATGTGACATTTTTTTAGAATATGCTAGTTTTGACGGTAGGTACACGAAGTACATTAATGATAATTGTTAGTAGAAATATATAGTCATTTGGAATCATTCTACATATTTATCTCAAATATGACATTTTTTTATATAAATATCCTAATTCTATGTAATGAAAGTATACTCTAAGCGATACAATAAAATATGGTCAATCGCTTTTCATATAATAAATTTATGTGATTTTTAGATCGTTAAAATTTTTTAATAATTTAACAATAGATAAAATATTCAAGAATTTGTTTTTCATTACTGCATTAAATACTTCTCAGCTACAAGATATAAAACTAATTTATTTGTATAGTATTAACAAATAATACGCCATGTACAGTTTAGTATAAAAAGTTTCTGTTTATAATTCTTCTTAATGGACATATTTGTTACAGAGCTATGACATTTTTATCTCGTGGAAAAAGACAAAACGTTCGCGAGTAACAAAAAGGGGTAGTCATATGTGACCGAGCTTAGACAACGTTTACAATCTATGGGCAAGCCTGCAATCACGGTATACTAAAATAAGTCTTTTGTATAATACATACAAATATAATATATTATACTTATAAAAACATTATAATATGATGTTAAACAGAAGTCATATCAGGTGGAACAAACTTGAACAGTTGATCGAGAAAATATTTTCAAGTAAAATAGTTCAAAATTAATTTTTATTTAATATCTGTTCTGGAGACTCCATTGTGATACAGTTATGAAATTTGATACCCGGTTTAGTAGTAATACGTGTTATTGATTTCCAAGGCTAGTGGGCCCTTTGATTTTTACCTATTATTTTTATGGTCTTAATTTTTTTCTTTTATTTGGCACTTTTATAAGATCATATGCCAAAATGAATTTATATTCTTGTTCTAGAATTAAAAATAATAACAAAAGTTTATGTAAATATGTCACTTAAAATTACTAGTAGACCTATACCCAGTTGTATTACTGTAATACGAAAATTACGAATTTGACTAAAAAACGAATCTAAAAATTGCTTTCTGTTGATAAGAATTCATTTTTGGAGGTATATTTACATTAACTTTGTTTCATATTTTAAATCGTAAAACAAGAATATACATTTATTTTGTGTAATTTGAAGCATCCGTATTAAGTTATATTCTGCAATACTATCTTTACCTTCGCATTTCTCGTAAACGGTTGATCTTATGATAAATTTGTGTATTTTGCGGCATATGATCTTATAAAAGTGCCGAATACATGAAACAAATTAAAAACATAAAAATACTAGATAAAATTCAAAGGGCCCACTAGCCTCATACATCCCTGGTCTAAATAATCATTGGTTTATACTGGAAATCGATAATACGTATTAATACTAAACAGGGTATCAATTTTCATAACTGCATCAGATCTCCAGATATTAAATAAAAACTAATTTTACGTAAAATCTTTGGGGGTCCTCACGAAGAGTTTCTGAACATATGATCATACTAGATGTACCCACGCGGCTTCGCTCGCATTAAGTACAAATTAAGTACAAACACGATTAGTTATTATTGTAATAATAAAAACAACACTTAAATTTAAATTTAATTATTGAAACAAAACTGACGGTCAAATGACAACGGCCGAGCCGAGGGAGATCGAATACCAGCGTATTTAGATCGCGCGTTATTAATAATATTTTACCGTATAAAACTTATTTAATGTTATTTCCTAAACTATACCACCAAATTGGATGCTGTAAAGGGCAAATTATATCTACATTAAGTACTTATGACGATGAAATCATTTATTTCAATAAGGATTAAAGTTTTACCTACAGGTCAAAACTCCATGTAAACATAACCCAAATATTTTATGTTTTCTTTGTAACATAAAAGCAGTCATTGTGGTTTAAATATAAAAGTTAGACATATGGTGTCGCGGACTTTATTGTAGCACTTTTGATTCTACACAATTCTTTAATACATTATTTTGTTCTATATTCAACGGTTTAGGCAGCGTATTACAAAACAGCGCGCCGTCGGCAAAATTTTTTCCGACTTGATTTACTTTTATCGTCACTGCTTAGTTGTTATGTTACCTAACGTAACAAAATATAGCCTATAACCTGGCCAGAGAATGTACCTATGAATTAAAAAAAATCACGTAAATCGGATAAGTGGTTCTCGAGTGATAAGCGCACTAACGAACAGACAGACAGAGAGACGTTGAGCTTTATATATATTAAGGATGAACTTTTTTGCTTGAAATATTTTTCTTAATCAACTGTTTAAGTTTGTTCCAATTGATATGACTCATTCTGTATAAAATTTTAAATTATGAAAAATAAGCTTCTAAATGAAAAAATAAGATCTCAAGAAAATATCATTATTTCTTAAAATAGAGAAGTTATTTAAAACCACCGATATACATATAAAACTATATATAGACTGTGTATAAAATGAGGTCGTCCATAAAATGACTTCGTATTTTTTTTTTATATTTCAGTTGAATTTGGTGTTTTGAAATTTTGAAGAATTTTCATTTAATAACAACAGTGTTTAATTTGTATAGCAATTGACGTAAAAATAATTATCCAAAACAAATAATTATTTCATAAAGTTTCTATTAATATATTTTCTCATGTATAAAACCTTTGTATAATAACCGTAAATGATATCATTTTATTTCTTTATTTTTGGTCAGTGTTGTGTTTCCATAAACTACATACATATCTTCCATTAAGCCAAGCATCCAATAACAGTTAGATACATGGCTCTACACTAAGATCTACATTAATCTACTAGATTTACATATAAATGCAGCGTCCGCTGATGCATTAATATTCTACTAACTTTGCAAATAGAGGTAATTCGTAAATTTCATCTCATTTATTACAATATGTACCTATATACTTTACTAGTATATGGTATGCTTCGTATTACTTGAATGAAACGTAGATCTTTTGTTAATGAGACCTCACGTTTTATAATGAATTTTTCAATTTATTATTATTTATTATTTTATTTTAGATTGGACTTATAAATTCTAGTATAGTAATAATTACAAAAACT
This sequence comes from Sialis lutaria, assembly GCA_949319165.1. Classification (NCBI taxonomy): domain Eukaryota; kingdom Metazoa; phylum Arthropoda; class Insecta; order Megaloptera; family Sialidae; genus Sialis; species Sialis lutaria. The sequence continues at coordinate 7,687,694 of OX439243.1, read as the reverse complement.
TCACATAGGTATCTAAAACCGAAAACCTTTAAAATTTTAATAAAGATAATAACCAATTATAGTCCAGTAACTTTAGGTTTTCACTAGGAATAAATTCGCATAGAGCTGAATTTTTGTATACACCTTCGTTTTGCCTTTATAAATAAGTTACCAAAAGTCCCCATCGATCCCCTGTGAGCATACTTTTTTACAGCCCACACAAGGTGCTAACAATTAGTTTTAGCTAGATATCTCTGTATATATTGTCTCTATGACTAAAATAGTTATTATCAAATAGAAAGATTAGAAAATTATCTACAACAAAGATCTTATATCTTTTTTCGTACAAGTAATTGTTTTCACATAGTATGGGGATATTCTAGTCTAAAAATGTAAAATATCGATTTTATTTTTTTGCATTTTTTTTTAATAAATAGGAGTTCAAAAAAGATATGTACAAAACCCTATACCCAAATTCCCAAAATTGACGAAGTTATAGTGGATTGAAAGAGATATGTAACATTGAATAACCAACTATACGTAAACTTTGAACGCGTTTTTCTCGAAACTAAAAACTGAAATTGGCTGCCATAATAACTCAAGATCTACTGAACCGATTGACTTCAAATTTTCTGTGTACACAAGCTATTACTATCTGTAACAGAATTGAGTAAATCAAATATTTTTGTTTTATGGGCAATGAAAGATTGAAAAAAATAGTAACGAAAATTCTATAGACACTTTTCTAAACACCGCCATTTTTTTAATTTCAATTTTTTTTTTATTTTTTGCCACCCGCTATAGCCACACTTATATAGATAAAGAAATTTATTGGTTTTGTTTTTTCGGATGAACAGAAAAGCTATAATCATGGAAATCATTTGGAGACGTTTTTTTCACGTTGTACGTGGTTCCTGTACAAGCGTAATAAATACTTATTATTATTATTATTTTTAATTTGTATAGCTTCTCTAAACTTATATAAAAGTAAATACAAAAAATCTATAGTAAAAAGTTTTATACTTTTTTGTCAAAAAATTCCCAAAAAAATCTTAATCAATATTCATTCCTATATTATATTAATATAACATATACTTTATGACTATTGTAAATATTATGACAAATGTGTGAGGTGCCAAATTTTGTCAGTAGTTAGAACATACAAATATGTATATTTTCTGCAAACTCCCTAGTAAAGCAGGCCCCGGAACACCCTCATCGAATAACCCAAAATATCGTTGTATGAGGATTTTATAAACAGACTGTATCTAATAAACGAAATATCCGATCAATATCGTCTTTCTTATATAAGACAGTTAATTATTTTTTACAAACATTTTGATAGTATTTTAACTAAAAATTAACGAATTGTTTTCAAAATGGCGGCCAAACTTTAAATTTTTCTTAAAATAAAATATTTTTTTTAGTTTCACCGCAATTTTGAAAGGCATACAATTTAATTTGGATAAAATATTAATAAAAAGGTTGTAGAAGATTAAATTATCTGTCTAAAATGTGAAGAAAGATGTTGATCGGACATTCCGTTCACTAGATACAGCTGTTCACAAAATCCGTATATAACGAAAATTTGGGGCCTTCGATGGGGATGTTCCGGGGCCTATTTTGCTAGGGAGTTTTCAGAAAATACACATGTCGGTATACTCTAACTATTGACAAAATTTGGAACCTCGCACATTCGGCATAATATTTACATTAGTCAAAAATTCTACATTTCTTGTGTTAGTAGTATTTGCTTAAGTCGTCACCTTTGCATCCAGTTTCCGTGAAAATTATAGTTCGTATGAAAAACTATGAAAAACCTTTTTTGTAGAGAATTTTCTAGTCTTCCTATTGTTATATGACTTTCACTATCGTAAAATCTATAAATACAGAGATATTTACATAAAACTAATTATTAGCACCTTTTGAGGGCTATAAAAAAGTATGCTCACAAGGGACCGATGGGGACTTTTGGCATATTATGTATAAAGACAAAAAGAAAGTGTATACAAAAATTCAGCTCTATGCGAATTTTTTCCTAGATACAGCTATTTTTCGTCTAAATGCTCTGGACTATTATAAGAGCGCAATTAGTAGCAGTTAAAATATTATTGAAAAGATTGCGAGTAGTGTAGTTTTATTATTATGTAAAAAATATTTATATTTTTTAGGGGTGTACCGGAACTGGTATTTTCGATTCCGGCCGGAACCGGAATTACCGGAATTCACAAAAAAAATCCAGCTGGAATTCCGGCCGGAACCGGAATTTTTTTCAAAAAATTATATTTCAATTAATAATGATAATAAAATAACTAAAATGTTATAAATATGCTTTATATACATAGATTATCATCATAAATCAATATAACATTATTTTATATTGTATTTCTTAAAGAATAGGGGGGTAGAGTCTTACATTATATTATAAAACATAGTATTTTCTACATATCGTGTGATTTTTACAGCTTTAGAAGGTGTTCTTAAATCAATAAGGTGTTTTCTATCAAATCTAATTAAATTACTAGTATATCAAATTTATATAAGTAAATATGATAAATCAAAACAGCACTTAAACAAATTATATAGAAAATCATATAAAATATCGATAGAAGAATAACAATTACTCGAAATTAATGCACCAATATGCGTTACTTTAGTTCTATTGCAATGGTCTTCGAATTATTTTCCGCGGTATCTCTCTGGGGGTTCCGCGAATAAAATAAAAATTATGAAGCACTTACACTAGTTAAGTAGTATTCATTAACTAAATATAAATATAATGATAGATTTAGAGAAATAACTATGTGAGTCTTTCTGATTTTATAGCTAATCCCAATAGCATAAATACTTGTGAAGTAACAAATTTTTCTCGGGTCACTATTTAGAATATTATTATTTTAAGATATATTTTTACATATGGGTAAAATAGAGTTCGCCGAAAAAAACATTTTAGTTGTAATCAGGAAATGTTTTTGAAAAAACAGGACTAGAGTATTATTTAAAAAATGCAGAATAAGAATTAGTTTATTATTGAATAGTTCATCTCTAATTTATTATCAGTTCAATGTCCGTAGTCCGTAATATAATGACTTTTTTTATTAATATATATAAAGTCAATTAATGCTAAAATTTTAATCATATGATAAAACATAATAAAAAACTGCCTATTTATTACGGAATGATTTTTTCATTAATAAAATGTTATTCATTCATAATTATATTATTTATGAATTTCTTAGTAGAAAGAAATAACAAAATTTAAAAATTCCGGCAAACTCGGCCGGAATTTAGTAGTTCCGGCCGGAACCGGAACCGGAATAAAATCGTGAATTCCGGCCGGAATTCCGGCCGGACCGGAATTCCGGCACACCCCTAATATTTTTTCAGATTTTATTGAAAATGTGTTCAACTTAAATTTTAATAATAACAAGGATTACTATTATATAGGGTGTCCCATTTTAATATATCACCTAAATTTTTAATTTTTTGGACGTCTTCAAGGTCAAATAGAGCCAACATTTTTTTTTCGAATGGAAACCTGTATTTTTTATTACGGCATGTTATTGTATGGAATAAAACAAGCAGCTTTTGCTTTAAATAATTTTTTGTATGATTTCTTTTTTCTTTAATATTTAACAAAATAATTTTAGATTTTAGATTTTCTCGAAAACCATAGACTTAAGCTTCTCACAGACCGACGCGAATTATTCGCAGCGGCAGCGAATAAAGGCTCCGACAGACCGACATATACAGGGTCCTCCAATAGTGTGTCCGGCATTGTTTTACGCCCAAACTATTGATGATAGAGTTTTAGGATAAAAAATTTATTATATATATTGACCCTAAAGAATTTCAGGAAAATATTTTCAACCCCCTAAAACTGCTCTTTGGGGGGTAGTTTGAGGGATACATACCCGTTTCTCAGTTAAATCAAATAGAATGGTATATCAAAAAGTACATATTTGTAAAGATCATAAAAAAATAAGAAACTTTCGTAAAACAAAAATTTTCATACTTTCAATTGTTTAAAAAATATGGCAACTTGTTCTCAAATTTTATGGTTCCACTAAAAGTGCTCTAATTTCATTAAAAATTAATGGAATTTTATTATTTTTTCAAATTTAGAAAGTAGAAATAATGAACTTTGTAAAGATGTATGACTATTTGTGATTTTGATAGTTTAATGTGTCATACGCGATATATCAAAAATTCAAAAGTTTAACTAGGAATAATTCGAAATTTTCAAATACAACGGTATATCAATTAGTACTTTTTCTTAAAAAGGATATGTAAATAAACAACTTTTGTTAAGAAAATTTAAAATTTAAAATTATAATTTTAAAATTGAAAACTGAAAATTAAAATTTTTAATTTTAAATTTTTTTTATCAAAAACTGTTTATTTACATATCTTCTTTAAGAAAAAGTACTAATTCATATACCATTGTATTTAAAAAAATTGAATTATCCCTAATTGAACTTTTCAATTTTTGGTATGTCGAGTATGACACTTTAAACTATATAAATCTCAAATAATCATACATCTTTACAAAGTTCATTATTTCTACTTTCTAAATTTGAAAAAATAATAAAATTCCATAAATATTTAACGAAATTAGAGCACTTTGAGTAAAACTCTAAAATTTGATAACAAGTCGCCATATTTTTTAAACAATTGAAAGTATGAAAATTTTTGTTTTACGAAAGTTTCTTATTTTTTCATTATCTTTACAAATATGTACTTTTTGATATACCATTCCATTTGATTTTACTGAGAAACGGGCATGTACCCCTCAAACTACCCTCCAAGGAGCGGTTTTAGGGGGTTGAAAATATTTTCCTGAAATTTTTTAGGGTCGATATATATAGTAAAATTTTTATCCTAACTCTCTATCTTCAATAGTTTGGGCGTAAAACAATGCCGGACGCACTATTGGAGGACCCTGTATATATTTTCAAATGAAAAAAAAAGACGATGGTGAGATAAATTTCGCATTTTTTCGGAAATTTTTACATTTTCTTCGGGTTAGAGTAGGCGCAGTGCGCACACTACAGACTTTTAGTCGGCCGATAGTTTGATCGGTCTCTTAATTACCATTGAGATATATGCGAGTGCGCACACTACAACGATTCGAAATCGGCCGATCAAAAAGTTTCAAACTTTATGAACGTTATGAATCCGACAGTTTAGTTGTAGCAGTGTGCGGGGGTACAGTCCAATCCGACCAAACTATCGGCCGATACTATCGGCCGATAGTTTGGTCTGTAGTGTGCGCCTACTCTAAAAAAATCACAACTCGAAAACTATTCATGATTAAGAAAACTATTGTGTTAACTTCAGAAAGAAAGAAGCTAGAAAATGGCGAAAGCTACAGCAAAATCGGTTCGGTAGATATTTAAGTATTGTGAATTTCGCTGCCGCGACAAACGCGTTTTTATTCGCACCGCAGTCGTTGCGAATAATTTGAGTCGGTCTGTGGGAAGTTTTAAGAAGAAAAGTGTAAAAAAAAATATTTATTTTAATCTGATATAAGTAGGAAAATTATAAAAGGATTTTTTTTAACTTTTGCTCTTCAAAATATTAAAGCAATTTTTCAAAAGTCAAAATAAACATTTTTTGTTTTTTACACTTTTCCGCCAAAATTGACGGTGTCTGAGTAAAAAAGTTATGAATATTTAAAATCTCGTATTATTTTGTTAAATGTCAAAGAAAAATGAAGTCATACAATTTTTTTTTTAAAACAAAACCTGTTTAAAAAAATATATAGGTATCCATTTGAAAAAAATAATGATGGCTCTATTTGACCTTGAAGTCCAAAAAAAATAACGCCGTTTTGGTTCCTCTCAAAATCTAACAACTTTTATTTTAAACATTTTTGATTTAATTGATAGATTATAAAAATTAGGGGGGGGGGGATATATTAAAATGGGACATCCTGTATAATATATTCTTTGAATTATCAGCTCTCATTTAATATTGCACTGGCCGGGATTAAATACATTTTTTTTCGTAAACCATTAAATTGTGTTTAGCATTAAAAACTTTTGACAAAAAAAATTAATAATTTAGGTCTATTATTGATCCATCATTTACTATAATTATGACAAATCTCAACTTTCTAAGACAAACGGTTTAGCTAGAAGGCTACAACAGACATGAAGGCAGACAATAGACAGACAGCATCGATTCCTGTGTTTCTTTTTCTGTTTTCAGAACACTAAAAACCAAGATTATTATAATTTATATAACATACATTTTATAGCTCTAGAAATGTTCGTGTCGATTTTCTGAATTCATGATGGTGAGGGTTTTTATATATTATTTTCTTAGAAACGGTTTAAGAATTCTGGCGCTATTTCTGCTCGAATAAGAATGAAAATAAGAAGGTAAGTATAATGTTTCGTAAATCTGTGTCAGTTTTAAAGTAGGTATCGTATTTCTATTACAAAAGTACTTTTATAGTTAAATTGTTTTGATGCTGTTGGAATTAATTATTTTAAAATGAAATGAGAATATTAGTACATACATCTGGTACGTGGTAAATAAAGCCAACGCTGCACTTTTTGATTAGGGTATGTCACTTTCTGTGGTCATACATAAGGTAAAAAGAAATACTTTCAGATGGGGAGCCACTTTAAAATCCGTGTAGAACACTGTTATATCGGCTATCAAAGATAACCCCCACCGATGTTTTAAAATTAGCTTTATCTCAGTTCCTAGTTATCCTATTTAAATTTTCTTTTGTTTATTTTAAAGTTCTTATTGAGAAAATTATTGTTTGGCATTATTCATTTTTCTCTAAATCTTAATTTTCGAAAATCTGAAAATTTCACTTTTCTTACAAACTTAATTGTTATATAACTTTTTTATCGTGCCCAATATCATTTTTTTACTTCATATAAAAAAGAAAGATATTTTTTTCAGCGTTCTACTGACATCAAGATAATACTGTTTAAATGAACAACTTCTTTGAAAATCACGAGTTAAACTAAAAGAAAAGACTTAATTCTTTTAGGCCATCCGCACATGGGTCGACTGTTTTGCAACGAGAATCTCAAACCAGTTGCGCAAGCGACTGTTTGGTAACTTTGCACGTGTAGTGTAATGACCCTCCGCACACGGCGCAACCGAAACAAAACTGATTTGAAATCAGTTTCCAACTGGTTACTGGTCTCATGCGACTGTGCTTGCAGGTTGAATTTCAGTTTCAGTTGCGTGGTTGCATACTGTTTGAATTTTCATTATTGTAAAAATAATGTTTATTAACAATTAAAATTATTATTATTCATTGTTGTCACTTATTTACTTCATTCAAAATGAATGAACAGCTATTGAACATTAAATTCGTCGAGGAGGTGTAGAATCATGCAGTTTTATAAAATTATAACCTATCTGGAAATTCGAGAAAAGACAAAACAGAAAAAGGATGGCACGAGGTAGCAGCCCAAGTAAACATGACAGGTATATTGTACCTATATATAAACTGTATATATTTATTATGTAATATAACATGTTTGACTTTATTTATACATAATAGTATTTAAATATCAAGATTCAGTCGCGCTCGTGTGCGGTGCGAGGAAATAAATCGATTGCAAACCAGTTACAAAATAGTCGCTAGCGCAACTGGTTTGAGATTTTCATTGCTAAACAGTCGACCCGTGTTGTATGTAATTTTCAAATTAAGTACTAAAACTGATCAAGTGATTTCCTTAGACTTCTTAATAATAAAAAATAAATTATATATTACGTATAATAATAATAGTGTCGAGTATATCAGTGGGAATACAGACATCAACCAACGAAAATTATTTTTGTTATTAATGACGAACATCGGTTTCAATGTCGGAACCACATCACTTTATCTTCAAAGCTATGTTTTGCTCATATTTGGACCATTAAGGTATCCGCCTTTATAAGCTCGTACATTTTGTGTTATAGAAAACAAAACATGTGCTTCATATTTTAGAAAATTCTATTTAACTTAATGGTCAGCTTCGGTCTTGTTTATTATCGGTTTTCAAATACAATATTATGTTATAAGAATTTAATAAATTTTCAGTACATGTTACAGTATATTATAGGTTCATTATATTGTCTACATATTATGTAGAGTTACAAAAAGCACTCAATTAATAAATAGTGACGTCATAATAATACAGGAGAATAATAGCATAGTAAAAATCATCAAAAATAGATTTTCATCTATAAAATAAATAATAATACATAATACATTTTGTACTCCAACAAATGAAACGTAAATTACAATTTTATCAAATAGAATATATGGTATCAGCAGCAAATTTATAAAGAATAATGGATGCAATTCGTTTTTCAAAAATATATAATCGGTTATGTAAAAAAATTAGGTCATTCTTTCATTCTATAGCATTGCATTTAAATAGTAATGTTTATTTGAATTTATGGAACAATATTTTATATGAATATATTTTGTTATACAGAACGAGTCATATACTGTGGAACAAGCTTAAACAGTTGATTGAGAAAAATATTTCAAGCAAAAAAGTTCATATGATCATGTATCCGGAAATTCTTCGTGAGGGAGCCACAGACTCTCAAAGATTTTGTTTAAAATTAGTTTTTATTTAATATTTTGAGAACCCATTGTGGTACAGTAATTAAATTTAATACCCAGTTTAGTATTAATACCTGTTATCGATTGTAAGTAATGATTATTTATAGCAGGGATGTTTGAGGTCACTGGGTCCTTTGAATTTTATCTGGTAATGTTTTTAAATTTAGCATTATGTTTGTCACTTTTAAGGTCATATGACACAAGATTCACATAAGTATACATTGCTAATTTGTCATAAGATCAACCGTTTAAGAGAAATACGTTAATAAAAATAATATTGGAGAAGTTGACTTAATGATTATCGTTTTTTGAGAAAAAAAATTCTACTAGAATTAAAGTTAAGTTTTTCTCTATGTGGCCGCCCGCCGCCCCTTTTAAACTGGCACCCCGGACGGTCACCCAGTCTTCCTCTCTAAAATCACCATTGCTGTTTTATTATAAAAATTTTTTATTAAAAGTTACAAACATCAACCATTCTTTTTTCCAAAGCTTACTTGACTATTGCACTCGAGTGATTGTTGTACTTTTGTCTGACGCCTCGACTTTACAAACATGTTTTAGTTTTTCATGGCAATTGTGATTTTTATTCAATAATGAATAAAATGCGTTGTATCTTTCTTATGGATTGTTTTATTATCGATGACACGAGAAGCTTTGCGATCTTATTTTTAATAAATAAAAACTGTTCTTCGATTTCCAAAATTTCACTCAATTTTTTCATTTCAAGTCAAACGCATATTATAATCGTTTCAGTATCAATGCGGGGTTAAAAAAATTTCATAACTGTATCACAATGAGTTCTCAAAATATTAAATAAAATCTTATTTTAGGCTAAATATTTGAGTATCTGTACAAAGAATTTCTGGACACATGTTTATATGAACTTTTTTCCTTGAAATATTTTTCTCAATTAACTGTTCAAGTTTGTTCCACCTGATATGACTAATCCTGTATAGTATTTATAGTAATGTTTTCTTTATATTTTATTGTTAGTCTTTGTTATTACATTTGTGTCCGATATTATTATAAAATAGATACTAACGTTTGTTATCTAACAAGCACTTGTTACAAGCTGAAAAAGTTATCTAGGACACCCGGTATAAGAATAATTTTAAATAAAAAGCCAACTGGCAATTGCCATAATGGGTAAAGATCTAAAGTCATTTTATTTGTATCTTAATTCAGGCCTCTCCATCTTCGTCATCAACCAGAGGACAAACAAATCTTAAAAATAAGTCCATCAACTCCTGGTAACAGTCTGGGGTAATAATATCGTGAATTTAGATCAGTGATACTTCAACTTATTATAGTATACAGGGTGAGTCATATCAGGTGGAACAAACTTGAACAGTTAATTGAGAGAGATATTTTAAGTAAAAAAGTTCATATAAACATGTGTCCGGAAAATCTTCGTGAGGGAGCTACAGACTCCCAAAGATTTTGTCTAAAATCTGTTTTTATTTAATATCTGGAGAACCCATTGTGATACAGTAATGAAAATTGATACCCTGATTAGTATTAACACGTGTTATCGATTTCCAGTATCAAACAATGATTATTTAGACCAGGGATGTATGGGGCCCGAAGGCCCTCTGATTTTTATCTAATATTTTTTTTCTTAATATTTTCCAATGTTTGGCACTTTTATAATGTATCATGTCACAAAATACATACAAATATACTTTGTTGATTTATCATAAGATCAACCGTTTACGAGAAATACGATGGTAAAGATAATATTGCAGAATTTAACTTAATACGGATGCTTCAAATTACATTAAAAAAAATTATATTATTGTTCTAGAATTAAAAATAAGAAAAAAAGTTGGTATAAATATTGCTTTTAATATGAGTCCTCATAGATCTATAGCCAGTTGTAATACTTTAATACGTATTTTATTAATTTGATTAAAAAACGAAACTAAAAATTGTTATCTGTTGAGAAGGGTGCATTTTTGGAGGTATATTTACATTTACTTTTTTTCTTATTTTTAATCCTAGAACAAGAATGTTAATTTATTTTGTGTAATTTGAAGCATCCGTATTATGTTAAATTATGCAAAACTATCTTTACCATCGTATTTCTTGTAAACGGTTGATCTTATGACAAATTAACAAAGTATAATAATGTGTATTTGGTGACATACGATCTTATGTAGTGCCAAACATTGAAAAAATATAAGGAACAAAAAAATATTAGATAAAAATCAGAGGGTCTTCAGGCCCCATACACCCCTGGTCTAAATAATCATTGTTTGATACTGGAAATCTATAACACGTATTAATACTAATCTGGGTATCAATTTTCATTACTGTATCACAATGGGTTCTCCAGATATTAAATAAAAACAGATTTTAGACAAAATTTTTGGGAGTCTGTAGCTCCCTCACGAAGATTTTCCGGACACATGTTTACATGAACTTTTTTACTTAAAATATCTCTCTTAATTAACTGTTCAAGTTTGTTCCACCTGATATGACTCACCCTGTATACATATGTACTCGTATCTGTTGAGAAAAATCAATACGCTTTCGAGCGTCATTCTCTATAAAATTTTCTATCGCCATGCACTCTTACAAAGATTAGAATTACTTACATCAAAAGAAGTAAAAACAAATCCTTTATGTACATTTCAAATAGTTTTTGTGCATTTTTACAACATATTTCATATAAAAATGTAGTAAAACCCCAGCACGTTTGAATCAGTGCACATCAGACACAATACATTATAAATTTATACAATACATTACGAATTTAAACATCCTGCTTGCACATTAAAAAGAAATACTGCGATTTTTTTTTCGGATGATCTAAGGGTCAACGTACATCGTGTGTATATACAGGATGGTCTATTTTTAAATGAACGTTCATAGGGTTCTGTACAAAAATAATTTATATTATGTATTTAATTCGTGAAATATTGATCAAAAGTTCATGGGTCAGTTTTTTTTAATTATTTAGGGTCAAAAAGAAATTTAACATCTACTGATTATTTTTCTTTCCAGAAATGCAGATTCAAACAAAATTTGATCCTAGTTGTACAGCAGATTATGAAAGAAGAAAACGTGATTTTTATAAATAATTTATTTGTATTATTTGACTAATTCTGTACACACTTTTTACTTATAAAATTTTCTAAAATATTATAGTTTTTTTTAGAAAATTTTAACCAATTCAACCCAAACATTCTATTTCTCTACTCCTAACAATAAGTTACATTTTCAATTTAAGTCCAAAAAAAATTGTCTCTACACAATTTTAGCTCTGATCCGTTATATTTGAATTCCTAAGCTTTTGACCCTGAATAGCCAAAAAAATGGTCATTTTCGAACCCTGTACCACTGAATCTTTTGATCAACAAGTCACAAACTATATCAACTTCCGTTTCAAGCAATTTTACTTTATCCTTATTTACATTGTTTTTTGCGTACTCCTTTCTTTGGAACTATTGACTACTGATTATACTATTTCAATGAAAAGTCATAAGATTTTAAGGGGCGGAACACTTAACACTGCTAAAAGTATTCCATTATAATCATGAATTTTCCACAGTAAAAAATACATTCTCATAAAATTGTAGTTCACTCAAAACTAATGAAAAAGGTATAAAACTACATAAATATGGTTGAATTTGTTATTGGCATATGATTCTTGAGAAACAAAATTATAGGCTCTCATAAAAAGACAATTTTTATCGTATTATGAGAAACCCATCTTAATCCTTGAATTTTTATTTAAAATATTTTTTTTCGATTATCTACAGTTATAGTCCAAGGGATGAGCACCAAAATTTGCAACTACTTTCTAAAAGCTGATTTTTTGATATTACGTCACATTTGTGGTGTAGATATACAGCCTGCCGTCATGCGTCAGTCAACTTGTTTCGTTAGCGTTTGGCGCTGGGGTGGTTTTAACTTTGTACAATGACTATACACGTGGCAACTACTTTCTAAAATCTGAAAATTAATTTGTAAGCAGTATACTAAGTAAAAACCCCTTTTATCATCTTACAACCGGACACGTCAGCAGCGCGTTTAACTTGTAAAAAATCTATACATCGTGAAAGTACTTTCTAAAATATGAAATTCGCTATAAGAGTTAGGAATATTATTATTATATAAAAAATAGTCAGTCCGAATTTTACCTTAACAAATGCCGTCAGCAGCTGATTTACCACCCCCGCGCCAAACGCTAACGAAACTAGTTGACTGACGGCAGGCTGTATAGTGTATATCTACACCACAAATGTGACGTAATATCAAAAAATCAGCTTTTAGAAACTAGTTGCAAATTTTGACGCTCGCCTCCCCTACTATTAGAAAAATTTTGGTTGCATATATTTTAAAATAGAACATCCTGTATAATACCTGTATGTATGTATGTCTGTGTGTATGTGTGTGTGTCAGATATAGAAATGTAAATTCTATTGTTGATGCAGTTGACAGTTCATATTGCAAGTTTGTACTGCCAGATAAAATCATGTCACATTATATTTTATGCCACATTTAACATATTTTGCTGTTATCATGACACTACTGATGTGAGAAGTTTAGTTATCTAGTTATGTATGAGATGGTGATATAATTCATATTATACATATGTATATTGTGAATGCAAACTGTTTGAACATCGAGCCTTTTATAAAATTTTATAATGACTTTAATTTAATCTCACCCGGATATTTATGACTTACAATTATACTTTTTTTAATAATAAACAATTCTTATTTAATCGTTAGCACTAAAACCAATATACCTTCTGAATGAAAAATTAATTATTCCACATTAAACAAATATATTGAACTTAAAACAAATTACATCACTTTAAATAAATATATTTCCACTAAAAATAAATACAGTAGAAACCGGTTATAACGACATCGAAGGGACCGGTCATATTGGTCGTAAAAAGCGGATAGTCGTAATAACCGGTAAAAATACAATTATATGGGATTCAGTTGGACTTTAATTTTGAGTAGTTAAAACCGATACGTCGTATTAACCGATGTCGTTATATCCGGTTTCTACTGTACTTTGCACTGGAAAAAATAATACTTTGCACAATTTGGACTTGTCAAATTTGAAAATTACATATTTTTTATGTATATTGCGATTTTTGTGATTTTCTATATTTTAACCAAACCTGAAAACTAACCAACCTCATTTCGCCCCAATAGATTTGATATATTTAATTAAAGGTGATTTTCTATATTTTAAAACGATTAAATAGTCGCCTTATGCATTAAAAAAAAGTAGGTATTAAAATTTATGTTCGCGTGTATAAAGTGCATACTATAAAATTTTATGTAGAAAGTAATAAAATTTACTTTCAATGTACAAGTGAATACTATCTAATATATACATCTAAGTCTAGTGCAATTAAATATAACCCTTTTTTTAAATTGCATAAATTGTAGTAAAATAAAATATGACCACAAATTATAACTTTGTTAATTCATTAAAGATTTAAAATTAATTTGTAACACAATAAATAGCCAGGGGTAAATTTATTGTAATATGTTGTACATATTTGTATGTAGATAATAGATAATAAAATATACGTGATAGTTTTACCATCACGCATGTGTTACGTTTACAGATAAATGTTTTACGTAGTATTTAAGTAAAGTTTAGTTGCTATCGTGTTCACCCGAGGCGAGGGCCGCATCCTTTTCTGTTGGGTCTCGTGAATGTAACCGGCCCTGATAACCCTAGGACATCATCCCTTTTAACCGCACTCTACGTATTGTTAAAGACAATGATGTTCGTTAACTGTTTATTGATTAATTAATGCCAAATAAAATAAAATAAATAATTTTTGATTCATTTTCATTTCATTGTATATCTATTTTTGTTCACGTTAAAAGGAATAGTAATTTAACAATATCTGAACAAAAAAATACACTTCAAATTATTAATAGCTCTTCTGATGTCCGGTATCATAAATGAGCTAGCAAATTTGCAAGATAGCAAGCACTCTCAAAAGAGATATCAAACTTTTATGACAGTTCTCTTGGAGTTTTCTGAAGACTTTGGCAAGTTTCACGCAGGCGTTGTATGTAAACTTCATCGTTATTAAAACAGTGGTGATATTATGAAAATTATTTTATATGGTCAGAGTTGCCAACTGTGTTACAATAACGTTAAAGTATCACTGCTCTAAACTTCATAACAAATCCATAGATATTTTCACAAAAATAATACCTCATTTGTTAGTGCTTGCTAGCTAGTAAATTTTGTTAGCCCCTCTATGATACCGGACATGAGATATTTTTTTTAATTCACATTATGGCCTTATATGATCAATAAGTAAGTAGTTAATAAAGACGAGTGCAATAAGGATTTTACCTGGGAATCCAGTTCTACTTAATATTTATTATTAAACTTTCAGTAATGTCGTGTTGCTAAGATTAAATACTAAAATGTTCAATCATAAAAAAAACTTCCGCTTTTCGAAAATTAAAATTTTCCTTTTTAATTTCGAATTTTTTTTTAAATTTGAATAATTCAATAATCAAAGTTCTACACAGAAAAAAACTGTATTGGACCAAGATAACCTTGTTTTGTATATAACGAAAACAATTATCTTAATATAAGAAACATACACTTATCCAACTACGTTATTCCTTCGTTCAAGAATACTACAAGTTGGTTTAAGAGATTATTGCTTATCTTAATAAAATATTGTTTTCGTTATATACAAAACAAGGTTTACTTGATTTGAGAAATCCTTTCTACTAGTGTATGACAATAATATACTACATAAAATTAGATACTTTTCGTAGTTCTGATTATGAATTCCAAAGGTAAATAATTTACAGATTCAAAATGGTGGGTGTAATATTAGCTCGATAAACAACATTTAATGGAAATAATATAAAAAATATTGATATTTGGTATACATACTAGTGCATATATTACAAAAATAAATTACCGTTAAGCTCTACCACGTTTGATAAAAGCTCCCTCCTATTAATGCCAGAATCATCCCCAAACGTCAATCAACGTTGGTTTTTCCCAATTTTCTAATAAACGGTGCAGCGGACAAAAAATATAAAAATAAAAACATTAGACAATGAAATTTTAGATAAAAAAAAGTTCAGTACAAAGTTATAAATGTTATCGTTCGCGCGGAATCTAAACAAGAAGAAGGGGCTGCAATATAACGCGCTGCAATAAATTTGTTTATTGCGCTTTATTATTATTTTTTATAAGCTTTTATTTGTAAATAATTTTTGAACGACTTTTTTTCTATAAAATACAAATTACTGAATAATCAAATATTTTAAGCTCAACAAAGTTCAATAAAAAAAATACAGTGATACCTCGCATAACGTACGTAATTCGTTCCAGAAGCAAGTTCGTCATACGCAGGACCGTTCGGGCGGCAAGATGAAATACGATGCAGTTCGTTGAGTGAAACGAGGTTCGTTGTGAACAAACAAAAAGTTCATTGTGTGCAGCGTTCGTTATGCGAGGCATCACTGTAGTATATTCTAATGTGCCGTATCATAAAGAAGCTAGCATATTTGATAGCAAGCACTCTCAAATGAGGTATCAAACATGTATGACAGTTCTCTTGGAGTTTCATGAAGACTTTGACAAGTTTCACGCACGCGTTGTATGTTAACATCAACGGTATTAAAACAGTGGTGATATTATGAAAATTATTCTGTACGGTTAGATCATATACATTTATTATGTGTTAATATTGCAGATAAGTATTATTCAATTTTTACTTTCTTATACCTATGTATATGAAATATACATATAGTATAAGTAAGTATAGTAAACGCGATTTTTTTCGAAATCCGGATTTTGATGGAATTATCAATTTTGACCTTCCCTTAATCCATTCTGACTATTTTCGCCATGATGTCTGTGTGTCTGTCTGCCTGTCTGTCGGTCTGTAGACGCTGTAACTCAAATACGACAAATCGTAGAAAGGTGGAATTTTATACTTAAGATTGATTTTTTCCTGGGATGAAAACCTCCTATTTTTGAATACGATCACTCAACCGGAAACGGATGTTTACCTACATCGATTTTTGAATTTTTCGAATTACATTGAAACAGTGCGAATTAGAGAAAAATGACTAAGTTGAAAATTGTAGGTAATATTATTATCTATAATTTATGTTCTATTCATTTTTTCGAAAAAACAAATTTAATTTTTTTTTTTTTACCAAGTATTCGTTTTTAAGTACATTTCAAATGGTTCATAACAGAGAAGAAATATTTGCCATGAGTGTCATGGGACTTTCTTATACGTATCACAGAGACTGTACGTGTTTGCCATAGGTATCAGGGGTCTTTCTTATACGTAAAATTGAGAATAAACACTGTACACTCTATTTTATTTAGTTTGTCGCCGGGTGTCATGACGGTATGAGTCGTGATCCGTACGGTGAAATCACCCGACAACCAGTATAGATTATTCTAAAAAAATATTTTAAAAAAAATATTTCTGGCTAAATCATAAGTGTTGGAAAAAAATGTATGGGAAATAAATTATAGATAATAACATACTCGACATTTTTTATCTAAAACATTTTTGTCTTATTTCAAAAAATTACAAGAGTAACCATCCGTTTCCATCTTATTGTTAGTAATTATGTTAAATAAAATTCGTTCGATACATAATGTATAAAATAATATTTCTATAGTTTATGTCTCATTCATTTTACTCTATCTTTTATTAGTTTGTCAGAAATATCCTTCAATAAAATAAAAATCACGTACACTGTTCACTGTCATTATTACGTATAAGAAAGTCCTGTGGCACACGGCAGATTATTTAATTTTTTGTCACGTATTTTTTATCATATAGCAATTGGAACAAAATGCAATTAGCAATGTTTTGCTGTATAGTGTAGGTTGTGATTGCCATATTTTTATTGACATTGATTTCGTATTTAATTCTATATACTTAATTTATATTTTATACTATGAATAATGTCCATAGTAGAAAGTGATGCTTATTATGAATTTTACAGAGTAATATTAAACAAATTGCTTGTATTTTAATACACACTCTTTTTAATAATAAACACTTCTTATTTAATCGTTTTCTCTAATAACAAATATAACGACATCGCTTACAACGAAATACCGCTTTTAACGACTTTCTGTTTACAATATTTTCGGACAATTTTATCGGTTTGTACAACGGACCAACTTTTGTTTCAATTTTTTTTTTAAATATAGTTTTTTTATATAGGCAATACTCTTGCACATGTGTTATTTAACATTAATTAAAACAATTTTGTGTTTTTATGTCAATAATCTTAACGTAAGAATATT
Organism: Sialis lutaria; assembly: GCA_949319165.1. Classification (NCBI taxonomy): domain Eukaryota; kingdom Metazoa; phylum Arthropoda; class Insecta; order Megaloptera; family Sialidae; genus Sialis; species Sialis lutaria. Next base: position 7,669,816 of record OX439243.1, on the reverse strand, counting down.
ATGTTTATCCTTTAATAATCCGTGATGTTTTATTGTGTCTGACATAATTTGTGCATACAAATTTTTGTACAATAAAAATATTGTTTGACATAATACATCATATTTTTGTAGGTTAGGTTTAATTCATAGATAAGAAAATAAACAGAAAACAGATGTAACATATTTCGTATATGGTAGATGATTGGTGGAGAGTAACCAATCAGAATCACCTCATAAGGTCAAACTATGTTTCCAGTAAAATAACGTTGAGTATATATTCGTATATTTTTTATATTTTTTTATATTTTATTATTCTCTGCTGAAAATTTTGATTTTATTTTTGACGATATCTTCACTCACAGACGATGAATTTCATAAAATTTCAGCATACTCATGAAATTTTTAGTTTTTCCAATAAATTATCTTAAATAAATCGAATTATCGGTTATAACGACCTAAAATTTCGGTCCCTTCGATGTCGTTACAACCGGTTTCTACTGTATAACTAAAATTTTAAATAAAATGTTGTAAAATTATGTTCATTTAAGCTGTAATAATTTAAACAGAAACCAGAGGTAATATAAACTGAAAAACAATTTTCGTAAAAGGTACTACTTTTAAATGAAACATAAAAAGACAAGAATAAATTCGTGTCATGGGATTTAAATCTTGATACCTTTCTGTTCTGGGTCGTTGCTCTTTAATTAAAGAAAACAATGTTGTTATTTCTTATTGAATTTTTTTCATTTCAGCAAAAAAATTTTATAGTACCTTTTTAAATAACTGCTGCACCTTTTTAATGTCAACTAACGTTTTGAGGCTTTCGTGGTGATCTGGATATAGATCTGGGCTTCTAGATGTAAGTCGCGTCAATTTGTTTATATTATCGGCCAACGTTGTGTGATGAAACGTTGGCAGATAACACAAATAAATTGACGCGGCTTACACCCCGAAGCCAAGATCTACGTCAATTGATTTTTTCCAAACAAAACAAATATTCTTGAAAATTGATATTTAAATATTAACAGACTTAAATAAAAACTAGATTTCTTTCATGGTATTTAAAAATTTACGAATGCACGCGCGAAAAGCTGATCTAAACACGTGGACGTAGGTACAAGTATTTTCCATTTCAGGTTTAGAAAGTTAGTATCAATTGAGTTTTTTAATTATCGGAGGTTTAGATATAAAATTGTAACAATTAACATTAAATTCAAAATCATTTTTATGAGAACACATTTCACAAAAAATCTGCCAAGTAATGTACAGTGTTGTAAAGGAATATTTTACAACAAACGTAGGTGATCTATATTATAGGAAATTTAATGCTCTAAAGATTCTATAAAATTTTCGCGTAACGTGAGTCGTTCTTGAGATATCTTAAAAAATATATTTTGGGGTGTCACCCCTCCCTCTTACACACGATTTTGATGATTTTGAAATGGGACCGTCCTCAATCTAGACCCAACCAACTAACCAAGTTTAATTAATATCGGTTTAGTGGTTCATGAGTTATGAGTGTGACCAAGTTTCAAGGGACAGACACACACACAGAACAAAAAGTGTTTATCTTAACCCGAAACGAAAAGATCAAGTTAAAATTTTGAAATGATTTTTTTTTTCTCATTTTAAAATAATCACAAAGTTTCTCGTATCTTCGATATTGCAAGGAAGCAAAATGGCGGTATTCAATCTTACGACGCATAAAATATCCATAAAGTAATATGACAAAATTAAAGAGTAATTGCTTTTAGAGTTCATTTAGTTTGCTGTCACATATTCAAGAAGTGTGGAAGATTTGTTGCATGATTTTCACACATGCTCCATTAGTCGCACGGTCAATATTCAATCGATAATTAATTTCTAGTCAAGTTCAATGAAGCATATTTTCAACCTACATGAAATGGTAATTTTGAGGTTCACTTACTCTAGAACTTAAAGGCAGACTAAGTGGAAATTGGGTTTATGGACACATGTATAAAAGATTTAAATACGTAGCTCAAAACTGTATACAAAAACACTCATGCAGAATTGTTGTCTGGCTACATAGTAATCCATACTACACTCAGCACTCTATAAAACGACCCTCTACTGCACGACCGCTCCATCCCACGACCGCTCCATCCCACGACTGGCCGACAGTTCTAACCATCGACCTTCCCCCATCCCCACCATAATACTCTATTGATTTATGATTTATGCAAAAAATAATAATAATTTTTGAAAGGGTGTCCATTACACCCCCGCAATAAAATGTTTAGGGAGTACCGTATTTATGCTATTTTATAGCTCTTGTAATACCAAACAAATTTGCATTATACACAAGTCACTATTTCAAGTGGTTTACGAGCTATTTACAAATTAAAATTTTTACCCGCTAAACTTTAAAACGGGCACGTAAGAAAAATAGGTAATCCTTAATGTTTACCTGAATAACATTTTTTACCAAGTTTCATTAAAATCCGAGAGTGACACCTGGGGAACATTCCTTGTAAGCGTAAGCAATTTGGTCTTATTATATGATGTTTATATTATTTTGTGCTATTTTTAAATAAGGGTATATGAAAATATTTGTATAATAGGAAAAAATAAATCAATTATTTTTTAATACGTATATAAATGTTCAAAAGCATACATTTTACAAGACTGAAATAATACAAGAGCCAATTAAGATAATTTATTTTGATTTAATTTCCTTTTAACTCAAGTAAGCATTCAAATACAACTTCACTTTTTATCAAAGATATGGAAATATACATATTTATGTATATTTAATACTCCTAATTTAAAAACATGTCGAATAATGCACAGTGCTTCCTCGTGCTAAAACGAAAGCTAGTTAATTATCATAATATCGATATTGGCCGACTTAAGAAAGTAGTCAAACTAAGAAAAAATTCCGATCATGCTGGATTTTGGTGGAGACTCATATTTTGATTTCCTAAACATACCCTAAAAGTTACCCTTAATTTGGGCGACAGGTTTTTGTTTTTTAGGAGGTAAAGGGGGCAAATTCTAGTTGTTTTGCAAATATGTGAATGTGATGAAGAAAATTGTAGCTTCTTGTACTTCTTTCGTATGATCAATACTTTTTAAGTAAACGGTTAACCAAGTCAATGGTGCAGTGAAGAGTGCCAAAATCCGAACTTTTAGGAGCAAACAATTTTATGGTTGATTATTATAGATTTTGGGGCATGGAATTCGAAAAAAATAACTCGGAATAGCGATGAGGAGTGCAACACCCTTAAAAAGGGGTTAAAGGGTGAACACCCGTTTTCAAGATTTTTTTCAATTTTTCTCAAAATCTAAATCGATGACGGGGTGTTTTTATGATTGATATTTGTTGGGGACACCTAGACAAATCGATTGTGACCACATATACTGAATTTGACAGAGAAATACTCTTTCTAGAGGGTTTTAAAAAACGTAAAATTGTTTATTTCGAGGAAAATAATTTAAAAATTAATAATTTTTGTTCAAATCGAAATTGGTCTCAAATTGTTCCTGAAGTTCTAAAGAATACTTATCAAAAAAATTTTAATCAATGAAAATCACTAATGTTTAAAGGTAGGTAACGTAATTTTTTTTAGCGATTTTCATTGGTTAAAATATTAATCTTTTTTTAAATTATGGTTGATCAGTATTCTTTTTAACTACAGGAACAATGTGAGACCAATTTCGATTTGAACAAAAATTATTATTTCTTCAATTATTTTCCTCGAAATAAACATTTTTACGTTTTCTTAAACCTACTACAAAGAGTATTTTTTGTCAAATTCAGTATATGTAGTCCCAATCGAATCGTCTAAGTGTCCCCAACAAATATCAGCTATAAAAACACCCCGTCATCGATTTTTTTTTAAATTGAAAAAATCTTGAAAACGGGATTTCCACTCTTCAACCCTTTTTTAAGGGTGTTGCACTACTTTTCACTAGTCCGGGTTATATTTTTCGAATATACCACTAAAAGTTTGGATTTTGGCACTCTTCACTGCACCTTTGACTGGGTGAACCGTTTACTTAAAAAGTATTGATAACACGAAAAAAGTATAAGTATAAGTATTCTCTTTATAACAATTTTTCTCTAAAAATGTATCATTTTTGATATATTTGCAAAAAACTGGAATTTGCTCCCCTTTACCCCCTAAAAACAAAATCCCGTCGCCCAAATTAAGGGTACTTTTTAGGGTAAGCTTAGGAAATTAAAATAAAAGTCTCCACCAAAATCCAGCTTGGTCGAATTTTTTTCTTAGTAAAAACGTTTATTTCCTGTGCTACATCGTATTCATTGTCAGATAAACTGGCATTGTTTTAATTTTTATACAATTTTATAAGAAAATATTAATCTGCTATTTTTTTTATACGCACATGATTATTTTCGTATATTTTCAGCTTTGCAACAATTTCAATTTTATCGAAATTATTCTGATCTATGCGCACGTCAAAATAATATTTATTATGTCAAAATAAATTGCACTCATAAAAAATAAATTACGATATTTTAAGCAAATGGGGAAAAATCTTCGTTAGGGAAAATTTTAACTATAAAAGTTGTAGTGACCTTCACAAAAAGGATTTCATAAAATTTCCACGTAACATGTGTCGTTCTTCAAAAACCTTTAAAAAATAACTATTTTGGGGAGTCACCACTTCCCCTTACACGGGATTTTAATGATTTTTAAAAGAGGTCGTCCTCTAGCTATATCCAACTAACAAACTAAGTTTCATCATTATAGGTTAAGTGGTTCATGACTTAGATTCAGAGTACATCCACACAACCGGATAATCTAGTTAAAATTTTGAAATCGGAGAACAATTTTTTTAAACGATCGCAACACTTCTCGTATCTTCGATATGATGAATAAGCAATATAAATAGCTCAAAACTACCGATCTAGACAGCTGTGCTAATTACACTATCTTCATATTAAATTAACAATCATTAGCAAAAATCTTCATAGATTATTTACAAAATATAAAAGGACTAAAAATAAATACAACGCAAAAATAAAGTCTGTAATAAAACCTAACGACAAGAAATGCAATTTGGTTTATTAAAGAAAGGACACATTAGTTATAACGACTCTTTTAGATCATTGTTATTTGATTACAATTGTAACACAAGAAAATTAAAATGATACGCCTACATTACTTTCACTGATCCTTTGATCTTCGATATTACTTTCATCTTGTTTCGTTGTTTGAACAACTGAGAGACCGTCATATTACGAAGATAGGTACCATTATTCTCATGTAAATTTTAACAAATCAAATCTAGAATTCTTTTTACGACCTATAAGATACTATGTGTATAAAATAATGAGACGGAATTGTTTTGAAAATTAAAATAGTTTACATCTTTTAAGAAGGTACTGGCACCAGTCTTGGACAACACAGTGTTGAACATTTTTAAGTGAAATATAAATATTTATTGATATTTGGTTACTGCCATTACTGGATATCTATATCTATAAAAGAGTTTGTCCTTAACCACTCACTCACTCATTCACTCACTCACTCATTCACTCATTCACTCATATATCAACGTACAGCCCAAACCCCTGGACCTAGAAATGTAAAATTTCGTAGTTGCCTTCCTTTTATGATGTAAGCACCCACTAAGAAAGGATTTTTCGGAATTCAACCCCCACGGGGTTAAAACAGGGTGTCAAAGTTTATATAAAAAATATTTTGTTTGTTCGCATTTAATTGAAACTTATCGAACTCTACAATATAAACAATGAAAGAATTATTTCAGCATTTCCCAAAATTTAACCCCTAGGGTGATAGGGGGGGGGGGAATTTGTAAAATATATATATTTTTTTGTAAATATACACCGAATGAAACATGGCACAAGTAGGTACTATACAAGACAAATATTACAGTTACGAAAATTCAACCCCTATGGAAAGGGGGGGGGGGGGGGTAAAATTTTGATATATTTATCTTCATAATTGTTGATGATATTAAAGTAAATTCGGACAAATTAATATTCAATATAAAATGAAAGTTCAATATTCAACCCAAATAGCATGGGACGGGGACGAGGATGGATTTAGATATGTTTGTCTGTAGGTATACCTGCTTTACTTATAAAGGTAAATTCGGACAAAATTGCCATCTATTAAAATAAAAAATTCGACATTCAACCCCTAATGGCGGGGGTAAACAGGGTCTGTGTTTTTGATATGTTTATCTGTATATAGCTGCTTACGTTATAATGGTGGAATCGGGCAAAATAATCTGCAATAAAAAAATTCGATATTCAATCTCTAATGGCGATGGTAGATAGGGGATTAGTTTTTACAATATTTAACTAAAATCCGAGATATTTACATTTTTTTATAGGTAGAAAATAAAAATAAATATAAAAAATATGTCATCCCCTATCACGTATGGAGGGTTCTAATTAGTTTCGAAGTTTACGCGAGCGAAGCCGCGGGATTCCGCGCTAGTTAATCTATATATGTACCTACAATCTACATACATTTAACTGTTACAGCGTGATTTGATGATAATAATATTGTTTAAAAACAGTGGACAAATAATTACATGTGGATTAATTTTAAAAAACTATTCTATGATGATCTTACGTGTCTCCTATTTCCAAAAAATACTTATTTCTGCAGAAAATAAAGGTTTAATCGCAGAAATTGACACTTTTAAAACTAATTTTGAATTTGCCGCCAAAACGCTCGCAGGTGACATACGAGGTTTGTGACGTCACACTCCTTGTCAACAATAATCAAACATTCAGAGTTAGACAATAATTTAACTATTTTGTGTGTTAAAAATGAATTCCAAAGTATATAAGTTCTTTAAAAAAGTATGTACCTAATAATCTTGTAAGGAATTGATATTTGTCTAAAATAAAAGTCAATCACTTTTGACATTTAGTGGTTCGTGACGTCATTCTGTGTGATTGGTGGTTTCATTTAACACGGTGGATTGTTGTAATTTGCATTTTTATTTTAGCAAAAATTATATTAATCTCGCTTTTAATATAAAAATAAATACATTTTTAGAATCTTTTTAACCTATTTCATTATTTAAAATCATAATTTCAATGATACTTTATTACTGTCCACATGCCTATTATCGCGGTTCGGCACACTATCAAGAAAAATGTATGTTCTAATGTAAATGCTTTACATTGTTTTAAATTTTGTGGCTCTTTCACTGGGTGTTCATTACTGGTTTTACTTTGTCCATTACTGGAGACTTAAACTAAAAATACACCTTAACCACAAAATTTATGTCACTCGACACGTGTTTCGACTTCACAAGAAGTCCTCATCAGGAGCCTAACGATTCCAGTCTGGAATCGTTAGGCTCCTGATGAGGACTTCTTGTGAAGTCGAAACACGTGTCGAGTGACATAAATTTTGTGGTTAAGGTGTATTTTTAGTTTAAGTGACTAAGAAACCACAGTTTCTCCGTTTTTCAAGTAAGACATTACTGGAGATAAAACATATACAAAATAAAAAAGATTCATGAATCAATCCCAAGTCCAACGAGGTACATGAAGCCATATATGTAAAATTTTGAGAGGGAGAGGTCATGACCGGAAAAATTTATTAAAATGGGCTAAACTAGAACCACAGAGCTAACATTTAATGTAAACTTGAGGTCTCTAGGTGGTCGTTTTCACCAGACTACTGCAAGAAATATTTACAAAATCTATTCACTGGATTCTAGGGCAGGCTTGTCAAACCCGCGGCCCCCGAGCTCACTTCGTGCGGCCCGCATCAGATAAAATAAAATTAAAATAATAACCTAATTAAATAAAATTTAGTAAAAAATTAGGTAAAAGGTCTTTAGTTTTTTGTTATATTATATTTGTCACATACAGTAAAAAAAAGCTCTTCAAATTTTTGTGCGGCCCTTAACAAATTTTTTCGCTATTTTTTTGCGCTCTGCGGCCCACGAAGGTCAAAAAGTTGGACACCTATGTTCTAGGGGTCTTGAAACGTTGCAATTTTTCAAAATTGGCTGCTTTTAAACTATAGGGTCAGTCCGCGGTAATCGATACCAGATAGTTAAAAAAATATTTTATGAAAATGAATACTAGAATATAAAATTAACAGGCTATTTAACATCAATTTGATAAACCAAAAGAAAATTTAAATTAATTTTCAAAATATTACAAAAAATTTAAATTTTTTTTTTCGAAAAAGACAACAAATAATGTGAAATCGCAATAACTTACTTGACAATAAGTGACGCTCGTGGCAAACTATTAAAAGTCTTTGACAATTACATATCAAACGTGACGTTTGACCGAATTAAAAAAAATACCCTCACCAACAATAATGACTAAGAGTAACCGCATTTATTACAAATTTAATGAGTCTATTGATGTATCTGATAAAGAATTGTTATAAGTATTAGTTCATAATATCAATAAGCAATTAAACACACAAATAGTACTCTTATTGTATCCTTTTATTCAACGTGTCACGACCGTCACAATTTTCTGTCACAACCGTCACAATGTTTATTGAGTAATAACCAGTTAAATAGATTACATATTTACCTGATGCTCTTGTGTAACTAAAAAATAATTTATTCGTAACATATTAAAGTATGATTATTATAAAGTAACTTTAATATTTTCGCTAAATTTTTTAGATTTTGAATAGAGGTTGCAAAACTTGCAATACATGGCGTCACGACCGTCACAGGGCTTTGAACGCTGGCATTTTTTTGTAAAATAACCGTAGACCTTTTATTATTTCAATATACATTTATTACATTAAGATCTACAGAAAAATGGTAAAACCATGTTATTAACTAGTATTATTTAGAAATTATGAACTCCAATCCGAGTTGAAATGTCACACCCGTCACCGCGGACTGACCCTATAGTCAATACTTTTATGAACTCTAGCGTAATAAAATGTAAGAAAATATATTTTACGAGATATGTGTTCAATATTTTTGTGAATGATGTATGAATCTACTATTAAAAATTTTATACCTACAATTAAAATTAGTTACCCACTAGAAAAAAATCTGAAATAAATAATGGATTGAGTGAGAGGCGAGAGGTGGGGATAACGGTTTAATTTTTTCGAATTTCGGCTGCTTCGTTTCGAAAGAGTATAAAAAGTCATGACAATATTCTACTATACATTTTCTTAAATCTATTATTTTCAGAGTTATTTAAAATAAATGTTTATTTAACATATTTTCATAGAGTTAAACCGTTTTACCACATCTCAATTTTTTTACTCTGATTCCTCTAACAAAGTTTAAATTTGATACGGATTTGACACTTAAATTTTTTTCGAAATTCAACCCTTAAGAGGAGTGGGGGAAGATAAAGAAAAAATTGATACATTTATCTGCATAACTGTTATACATATTATCAAATTGAATTTCAAGTAAAATATTCTATTAAAATTAAAATACACAATTTCTGGTGCAAATAAAAAATTCTGGTTATATATAGGCAGAGTTATCAATAAAAATACTACTGAAAACGATCTTTTGGAATTCCTGTCTTTAAATAATTTAAATATTAATGAAACTGTTTGTGAAAAACTTAAATGTTACTATGACCCAGGCGACTTCAGTTCATATAAATTAGGAGTTACCGAAGATATCTACGAAAAAATACTTAAACCAGAGTTTTGGCCAAGCGGTATAGTTGTTAGAACATTTGATCTCCGTCGTGCATGGAAAATTTTTTTAGAACAATAGTGAATCCAGCAACGACAACCTAAATTTAAAATCACCTCAAGACAGCTGTAATTTGACAAACATTTACAAAATATTACATTTAAATGTTCAGTGTATAAGAAACAAAACTAGTCAAATTGAGTTGTTTTTAAACAATAATACAAGAAGTGATTTTGTCTGTTTTTCCGAACATTGGCTTTGTAATGAGTCAAATAATAAAAATATACTACCGATACATATTAAAACTTTACCATATCGCCAGTTCAAAATTCAATTAAAAAATTATATATATATATATATATATATATATATATATATATATATATATATATATATATATATATATATATATATATATATATATATATATATATATATATATATATATATATATATATATATATATATTTATATTGGAATAAATGACCATTTTGTAAATTATAATAATAAAATGGGATATAATGGTCTATTAATAATATTCTTTATTTAATCTTTACGTTTCGATCAATATGATCTTCATCAGATATTAGTTCTACAATTTTTTATAAAAAACAAACACATTAGTATAGGTAAAATAACAAACAATCTTATAACATACTTACAATTAATTTTTATATTAACATTTATATTAATATATGTAAAATAAAAATTCTTTATATATTTTATGACAGATATTTATAAAATTTTTATAAAAAAATATTTTAATAAAGTGACTCGATCAATTTTGAAACATTAGAAAATTTTTTGGATAATTCAATTTATAATATTAAATTAATTTTCTAATATTATTTCAGCAATATATAAAAACAGTTTAATCATATTTAATAAAAAAAAAATAATATAATCAAAAAAGGGGGGATGGAAGAAAGAAAAGAAAAAAAAGAAAAATAAAAAGATAAATAAATAAATAAATAGAAAAATAAAAATATTATTATGGAATAATACTGTTATACGTCTGCTGAATGTATTCAATATTAGTTCTATTATTAATAGAATTTTTGTTAGTTAGTATATGAATAGCTTCTGAAATTAATCTCTTTTTTAAACTTTCTTGAATATCACAAATTTTGGGGTTTTTAAAATCAAATTGATGGCCTGTGTTATTGCAATGGGAACGTAGAGCTGTTTGTTCTTTAGCATATTTGTGTGAATTAATGCGGTTTTTTAGCATCTGCTTAGACTGTCCAATATACACAGAGGGGCATTGTTGACAAGAAAGAGCGTAAACAGTATTAGAAATTTTTTCGGTATCCATTTTATTTTTTAATTTAGAATAAAACATTTTTGAAGTATTATAATTTTTATCTACTTGATGAATGTTAAATTTTTTAGCGAGATATCTAGTTTTTTCGGATAAATTGGGAACATACGGCATTGTAAAGTAATGTTTATTATTAAGTGAAGGATCAGATATATTAAAATTGTTGTCTTCATAGGTAACATTATTATTATTTTTATTATTATAAAATCTATAAATACGTCTATTAAAATGTTTTCGTATAAAATCCGAGGGATAGTTATTGAGTAAAAAAGTATTATAAATTTTCTCAATAATAAGATTATGATATTGAGGAGAAGTAAAAGATAAGGCACGGTCACATATAGCGATAAGAGTATTAATTTTTATCTTACTACATAATAATGTTACCTATGAAGACAACAATTTTAATATATCTGATCCTTCACTTAATAATAAACATTACTTTACAATGCCGTATGTTCCCAATTTATCCGAAAAAACTAGATATCTCGCTAAAAAATTTAACATTCATCAAGTAGATAAAAATTATAATACTTCAAAAATGTTTTATTCTAAATTAAAAAATAAAATGGATACCGAAAAAATTTCTAATACTGTTTACGCTCTTTCTTGTCAACAATGCCCCTCTGTGTATATTGGACAGTCTAAGCAGATGCTAAAAAACCGCATTAATTCACACAAATATGCTAAAGAACAAACAGCTCTACGTTCCCATTGCAATAACACAGGCCATCAATTTGATTTTAAAAACCCCAAAATTTGTGATATTCAAGAAAGTTTAAAAAAGAGATTAATTTCAGAAGCTATTCATATACTAACTAACAAAAATTCTATTAATAATAGAACTAATATTGAATACATTCAGCAGACGTATAACAGTATTATTCCATAATAATATTTTTATTTTTCTATTTATTTATTTATTTATCTTTTTATTTTTCTTTTTTTTCTTTTCTTTCTTCCATCCCCCCTTTTTTGATTATATTATTTTTTTTTATTAAATATGATTAAACTGTTTTTATATATTGCTGAAATAATATTAGAAAATTAATTTAATATTATAAATTGAATTATCCAAAAAATTTTCTAATGTTTCAAAATTGATCGAGTCACTTTATTAAAATATTTTTTTATAAAAATTTTATAAATATCTGTCATAAAATATATAAAGAATTTTTATTTTACATATATTAATATAAATGTTAATATAAAAATTAATTGTAAGTATGTTATAAGATTGTTTGTTATTTTACCTATACTAATGTGTTTGTTTTTTATAAAAAATTGTAGAACTAATATCTGATGAAGATCATATTGATCGAAACGTAAAGATTAAATAAAGAATATTATTAATAGACCATTATATCCCATTTTATTATTATAATATATATATATATATATATATATATATATATATATATATATATATATATATATATATATATATATATATATATATATATATATATATATATATATATTTGTTATCTAAAAATTATTATAGTGTTGATGAATATTTTGTAGACTGACTAATAATAATATTAATGTATTTTTCTTTGTTAATATGTATACATGTGTGTACCCATGTGTCCACATAATGTATGCATACGTGATTTTGTACAATGTTTTATGTTTAAATTTCTTTCTTTTTTCATGTTTAATTTCTTTATAAATGACATATTTCACACTGTATAAACAGTCTATATGAAATAAAATCTATCTATCGCGATTTTTTAAGTTAATATTATTTAAGTTCAACCCAAATAGAGGTGAAAAATCGACACTAAAAATGGTATAAGATTTTATAATTTATAAAAATGTTCATAAAAAGTAAAAGAACGTTGACCCGCTAGTTAATAATATTTCAGTAAGATTTGAAAAAAAATCTTAAATAAAATACCATATCGGATTATAACATCAAACAATTTTTTCATGACTGAAAATTTTCATAAATATCATTATCATATTTTCATTTCATTCATTCAAACCAATAATTACTTCATCCTATAAATAGATTTGATTTTCTGCTAAGATTTCTCTCGCTAAGTAAATACATGGACTGTAAAACATGAAAATGCGGCATTTCCATAAATTGCAATTCATTGGTATTCTTATCATTATTATGTAAATCCTATAGGAGCAGTGTTAGCTCTAAAATATGTATGGATTACTTATCAATTTCAGTCTAAAATGCTACGGAATTAATCAGAATGAATAATTTATTAATATTCAATTTTTATGTTTAATTTAGGACCATACAAAATATATTTTAAGTCAAACAGAAAATTTATATCAATGACGTCTGTGGGCTGTTTGTGAACATGTACAAACATGTAAGTTCTTGTATACTGTAGATAAGCACCTCCTGGTTTTGAAAACGATCGCTTAACCGTATATTTACTTTTGTAATTTTTTTAATTTTTCTAGTTATTTTTGAAATATTTTTTTTATTTTCAATTTGTCGTCTTCGCATGGTATCTACGTGTATGATTTTTTTTAAATACAACTTATTTAATATTTTTGTTCATTTTCTAAACAAAATGTTACTAAATAATAAACATAATTTGCACTTTAAGGAGATTGACACTATAGGGTGCGGGGCTGACGATGCGGAGAACGATGCAGATAAGCGCTTGTATAGATAAGCATAGAGTGAAGGCAACGTGTGTCTCTCTCTGGGGCATTCTAAATCACATAGAAGCGTCTCTCTCTTTTTTTACACACTTATCATTTTATAATTAAAAAACACGGTTCCTAATCATTCCGAAAATTTACAAATATCTTTGTAAATGAATAAAGAATGTATGCTCAAATTTTCATCAAATTCTCTCTGTCACATCACTTTGAAAAGTCCTGTTATGTCTCAAAATTATGCAGTTCTCATAAGAATACATAATTTGTTTATTTAATATCTCTTAAACTATTCTCCTATAATAATCTTGAAATTGTATTTTATTTTCCTAATACAAATGTCTTGCTTTTTTCAAAGTTTCATCGAAATCTAAGTTATTTTTCTATGGTATAACTTCCTTAAAGAAATTATAGAAATTACATAAATATTTCCTATAAAATTATTTTATTATTATATAAATAATTAAATTACTATTATAAATATTTTACTAATATTAAATAAAACATGATAGGGTTCCGTAGTCATTATCACTACGATTTAAAAAAAAGAGTTTTTTCAAAATTTTCGTGACCGAAGGGTTAAAATCAAAAAGTCATTTGGCTTTTAATATTGCATTTTAAGAGACCTATCAAATGACACCCCACTCAATGGGGTAAATGAAAAAAATGTTACTTCAGTTTTCAATCTATGATAGGGGGGCCCAAAATATATTTGACAATGTTCGTTATAATTTTCAGTGAAAGTACTAATTAAAAGCTACATTCTGAATTTTTTTCAGATTTTTTGAATTGATAGTTTAGAAAATAGAGGGGGGGACGCTCTGACAGCGACATTAAAAAGCAAATATTTCGTGACTAAAGGGTTGAAATCAAAAAGTTATCTGACATTTTTTATTACATTTTAGGAGACCTATTAAATGATACCCCACTCAATGGGGTAAATGGGGAAAACAAATGAGAGTTCACTTTTCAGTCTATAGAAGGGGGGTCCAAAATATTTTTGACAATGTTCGTTATAATTTTCAGTGAAAGTACTAATTAATAGCTACATTCTGGAATTTTTTCAGATTTTTTAAATTGATAGTTTAGAAAATAGAGGGGGGACGCTTTTTTCACGACTTTGGAGAGCAAATACATCGTAATTAAAGGGTTAAAATCAAAAAGTTCTAATACATTTTTTGTTGCATTTTAGGAGACCTTTCTAATGACACCCTACTCAATGAGGTAGGTGAAATTTTTTTTTTTTAAAACACTTTTCATTTTATGAAAAGGGGGCCAAATCAATTACAAAAATCTTATCATTTCTGTTTTTGGGTCATTAATCTACGACCGTATACCAAATTTCATCTTATTATCTCAAAATTTTTGAAGACGGACGGACGGACGGACGGACATGGAGAAACTATAAGGGTTCCTAGTTTTCTACGGAACCTTAAAAAAGTAAGTACGCACACTAGAAGGTACAATTTTTTGGCGTAGTGACATCTAGCGTGCAAATACAATACTAAAAATCTGTTTTACTGACTATCATGGCAGAAATATTACTGTAACGCACATTTAATTTCCGTCGCATTTCTAAAATTTCATGCTGAAGTATAACTTCAAAAAATATATTTTAAATTCTCTTAATAAATAAATAGGTACACATAAACGCATGCTGAAGTATCTTCTTTGTTTGGACAATAAATTCTATGCATATATGTATACAGATTTACAATATCTCCAGAACCATTTGAGAGTACTTCTGGTCCCAAGACAAAAATTTTGTTTGTATTCCTACTTTAATATTTTGAGTGCTTTCTTTGCAAACAATATTGATTTTCATATTCTTTATTCAACATTCTTTCTTTGATATTAAAAGTAACTACTTATGCAAAATGATTTAGATGTTATAAGCTATAAGGTATGCTTTCAGTTTCTAAATTTAACAGTTTATTGTAATTTTATATGTTAATAGATCAATTGATATACGGAATGGTTACTATATTCCCTTATTGTTTGTAAGAAAGTTGCCATGGGTGCCACGGGACTTTCTTATACGTAATACCGACAGTGAACAGTGTACGTGATTTTTATTTTATTGAAGGATATTTCTGACAAACTAATAAAAGTTAGAAAAAAAAGGAATGGGGCATTAACTATAGAAATATTATTTTATACATTATGTATCGAATGAATTTTGTTTAACGTAATTACTAAGACGGAAACGGATGTTTACTCTTGTAATTTTTTTAAATTTGGGATTTATTTTTAAAATAAGACAAAAATATTTTAGATAAAAAATATCGAGTATGTTATTTACAATTTATTCCACATACATTTTTTCCAACATTTATGATTTAGCCAGAAAGAATTTTTTAAAATAATTATTTAGAATAACCTACAGTGTTTATTCTCAGTATTACGTATAAGAAAGATCCATGGTACCTATGGCAAACACGTACACTGTTCAATCTCTGTAATACGTATAAGAAAGTCCCATGATACACATGACAGATATTTCTTCTCTGTTATGAACCATTTCAAATGTTATTGAAAACGGATACATATTAAAAAAAATGTTTTTTTCGAACAAATGAATAGAACATAAATTATAGATAATAAGATTACCTACAATTTTCAACTGAACCATTTTTCTCTAATTCGCACTGTTTCAAAATAATTCAAAAAATTCAAAAATCGATGTAGGTAAACATCCGTTTCCGGTTGAATGATCATTTTCAAAAATAGGAGGTTTTTATCCCAGGCAAAAATTAATCTTAATTACCTATACAATTTCACCCTTCTACGATTTGTCGTACTTGAGTTACAGCGTCTACAGACAGACCGACAGACAGACAAAAAAGATATCATGGCGAAAATAGTCAGAAAGGATTCAGGGAAGGTCAAAATAGATAATTCCTTCAAAATCCGGATTTCGAACAAAATCGATTTTACTTTACTTATATTAATTATACTTTACATTTGTATAATTCATATACATGGTATAAGAAAGTAAAAATAAGTGTTTGGTGTGGGTTAGTATGAAATAATTAACTAATACTGAACTCAGTGGCGTACACTCATTTAATTCCTTGGAGTAAAACTTACTGAATAATAATAAAACAACAACTAACTCTTTATTAAATCAATTTAATTACCAAAATCCGAAAATATAGTTTATTTTTTAAATTCTAGCCTTTTATTTTGTATATATTTTTTTCTCCAGTAATGGAAAAAATAAAACCAATAATGAGCAACAAGTGATTAGTGATGAATACTTGATAATGAATATTAAATGATAAGTACTTCTACACAAACGTTATAAAATAAAGAGTTGTAAAATTTAAAACAATGTAAAGCATTTACATAAAAAAATACACTTTTCTTGATAAGGGCCGATCTACGATAATTATTTGTCGACTGTTTTTAAACAAAATGATTATCATCAAATCTCGCTGTAAGACAGTTAAATGTATTTCGTCCCTTAGCTTACAACACCGCTCAAGTCGTTTTGACCAACTTTACAGGAGAGCGAAAAAACCGTGTATGTTTTATATATGTTACCGGCTTGCGTGCTGTCGCTATTTTTTGAATTCTGGTCTCTTATTGTCCGAAATGTCTAGAATGTGATGGTAGATCGACGCGCAATGAGTAGCTCTATCCAATGGCATTAAAATGTAAAAACTGCTAATTTTTGACTTATGCGGTGTTGTTAGCTAAGAGACGGTATGTATATTGTATATAGATTAATATCCAGTGATGGCAGTAATCAAATATCAACAAATATTTCTAATTCAGTACATTTCAGTTAAAAATGTTCAACATTGAGGTGTTGTCCAAGACTGGTGCAGTACCTTATATGTTTATTGTTTCCATATTTTCATTTGATTGTTAATTACTTTCCTGTTCCAATTACTCTATGCCAGCGGTTCTCAAACTGGGTGCCGCGAGCGTATGCCAGGGGTGCCGCGGCAATAATCAAGAAAAGTCAGCTAAAATTATGAAAATATTAAAAAACGGCATTAAGATGCTAAAAGCTAAAATTTAAGTTGTCTTCCATCACCACTGTCGATAAAGTTTTTTTTTGTTTCACATTCAAACGTCTTTTATAAAAAAAAGCATAAGGTGCAGTCGATAAGTAAAGTTGTAATTACATTTTGAGTGAATTTTTAAGGTGGAAAATTTGGTCGGTAAAACAGTAACTGTAAGCCTGATCAAGTAATACAGTAAGGTCTCTTTTTACGCGGTAGGTACTTTTCACAGAAAACCGCATATAAAAAAATCGCTCAAAAAAAGACATTGCTTACATTGTAAAATCAGGGATACGTTCCATAATTTTCTAAAACCGTGTAAAACCAAATCAATGAATTAAAAATAGGCCAAAAATCACATAAGAAAGTTTCTAGAAATAAACGAATAAGAATGCCTATAAAATGCCTAAAAAGGGTTGATTTTTAATTTTATTTTTTTACTTTTATTGAAAAGTAAACAAAATTTGAAAATAAAAGACAACTAAAACACCGATGTTATTATTGCTTTTGTGACACGAAACAACTGCAAATTTAACAATTGGATTTAAAACTGCAATTGATTTTAAATTTAACAACAATTGTATTTAAAATTTTAGGAAGTGCGGTGACTGCAGATTATTTTCTTGTGATATTGGCATATTCCCAATTTTTCAAATTTGTCTCATTGTTACTTTCAGAGATATTTTTTACGATTTTTTTTTAAATTTGTTAAACGAAGATTTTAATAATAACGAAATCTCTGAATTTGCATAAAAAAAGTCCACGTAAAAAGAGACCCAACTTCACTTATATTTAGGTACCTAACCAAACTTCCTATAAATATAAAAGAAATAATGAAAGGTTCATCAAAACAGTTTCATTCGTCGCATTAAAGACACCTGAGCATTAAAGTTGCACTGGTTTTTCTTATTTTCCTAACTATTTAAACCGCTTTAAGGATAACTGTGCCGCGAAATTTTTTTATCCCGGCAAGGGTGCCGCGAATTTTTTTTGCCCGAGAAGGGTGCCGCGGCGAAAAAAGTTTGAGAACCGCTGCTCTATGCCACTGATTATGTCTGTAATAATATATCGTACAGCTTTGAATGGCCTATTCACAGGCTAAATTATTAATTAATATATTTACCTTTGTTTTATAATTCCCTTTACTTTGTTAAAGCCATACTTGTAACTAAATTTGAAATACTAGTTCTAGTAAAAACATACTCGTATATAGATTTTCGTTTACAAATTAGAGTAAAGTCGGTATATATGGAACATTATTCATGTTTTAGGTAATAAAACTCTTATTTTTTATTTAAAATCAGGCCTTGTAATTTCATTGGACAGAAAATTTAATTTTTTAACGAGATAGCTCGGAACAAAATTGTAGATCTGCAGAAGCCTACTCAGATCTCGACAGATCTCCATTTTGAGACATCATATTTTTGCTGGTTTTTGATCTGTGGAGACTTTCGAAGATCTACAATGACCTACAAAGATATAAAAGGATCTACAAAGATCTCTTAAGATCGTTGTAGATCGTGATAGAGATTAAAACATTGAAAATTCATGAATTTTCAACATT
Organism: Sialis lutaria; assembly: GCA_949319165.1. Lineage (NCBI taxonomy): Eukaryota > Metazoa > Arthropoda > Insecta > Megaloptera > Sialidae > Sialis > Sialis lutaria. Next base: position 7,650,684 of record OX439243.1, on the reverse strand, counting down.
ACAATGATCTTCATAGATCTTTTTAGATCGTTGTAGATCTTTGTAGATCTTTGTAGATATTTGCCAGTATCTACAAATCAAAAACCAGTGAAAAATATGATGTTATCTCAAAATTGAGATCTGAATAGATCTAAAAAAAATTCCCGAGAGGGCAGACATAAATACAGTTCTTAAATGAAAACAAAATAAAATTTAAAAATCTAAAACTATCTTAAATCAGCCTACTAAAAAGTTTGCGTATAATATGGCCCAGATGGGCCCATAGTCCATATTACACGCTTGTTACCATAATACAGGATTATCTATTTAAGGTGGTTAAAGTATTTGTTTTTAGGGTTCCGTAGAAAACTAGGAACCCTTATAGTTTCTCCATGTCCGTCCGTCCGTCCGTCCGTCTTCAAAAATTTTGAGATAATAACATGAAATTTGGTATACGGTCGTAGATTGATGACCCAAAAACAGAAATGATAAGATTTTTGAAAATAAAAATTTTTTAGACCCCCCTTTCATAAAATGAAAAGTGTTTTCAAAAAAAAATTTCACCTACACCATTGAATGTGGTGTCGTTAAAAAAAGGTCTCCTAAAATGCAATAAAAAATGTATCAGAACTTTTTGATTTTAACCCTTTAATCACGATGTATTTGCTCTCCAAAGTCGTTAAAAAAGCGTCCCCCCCTCTATTTTCTAAACTATCAATTTAAAAAATCTGAAAAAATTCCAGAATGTAGCTTTTAATTAGTACTTTCACTGAAAATTATAACGAACATTGTCAAAAATATTATGGACCCCCCTTTCATAGACTGAAAATTGAACTTACATTTTTTTTCCCACTTACCCTATTGAGTGGGGTGTCATTTAATAGGTCTCGTAAAATGCAATAAAAAACGTCAAATAACTTTTTGATTTTAACCCTTCAGTCGCGATATATTTGCTTTTTAATGTCGCTGTCAGAGCGTCCCCACCCCTCTATTTTCTAAACTATCGATTCAAAAAATCTGAAAAAAAATCAGAATGTAGCTTTTAATTAGTACTTTCACTGAAAATTATAACGAACATTGTCAAAAATATTTTGGACCCCCTTTTCATAGATTGAAAAGTGAACTCACATTTGTTTCATTTACCCCATTGAGTGGGGTGTCATTTGATAGGTATCCTAAAATGCAATAGTAAAAGTCAAATGACTTTTTGATTTTAACCCTTCGGTCACGAAAATTTTGAAAAAAACTATTTTTTATAAATCGTAGTGAGAATGACTACGGAACCCTATCATGTGCGTGCCCAACATGCACTTGCCTGTTTTATTTAAATTTATTTTGTTGTTTTTATTTTGTATTGTCACTGTAAAAAATAGAACCTCCGTAATAGGCACCCCATTTAGTGGGCACCATAATGAACATTTGTACTAAAAAAAAACGATTTTTGCGGAAGTGGATAGTTGTGAAGTACTGGATGATTAATATACTTTTCACACTTTACCTCACACGATTCTGGTTAACACGTCATAGTCGTATTCCATAATACCCGCAACCACATGTATTTAAAAAAATTGTTACTGTCGAGGAAACAATTATTACGTAGATTAAAAACACTGTTCATACGGCCAAACCTAACCTCATCTCGCGGTTTAACGACCGCTAACTTTAGCGACGGGCCAATCGCGCGATTTAGTGACCTTCCCTTATTCCCACCATAATACTACCGTGATTGCTATATTTCTGCGCGAAATTTAAATTCACCAATTAACGTTATAATGTCTTCTATGTAGAATATGTAGATTTTACACACTGAACTTGGATTTTGGCGTGACTCAATGTGGAAAATAAATTACTGTACACATTTTTTTCCGAAATATTTATATTTTCAATTTGTACGTCGATTTATCATTCAATATTAGGAAAAATTTTAAAAATTATTTTCGAAGTTGACATTTCTCATTTACCTGAATTTGCTTGCAAGAGTTCATCGCGAAAATCGAACAAATGTCCACAAACCGGGATTTTATTAGTTTACCTACTAACTACTTATTACGGCATGGTGGTGGGTGCTCCTCTCGACGTCGTTAAAGTAAGCGGTTGAATTACCAACAACGTCGTTCAATCCAGCGATGAGTGTACCTGAATTTTTAAATCGCAATATAAACAATTTAATACAATCAAAATTTAAACTAACCTACCTTAACATAAATAATTATAATTAAAAATAGAAAATTTCAATAAGATATCAGTACTCTAGCGTTTCTCAACCTTTTATTATTTGCGACCCATTTTTCAAACACAATTCTCATCACGCCCCCCCCCCCCCCATACTTTTTTTTATTTTTATTTTTTTATCTGGGCATGTGGGGTGTCGAAATGTAGATCTCAGTGAGTAGAATATGACACTATTTTTTATTTTTTTTATAAATCAAAAATGGCGCCTACAGGGGGCTCCAAGCAAAAAAAAATTTTGTCCCTCCCCCCTCTAACTCGGTAACTACTCGCTCGAAAAATCTGAAAAAATTAGGTAATGAGGCTTTGGTGAGACTACCAACGACAAATACTAAAGTCACCAATATCATTTCAAATTTTGGAGAAAAGGGGAGGGGTGTCATACATTTTAATTTTTTTATTTTTTTATCTGGGCATGTGGGGTGTCGAAATGTAGATCTCAGTGAGTAGAATATGACACTATTTTTTATTTTTTTTATAAATCAAAAATGGCGCCTACAGAGGGCTCCAAGCAAAAAAAAATCCCCCCCCCCCTCTAACTCGGTAACTACTGGCTCGAAAAATCTGAAAAAAAATTAGGTAACGAGGCTTTGGTGAGACTACAAACGACAAATACTTAAGTCACCAATATCATTTCAAATTTTGGAGAAAAAGGGAGGGATGTCATACATTTTTATTTTTTTATTTTTTTATCTGGCCATGTGGGGTGTCGAAATGTAGATCTCAGTGAGTAGAATATGACACTATTTTTTTATTTTTTTTTCTAAATTAAAAATGGCGCCTGCAGGGGGTTTCAAGAAAACAAAAATTTGTCCACCCCCTCTCAAGCTCGGTAAATACTGACTCAAAAAATCTGAAAAAAAAATTGGTAATGGGGTTTTTATAAAACTAGTAACGACAAATACTAAAATCAACAATATCATTTCAAATTTTGAAAAAATAGGTAGGGGCGTCATGGAATTTTTTTTATTTTCATATCTAGGCTTGTGGGGTGTCAAAATGTAGATCTGAATTAATAGAATATGATCCTGTTTTTAAATTTATTTTTAACTCAAATATGCACCTGTAAATGGCTCTAAACAGTCCACGTAGTATAGGGTGTCTAAATACCAGGGGACACCATGGGGATCTCGGAAACTATAAGAGATAGAGATTCGGTTAAATGAGAGAAAAGTTACCTTTAAGAGGGAACAGTTCAATGGTGCATTTACATTTTACAAAAATTTCATGGCTTACTAGATATTAACCAAAAACCATTTTACTCCGAAATCTTTCATCGTGAATATTTCTTAAGCGACTTGAAATTTAAAAAAAATGTTTCAAATAAATGTTTCAGGGTTTAGTATTGTCTAATAGTATTGTATTTTTTAATTTCCAGAAATGTCACGGTTTTTGAGATATGACACTAACTTATGTTTTCTTAAATGGAAGCAATATGAAATTTTGTAATTTTTGAACAGAAGATTTTATTACCTTTTCAATGATATGCAACTTGATATACTTATTTTTCAAAATATCTCAAAAAATGATCAAAAAGTACTTTTTATTTATTTAATACACTGTATCACCCTAAGATGGCTATGACAATTAACAATAAGATTGAAAAACAACTGAAAATTTATTTATAAGCTTACATAACATAAATTAACTATTTTATTTATAGAAATAAAACATATTTTTATTAATTTAACACAAAATACCAGCCAAAGATGGCTATGGTTATTAACAACAAAAAAAACAATAAGCTATTTTATTTTAAAAAAAATCATTTTTTTATTTCCAGTCAAAAATGGCTATGGCTGTCAACTATGAGATTTTTAAATCAACTGAGAAATTGTTATTTTTAGTCCACGGTATTTAGATTAAAATTTGCCAAATAGAAGAAAAAAATCATAAAGTGTTGATATTTTGTACACGTACTCTCAGAAGGGTTCAGAATAAGAGCCCGAAAAGTTCCCACCTAAATCGTGGATGGAACATCCCCTTTTACGTGAAAAACTACCCCTGGAGTGAATTTTATTCCAGTTTTTCCCATTTTTCATCCGAACTACCGCTCGGAGAAAAAAATATTATAAGAATTAAAGATTAAACATTAAATTTTACGTAAAAAATGTCATATGCACTATTCAGCTAATCCTCAGCCTACTCTCGCATTCAATGCTCAAAGTGAAGGGTAGTTTTTGGAGCGCAAGGAAAAATCGGTATGACAAGATTTTTCACCGTAAATATTTCCATAACGGTTAATTTTACCAAAAAGTTGATAAGAGTAAAAATTGTAGAACTGAATCCCCTCAATAAGATCTAAATATCAGAATTTTGTTTCAAACGTTTTTTTATTGATTTTTTACCTTTTTACACAAACGTAAATTACATTATTTTCAGATATTTTCCATAGAACCCATTGAGACAACATTTTCGCGCGTTTTTTTTTAGTGATTTACCATCGTATGTCTATTCTACTAAAGTCTTGTATATTTTTGTAAATTTATTCCTGTTTTTGGTGTAGAAGTAGCTTTAAGTTTGAACTACCTGTTTATTCATTCAGAATTTAATTATTTTATACAGGATATCCGTTAAAAGGACTTAAGGGACAAGCACATACACACACAAATTGGAAACATAGTTTTTTTAAATATAAATTGGAGTTGTCCCATTTTTTTTTGTTATAAAATTATATTCGTGTAAAATTATGGTATATGCATTTGTGAAAAAAGGGAAAAATCAATAAAAAAAACGTTCGAAAAAAAATTGGTTACATGAATCTCATAGAGGAGATTCAGTTCTATAATTTTTATTGTAATCATTTTTTTGGTAAAATTAGCTATTATGGAAATATTTACGGTGTAAAATCTCGTTATACCGATTTTTCGTTGCGTTCCAAAAACTACTCTTTACTTTGAGCATCGAACGCGATAGTAGGCTGAAGATTAGCCGAATAGTACATGACATTTTTTACGTGTAATTTAATCAGGTATATTTAATTCTTATTATATATTTTTCTCAAAACGACGGTTCGAAAACAAAATACTGTATAAGATTTTACGAAAGGAAATATTTTTAAATCCATAAAAAATAGTTCGTTTCATAAGTTGGTTGTCCAATAGAAACACGCCGCCATTTTATTAAAACATATATGCAGTATGTCGACAACATTACTATTGAGTATTACACTAAAGCAAATCTTAACAGACAGTTCTCATAGGTGCTACAAAATTTGGTTTAAAAAAATGTGGAACATTTTGATATTTATTTTCAACGCAGAGGCACAATTTATAACTTCCATCCTCAAAATTTTATATCACAACTGCCAAATGGGTTGCAGGAAACGATACAAATGTGTTAAAATTGGGTTGCGCTGCTGAACTATGTGTTTCAAATACCACAGAGAAGGTTGCCTTAATTCACCAACTGAAGAGAAATTAATTCAAGAAACCACCACTGACCAATAAAAATATACAAGACTTATGTGGAATAAACTTACGAAGGTCAGCCACTAATTGAAAAATGCACGAAAAGCTTAACACAATAGGTTCTATGGAAAATATCTGAAAATAATGTAATTTACGTTTGTGTAAAAAGGTAAAAAATCAATAAAAAAACGTTTGAAACAAAATTCTGATATTTAGATCTTATAGAGGGGATTCAGTTCTACAATTTTTACTCTTATCAACTTTTTGGTAAAATTAACCGTTATGGAAATATTTACGGTGAAAAATCTTGTCATACCGATTTTTCCTTGCGCTCCAAAAACTACCCTTCACTTTGAGCATTGAATGCGAGAGTAGGCTGAGGATTAGCTGAATAGTGCATATGACATTTTTTACGTAAAATTTAATGTTTAATCTTTAATTCCTATAATATTTTTTTCTCCGAGCGGTAGTTCGGATGAAAAATGGGAAAAACTGGAATAAAATTCACTCCAGGGGTAGTTTTTCACGTAAAAGGGGATGTTCCATCCACGATTTAGGTGGGAACTTTTCGGGCTCTTATTCCGAACCCTTCTGAGAGTACGTGTACAAAATATCAACACTTTATGATTTTCTTCTTCTTAAATATCTAATTTACTTGGACTATTTGCCTGTTTGTAACTTATAATTATTTGTGATACGTATTTGTTGATAATATTTTTTTACTTTTTAAAAATGCAATATTATTCTGTTGTACCAAATAAATGGATGGGTGGAACTAACCAGCACCACGATCACCAGACATAACATGGATTTTTTTTCATATGGGGTACCTATTGTTAAAGATAAAGTTTTTTTTTATAATTTTCCACAAAGACTGGTAAACTGTATTAAATAAAATAGCTTATTGATTTTTTGTTGTTAATAACCATAGCCATCTTTGGCTGGTATTTTGTGTTAAATTGATGTTTATTTATAAATAAAATAGTTAATTTATGTTATGTAAGCTTATAAATAAATTTTCAGTTGTTTTTCAATCTTATTGTTAATTGTCATAGCCATCTTAGGATGATATAGTGTATTAAATAAATAAAAAGTACTTTTTGATCATTTTATGATATATTTTGAAAAATAAGCATATCAAGTTGCATATCATTGAAAAGGTAATAAAATCTTCTGTTCAAAAATTACAAAATTTCATATTGCTTCCATTTAAGAAAACATAAGTTAGTGTCATATCTCAAAAACAGTGACATTTCTGGAAATTAAAAAAATATATTTAAATAGACAATACTAAACCCTAAAACATTTATTTGAAACATTTTTTTAAATTTCAAGTCGCTTAAGAAATATTCACGATGAAAGATTTCGGAGTAAAATGGTTTTTGGTTAATATCTAGTAAGCCATGAAATTTTTGTAAAATGTAAATGCACCATTGAACTGTTCCCTCTTAAAGGTAACTTTTCTCTCATTTAACCGAATCTCTATCTCTTATAGTTTCCGAGATCCCCATGGTGTCCCCTGGTATTTAGACACCCTGTATACTTCGGAACCCTTATGGCATACACTGGTGTATGTCTTGACAATTTTTTTATTTTTTATTAAGTTAGAATGTATTTTATTGCTTTTCTTTCAGTTAATTGAATAAATTTTTTAATAATATCTTTTCTCGATATGTTCGCGCCCCACAAGTTGAGAATCGCTATCAGTACTCCAAACACTGTCAATTCAACTGACGCAGTTAGTTAGAGATGTAAGCTTAAATACATGTTAGTTGTGTTTATAAAATTTAAAATAGAGCAGTGAAAGGAGGTGTCCATATTATCCGCCTGTTCCATATACAATAGGTATACAAATACCGACTTTATATACTTATATTTCATGCACCCAACATATTGTGTTTGTATGTAAATATTAAATCAAAAGTAATATTTGTATATAAGCACAAATATATGTACATAGTTAGATTATTTTAGGCTGTATTTATAAAACGTATAAATTGGTAAGTTTCAAATTAAATATTGATTTAGTATATAATTTGCACATACGAACAACGAATTAAAAATGTATGCATTAAATTTGTGTTTGAATTAAAATAATTAATAAAGAAAACACATGTTCTCTGTGGTATGCATGTTTTAGAACTATAAAATACAGAATATTTAATTTTCCATGTATACTTTATGTTACAATTGTAATGAGTTTATATTTTAATATTGAAATAATGACCAATTTACTATGGTGGATTTTTTTTCTTGCTTACCACTTGGATATTTCTGAAATTAAGCATTTAAAAGATATATTTCGATAAAAGTTGGTAAAAATACCCGAGTAAAAATTTTTATATATAATTGTATATAATTATATATAATTATATACAATTATATCGGAGATTTGGCCCGATATAATTGTATATAATTATATACAATTATATATAATTGTATATAATTATATAGAAATGTATATAATTGTATATAATTATATATAATTATATATATATATAACTATATAATTATATACAATTATATATAATTATATAAAATTGTATATAAATATTTTTTAATCGATTATACATCCTGGAGTCCCCCCCCCCCTAAACGGGAATGTATTAATTACACAGTAAATCACAGCTCTTTTTAGCAGATAGTATATATAACTATTACATATATAAAGTACTCGGATATTATTGAATCATTTTAAAAAAAATAATCTAGATGCGTATTAAGTAATATTTGAGGCCCATATTGTTGAAATAAAAATTTACAATAATTGACCGTTTAGGGGGGGGGACTCCAGGATGTATAATAGATTAAAAAATATTTATATACAATTTTATATAATTATATAGATATATATATAATTATATACTATTGTATATAATTATATATAATTATATACAATATATATATTTATTATATATATACAATTATATATAATTGTATATAATTATATACAATTATATATAAAAATTTTTACTCGGGTAGGCACATCAGTTCATTCTGACAAGAATCACCTTTACATATGCAGGCGCATATATGCGGAAGTCGAGGGGTTTGACCCTCACCCCAAGAATTGAAGAGATATTATGAGTTAATCTGAAAGTTTTAATTAATTTATTTGTCAACGAAAAATGTTAATTAATATTGATATTAATAGATATTAATCAGTTAAAACTTTATTAAGTTATTTATTTATTATTATTTTCATTTGAACTTGAAAATGATCATCAAATCAAACACTAATAACCACAATTTGTTTCCTCCTGAAAACGAGGGACCTTTATTTATGGTTCGGGTTCAATAATAATTTTCGGCTCGGGTTTAGGTTAAGGTTCAGCACGGTGCAAATTTTTTGGGTTCAAAAACCGTTATTTTTTCAGGTTCAGGTTCGGGTTCAAATTAAAAAATAAAAATTTGTATTTGAAAATCTATCCTACTGTGAGCTCACAAAACAATATGTAGGTATGCGGGATAAAATAAAAATCCATTAAAAACGGTATATTTTTAGTTTTATAATTGTTCAGCTGTATTAAAAAAATTAAGTTATTTCAATCTCCATTTTGTGAGATAGGTAGCATTTATTTTCGTCAATCATAAAATTATAACAAATGTATATTATTATATGTATTTATAGTTTAAAAATATAATAATATACATTTGATAATGCAATGAAGGGACTACTGCTAAAAAAAATAAAAAAAAATAAAAAAAATAAAATTCATTTTAAAGATTGAAATCTCTACTTTGAAATGAAATTCATTTTTACAAAGCTATAGAATTATAAAGCAAGCAAAAAAAATGTAAATTTCACTTTTAAAAATCAATGGAGGAAATTTGATAAAATATTATAAATGATTTCTTGAACCTTTTGAGAATACATGGTTACCGGATATCTATGAAAAGGTTCGGGTTCAGATTCAGGTTCGTTGACTTTGAAATATAGCGGTTCGGTTCGAGTTCAGGTTCATGAAAAATACGGGTTTTTCGGGTTTATGGTTCAGGTTCAGGACCCTGTTCAAAACCATCCATTTTTTACTTAAAAAATCCAATTTCAAAAATATACTTACAGGTGGTTAGATTTAAAATGAACATCCAGTATATAAAGTAATTATGTAAATAGTATTAATATATCATATAAAAATAGAACACTTGGAAATGTTAATAATAATTTTATGTAGTGCAGTCTTCAAAGTGTTCTTCAGATCGTTAGTCAGAGAAGCGTTGGTGGCAATTTTATTACAGTAATCTTGGAAAGGTAATGCGTTCGTCATAAAATGACTACTTATGTATGATTATAACTACGTTCTTGAAAATATTATCCGTTTAATTTTAACTCGTGTTAATAGCTTTCATTAACATTATTTTATCTCGATTTTATACGGCAAATTAGAAGTCAAGAATAACTTCATATAACTAACATCATAATTTATTATTATTTCAATTTTTAGGGTTCCGAAGAAACCCTATTAATATCGCTTTGTCGTCTGTCCGTCCGTCCTATTCACTCTAAGCTCAATAGCTCGTAAACTATATAAGCTAGAACCTTGAAATTTTTACAGAATATGTAAAATGACACCCTCTAGTAAAATATGTACAAATATTTTGGAAAAATATCTTTTTAGGTGGGGGGGGGGGTGCTAAGAAACTAAAGACAGGCAAAAAAAATATTTTTTTTATACCAAGGCAAGTGGCACATCAAAATATACTTCGGAACCCTTATGGCATACACTGGTGTATGTCTTGACAAATTTTTATTATTTATAAAGTGATCCATTTTAAAATATACGACTAAAAATCACTGAAACTATCGACAGTTGAAAAAATGGATCAAATATGTTTTAGGATTTTACAAACGACGTTCTTTAATAATAATTTTAAAAAACGCTGTTTCATTATTATTATTAACTTAAAAACTACTTGAGCGATTTTCATGACACCTACACCAAGGTTTTATTAGATTCAGATAAGCTATAATGTACTTATAATCACGCTATCTTCAAAAGATCTGAGCAGTGAATAAATGCTGCAAAAATTATCGCGCGAAACAGTAGCTGATCTGGACTTAACTATACGTTATGCATTACATAACGATTACACAGCCATGGTGATAGAGCATCGACCGTGCTTTCTGTGTTAACATTATGATGTAACATTACATTAAAACAGTGAGAGAGATGCGGCAGCGTTTATAATATATTTATATCTACCTATTTTCCTAAGAAGAATGAAATAGACGCCCCTGTTTAAATAAGGACAAGTATATGCTAAACTATTTTCCATCATTTTCCTTTGACACGACTTTGTGCTCGAGTCAGATGCGTGTTCAAAGTTTTATGTCAGTGGTTCTTAACCTTTTCGAAGTCACGTAACACTTCTGATTAAAAAAAATGCGGAGCACTATCTTACTAAATCATTAAACTAATCCGAAGTGGATGGTCTCTCGTGCTCGGACCGATGCGCAGTAGTTGACTGCACAACGGTATAGTTGTGTGCGTACCGCAAGCTACAGAGTGGTGACTGCGCACAAAGTAAATTTCGTACTTCTGCGTAAAGGTCCGAAAACCCAAAAATGCGAACCGCTCACTCCAAGTTCCGTTTTTCAACAAACCCCGTCCACTCGAGTTTATACTCCTGTCTGAAACGTGATCTGACCGAGTCAAAACAATCCCGGATTTGGATTCAGTGATCCTAAAAACGTAGAGAAATGTTTGTCTCGTCTGGTGGACAAAACTTTTTTTTTCGTGTGCGAAACCATATAATTTAATATTTAAGACACTGCAGACTTTTTAGCGCAACCCACGAAGTGGTAGCGCTTATACCGGGTGTCCCAGATAACTTTTCCAGCATGGGGATCTCAGTATCTATAAGATATACTGGTTTGGTTAAATGAGATGAATTATTTGTAAGAAAGGGGTGAGTATTACTACATAAAAAAATATTCATAATTCTATGTGGTTTAGGCGGTATACCGAAAAAACTGAAAATTCGGAATTTCTTTAAATGGCTATAACTTTTTTGTCAAAGTAGATAGGTACTTTTTGTATACGATTTCTCAAAGCACTTTTTTTAGGTAGAATCGATTGGTGTATTTAGATTTTTTATATCACTTTTAGTTTCCGAGTTATGAGCCCTAATTTTAGTTTTTCTTATGGACCACTACTTTACAACGATATGTCACATGCCATACTTACAAAATTACAATGTATTTTTTTTTAAAGTTAATTGTTTTCAATTCATTTGTTATTTTGATTGTTGTTATTGTGATTTTTGTTTACAATTTTTGTTTTTCATGGCTCACTTAGATGTTTGTAATAAAATACTTAATAAATATCACTGGTACTTAGTACATCGACTTATTTTCGATAATAAGTATAGCATGTGACATATCGTTGTAAAGTAGAGTAAAAAACACGTTCAAATATGCCATAGCCAGCTTAGTGGTCCATAAGAAAAACTAAAGTTAGGGCTCATAACTCGGAAACTAAAAGTGATATAAAAAATCTCAATACACCAATCGATTGTACCCAAAAAGTGCTTTGAGAAACCGTATACAAAAAATACCTATCTACTTTGACAAAAAAGTTATAGCCATTTAAAGAAATTCCGAATTTTCAGTTTTTTGGGTATACCGCCTAAACCACATAGAATTATGAATATTTTTTTGTGTAGTAATACTCACTTCTTTCTTACAAATAATTCATCTCATTTAACCAAACCTGTATCTCTTATAGATACTGAGATCGCCATGCTGGAAAAGTTATCTGGGACAGCCGGTATATGCTCGATTTTCCGTCCGTCTAACTTCCACCGCGAGATCTCGGCCCCCTGACCACCTAAAGACCTCGGGTTTTCACTAAATGGTAGGTCTGTGGTTCTAATTTAGCACATTTTAGGAATTTTTCCGGTCAACCCCCCCCCCTCAATTTTCATATATGGCTTCATGTACCTCGTTGGACTCGGAATCTTTCACAATTCAATTGGCAAGGATATTTTTTTAGTTGTGTCAAATGGGTTGCAACACCCACGTATGAGTTTTTATATATTTTTTTATATTTTGGGTTTAAAATTTAAATAGTACTCTTATCACGGATCATTTTATTTAACGAGCAAAAAATAAGCTGCAGATGTTTACACATCACAGTGTGAGTGCCCGGCACTATAGTTGCGAATATTTTTACGTTTTAAAATGAATATTAATGTAACACATGTTTATTAAAATCATTTTCAACAATTATAGTACCTTACTGATTACAACATATGTTTTAATCTTTATTGTAATTGTTTAATTCAATACAACCGATTGAGAATCCCGAATTTACTAATACTATAATTCTATATACGAACGTGAGTTTCATTCAAACAATACATAAGCTACTTAAAACAATGATAACAAAATATACCATTATCCTCTCGTTTTCTTCAACGGAAATTATGATAAGCCGCACGAAAAGCATCATTATAAATAATTAATACTGTAAAACAATTACTGAAAATGAGTAAGTGTTTAAATGATTTAAAATCTATTTCGTTGTGATTATTAATTATTAAAGCTGAACAATTGAGTGAGTGAATTAAAAACATCCTGCCCACAGTGTAAATATTCATCAAAATGCGTGGACACATTGTTGGTGGTATTTATTTACAATGGACTGTGGCGGGACAGGTTATGGAGCAAATTACCTAAGTAGATTGTTATTTAATATATTTTTAGATATTGTAAGTGATTAATCAGAACCAACGACAGTTTTATAATTAGGTGCATATTAATTAGGTATAGTCCGTTATAATATTTTTAGGCGAACATTTTACTTACATTAATATAATTTAATTAATATAATATGACCTAATTTATTTAATTTCATTTATTAGCGTGTCAAGGTGGTGGTTTTTTTTGTAACATAGGTTCATGAGAATTACAAAAGAGTAGCCCACCAATAAAAAAAAGACTTTACGTTTAACGCGTTCAAGACTGGTACCAGTACCTTATCGCGATGTTTTCATTGTTATTACTGGTTGTTAATTGATGAAATTTAATTATTAATAAAAAGGATAGGGGAAGTTATGTAAATTTATAGTATGCACTTTTATACATCGAACAAAAATTAAAATACTTTTTTTATTTTTTTTAATGCACAAGGCAAGCATTTATTCGTTTTAAAATATAGAAAATCGCAAAAATTACATTAAAAATATCTAATCTATTTGGGTAAAATGAGGGAGGTTAGTGTATATGTTAGGTTAAAATATAGAAAATCAAAAAAATCACAATAGATACATAAAAAATAATGTAATTTTTAAATTTGACAAACCCAAATTTTGGTCAAGTGTAAAGAATAATTTTTTTAAGTCCAAAGTATTTATTTTTAGTGGAAACTATTTATTTAAAGTGATATAATTTTTGTTATAATTAAACTCGATTAAATAGAAAGTGTTTATTATTTAAAAAAGTGCATTAAATACAAGTCATTATTAATTAGTATTTATAAAAATTGTTTCATAATTAACTCTCTTTGATGAAATAACAACAAAAAAGCACGGTGCATTCACTTGGCAAATATTTTTTTTAATACCAATATAAATAGGAATTGTTAATTTCATAAATAAAACTTTTTTTAAATTTATTTCATTTAAACAAATATCAAAAGCGTGAAAATTTACATATATCTCTAAATGTCATATTTTCATAAATTATAAATAAAAACATCACACATATACAAAACACGTTTCAACCCATGACACATACCTATTATATAAATATTTCTTTTAATATTTCGTGTGATATAACAGAGAGATTATTACATTCTGGCGTAAAGTACATTAACCAGAAACAATACAAACGTACATTTATACTTACACCCACTAAACACATTGAAACTGAAAAATATTTAACCCTTTCCCTGCATCAGCACATACAAATATACGCTTACTATACATGTCCACCATGCGGATGATGCATACAATGTAACATGATATTAAAATTCAAACTTCAATATTTAATAAAATATGTAATTACCTTGATCTTTATTTTAAAATTATTTTATTTTTAACACAGGCTTTGTTAATCTATTATTATTCGCAGCGTGCGCGATGACAGCGCCAACTAACGGGTGGAATTTAGTAGCAACTTGGGTGGACTTTGACGTACTAACAAACAAATAATTTCAATAAAATATCGTAATATGGTATACATTTTAGACGATTATTTATGACTATTGGCTATGTGCACGAAGTCTATTAGCGCCGCTAGCGGGTAATAGAGAAGGATTGAATGGATTCAACTCTCTTTTTATCATTGTTTAATATGTTTAATACCGTGAAATATCATTTAATTTAGCTGTTTGCATATAATATAAATAGTATAGCATCAAAGGTACGTGAAAATTATTTATTTTGGGTATCTTTTTCTCTTTAATTATGACGTATAATAGAGAAATAATTAATTCGTTTACATTGACAGCATAACCTCAAATTTTGGCGCCGATAATTTTACAATATTGCTCACCACGAACACTCGCATCGACATTATTTCTAACTCCACCCCCTTGCACATAGTCTATAGTGGGATTAACCATGTTGACCTTTCTATTTTCAGTTAAAAACGAGCCTATTAAAAATGACAGTTAGTCCACCCAAAGTGTTATTTTTTGCCACGTTGTGCACTGTGATCGATTTCGTTTCCCCCACTACCTACTTTGCACCCAACGAATAGAAATTACATCAGTCCTTAAGAATATAATTCAGAAAAATATATTTTTTTGATTATAGGTACTGAAATCATGACGCAGCCTGTATATTTCAAAAATATAATTTTTAATTGCAGAACATGTTAAAACATCTGCAATGTGGTCATGTGGTCAGTGGTCACTGCCAGTGCTATTATTTTGTTTGTGTGTTTTGATAAAAGTTGTACTACAGCCTGTAATATGTTTGGTCGTTTGATAGAAAACACAGAAAGGTTTTCATTCCCATATTATGTGATGATATGTGGTGTCAAATGGATGTCAGATTCTTTGTGTTTGGTGTGACTTGTGTAGTAGGTATGTGTGAATGTGTGTAAAGCCCATCGCACACGACGCTATTTTACTTGCTGGATTGTCTGCTTGATTTAGCTGCTAGGTTTCAAGCGTGCTGTGGCGCTAGATGTCGTGCTCATAGGTGGGCACAATTAATCGAAAAGTTAACTTCGTTAATCGTTAATCCGTTAATAAAAAAGTTAACTTCGTTAACCGTTAAACTGTTAAAATTCCGAAAATGTAACGAAAGTTAAAGTTAACCAAAAATTTGAAAATTTAACGTAAGTTAAAGTTAATCGTTAAAAAGTTAACC
Organism: Sialis lutaria; assembly: GCA_949319165.1. Classification (NCBI taxonomy): domain Eukaryota; kingdom Metazoa; phylum Arthropoda; class Insecta; order Megaloptera; family Sialidae; genus Sialis; species Sialis lutaria. Next base: position 7,634,743 of record OX439243.1, on the reverse strand, counting down.
GTCCAAAATATGTGAAGACCTTTTTTTGCTATTTCGACAACTCTCTTATGTACTTGTCATCAAACAACCAATGTAACGGACTAAAGTTAATAGAAGTTAAATTTAACGGAAGTTAACAAAAGCGTTAACATTTTTTTGAGTTAACTTAAAAGTTAATCCGTTAACCATTTTGTCAACTTCGTTAATTAACGATTAACGAGTTAATGCCCACCTATGGTCGTGCTGATTTTTTTTACGGTTGGCTTCACACGATGCTAGTTTCAACGCTGGATTTTGAAGCTGGTTTCGTTGCGTGCACAGTGACAGCTCAGATGTCAACAAAAATATGTAACAAAAATGTAAGTAATATTTTTACTCATCGCAGCAAATACTTCCCTTCAAAAATACTAACATTGAAATATACATTCAATACATATATTATATCATCTGTCAGTTTATGCGCATGTCACTCATGTATAATGCTTTCCAATTGGTCCTCACTCAAACAAGCAAGGAATCCAGCACGAAAAATAGCACATGTTCTATTAGTAGAATCCAGTATGTATGCACGCAACACAGCCTGCAGTGACGTCATTTTCCATCTCCACAGCCAGCTCAGTAACCAGCAGAAGTCCCAGCTGACAATCCAGCAGACAAAATAGCGTCGTGTGCGGCGGGCTTAAGTTAGGATTTTGGGATAAGACTGGGATACAAGATGGATGGAGAAGCTGGAAATGGGACATCATTGAAATAATGGTCGTACGTGTTTCAGGAACCCTCAAAACATGTACTATATAATTCCATTAAAAAAAAAGTTCGATTTTTTATCATTATCACTATACTTTATTATTACAGTCAGGTGCGTATACAAGGGAATGTCAAGGGGTCATGATCCCCCGAAAATAAAAAAATACACTAGATACATATTATGAAAATATCCGAAAGTTATTTAACTCTTAGCTGTCACTGTGAGGTACCAGGCGCCCACATTTTTTCAACTGCAATGTAAGCTGTTTAAATTTTACAAGATTTTCAATTTTTTAAATATATTCAATATTATATTATATCTTTTAATTGGAGTGCATTCCATGGCTATGTGAACTTGGCAACTGACTTTGGAAATTTAAATATTTTTTATATGCATTCGTTTGTACCTCATTTGTACCCGTTTGTACCACAAAAATTTTCGTTTGTACCTCAAAGGGCTAAGAGATAAAAAAAAATTAAAAAAGGGTAGCAACCCACATTATGATATTAAAAATCGGTGAACGTCATCGGTTTTGCAATCGTTTGTACCCGTTTGTACCGAAAATATTATTGTTTTTATAACAAAGGGCTAAATAATATAAACAAAAAAAGGGCGACATACAGTTAAATTAAAATTCTAAAGTAGGTAATTCTAATTTGGATTCTTTAAAAAATTGTTTATAGTAAGCAATTGTTTGTACCTTTTGTGTGTTCGTTTGACCCGCCAAAAGTAATTTTCTAACTCTAAGGGCTCGAAGGGAAAATCGAAAATAACATCATAGATCATGCAGTTTTCAAAATATTTAAAATCTGTTAACGGCATTGGATTCAGCGTCGTTTGTACTCATTTGTACTGAAAATATTTTTGTTTGTACCTCAAAGGGCCAAAAGGTACAAACGATTGAAAATCTGATTTCAGTGTTATTTCAATGTTGGTATATTAAATAAGTTGTTTAATACATCCAGTCGTTTGTACCTTTTATATGATCTATGATGTTATTTTCGATTTTCCCTTCGAGCCCTCAGAGTTAAAAAATAACTTTTGGCGGTACAAACGAACACATAAAAGGTACAAACGTCTGGATATGTAAATTAATTTATTTAATATACCAACATTGAAATAACGTTGAAATAAGAATTCCAAATGTCCAATCGTTTGTACCTTTTGGCCCTTTAAAGTAAAAACAAAAATATATGTAGTACAAACGACGCTGAATCCAATGCCGTTAACAGATTTTAAATATTTTGAAAACTGCATGATCTATGATGGTATTTTCGATTTTCCCTTCGAGCCCTTAGAGTTAAAAAATAACTTTTGGCGGGTCAAACGAACACACAAAAGGTACAAACAATTGCTTACTATAAACAATTTTTTAAAGAATCCAAATTAGAATTACCAACTTTAGAATTTTAATTTAACTGTATGTCGCCCTTTTTTGTTTATATTATTTAGCCCTTTGTTATAAAAACAATAATATTTTCGGTACAAACGGGTACAAACGATTGCAAAACCGATGACGTTCACCGATTTTTAATATCATAATGTGGGTTGCTACCCTTTTTTAATTTTTTTTTATCTCTTAGCCCTTTGAGGTACAAACGAAAATTTTTGTGGTACAAACGGGTACAAACGAGGTACAAACGAATGCATATAAAAAATATTTAAATTTCCAAAGTCAGTTGCCAAGTTCACATAGCCGCATTCCATATCATTCGAAAATGATAGAGTAATTTTATTGAATTAAAATAATCAATAACTGGAGAAGTGAAGCAGCCAAGGGTTAAAGTAGTCAGATGAACACTGATATTTCGCTGCTTAACATGCAAAAATTAAGATTGAATTACTATTTTCATTATAATTAATTTTGAACATCGCTAAAATAATTATATATGATCTGGAAATCGTTAGGCTCCTGATGAGGATTTCTTGTGAAGTTGAAACACGTGTCGAGTGACATAAATTTTGTGGTTAAGGTGTATTTTTAGTTTAAGTGACTAAGAAACCACAGTTTCTCCGTTTTTCAAGTAAAAAAAAAAAAAAATTATATATGAGTTATAGGAAACTGATTTAATTTAATTTTTAATTGCCATATTGTGCATCTCTCTCTGCTACTGTTAATTGCAAAATTCGAATTTTCATGCAATTTAAATTAAAGAATTTGTAGCCAAGAAAATGTTTGTTAACATTCTCAAATAACAGCTCTAAATAAATTTTAATTAACAGATTATTAATCAAAAAATCTTTCTGAATAAGTGAAATCCTCTTCTTGAACAGTCTTTATGTTATTATTTTTTTGCAAAAACTAAATGATAAAATATTTTGAGATTTATTATACGTTCATTTCAAATATATGTACGAATATATGCATGCTATTCGAATTTTTTTTAAGTTAATATCTTTTTTTTCTGTATGACCCTCTCCCAGAAGTTAGGCTATATATATATGCGCCTTTTTACATTTTATACATGCATGTATAAAAAGTAAAAAACATTATGAAGTCAATTATTTAAAAAAAATAGCTTTTTGAAAAAAGTTATCCAGTACTTTTTTATAAGAAAAAAATCCATTTTGTTTCTATGCATTTTTAACGTAAGTTTTTGAAATATGTACTTATAAGAAAATATTGCTACGCCAGTTTCGGAAGTATTTTTACTTCCCCCATTCACCTCCCACTACAAAATCGATTTGAGTCCACTTTTAATATTCTTAGTTAAGATCCAAAGAACGTTTGTACGAAATTTAATGATTTCAAAACAATTTTCACTGTAATTTTCTCTACAGCGCAGACTATTAATGATTGTGTTATTCTAAACGTTCTTTACTTACATAAATAAAAAAGTTTTTTCACTGTCATGTTAATTTCATTATTGATTCATTTTAAAGTATCAAATTCCGCATATTGTATATATAACTAGCCATATGACCCGGTGTTACCCGGGGATATTAAATTAAACTATATTTAACAGGATGACCAGTATTTCTTTGGAACAAATTTCCCTGACTTTTCCCGATTTTTCAGGAGAATTTTTACCGTTTTTCCCTGTTTTTATTTAAAAAATTTAGATTAAAAACCTAAAAAAAAGTCACTCTTTAAATATTTGCGAGAATTTGTGTGATTTTGCATTTTTATAAAAATTCTCTGACTTCCAACCAAATTCCCTGACTTTTCCCTGTATACCAAAATTCCCTGACTTTTACCGGTTTTCCAGAATTTGGCCACCCTGTTTGACATACAATCATGTTATTGGGATCCGTCAGATGGGAGGAGCTTAAAAAACATGGCGCAGCTAAGGGTTTAGTTTAATTTTAAAAAATTACAAGACAGTGTCAATAGTATATATATAAGTATTATAATGTACACATATTTTAAATTCACTCATTATAATTACAGATAATATCACGCAATAACATCAAATACAATACGCATACGTTATTTATTTTTGATTGTTTACAATTTTTCAACAAACAAATCTTTTAAATACATATTTATATTATAATAAATCAATTATATATAGGAAAACTTGTAAAATTCTTTCTTGGTACTTACTGTTCTTTCATTAATTTTATTTTTGGGTGATTTAAAACATAATATTGTGATTTAATCGTAAGTTTTACTATAAACCGTAGATACATCTGTCAGTTTTATGCTTGAGATTATTTATTTTTTCATTATTAAATTCTATTACCATAGAAACTGTACCCCCAGTCTAGTTACAAATTTTGCCACCAGATGGTGTACGTTCATTTGACGGATCCCAATACTTAATATTTTTTTTAGTTAAATTATTTCTATATTCGAAAATAATATTTTCTAGGTTTTAGTAATAACTTGAAAGACAATCGGTGACAGAAGTAGCTAAATGTTAAAATTCATTAATATCTGTGCTTTAGATCAGTGGCGTAGATATGGGGGGATGAAGGGGATCAATCCCTCCCCCATGAGTCCAATTTTTTTACTTTCGACCATATAAAAGATGATTTAATACCTTCATATCCCCCCCCCCATGAGATTGATCGTGGTGTGTTATAAAGAAATACGAATGAACGACTAAAAAAAAAAGATATTAAAAATTATACATACTGTATTGAGGCATCTTGTCAACAATTAAAATGGCGACCTGCCAAAAAAATTTCAAATACGAATCAATAAAAATATATGTTTCCATGGTAACAAAATATGAAATTAATTAAATAGACGAATTAAACGGATTTTATGTAAACATGGGGCGTTTATTTATTTATTATGCCCCCGTTAATGGATCTTTTTCAAAAATCAAACACTGGTTTATGGTTGTCAATTAAACGAAGCATTTGATAAAAAATAAATAAATCTAATATCGATTTTCCTTCTAATAGTAATTCATCTCAAAAGTTGGGGCCCCCCTTAAAGGCCCTTTTAAAAAAAGGCAAACATTTGATCTGTACATTGTATCACCCAAAGAAAACGAAAAAAATAATTAAAAAAATCTTTTATTTGAAAAATTTGGGGGCCCTATCTACCCCATTTTTGAACTTATCCAAAAAAGGCCCACTAGTTGTCCTAATAATCACACTTTGAGTCTGTATGCCAAATTTCAACTTTCTGCGATGAGTGGAAATGTTCTAAATCTTGATAGGTGAGTGAGTGAGTCAGGGCACTTCCTTTTATATAGTAGATTTAAACACGGGTACAAATCGAGGTTTGGGAGTTTGCCCCTATACCTTACAACAATAAAAGAAACGTTTATCCACCATAAATTGTTAAATACATTTTTTTAATGGCAAAAAAAAGTTTTATGAGATGAAAATAAATAATTGTTTTGCACTTTTTCTCTTAAGTTGATGGATCACGAGTAAACAATTCTTGAAAGATCAAAATCTCTTAACTGTTACATATTATGTGTATTTTAAAATGCATAAAATGAAAGCCTTGTATTTAAATGCACTTTTTCTTTTTTTTTAAGTAGAAAATAAAATTAATTTGATGTTTTGACTGCATTTTATTACTAAATATATACTCAAATAACTGTTTTTGATGTAAAAAAAATGTTTTTTTTTTATTTTTCCAAAAAAATGTTGCGTTTACGAAACACTGGAAAAATAGAAGTTATTACTTAGTATGGAATAGTTTAAAACAGTTTGTGTAACGATGTTAGCAGCAAAAAAAGTCATTCATCAATGAGATGTTTAAAAAAAACAATGTTTCTTTTACGCAACATTGTGGATTAATGGGTTAATAATAAACACTTTATTAAAACGTTTTCATTTATAACAAATATACTGCACGAAAATTTAATTACTCAACATTAAACAAACATATTAAACTTAAAACAAATTATATCACATTAAATAAATAGTTGCCACTAAAAATAGATTACTAAAAAAATAATATTTTGCACTTGACCTCAATTTGGAACTGTCAAAATTAAAAAAAATAGATATTTTTGATGTATTAATTGCGATCTTTGTGATAACGATTAAATATTCGATTTTGCATTAAAAAAAATAAAAAAATATTAACATTTATGATCCCGTGTATAAAGTGTACACTATAAAATTTTAAGTGCGATGTATTAAAATTTATATTCGATGTATAAAGTGTATACTATCTAATATATAGTGCAATTAACCCATTAACCCCCAACGTTGCGTACATTTAAAAAAAATGTTTTTTTTTTTAAATATGTAGGTATCTCATTGATGAAATGATTTTTTTAGCAGCTAACATCGTAACACAAACTGGTTTAAACTATTCCACACAAGTAATAACTTCTATTTTTCCAACGTTTCGTAAACGCAACATTTTGTTAAACAAATTTAAAAAAGACGTTATTTTCTTACTTCAAAAACAGTTATTTGAGTATATATGTAATAAAATGCAGTTAAAACATCAAATTAATTTTATTTTCTACCCTTGGGGATTAATGGGTTAAATATGACCCAATTAAAAAAAAACACAATTAAATGATTTAACGACTTATAATAATTTTATTTATTTTGCCCATGTGAGCCTAGGCTTATTTTTTACATAACAAATATTCATTAATCATAAATAGTAGCAATATGCATCACCTATATTTTCTACAAAATAAATAACTGTAAAGAAAGATTGTTGAAGTTTTTGTAACGCTGGCTACATAAAATAAAATTTATTACTGAGAGTTTTTTTTGCCAAGGATAGTTATTTACACATTTTTCCATACATATTTTATATCATTTCCATTTAGATCACGTGCAAGACGAAGATAGAAATCATGAAAATGGCTGTACGTTTATCACTTTGCCTTGTTCCAACCGGCTGTGATGGGAATCATATATTTTCCGCCTGGCTCCAATCAACTGTTTTCTCCGTGAAAAACCTCAGAAAAATTAGTATGGTTTTACGAGAAATAAAACAATGTAAGTTAGGAAAATATGTTTCCGGAAAACAACACATAAAGCAAACGAGAATTTTTTAATTTTTTTTTGTGGATTACATTTTACATGATTAACCTTTTTAAATTTTAAATTTTAATGTATACAGAATCAACAGAAGTTGTTTGAATTCAAATGTTTCTGCTGTATATGCTTACGTAAATTTAGTAAATACGTACTATGCATATCAAATGTACTCATATGTATATGCATTTTAAATGTATGTAACATTTGTATAACACATCCATTTTATTTAACCGTATTTACTTAAAATAAAGTATATAAAAATACGTAAACTATTAGTAGCGGAAAAAAATAGAGACAAAGAAATACGTTATAGAACTTTATAATGACATAAGAATATTATAAATGGAAGAGTCCACTGGCCCTATACACTCCTGGTTTAAATAATTATTGGTTACTTATATACTAGTGAAAATTAATAACACTTTTATACCTTGTATCATATTTTATAACTATACTACAATGTGTTTTATGAAAATACATATTAATATTTGACGTAGTATTCTTGAAACGATCCAAAATATTGTAATTCTTTATACTAGGCCACGTGTTACTAAAGTTATAATACGAATCCGAGTAGTAATTTTTGTGTGCAGGATTGCTAATCGTAATAACCGGTAAAAATGCAATTATATGGGATTCAGTTGAACTTTTATTTTGAGTCGTTAAAACCGTCCCACAGTGGGTTAAAAATTAAAATCATTTTTGCGCGAAATTTCGCTTCAAGCCAATTTTCAACCAATATTAATGTAGTCAGTTACATTTGAAAGATAAATAGTTGTATGTTCTGAAAATTACCCCAAGAATAATCAATTCACCCTCTTAATTACCCTTTCATCCCTTTAACCCTTTGTCGTCTGTTGATACTTAAATTAATCACTATATATTGTAATAAAATTATTTGTTTTGTAGTTGGCAACAATAAGTTTATACAATCTTACATTCAAATATAAATATAAATTATTATATAAAAATATATATTTTTTATTTTCATTATGTTCAGGTAACAAAGGGTTAAATATAAATAATCGATTAAACAATAAATTCAAAAACTAATAAATCAAGTAAAATAATATACCTATCTTGCACAAATATAAAAAATAATTGATTAGTACTATTATATAATATGTGTAAATATGTGTGAATGTATCTACATATATACAGGCTGACTCATACATTCGTATTTCTTTGATATTATCTCCTCTGTTAATATTTAGAGAAAAATTCATATTTTGACTGACATTATAAGTAATAATACACATCTAAACTTATATCTTCTAATATATAAAATTCTCGTGTCACGGTGTGCGTAATTGAACTACTCCGAAACGGCTCGACCGATTTTCGTGAATCTTTGCATGCATATCGGCTAGGGTTGAGAATCGGACAACATCTATTTTTCATCCCCCTATACGTTAAGGGTGGTCCACCCTTAAATTTATTTTTTATTTTTTTGAAAATTTTTTTTTGTTTTTATTTTTTTATGTTACATCATACAAAAATACATACAACCCTAAATTTTCACCCCTCTACGATCAACCCCTATTTTTTATTTATTAATTAAAAACTTTATTTTTTTTTTTTATTTTGTCATGACCTTAGAATAAAAAAAAATTCATATTACTCTTAACTTTCACCCTTCTACGATCAACCTCTATTAATTTTTAATTTTATATTTTAATTTTATAGTAAAGTATTACCAATTCGAATTCAATATTCATAGTTAAGACAGGACAACGTCTGTCGGGTCAGCTAGTTACAATATATAATGTGACCTGAAAAATGTGTATCATTACAGGTTGAGTTGAGAGTGCGTATCTCTTTAATATCTCCTCTTTTTTGTTTTATTGATTTTTCAGATTTAAGGGGATGAAAGGGTAATTAAGAGGGCAAATCGACTATTCTTGGGGTAATTTTCAGAAACTACAACTACTTACCTTTCAAATGCGAGTAATAACATTAAAATTTATTGAAAATTGGCTTGAAGCGAAATTTCGCGCAAAAAATTATGATTTTAACCCACTGTGCGTCATATTAACCGATGTCGTTATAACCGGTTTCTACTGTATATAGAATATTGTAATAGGATATCTTACGCTAACTTTGCAACTCCGAAACATTACAAATACAACATTGGGAAACTTTCAAACGAAAAAAGGGATCCTTTGTTGCCTAAAAGATAACAAATGATCGTTGCATGAAGGTTAATATAAATATTAAGAAATCATGTTTTAATATACTTTTAAAAGCTTTACAAACTTTTTGAATAACCCAGGATAAATACATACTTTTCAAATATTCAACAATTTCTACTTTTAGTTCAATACGGTTTATTAATGAAATGTATAACTGACATTTTGGAATTCATCATACTGTATGTAATTATTAATTATAGTCCCTTTGAAAATGTAACGTTTTTATTGTCCAATAGAATATGTAGATTTTACAGCATATTCACTTACAATTAGTATATTAATTAAATGAGTGTATTTAATTCATTTTACAGGAATTTACACTAATCGGATTGACAAAAAGGTAGGTACATATAATTATAATTAATGAAACATACTAAGATAAAACGTACAATTTAAAAATAAATTTGAAGGTATTCTTCATTAATTTATTTGATAACTTGCTGGGTTTCGCAGCGCTGCACATGTGGATATCATTTGTACATTTAGAAAAATGGAGTCGATTTTTTTTATAAAAATTACAGTTGCCGAATAAAATTTTCAATTTTGTATCAAAAAATACTATCAGTTTTGACATGTATTCAATTTAGTAACTTTTTATAATACGCAATTTTTACTATATTCGTTAATAAGTATCATTACATGATTTATTCAACTAATTGTTCTTAACTTGAATTATTTGTTAAGTGTTATAAAAGTTATTTCATTTCAATAGTTATGTAGTACATTTTTCTATTCGATACTATTTTTATTAAAATACAATACAATAAATACTACGATTGTGTAAAATTAATTATATTAATAGTATATTTTTATTGGTGTAAAAAATTATACTACACCAATTATGTAGGTATATAAATATCGATCCTGCACGCAAAAATTGTAGCTTTAGTATTGTACGTAACATTAAAGAAGGCCGGTGCGGGAGGGGTAAGAAATCCGAACTGACGTCAGTCCAAAGGCGTAGTTATTGGACTATCTTCCACTGATTTGATCGTCCAGTTCATTACTCAATAGAACGTCATACATCTAGTACTAGAACTTAATGCGGTTCACTTAGGGATGAAACGATACCGCTGAGGTATCGATACTTTTACTCGATACAGTATCGGTCGTAAAGTATCAATACTTACTCGGTATCGATTGAAAAGTATCGATACATACTCGTATCGATCGATTTTTTTTGTAAAATTTGCCAATCGCATAAAAATAATTTTGTAATCCTTAAAATAAGTTGTTAGTGGCTAATAATTTATTTAAAAAAATTTATTTTCACTCTTATTATATATGCATGCAGTTCATCCAATACTTCTAATAAAAAAACTAAGGGTAAAATAATTAATTTTTTATTTGAACTTGAAATGTGTTAAATGTAGCAATAGCGCACTCAGCTCATCAGTTGAATATAAAGTCAATTAAAATGAGTACAACGTATACTTGACGACATGTAAAAAATGGGATAGACGCTTATATAGCATAGATTTTAATTCATATATTTGACAGTTGTTTGTTTTTGTACATGACGATGCGTTCAAAAATTTCAATATTCAATTCACAAAAAATCATTTTCATCAGTATACCCACCGATTACCGATACGAGTACTTTTGACCGATACCTACTCGATACTTAGTTTCAAAGTATCGATACAAAAAGTACTTGGTATCGGAAGAAAAGTATCGAGTAAGTACTCGTATTTACTCGTATCGTTTCATCCCTAGGTTCACTGACGATACAATTAGTTGTACAACATGTTGTACAATCTGTGTTGGTTCAACCGTTTGAACGATAATTGCAACGTCTGTGGCATTGTAGTTCAATCTATCGTACGACGTGTTGTATCGACGGAAGTTTAAGCATGTTTAAAAATCTGTTGTCCAACTTGCAGATTGCATACAATTATAGATTGCAGTGATATTTTTCTGTATTATTAATTTATCAAAAATTTGACCTATGGCCTGAGGTGATACAGCTGTATTGAATTTAAGTTCTTCATAGGAATTTACAGTAGCCAAAAATCTCAGAGTAAGGGTTAATCCTTCTTCGGCACTAATTGCATCTCTCATTTTGTTTCGTAATTGCTAGCCGTTGTAATTCTAATAAATAATAATAAATAATTTTTAAAATCTATTGGTTCACTGGTACAATATACTAAACTAGTTGTACGACTGATCGCTTTGGTTAAGCAGGTATTTCTTTTTGTTATTTGAATCGAACCAGAAAAATCCATTCATCTTTGAAAAGCCATTTCTCAAGAATATGGTATTTAAAATATATTGCAAATTGTGCGTTTGTATTTTTGTATAGTATATAATAGATACCTTCTTCCTTAGTATCTTTTTCCAAAATAATGCCGAAAAAACGCTGAAAATAATCTTTTTCTATTTAAATGAAAAATTCCCGCCAAAACGCGCATTCAAAGTCACGTGGTATGCGTGACGTTAATGTTAACAAAACAAACTGAAATCAACCAATAGAGATCGAGTATTTTGACGTTTTTACTAAGTAACTACGACATACCAATGACGTTTGTGGTCACGTGACAAATAGGTTAAATATTACTTTTTAAAATTAGGTTTATTATTAAAATACTGAGTTATTTCACGTAAAAAAACACTTGCTTGTAAATTATAGTAAATTACATTATTTAGAACATTTTAGTCTTTATTATTAATAGTATAAAATACCTTATTGTTTCATAATCGAACCTGCGGGCTTGAAAATCTTTACTTGTATTTATTTCCATTTAATAATTACTTTAAGTAAAATTGAACATAAAGAATTTAATTTTACCCAGTTTCTAATCCATAAAATACGGGTATCACTCGATTAAGTAGCTTAGTTATAGGTTACACGTTACACGATATAAGTTATAATGATATGTGCTTCATAACTACAATGACATTATATTATATTGTACCTAGATATTAATACTATCTTAAATTAGATTATTATTTAATTTCTATTAGATACACATTATCATAATATGACTAAATATCAATATATACATTAACACAATTATATATGTATGCAGCAACGTGGGAGTAGGATCAACAGAGGGAGTAGGAAACAATAATGGTTTAATTATAACAGATATTATATAATTATACATATTGATTTGATCATTTGTCATTCATAAAGCACAGTGTTATTATATCTGTATAGGATATAAATAATCATAATCAACGTGAAAATGAATATATTAATGTCAAAGTATCCAAATAATAAATAAATGTATTTGTTCATATTAAACCACTAATATTGTCGATAATTTTTGCTGCAAAAACAATTGAATAAATATTTTGCAGGTACAATTGTTGGTTTAATTACATCAAAATCAACATGAAAACTACATTTTATTTTTCATTACATTATTAAGGATTATAGTTAAATGCACTTTTTAAAATAATATTTGATGCATTTATTGTGATTTATATATTTTAACCTAACCTAAACACTAACCTTTGATATTTTTAACGTGATTTTCTATATTTTAATCTTACCTAAATACTGACCAAACTCCTCGCCTCGATAGATTTCAGACTTTTAAAACGATTAAATATTCGCCTTATGCAAAAAAAAATAAAATTACATTATGTTCGTGTTTGTGAAGTGCATACTATAAAATTTTAAGTGCAAAGTATTAAAATTTATGTTCAATGTACAGATTGCATAAGATCTAATATAAAGTGCAATTAAATATATCCATACTATTAAATAAATATATTATAAATTTCTGGAGCAATATAGCAATATAGCAACACAGCAATAAAGTAACTACCAATTAGCAGCTAGCAATATAGCGATATCATATTGCTTTGGTGTGAGACAATATGTCCGATTCAATGTATATTGACAGATAGCAATAATATCGCTAGTTATAAGTTACTAATTGCTATATTGCTCCGGTGTGAGAGCCCAGGGTTGCATAGCTGCACAAGAGACGTAAAGGTGTGAGAGTTAGTAAGTCTCATTTTAAAATAAACAATATTGGAATATGCTATTTATTATTTGTCAAAAAATACAAAATATACGCCATTTTGGAATACCAATTTTATATATAATATGTGGTATTTTAAAATTGTGTCTGCCGATTGTAGATAATCAATAAGTAAATTGGTTCATTAACCTCGTTGTTCCATCGCTTAATTCCTGCTCACTAACCCACGTTGATGAAGGAATATTATAATTAAAGTTAATTATATTATCGCGTAAAACAGCGCCTCGTTAATATGTAGAATTAATTATTTCAAGAAAATAACAAAATTAAAGATGCTGAATTCATTAAGGTTTGTGTCAGATTTTTTTTAATTTAGATGTTCTTTTCCTAAGTTTTTTTATTGAATAATCTTTTTCCATGAAATCCAAGGTAACAAAAAACATGAAAAAGCGCATTTCATATTTGCTGTTATTAAATTTTTTTAGTTTATTAGATTTTTGTGGTTGTCTTTAAAGTTATACGAAGATAACAGAATGAAGTTAGGTTAGGTTAGATTAAGGGGTTATATACAGTCAGAAGACCAAAAAAAGGTTTTGTCAAGATTTTTTTAAGTGAAAACTTTTAAATTTATTGATGTAAAAATTGTATTTTAAAATTGTATTGTGTATTTTAACATTTTTTATTTGTAAAAATAATATTTTCGAAAGCTGCTACAGCTGTACTCCAGGAGGTCCTCTCAAAAAAGGCGCCTAGCGGTGACCACGATATCTCTGGACTGGATCATTTAAAATAAAAAACCCAAACGGATTTCGTTAAAGTAATGTATAATCTTGTACTTAATCGAAGGAATAAGCAAAATACATTTTTTTGACAAAATGGCGGCTTCTCAAAAAAAAATTTTTTTTTGATAAAAATTTTTACCTTAAATAGTTTATAAAAAAAAATTATCGGTGAGAAAAAATCTTCGATTAATTACTAAAAAATTTACTTAAGAAACTTGTGTTAAAATTTGAGACTGATCGGTTCAACCGTTTCCGAGGAATAGTGGTCACCGACTTTAAAAACACAGATTTGAGAAAAACGCGTTAATACTCCGACCTCCTACATTCAAACGCTCTGAGACGTATTTACAAATATGCGTGTAACTTCGAAAATAATCGCCGGATTGACTTGAAATTTTCTGTGTGTGTACTTAAATATATGTACATTAAGAAAATGAAATTAAAAAAATCGATCGACCAAAGGTGGTAGCGCTTACATGCTCGATTTTTCGTCCGTCCGTCTGTTTTCCAACGCAAGATCTCGCCCCCCCTGACCACCTAGAGACCTCAGATTTTCGCTAAATAGGTTTGTGATTCTAGTTTAACCCATTTTAGGAATTTTTCCGGTTATGACCCTCCATCCAGCCACGGACAGGCATAATGTCCATTTTTCATACAACATTTTTCATATATGGCTTCATGTACCTCGTTGGACTCGAGATTAATTCACAAATCGATTGGCAAGGGTATTTTTGAGTTGTGTCCATCAAGTGGGTTGCGCGGCAACACCCACGTGTGGGTTTTGATAAATTTTTTGAATGGCTGATCGTTGTTTTTTTTACGAAATACTGATCTATAATTAGTTAGAATGACATGAAATTTATCATGTTAACTTTGATAGGTACACATTTTTGCACATCACGTTAAATTTTCTCACAATAAAAAAATAATTATGAAGGCATTAATTATTTCGGCACTTTATATTGGGTTTTAGCTTGCACAACGAAATATTGTACAAGTTTTGAGGTTTCTGCGATAATCTGGACATCTTCAGGACTCTACACTGCAATGTATGACGAAACGTTGACCGATAACAAGACCAAATTGGCACTGCTTTCAATCAGAAGCCAAGATCCATAAATAAGATCGTATCATTAATAAT
This sequence comes from Sialis lutaria, assembly GCA_949319165.1. Taxonomy (NCBI): domain Eukaryota; kingdom Metazoa; phylum Arthropoda; class Insecta; order Megaloptera; family Sialidae; genus Sialis; species Sialis lutaria. Next base: position 7,619,546 of record OX439243.1, on the reverse strand, counting down.
ACATGTTTTCAATTATCTTTAAAAGTATTTTAATGTATAAATTAACAGAGAAATGTCGATTTACAACAATCATCTCTCAAGCAGACCAAATTCATTTATAATTTAATAACAATGTATGTATGTATACATCCTTTTTTTTAATAATAAGAATTTATATTTTGTTAGTAAACAAAAAAAAATTCCAATATACCAATTAAGGCAGTGGTTTCCAAACTTTATGTAACTACGCCTCCTTTTAAGAAAAATTTAATCTCTTGCGCCTCCCCCCCCTCGTTTATTTCATAAAATTATACAAACATATTTTAAAAAGTTATAAAATGTATTTTTTTGCGTATAAAATTGATTTTTAATGCAATGAATATGCTTGTTTATTAGCACAAACAGTGTTATTAAGGGGAGTGATGACAAATGTGATTTTTTTTATGATAATTCTATCAGTTTTGCTTTTTCAATAATAGTTGTCAGTCAAAAACTACACAGTAACGTCTCTTTCAGAAACAGATAGTATGTATACATATGTATACAAAAATAATGTTATGTTATAAAAGTTTATTTATAATTATATATTTTTTATTTATACACCTTAATGTGATGTTATGAAAATTAAATTTCTGTTAAACTTTTGGCGCCTCCCTTTGCACTTGTCCGCGCCTCCCCAAGGAGGCGCGCCTCCCAATTTGGAAATCACTGAATTAAGGTTTAATGATGTCATTGTAAATCATAAAAAAAAGAAAAATATTTAATACTAAACTTTTTATATTCTATTATTTTGCTACTAAACTGACCCGACCTCATATTTGAATAACCTTTATTTATAAACACTATTACTGAAAACAGTAAATCACCCTCAACTTGTAAAAGAAATAAAGAATGAAAACTAGAACGTAGATAGCTACGTATACAACATTTAACTATTTCAAAAAAACACAACCCAATTTTCTACAAATCCCCAAACGCATTCAACCAACGACCATAAAACTCGAATCAATAAAGAGGCGAAATAAAATAAAAACTTGTCGAATCCTGACCTACATAGTCCGGATCTTTCATAAACACAAGCGAATGAGATAATCTTCCGATCAGATATATAGTAGTAGACAAGCAAGGCGGACTAGAGCTTCCCCCACCACGACCCGTCCCCACCACAAATGCCGCGACCGTTGTCTCTAGCGGCATTAGAGGGGCGCACAGTGTTTCCAAATATCTGTTAAACCGGTCAAAGTTTTAGACGTTCTTGATTATGAAAAATACATTAATTATATTTGAAATTGAATATATTATTACAAAACGATCGTTTAATTTTAAATTATGTTATTTTAATTGAATTATTTGAATTTATAGTGTAGTTTTTTGTAAACAAATATCAAATAATATTTTTGAGATTAACACCTAGCAATTAACTTATGTTTTACACAGGTGAGTTATATCAAGTGGAACAAACTTGAACAGTTATTTCAAGCCAAAAAGTTTACATGAACATGTGTCCGGAAAGTCTTCTTGATGAAGCTACAGACTCTCAAAAATTTTGCCGAAAATTAGTTTTTATTTAATATCTGGAGACCCCAGTGATGAAATTTGGTACCCAGTTTAGTATTAATACGTGTTATCGATTTCCAGTATAAACAAATGATTATTTAGACCAGGGATGTATTGGACTGGTGGGTACTCTGATTTTTACCTACTATTTTTATATTCTTAATTTTTTTCTATGATTGTTACTTTTAAAAGGTCATATGTAATAAAATACACAAAAATATACTTTGTTGATTTATCATAAGATCAACAAATTATATCACTTTAAATAAATATTTCCCACTAAAAATAAATATTTTGTATTAAAAAAAATACTTTGCACTTGACCTCAATTTGGACCTGTCAAATTTAAAAATTATATATTTTTGATATATCTATTTATTGTGTTTTTTGTGATTTTCTATATTTTTACCTAACCTAAACACTAACTTCCGTCTTTTCGCCTCAATAGATTTGATATTTTAATGTGATTTTCTAAATTTTAAAATAATTAAATATTCGCCTTACGCTTTAAAAAAAAATTTTTCTTCGCGTGCATAAAGTGCATACTATAAAATTTTAACTGTGAAGTATGAAATTTTATGTTCGGTGTATGTACAAGTACATATTATACTATCTAATATACATATATAATACATAAATATATACTATTTTATTAAATTTAACCTATTTTAATTTTAAGCACGAAATATGACTTTTTTTAATTTGATTACAAATATATTAAATTTATTACAAATTGAAATTAGTAAGACTGCTAATATGTCATTGCCACCCAGGATAGATATGAAGTTGTTGGGGCTACGAAATGAGCGGAAAACCGCCTAAATAGGTAAATACCTATGGTTCTCCAGCCTCGCTTTAATAAATAAAATATTGAATACACTTTTTTTTTAACAGAAGTTGATTTTCCGATTTCAATCATTATAAACTTCATAAAACTAGTTGCTGTGAAGGGAGTACGGTAAAACATCGGAGTACAATGGACCTATGGCTAATGGGGAGTTTACATTTGTTGTTTTGCTCGGCCGAATACGATACTCGGACGAGTACTCGTAAGTGTCAACACCCGTCATCTCGTAAGAGTGCCAGCCCGATCGCACGCGTTCCGACTCGGCTTCAGGTCTACTTTTTCGTGCGATTGGCTTACTGGTGCGAGCAAAAAGCATGTGTAAACAGATACATCATGCTGTCAACAATGTTATTTAATTCAAATCTCGCAAGACGACAATATTATTATATTTATTATAACAATTAAAAACATTAGTAGGTGGAATGAAAATAAAACTAATGAATTTTTTCAAGAGATACGGCCTTTAAAAAATCATTGGAGATTTGTGATAGTGGATTTATCATTTACGATGTTAAAAATAAAATAATTACTTATTACAGCTTATTACATTAACTAATGTGTTTATTTCCGCATCTGTAACAATTTGGTTTATAGTACACAGTAGTTACATTTTGAACTGAAGTTAAAAGCAATTGAGAAACGTCAAACCAGAAAGCATGCTTATCAAATTTTAATGTAGACAGAAAAGTACTAGCGCTAGTATCACCGTGCTGCTAATCGTCCGAGTGTAACAGCAAATGTAAACTCGGCATAAAGCTCAGGTCACACGAGGTGACTTTCTACTCGTCAAAAACATGATATTTCAAGGTCACGTGGTCTAATCGCTGCCCCCGAGAAAAAGCTGCAGTTGCTCCACAGGGATTCTATACAGTATAGTATAACGTGCTCCAACTCGTGTTATAAAGTAACTATCTCTGTCTGTCTGTTTGGAAGGACGTAGACAACTTTGTATGCCAAAAAATTGATTAGATAAAAAAAATACAAAGGACCTCGCACATTTCTTATGGCAACTGGCTTTCCGTAAAATTCGCTAAATTTTTGGTATGTTGTAGTTTATGTGATGCTGATCAAAAGCTCTCATAGGCACAACTTCGAAAAATGAGCCGTTTCGGCGATAAAAATTTTTGAAGATGAAAAATTTAAATTAAAGTTTTATTTAAGTTTTAGATCTTTTAACATTTTTAAATTATAAATAACTCACATTTATAATATATCATTACTAGTTTACATAAATACCTTAGTGGAATTTATTTTTATTATTTAGTTAAAATAATTGATGATTTGAACAGCATTTATTTTTTTGTCATCTATATTATTTCATTTAAGTTTGCAGTGATTGTTATGTGATTTGATAAGCAACCACTGAAAACTTAAATGAAACAAAATATAAATCTTAATTTTTCAATTTAATTTTTATCAATTTTGTTGTTTACACATTTTAGTAAAAAAATGAATTACATTTTTCATCATTGTAATATCATTAATAACAACTTACCTCTGAAATAGCATAAGTGAAAAACTAGAATAGCCAAAAAAGCATTAAAACAATAAAAACTCAAATAATAAAACAAAATAAAAAAAATTAATTTTTTTATTATGAAAATTTTTTATCGCCGAGACGTCTCATTTTTCGAGGTTGTGCCTGTGATAGCTTTTGATCAGCATCACATAAACTACAACATACCAAAAATTTAGCGATTTTCACGGAAAGCCAGTTCCCATAAGGAATGTGCGGGGTCCTTTCACGTAGACAAAATCGCGGATAGTAGCTAATTTTTGTATTATTTTATGTTTTTACTTGTAACGAATGAATCATAAATATAGTTTAGGTACTTGCGGATAACAGAGTGATCACCTATATGATTAAATTAAATTAAGGATGAGATTATTTGCACATGCAGTATGTGCAAGCAATTAGCTATTTGCACATACCATATAGGTATGCATTTAATTGGCTATTTGCTATTTGCACATGCCATTTCTGCATGCAATTGGCTATTTAGACTTACCACTAACCTAACGTACATTAACCTACCCTAACTTAATTTGGTACATATACATTATGTGCAAATAGCCAATTGCTTGCACATACTGCAGGTGCAAATAGCCAAATTCTTAAATTAAATAATATAAAAGTGACGTTAAAAGTATAATTTTTTAAACCTCACTCATAGGTGTATATCTGAAACCATTCCCCAAATAGAGCTTCCAAATTTTTGGAAAAAAACTAGCCGTTATTTGTAGAATGTTAGATTTTAAAAATTTAATTTAAGGTAAATAGTTAAAATAAAAATTATATGATTTTTTTTAAAGAGAGGGGAGTTCTAAGTCTAGCCCTGTCAGTCTTTTATTAAATCGTTTTAACTTTGATAAACCAGTTGGGTAATATGAAACAACAATAATTTATGTAAAAATAAAAACAAAAAAAATCTTTGTACCTGTAAAATTAGATCGGCAGGGCTACCACCACCGTGGCAGCAGCGTAAAAATTGGAGTCGGTAAGATTGAGAAACAAAAAAAAAGTCTTCAACTTATATTTTACATATAGCTGGGGGCCCTCAATCACTTAGCCCCTGAGCCTCTAGTTGCGGTCCTGTAGATCGGACTATCAAAACACATTTGTTGATGTTAACTGTTTAAAACAAAATGCTCAGGGGTTCTGTTTTACCCCGATATAGAAATTAAATATTAATTATGGGGTGAAGTAATGAATGACAAATATTTCAAATATAATTAATTTTCTGAAATGTCAGTTTTGCAACTAGACAACAATATTTTTCAACAGTTCGTACAATGAATAATATAATAACATTAAACCCATAGTCTTCAGAATTTGTATTTTGACCGGCTGAATACCATTTTATTCACACTGTGTAGCGGTCGGTGTTTTTGCGGGGTTATATTGATTTTCATTTCGCGCGGAGAGCCCTAACTGTTTTCGCTACGAATTTCCTTCCAGCTAGATTTCAATGGGTGCACTCTCACGGCTCAAGTATTTCAAGCTTCTCCATTGCATTTGCAGTTGTGTTTCTCCATATTCGATGAAGTAAACATCTTATTTACATAATTGCATTCATAGTGCATTATTATTATACAGGATTACAGAACGTTAACTTAGGATTGTTTGTATGTAATAAAGTTAATAACATTTGTGTTTAAGTTGGATAATGCATAAATTAAAGTCTTTATTGTTACATGTCTCTATCAAACTACAGTAGAAACCGGTTATAACGATATCGGTTAATACGACGTATCGGTTATAACAACTCAAAATAAAAGTCCTGCCTGAATTCCATATAGTTGTCTTTTATAATATACCGTTTGTAATGATGATATTGTTTACAACGAAATACTGCATTGAGCGACTTTCTGTTTACAATATTTTTGGAGAATTTTATCGGTTTAACGACGGACCGTCTTTTGTTTCCATTTTTTTAAATATATTTTTGTACAATAAAAAATATTGTTTGACATAATAATACATCATGGATTGTACAGGTTAGATTTAATTCTTGTAAACAGAAAACAGATGTAGACTCCAAATATTCGTATACTGGTACATGATTGGTAGAGAGTTATTAATACTCAACCAATCAGAACCGTCGCACCTCAGAATGTCAACTAAGTTTCCAGTAAGAGTAACGTTGCTTCTGTACGAGTATATCGTAGGTATACATACATATTTATTATTCTGATCTTAAAATTTTTATTTTATTTTGACGAAGATATCGCTCAGAGATAGTGAATTTCACAAAATTTCATCACACTCATGAAACATTTAGTTTTCCCGATAAATACCTTTTAAAATGACGGTCCCTTCGATGTCGTTATAACCGGTTTCTACTGTAGTTTCTAATGCAGTAAAATCTCTCCGATTCGACGTTATAAAAATAAACCGGCCAAGTGCGTTTTGGGCATGCACATGATAGGATTTCGTAGTCATTTGCATTAACATTCTCTACTTGATAATACGTATCAAGAGCTATTCCATGTAGACGAAAGATGTATTCTTTATAAAATTGTACGTGCTCATGTAACGATTTATTATAAAAAATCTGTCAAGATATACACGGGTGTATGCCATAAGGATTCCATATATACTACGTGAACTGATTGGAGCCACTTACAGATGCATTTTTGAGTTAGAAATAAATATAAAAATAGGATCATATTCTAATAATTTCGACACCCCACATGCCTAGATAAAAAAAGAAATTTTTTCATGACACCACTCTCTATTTCTCCAAAATGTGAAATGACATTGATGACTTAAGTATTTGTCGTTGGTAGCCTCACCAAAGCCTCGTTTTGTTACCTATTTTTTCAGAATTTTTGAGCCAGTAGTTATCAAGTTATCAAGAGGGTGGGTGGACAAAATAAATTACTGAGCTTCTTGCTGCCGCCATTTTTGAGTTAAAAAATAATTAAAAATATGGTCATATTCTATCAATTGAGTTCTACAATTTGATACCCCACACACCTTGGAATATATTTTTTTTGCTTTAAAGCCCCCTGCAGGCGCCATTTATGATTTAGAAAACATAAGAATCATAATCAAATTACACTAGTTTGGGTACACATTTTGATGTACCACATGCCTTGAATAAAAAAAAACATATTTTTTCCCTGGCATTAGATTATTGGCACCCCCCCCCCCCTTCCCCTACAAAATATTTTTTTTAAATATATCTACATTATCAAGTAAAAATTTCAAGATTCTAGCTAGCTTATATAGTTTACGAGCTACTGCATTTTGAGTGAAAAGGACGGATGGACGACAAAGTACTAACTTAAAGTTACATTCTTGATTGTTTTCAGAATTTTTGCATCGATAGTTTAGAAATTGGAGGGGATAAGATACTCTGACAACGGCTAATATAATACAAAGCAAATAATTCGTAACTGAAAGATTACAATGAAAATGTTTTAAATTTTATAATCTAAAGATAGTACCTACAATCAATGGGAAAAGTAAAAAAAAATATTCACTTTTCAGTCTATTGAAGGTGATCCAAACAAATATTTTTTCAAAAATCTCATCATTTCTGTTTTGGGTCATCAATCTACATCCGTATACCAAATATCTCTTAATGAGAGAATGGGAAAACTGTGACATACAGAGTGACAACTATAGGGTTTTTTAGTTTTTCAAAAAACGATCGCTTATGGAAGTGGTCCCAATAACAAAATAGTCCATCATATAAGGTTCTGGTACCAGTCCTGGACATTTTTAACTTAAATGTACTCAATTAGAAATATTTATTGATATTTGATTTCTGCTATTACTGCATATTAATCTATGTATATAGGGGAACCCGGGGCGGAACGGGGTAGCTAAGCTTTGATTACAAATTGAGAGGGTTTGAAAGAAATATCACCATTATTTGTCAATGTGTACTTTTATTTACTTATTTCTCTACAAAAAAAAACTACAGCTAAACTTATCTAAGTTGATAACAACAATAAGAAAATAGTGTCTGAAAAAAAATATGAAATTTCCCATTCCGCCCCACCCCCTGGGGCACAATGGGAAATGAACCCGGAGTACAATGGGGTACCAATTTTTGGCACAGTTTACAGTTGAGAACACTGTCCTCGTCGTCAATGTCTAAACCCGAGCATAAATAATTACAAGCAGGCCATGTCTTCGACTTCCGAGCTTTCTTCGGATTTATTTCATTTTTTAGACGACTGCATCAACTGCTTGGTACATAGCATCAGTAGACCAGGACTGCCGGTTTGTCTTTCTAATATATGTACGCACCATCTCCAGATGAAATAAAAAGTGCCTATTTATATGAGATGTACAAATATTATCAAGGTCAGAACGGGGTATACTCCATTGTGCCCCAACGTATTATAACATGAGTATTATGGCCGTTATATGTGTTGGCCTTGAGTTATCACTAGACTTTTAGTTAGTCAAGAGTATGATGAAACAAACAATGTAAATTTCCGAATAAAAAATAGTATACAGTGTACTTACCTTGGTGTCGTAAAGCAAAAATTACAAATTGTAAGCTTTTTCTTGGACCTTCGGTAGAATTCACACTAAATGCACTCTTACACTGAAAACGGCAACTTCGTACTGTGTAGCACAGCGAACTAAACATTGTGTGCAAAAGACACGTGTCTCTGTCGTCCATAGGAAGAGCACCACCCATTTCCCGTTCCGCCCCGGTACCCCGTTCCGCTCCGGGTTCCCCTACAGTTTATACAGTTAACTGTCTTACAGCGTAATTTGATGATTGTTGTGTATGCAACCCAACCTACATCCGCGTGTCAAGGGTTGCCATGCACATATTAGGGATGCATTATCTCTAATAATGACGTCACGCAATAGTGATTATACTTCACTTCATCTATGACTTTTTTGGAGGCAAAACAGACAATTAATACGATATACTTCGATAATAAACGTGCGGTATAAAGTACTTCCTACTTCTATAATACTAATATTAATATATAATAATATTCTACATCTAATAATAAGTGTACATAATAAATAGGTAATAAACTAGTGTATAAATATATGTGTTGTTATAATATCAAGAGTAAAGGCGAAGCCGGTGTAACATATCAAATAAGGTACTGTAGATTTCATTTCATTTATATTTTATTCTTCTGTTAATACACAACATCGTGGTTTGACACTATCAAGAACAGTGTATTTTCTTATGTAAATGCTTTACATTGTTTTAAAATTTTTGACGACGTTTATGTAATAGTACTTATCATTTTATAACCATAAGCAAGAGTTTATCACTGGGTGTTCATTACTAGTTTCACTTTGTCCATTACTGAAGGAAAAACATTTACAAAATAAAAAGCTATTATGTTAAAAAAAACTACATTCGCGGATTTTAGTGATTAAATTGATTTAATAAAGAGGTAGGTAGATGTTTTATAAGTAACATAAGTTGATGAGAATTACAAAAAAGTAGCCCACCAATCCAAAAACACAACATACTTTGCGCTTAACGCGTTCAAGACTGGTGCCAATACCTTACTGGCTGTTTAAAAAAATCGCCTAGTAAGAAGAATGATTCCAATAATTATAAAATGCAAAGAAGCATATAAAATTGTTATTTCCAATAAACTGACTTCATAGCAATATAACTACATGCATAACTTATTTGTATTCATTTGATTTTGATTGCATTCAACAGTAAAAGATGGAATAAAGTAGGTTGCTTCTAACTACAACTATCGATGTTTAAATGCACGCTTGAAATTTTATAGATGGAGAGACAACAACAAAAAGTACATATTAATATGCTAATAAAGCTATTGCAGCTATGTGGAAAATTCATTGGACTGCAACAAATGATTTTTGTTTAGTTATTATTAGCGCATTTCTTTTTTTACTTAAGTGGAGAACCTGGTTTATAGGGTTAAGCTTTTCGATTTTTTTTGCTTAATCGATAGTTAAACTATTCAAGAATATGTTCCCAAAGTTTCAGAGTACAATTCGAAGTATTTTAAAAGTTATAGAACACATTGTGAGTAGCGTCATGTGTTTTGGTTATGAGGAATTTTTCTCAAAATTTCATTTTCGTATTTTCTTAAAATCTACGGGAAAGATAGAGAAAAAAAATGATCAATCGACTTGATTCAAAATGCGCTATCTAAAGAAAAAACAACCATTCTATGTGAACCTCAAATATTGGTAAAAACATTATTTTAAATAGTTCTTATTGCATAAGTACGAAAGAAATTTTTTCTCAAAAATGTATTTTTTTTTTGTTCAAGTATTAAAATTTTTACAGTTTTTTAACCGTGTTTCTGGTTCACATAGAATAAAAACACATGAAAAATAATAATATTTTTGGTTGTTTTGATTGAGATCAAAATTACGGGCTATATTTTCACGCAAATTGGCAACTCTGTTGGCGAGGTGGGCTGATTAGAGATACACCACAGCGCCATTTTTGACAATATAATGTTTTTTACATCTTTAAATAGTTAAATATCGTAAAAATTTTAGAAACATCAACTGTATTAAGGGGAGTCGAGGCAGATTGATACGGTTTATTCTAGAAACTAAAAAAGGACATAAAAATACAATTAATTTTAATGATAGTAATTTAACAATTAGTTGTATTTAATGTTTATCTGAGTAACTTTTTGGGTGAAATTTTGAACCCTCACTTCTTAAAAATAAATGTTACAGCTATTTATTTTTAAAGTGGAATTTGTATCAATTAATATACCCCATACACGGGGTACTTTGATACACGGTTGTCAACACACCTTGTTCTTACAAATTAAAAGAAGTCAGATTAATGTTGAATAAAAATAGGGATGTCATTCTGTTGGTGTCCCGAGTAAAAAATTTTATATATAATTGTATATAATTATATACAATTATATCGGAGATTTGGCCCGATATAATTGTATATAATTATATATAATTGTATATAATTATATACAATTATATATAATTGTATATATATAATAAATATATATACAGGGTCCTCCAATAGTGTGTCCGGCATTGTTTTACGCCCAAACTATTGAAGATAGAGTTTTAGGATAAAAAATTTATTATATATATTGACCCTAAAGAATTTCAGGAAAATATTTTCAACCCCCTAAAACCGCTCCTTGGGGGGTAGTTTGAGGGGTACATACCCGTTTCTCAGTTAAATCAAATGGAATGGTATATCAAAAAGTACATATTTGCAAAGATCATAAAAAAATAAGAAACTTTCGTAAAACAAAAATTTTCATACTTTCAATTGTTTAAAAAATATGGCGACTTGTTCTCAAATTTTAGGGTTTCACTAAAAGTGCTCTTATTTCGTTAAAAATTAATGGAATTTTATTATTTTTTCAAATTTAGAAAGTGGAAATAATGAGCTTTGTAAAGATGTATGACTATTTGTGATTTTGATAGTTTAAAGTGCCATACGCGATATATCAAAAATTCAAAAGTTCAACTAGGGATAATTCAAAATTTTCAAATACAACGGTATATCAATTAGTACTTTTTCTTAAAAAGGATATGTAAATAAACAACTTTTGTTAAGAAAATTTAAAATTAAAAATTATAATTTTAAAATTGAAAACTGAAAATTAAATTTATTAATTTTAATTTTTTTTTATCAAAAACTGTTTATTTACATATCTTCTTTAAGAAAAAGTACTAATTGATATACCATTGTATTTAAAAATTTTGAATTATCCCTAATTGAACTTTTCAATTTTTGGTATGTCGAGTGCGACACAAAACTATTAAAATCTCAAATAATCATACATCTTTACAAAGTTCATTATTTCTACTTTCTAAATTTAAAATAATAATAAAAATCCATAAATATTTAACGAAATTAGAGCACTTTGAGTAAAACTCTAAAATTTGATAACAAGTCGCCATATTTTTTAAACAATTGAAAGTATGAAAATTTTTGTTTTACGAAAGTTTCTTATTTTTTCATTATCTTTACAAATATGTACTTTTTGATATACCATTCCATTTGATTTTACTGAGAAACGGGCATGTACCCCTCAAACAACCCCCCAAGGAGCGGTTTTAGGGGGTTGAAAATATTTTCCTGAAATTCTTTAGGGTCAATATATATAATAAATTTTTTTTCCTAACTCTCTATCTTCAATAGTTTGGGCGTAAAACAATGCCGGACGCACTATTGGAGGACCCTGTATATTGTATATAATTATATATAATTATATACAATTGTATATAATTATATATATATATCTATATAATTATATAAAATTGTATATAAATATTTTTTAATCTATTATACATCCTGGAGTCCCCCCCCCCTAAACGGTCAATTATTGTAAATTTTTATTTCAACAATATGGGCCTCAAATATTACTTAATACGCATCTAGATTATTTTTTTTAAAATGATTCAATAATATCCGAGTACTTTATATATGTAATAGTTATATATACTATCTGCTAAAAAGAGCTGTGATTTACTGTGTAATTAATACATTCCCGTTTAGGGGGGGGGGGGACTCCAGGATGTATAATCGATTAAAAAATATTTATATACAATTTTATATAATTATATATAATTGTATATAATTATATAGATATATATATATATAATTATATATAATTATATACAATTATATATAAAAATTTTTACTCGGGGTCTTTCATGATGATTGGATCTGGCATTTTCAACACAATACATATGTGAACAGAAACCTCATCTTTTATGTTCGGATAGACCTAGACTCCAGAAGGTTTACGCCTCAAATAAAAAAATGTGAAATTAATATTTTTTATATTTTTCCCTGAAAAGAATTTTGTCAACAAAGTGCCTAACAGTTTTCTTTCGTTCTAATTTTACTATTACAATACAATATTGATACGTATCAAAGTGCCTCCATGTTAATGTATCAATGTGCCCCATGTTGTCATTTAGAAATAAACAAAAAGTAAAAAGAAAACGGCAACAGATTACTTTAAAACACTACTTTTACTCAACTGAGAAGTGAATTTACTTATCTTGTAATATAATTCACCATAGATTAAATGAAATTTGGTACAACACATCCCATTGTAAGTTAAATAATATAATTTAGTCAACAGAGAGCAAAACAGTTGTTTACTTGTTAACAGCGAAAGCCTTACTGTACGTAAATGCAAATCAGTTGTGGGATTGACAAGTTTAAGAGGTACGTATTTATGAACGCGGTCGTGTTTTTATCTTTTTATAAACTACTAGCGAAATCCCACGGCTTCGCTCGCGTAAACTTCGAAACTAATTAGAGCCCTTCATACGTGTTAGGGAATGACATATTAATTTTTTTATATTGTTTTTTATTAATTACCTATAAAAAATCGTAAATATCTCGGATCTTATTTAAAAATAGCAAAACCCACCCCCTGCCTATCCCCGCCATTCTGGTTGAATATCGAATTTTTTTATTGCAGATTATTTTGCCCGATTCCACCATTATAACTTAAGCATTAAAATAAGCTATTATGGGTGGAATGTCAAAATTTTTATTTTAACAGATAAATATTTTGCTCAAATTTACCTTTATAAATAAAGCAGGTATACAGATAAACATATCTAAAACTATCCTCGTCCCCGTCCAATACAATTAGGGGTTGAATGTCGAGCTTTCATTTTTAACAGAATATTAATTTGTTCGAAATTACCTTAAAATCATAAACAGTTATGAATATATAAATATATCAAAATTTTACCCTCCCCCCCCCCCCCATTCCCAGAGGGGTTGAATTTTTCATAAATGCTATTTGTCTTGTAGAGTATCTTCTTGTACCATGTTTCATTCAGTGAATACAAAAGAAAATATTTTACCCCCCCTCCCTTAATACCTTAGGGGTTAAATTTTGGGAAGTGCTGAAATAACTGTTTCAAATTTGTATTGTAGAGTATGTCTGATAAGTTTCAATTAAATACGAACAAAAAAAATATTTTTTATACAAACTTTGACACTCCGTTTTAACCCCGTAGGGGTTGAATTTCGAAAAATCCTTTCTTAGTGGATGTTTACATCATAAAAGGAAGGCACCTACGAAATTTCACGTTTCTAGGTTCAGTGGTTTGGGCTGTACGTTGATATATGAGTGAGTGAGTGAGTGAGTGAATGAGTGAGTGGTTAAGGACAAACTCTTATATAGATATAGATTTAATAACATCTATGTATATTGTATATCTATGTATCGTGCGTATCAATATGCCCCATTTCCCCCTATTGTGACTAAAAAAATTCATAAAGGAAATTCATTCCTTTTAGCCTCCTAAACCAAGTACCCCTTAAAATAAATTATTCAAGAGAAGAAATTATATGTATAGAAAAATTAAATGTATAATAATGTAACTATCTAAGTAAACGATAAACATATTAACATAATTCGTTTTACAATATCAGTTTTTTTTATAATTTACATATAAACAGGTAAAAAGTGTTTGACTATAGAATATAATATTTGCGTACTTTATCTAGAATATATGAATTATTAAAATAAAACTGTAACTGCTCCAGAGTTCATAAATACATAACTTTTAATATCACATTTAAAACACTTTTAAATTTTTTTAAGCGACGCACAAAGTGTCCCATTGGTGTATAAATATTTATATCACAAAATGCGAGTAAACTTACAAAGTTAAAATTAAGCTATAACAAAAGTTGTTTAATTTAAAAAATAAATATAAATTTACACTGATTTCTTTCTAGAGAGCACCCTTGTAACCATTTTATAAAGATTTATTTACTTTAAAGATTTGAATACGTAATAAATACAAAAAAAACCTGAATACTAATAGGGTTGGAACTGAATTAGAAAATCAGTTCAAATATTTACGATATTAATTATAAATATCTCTTCAACTCGATAGAATAACCTTTTTGCACAAAACAAAATAATTCAGGATTAGTTAATCAGTTGTTTTAAATCCATGATTAATGTTTATTCTAAACTTATTCTCAATTTGTAAATAAACAATTTTTTACCTTATAATAGTATCATACATAACCGTGATTGTTTTTTAGTATTGACGTAATAATGCTTTGAAAAACAACCGATTAATAATCGTGAATTATAAATTCAAGTTATACAAAATGACCTTTATAATTTCGGTGATTTTATGAATTTTTTACTATTACGATGAAAGGAACAAATTCGTTTAAAATTCAGATAATTATTTTGGGGAAAAACGCTCGGACCCGTCGATTAGTATTTTTAGTTGCGGATTTTTTGACATAAGAAAATTGTATACAGGATGTCCCAAGAAGAACATATCCAGTCATCATTGATTTTTTTAAATGGAACACCCTATATATTATACCATTTTTGAATTGTACAATTAATTCTGAACACTTTTTGTAGGGCATACTATAACTCTAAAATCAGCGATTTTTGGAATAATGACGTTTGAAATGTGTTTCAAGAAGAACATATTTAGTCATCATTGATTTTTTTTTAATGGAAAATCCTGTGTATTATGCCATTTTTGAATTGTATGGTCAATTCTGAATAATTTCTGTACAACATACCATAGCTCTAAAATCAGTGGTTTTTGGAATAATTTTATTTGTTTTGTATGTTTTATTAATAAAGTTAATTAATTTTTTATTTATTTATAACTTTTCAATCGTCATTATTTCAAAAACTGCTGATTTTAGAGCTATGCTAAATTGTACAAAAAGTGTTCAGAATTTATCGTATAATTCAAAAATGGCATAATATACAGGATTTTCCATTAAAAAAAAATCAATGATGACTAAATATGTTCTTCTTGAAACACATTTTAAACGTCATTATTCCAAAAATCGCTGATTTTAGAGTTATAGTATGTCCTACAAAAAGTGTTCAGAATTAATTGTACAATTCAAAAATGGTATAATATATAGGGTGTTCCATTTAAAAAAATCAATGATGACTGGATATGTTCTTCTTGGGACACCCTGTATACAATTTTCTTATGTCAAAAAATCCGCAACTAAAAATACTAATCGACGGGTCCGAGCGTTTTTCCACAAAATTATAGTATATGTAATGTTTTTTTTATTAGAAATTTCTGTCATATTTTTAGTTTTCCGAAGGAACTATTAATCTCATTTTGTCGTTCGACGGTCCTTTTCAGTCGAAGCAAAATATCTCATAAACTATTTAAGCTAGAAACTTTTAAGAAATTTAAAATAATATGTAAAGTGATGCCCACAAAACAAAGATGTTAAAAAAATATGTTTTGTGGTTATAAGGTAGGTACTTGACCACCTTGTAAATTTAAAAAAATCGATTTTTTGTTTTTTGCATTTTCTCAATCCTTATAATTTTATAAATCACCCCAATTTTTTTTGTTATTAAATTCGAATTCTAACAGTGAAATTAGTAAAAGTGTTCGCGCGCTTCCATTACTCCGTACTTGCTGACTCTGTTTCAGGCAACTGTTTCTCGAAACTACGTTTTTTCAAATGGCGGACAGTTAATCTGATTTTGATCTTGTTTTGTTCGTTGAGATGTTTTGTATGCCAATTTACCTCATTTTGCCAAAAAAATTATTATAACATTTTTTTAGCAGAGAATAGTGAAAAACAGGGGTAGTTTTTTAACTTTTTTCAAACATTCGCCATTTTATTTATTTATTTTTGGCAAATTGTGGTAAATTGTCACGTAAGGGACCTTTCTTTTGAAGATAGGTACCATTTTTTTTAATTCACCAATTCTGAGATTAATTGTTCGCCGTGGGACACCATTTTTTGAGGCCTCGACTATCCTCCTGGATAGTTGTTAAAAAATGAAATTAAAAAAAATCAAGTATTTTTGTATTCTATAAGCTTCAAATAAAAGTTTCAAAAAAATCATTGTAATATCTTATACAGGGCCTCAAAAAAATTATTGAAAAAGCTTTCCAAGGTGGTCAAGTACCTTAAAGAGCTAAAGCTAGCAAAATTTTTTGCTAATAATGTCATTTCAAATTTTGAAGATTTTTTTTATATCTAGGCATGGGGTGTCAATATGTAGATCTCAATTAGTACTAGTAGTACGTATTTCGGAACTCTTATTTATTTTTCAGAAATATATGAGTCGTTCAGAA
This sequence comes from Sialis lutaria, assembly GCA_949319165.1. Lineage (NCBI taxonomy): Eukaryota > Metazoa > Arthropoda > Insecta > Megaloptera > Sialidae > Sialis > Sialis lutaria. The sequence continues at coordinate 7,602,606 of OX439243.1, read as the reverse complement.
ACCAATTATCAAAAAGCAATCTTCTATTAACATTCATATAGTTAAATGGGATAGATAGAAATGTTTTATAATTAGGAAAGTTCATAGATTCTAACTAGTCCCGTAAGTATACGAAATTGATTAAAACGATGGCTTCCATCTTTTGTTGAATGTAAATTTCAATTACGTTAATAGTACATTTATTTTTTGTCTTCTAGATCCTATTTGATCTTTTTAGACAACTTTTATACTTTATTTTTTAATTTTAAATAGTATATGTTCGCAGACGTCTGTTATATGTTTAAAATCATAATTGGATTTGGTTTGTAGGAGAGATGATAATTCCAAATCAACGTTTCTATATGTTGATAAATTTTCACTTTAAAGGCAACATGAAACGGAATTTTTAAATTAAGTTTAACTTAACTGACTTTACGGACCACACTTTTTCGGAGTACACTGGCTTCATTTTTAAATAGCTGTTCTTAGTCCTATATATTTCCATGTTTCTTTCGCACAACGAATGCCTCGCTTAACAAACGCTGCGCACAACGAACTTTCTGTTCGTTCATTACGTGACTCACACAACGAACCTTGTTTCACATAACGAACTTGAAAAATCGTATTTCATTTTGTCGCCCAAACGCTCCTACGTATCACGAAATCAACCGAACTTCTAAGGTCGCACGCAGTCGATGCTCAAACTTGCACGAACATGCATCAACACGCGTCAGTCGTTCTTTTCTGCGCTTAACTCACACACGTGTTTGTTTTAATAAATGTAATTTTGAGTGTGAGGATTTGACCCTGCAATCCACGGTAGACTCTCCTAAATCTGAATCTAACTAAAAAAATAGATATGGGTAAACGCGTTTCACATAACGAACTTGCTCCTGAAACAAATTATGTTCGTTAAGCGAGGCATCACTGTATTTTATTATTTCTGGAAAGTACCCAACTCTGTTAATTAATACTAAAACTTTCATGAAAATTACAGTAGTTTTTAATTTGATAATGGAAACATATTTCTTTCATTCAGATGCGATAAATAATAATTGAATGCTTTTAAATAAGTAAGCTACTTTTTTTACATAAAATTATTGTTCTTCAAAACTCTAGAAAAGAAACTGACATAAAAGCCATCAAGACTTTACAAAAAAAACATAATTGGTGAGAATTTCGTTCATACAGAGAATAAAAGACATAAGCTTTGTTAGGAAATTTAAAATATGGCGAAAAATATAAGTAATAAGAAACTCTAGTACATTCTTTATGTGGTATTCCGCCTAAAGGCATATATATAACTTCAAAAGAAGAATGTTCAAACTTTTGAAGTGTGTATTTTTTTAAGAAATAGAAACTATATAATATGGTATAAAAATATTACACTCAATACAATTGAGCACTCAATTAAATATTCAAAACACGTGTATATAAGCCTCAGGACGAATTTATAACAAAAAAGCTTCGAACAAAAATCTATAAACTTTATTTTAACATTTCACTGAACATAATCGAGTTTTACAAAATAATCTTATTAAAGATTTATAAGAAGATAAGAGTTTTGTTTTGACAAAATCCAATAAGAAAAAAATTATAAGAGTTATTAATGGGTCAGTTGTCAAAATGACTAACAATAATTATTTTTGATAATTTAGTATCAGATGACTTGATTAGTCAGTGAAGTATTTTTTAATACTTAAGAATTTTTAATTTGTAGTGTTTCGTACCGGAAGAGGAAAAAAGAAAACTTATGGAATAAATACTGTATCTATCTGCCTTTATGTTTGTCTGCCTGTCTTTTCGCTCTTTTAGCAATCGTAAAATATTGGCATATGTTATTAACTTAACAAATCACGCCGTATTTGGTTCTATTTTACTTCCATGTTCGAAGAAATGTTTTACTTCCATGTTCGAAGAAATGGAAGTATTGTAATACCGTCAAAAAATCGTGTCCGAGATAAAAGCAGATTCTGACTGTACTAACTTCAAAACGTAAAGAAAAGTTAATTTCCGCATGGCGGCTGTGCGTGTGTCTGTGTGTCTGTGTGTCTGGATGTAGATTTTTCTTCCGTGTACGATAACTATTGTAAATATGCACCGATTTGAATTATTTTTGGGGAAAATGTTTGCCTCAGTGAGTACTCCAGACCTATTGATTTTGGTGCTAATCGGATTAGGGGTTTCAGAAATATTCCCAATTTTGTACCAATTATCGTCTAAAAAGTGAGTATTATCTCACTAATTTTGATAAGACTTGGTACACTTGTAGTTCAATCCAATCTAAGGGGCACTTATTTCATAAACGTGCTTAGAGAGCCACTGAAGGGGTGAAAACCACCCTCAAAATTTTAATTTTAAATACTAATAAATTCATGTTGCCATGGAAACAAGCGCAGTTAAATTCAAATGTCAGATAATTATTATTTTACAAAAATGTCTATTCTACAACTGACATTAGAATATTAGAAAACTAATATTTATAATACAAAGGTGAGTTTTATATTAACAATTATCTATTGTAAAAGATATTATAGAACATGGAAGTCATGTATGGATCTCCATACCGATATTTTTGAGGATATCGTATGGAAACTAAGGTTGCTATTAATACAGTTTTCTGGGTTCAGCATATTTATTTTACTTCCATGTTCGAAGAAATGGAAGTATTGTAATACCGTCAAAAAATCGTGTCCGAGATAAGAGCAGATTCTGATTGTACTAACTTCAAAACGTAAAGAAAAGTTAATTTCCGCATGGCGGATGTGCGTGTGTGTGTCTGGATGTAGAATTTTCTTCCGTTCACGATAACTACAGTAAATATGCACCGATTTGAATTATTTTTGGGGAAAATGTTTGTCTCAGTGAGTACTCCAGACCTATTGATTTTGGTGCTAATCGGATTGGGGATTTCGGAAATATTCGAAAATTTGTACCAATTATCGTTTTAAAAGTTAGTATTACCTCACCAATTTTGATTAGACTTGGTACACTTGTAGTTCAATCCAATCTAAGGGGTATTTATTTCATAAACATGCTGAAATAGTCACTGAAGGGGTGAAAACTACCCTCAAAATTTTAATTTTAAATATTAATAAATTCATGTTGCCATGGAAACAAGCGCAGTTAAAATTAAAATGTCAAATTATTATTATTATTCTACAAAAATGTGTATCATAAAACTTTTTATTGTAAAATATATTAGATACAGAACATGGAAGTCATGTATGGTTCTCCATACCGTTATTTATACTTTTAACAGGATTTTTTTCAAACTTTTATTATTCGTGGTTTGACCTCTGTTCGACTTTGAAAACACCCTTTTGGAAAATTTCATATCAAACGGTTGACACGATTCTGCTCATGCAAGTCGTCTGAAACAAAAAATCAAAAAGGTCTGACACGAGGTTATCCCAAAATTCAAAAATTTCGCAAAATAGTCGATATTCATTTTTTTTTAAACCACAATTCTTCGAATGAACAATTTTTCTGAAAAATTTAAGTTTTATTGCCTTAAACAAGGCGGAATTGAATTCCCGTTTTTAACATAACAGATAGACTCTCCTGCGTATTTCACACATAAGATTGCCCTAACCAAGAACAGTTTACGTGTATATTAAAGAAACAAACTTATTTTTTTATGGATTTTTGTTTATTAACTAAAATGTCCAAATATTACTTTACTTATTATTATATTTACTAAATAAAAAATTGAAAAGGCGTAAATTGTTTTGCTTTTTTGTTATTCTTTTTCATCTCTACCTTTATGAAATTTTGTCTAAAACTTTATTTAAGATACCGAAAACACAAAACTCAATTTTATCAAAAAAAATTTCATTCGATAAATTGTTCATTCGGAATAATATTGTAAGTTCGAAAAACTTGCCAGATACAGTTTTATTGTAGTTAAGGTGTAGGTACATATTTTAAGTTTATTTTTTGTGTTTTTTAAACATATAGAAGTAAATATAAAGTGTATATTTTTTTCAAATGAACAAATACATTTTTTAAGTATGGTAAATCTCACTGGAACTGAATTCAGTACTAGGGTTTGCAAACCGGTTAACCGGTTTTTTGTTAAAATTAACCAAAATAATTTATTTTATTATAATATAATGTATAATACAAAATATAATACAAATTTATTTTCTCGACTAGGTTATTTCTATTTGTTATAGAAATTTCAAATTTGTATGACCTTTTTTTCGACTATTCAATTAAAAATTCAAATACGTAAATATACCATTATCCGATTTTTATTTTTTCTCACCGCGCCGAGTCCTCCCTAATCCTCAACCCCAGGTTAGAGTCTTCCCTCTCGCTCATGTAGTGGCCGCTGTTTCAATTATTATTTAACTTATTATTACGAATATTAGTTAGTTAAGATAAGATATATTAACTATTTTTAATTTTATTTAAAAAAGCTCCCAATGATTTACTATTACTCAAATTAACAAAGCATAATCAATGCATCAGTTTTGAATCTTTAAACATGAGTGACATATCAGCTACAATTAGCAACAATAATATTTTCTCGTATTTTTTAGCTACTGTAATCGAAACTCAGTTTCAGGAATTTTTCTGTCTTCACCACTGGATGTGGTACCTCAATGCCTAATTCACTTTTAACACTATAGCTTTTAAACTTAACCAATTTAAAAATGATAATTCCCAATTTGAAATTGATTATTCCCAATTTGCAATAGATTAGTCTCAGTTTAAACTTATATGGAAATAGGATATAATCTATACAGGGTGTTTGGTTCGGCGATACGAATATTTTGAAGGAAGGTAGAATGAATCATTTGGATGTGATTTAAGCAAATATACCTATATACAAAGTGCTATAGTTTTTTTTATATCGGCCTTTTTAGTAAATTTTTGAAAAAACCCAAATTTATACATGTTAACGGCAATACTTCAAATGTTAGAGTGCCCATATTTTTCAAACAATATTTTTATATTACTTAAATGTCTATTCTACACTATCAGATCAAAATAAAATTTATGAATAACAAAATCAAAGAATGGCTGCAGGTTAACATTTGAAAATTTATAAACTTTAATAAAATTATTTCTTTAAAAAATTATTTTATAAAATCTAGCACACTTACAGATGTTCAAATGGTCTTAAAAACTGCTCTATTTCATACCTTTTCGAAAAACCTACCGTATTACCTACATGAACTTTTGTGAAAAAAACTTACATTTATCTGAGAATACGTAAAATTTTTACATTTTTCCAGTGAGTTGATCCTAGTGTGCTTAATTTACCAAAATTTACCAAAAACCGAAAAAAATCGTCATTAGTCTGAAGGGTCATCATTTTCAAGCATTTGTACAGGAGTAAATGTTACTCTGTCCAATGAGTATAAAAAAAATGTTTGAAAAGTACCCGCATCATGTTTTTTTACGACTTATTAAGATTAGCATACTTGGATCAACTCACTGGAAAAATGTAAAAATCTTACTTATTTTCACATAAATGTATGTTTTTTTCACAAAAATAGCCCGTTCATGTAGGTAATACGGTAGGTTTTTCGAAAGGGTATTAAATAGAGCAGTTCTTAAAATCATTTGAAGATCTGTAAGTGCGCTAGATTTTATAAAATATTTTTTTAAAGAATTAATTTTATCCAAGTTTTAAAAGTTTTCAAATGTTAACCTGCAGCCATTTTTTGTTATTGTTATTCATCAATTTTATTTTGATCTGATAGTGTAGCATAGACATTTAAGTAATATAAAAATCATGTTTGAAAAATATGGGCACTCTAACATTTGAAGTATTGCCGTTAACATGTATAAATCTGGGTTTTTTCAAAAATTTACTAAAAAGGCCAATATAAAAAAACTGTAGCACTTTGTATATAGGTATATTTGCTTAAATCACTTCCAAATGACTCATTTTACCTTCCTTCAAAATAATATAATATAATAAATATAGACCAATAAATCTTTTTTTATTTTTAAATATCAATTTATTGTTTTATTTAAATAAATTAAAAAAAAAACGACTAAAAACCGGTTAACCGGGTTTCACATTACGAAAAAACCGAAAAACGGTTTTTGAAATTCAGGTTTTTTGCAAGCCCTATTCAGTACTGAAAATTGTTGGACTTTTTACATGCATAAAACATACCTTTTAATTTTAAATTGAATTGTATAAAATATTAAATTACATTGTATGTATGTATCTATATAGTACATACATTTTAGAAAATGTGTACTATTAAATTTGAAAATAATAAGAGGTTTTAAATTTCAGAAATACACAAACTCAGATAATAATTAAATATAATTTGAGTAAACAGAAACTACCACATTGTTTCTGAAAAATTAGATTTGTTATCTGAACCCAGAAAGGATATTGTATCGTAGATTTTAATCTGTTTTCTTTACGTCCTCCATTTATTTTTATTTCTGTAATCCTTTTATTTATACTCCAGCTTTATTGTAACAAGTTCGGCTATTTTTGGGTGAAACTCTTAAATTTTCTAATGTCAACGAAATACAAACAACCTTTTTATTAAATTGAAAATAATTATTTTTACTCTCTGAAGAGATTCTATTATACGTATCGTATAAAAAAAACACTTTAAATTATACGAAGATTACTATAGAATATAATTGCGTTTTTTTAGGGTTCCAAAGAAATCCTATTAATCTCACTTTACATTTTTATACACGTCCGTCCGCCTTTTTAGGTTAAGGTAAAATATGTCATAAGCTGTAGGTATAAGTTAGAAACTTTAAATTTTATTTGAATATGTATAGTTATGCTTATGACCCTTAGACGTGTATATAAAAAGTGTGTAAAAAACATTTTTGAGAGGAGCATCGTAAAAGAATATACCAAAATACTATGGCTAGGCCATAAAATGCACACCCCTTAAACATAAAAAAATGTATTAACTTATAATATCAAATAAATACGGTACAGGTACAATATAATTGGTGAAACTTAAAAGGATGTTTGAAAAAAAGATTGGAGTTAATTAATATTATATAAATATATAATATGAAGTTTATCACTCATTAAGATTTTTTAGAAAATCAACAATGAATCTTGATATCAATCGATTATTACCTTTTTTTATTTAAATTTAGGATGTATTGTAATAAAACAACAATCATTTTAATTTACAATTTTTATATAACATATTTTTTTTGTAAAATGTATAAAGTAAATAAATTAATTAATATCTAATAATAATTAAAAAGATAAATACATCCACATATTGCAGCGATAACAGCTGTGTTCACCTGATGTCTAGCATTTAAAATGAAACAACAATGTAACGTTTATAGGTTATATGACGTATATAATATATTTGTTTTAAAAATGCAAACTTACCAGATTTTATCTTGATTAAAAAGATTGATTGGCTTTGAATAAAATAATTAAAATACAGCACGTATCGATGTACATTTGTACATGTATTTATATATTAATTAACACAATATAATAATTATGGAATTTGAAGTGACACACAAGTGACATATGAAGAAATAGCGCCTACTACTATTAATAAATTATAAATAGTAACTACTCTATTTGTAAAAAAATTTCTTGTCAAAATATGAATTTTTGTTTAAATAAACTGCAAATTTCGTTACTTCTAGTTATCCAATTTTGTTGAGTTTTAATAGGGTTCTATTCTGATAATAGATGAAGTGAATTCAAAAGGATTGGTGCAAATTTATTTCGAATTGTGACCTGTAGTTCGGCGTTTCTATCAAAAAAGCGGGTTAAATCGACAAATTGAACTTTATTTATATTTTTATAACAGAAAATTAAAACCGATCGATATTAAACTAAGCAAAAATGGAGACTGTAATGTTTTCTATCAGAAAATGTAAAAATGTAAGTGAGATACTGAAGAAATTTAAGATATAATACTCATTTTATCAATTTATATACGAAAAAAAATTTTAGGACGAGAGTAGAACACACTTCCAAGCAGGGCCTGCTTGGGTGTGCAATATGTCAAAATATAGATACCAGGATAGGAATTTGACTGTATTTCTTTTTTTCCTAATTCAAAAATGGCACCTGCTGAGAGTTCTAAAACTAAACAAAACACTGGTATTCTGTATTAAATTTAAAAAAAATCTGTTTTTTTTTTGTTAATAACCATAATCATATTTGGCTGATATTTTGTATTAAATAAATAGAAAAATGTTTTTTTTTTTTGTAAAATAGTTAATTCATGCTATATAAGCGTATAAGTAAATTTTCAGTTGTTTTTTAATCTTATTGTTAATTGTGATAGCCATCTTAGGATGATCCAGTGTATTAATTAAATAAAAAGTACTTTTTCATCATTTTTTGAGATATTTTGAAAAATAAGTATATATCAAGTTGTATATCGTTGAATAGATAATAAAATCTTCTATTCAAAAATTACAAAATTTCATATTGCTTCTATTTAAGAAAACATAAGTTAGTGTCATATCTCAAAAACAATGAGATTTCTGGAAATTAAAAAAATATTTTTAAATAGACAATACTAAACCCTACAAGCAGTGGCGTCAACGAAAGAGGAAGGGCTTTCCTAGAATTCCTACAAACAACCAACCTCGAAATTCTGAACCGAGGAAATTCTCCGACCTTCATTACATCTAGAAGGCAAGAAGTAATAGACATAACACTTGGGTCCCTATCTATCACCCAAGATGTAGAAAACTGGCATGTGTCAACTGAACCGATCTTATCGGATCACAGGTACATATGCTTCAGGCTAACCTCAACTTCTCCCGTTCTGGAAACGTACAGAAATCCCAAATCTACCAATTGGGCTTCCTACAAGGAGGACCTTTTGAGTAGACTACACGGGATTCAGAACGAACCCAGAAGCCCAGGAGAAGTAGAGCTGGCCGTAGACTGTCTACAGAGGGCCATCATCACATCGTATGAGGACAACTGCCCTCTACGTGTGCATAAAGGTAATAATAATACCCCTTGGTGGAGTTCATCACTAGATAAGCTTCGCAAAGAAACACGTAGGCTATTTAACATAGCCAAACGCACACGAACACCTGACGATTGGGAACACCACAAGATGTCCCAACAAAGGTACAAAAATGCCATAAGGCAATCAAAGCGAACAACATGGAAGGCCTACTGTGAAGACATAGAAAGTATGCCTAAAGCAGCAAGGCTCTGCAAAGTTCTCGCAAAAAACCCTAGGAGCAGGTTGGGGGCCTTACAACTTCCTAATGGTAACTTCACCACCACCAACGAGGAGGTACTTAGGCTCTTGATGAAGACACACTTCCCTGATTCTAGAGAGTTACAGAGTAACACGCCGATGATGGAGGCTCCCCAGATTAGACCTTCAACTAATGACTGGAAGGTGGCCTCCAAAGTCGTAACTTACGAACGCACGAAATGGGCGATCGCATCGTTTGCCCCTTTCAAAGCAGCAGGCCCTGATGGTATCTTTCCGGCTCTCCTACAGGAGGGACAGGAAGTACTAACTAGGCCGCTATACCACATATTACGAGGCTGCCTTGCTATGGGATATGTTCCTGTCCCATGGCGGGCGGCCAGAGTAATATTCCTCCCTAAGCCTGGTAAGGACTCTTACTTCCAGGCAAAATCATTCCGACCCATCAGTCTCACCTCCTTCCTACTAAAAGTGCAGGAGAGACTGGTGGATCGGTATCTGAGAGACGGATGCCTAATGCAATACCCATTGCATCAGCATCAACACGCCTACCAAAGAGGCAAATCCACTGAGACGGCCCTTCACCAAATCGTCCACAAAGTCGAGAAGGTCCTGAACTATGGAGAATATGCTCTTGGTACGTTCCTAGATATCGAAGGTGCTTTTGACCGCACAACCTTCGAATCTATACACAATGCTGCTTTAGAGCATGGAATGGAACCCACTATTGTCAAGTGGGTCGAGTACATGCTTAAAAACAGAAATATTAAAGCCACGCTAAAGGGGGACTCCGTATCTGCCAGCCGTGGGTGCCCGCAGGGAGGTGTACTATCACCACTCATGTGGTGCCTCGTGGTTGACGGACTTCTGCGGAGGCTCAATGAAGCGGGTTTTTACGCACAAGGCTATGCTGATGATATAGCAATCATCATAGCCGGAAAATTTCTCGGCACGATATGCGAAGCAACTCAGCACGCTCTGAATATCGTGCAAGACTGGTGTAACGGGGCCCAGCTATCGGTAAATCCATCCAAGACCGAGCAGGTCCTGTTCACACGAAAGCGGAAGATGGAGGGTTTGAGAAAACTATCCATCTTCAACAAAACACTGGAACTGTCCGGAGAAGTCAAATATCTGGGAGTTATCCTAGATGCCAAACTTACCTGGAACAGCCATGTGAAAAGACAAGAACAAAGGGCCTGTGCAACCTTTTGGACGTGCAGACGCACTTTAGGCAAAACATGGGGGCTGAAGCCAAGAATCGTGCACTGGTTCTACACGGCTGTCGTTCGCCCCCTATTAACATATGCAGCTCTTGTATGGTGGCCAAGAACTGAACTGGCCACCACAAGGACCACACTCGCCCGAGTGCAGAGACTGGCGTGCCTTAGCATCACAGGCGCTATGCGAACTACCCCGACGTCGGCTATGGAGCTGCTGCTTGGCCTTGTGCCTCTACACTTGGTGATAGAGGCCGAGGCCCAGGCGGCGGCATACAGGCTAATGCGTACGGGGCACTGGAAACCCACTCAGGAAAATACGGGACATACCAAAGTTGCCTCGAGACTGAGGTCGACCATTCCCATTTCCCAAATGGGAAGTGACGGTATGATCTCCTATTTTTCCTTTAGCAAACCCTACAAAGTGTATATCCCAGAAAGGGAAGAATGGCACTCCAACGACCGTTCCTTCCTAAAACCCCATGGCCTCGTCTGGTATACAGATGGGTCGCGGAACAGGGAAGGTACTGGAGCTGGAGTGTACGGAGAAAAACCCAGGGTCAAACTCAAATTTGCCCTGGGTAAATTTCCCACAGTCTTCCAGGCAGAAATCTATGCGATAATGGCCTGCGTAGAAGAAAACCTCAAACGAGGATACAAAAGTAGACATATCTACATTTGTTCCGACAGCCAAGCTGCCATAATGGCCCTACTCTCTCACAAGATAGGGTCACGATTGGTCGAGGAATGTCGACAAAAACTCACTAAACTCTCAGCTGAGAACTATGTGAAGATCCTATGGGTTCCAGGTCATAGTGGAATCAAGGGAAATGAAGAAGCTGACGCTCTAGCGGTAGCTGGAGCGTGCGAACCTTTAACAGGTCCAGAACCAGCCTTCGGAATATCCCCAAAAAACGTGAGGCACGAGATCTGGAACTGCGCCATTGAGCGGTTCCAGCAATCCTGGACCTCTAGACAAAAGCCAAGCAAGATCCTTCATTAAGGACTACTCGCCTAAGACAACAGAATATCTTCTGAACTTAAGCAGAAGACAACTCAGAATCGTAACGGGCCTCCTAACAGGCCATGGGTACAGGAACAGTCATCTCCACACTATAGGCATAGCGCCTAACCCACAGTGCAGGAAATGCCACACAGAGGAAGAAACCTCAGAACACATCCTATGTGACTGCATAGCACTTGCAGCACTAAGGAGCAAATACCTTGGCTCCCCTTTTCTCGAGTCAAAAGACATTCAGGACATGTCGAGGAAAAGGATCCTATGCTTCGCTGAAGCAACGGACCTTTTCAACGAGTCTTAGAAACCCAGGGGAGCACAATGGGCCCTGGTGGCCTAAGTGCCGGAGCCTCGGCTCCACCCCTCTTACGAAATTCAATTCAAACCCTACAACATTTATTTGAAACATTTTTGTAAACTTCAAGTTGCTTAAGAAATATTTACGATGAAAGATTTCGGAGTAAAATGGTTTTTAGCTAATATCTAGTAAGCTATGAAAATTTTGTAAAATGTAAATGCACCATTGATCTGTTCCCTCTTAAAGGTAACTTTTCTCTCATTTAACCGAATCTCTATCTCTTATAGTTTCCGAGATCCCCATGGTGTTCCCTGGTATTTAGACACCCTGTATATATACTAGTGATGTAACAAATTTATGATTTTAAACATTCGCGAATGCGGATGCGAATATTAGCTGTCGATATTTGCGAATACGAATGCGAATATTAGCTGGTCGATATTCGCGAGTGCGAATGCGAATGCGATTATTGACTTTGTTGAAAAAAAGAACTAAAAAAAAGGTCTTCTGATTAATAAACGATATTTTTATTTGTTAATACATCATAATATATTCGCAAAAATATTCGCAACTTTACCTGCGAATGCGAATGTTTAAAAATGTACAAATGCGAATACGAATACAAATGTTTAAAAATGTGCGAATATTCGCGAATGCGAATGCGAATATTCGTTACATCACTAATATATACCTGTACAGAATATTGAACATTTAATTTATATTTCATCTTCTTGTTATAATAAATTTAAAAATGAGTAAAATGTGTAATTAGTCATTATGGCTTAAAACGATTACAATGTATAATAATTTAAAAATATTTAGAAAATACATGAGTAAATATTATTTAGAAAAATAAGCGTCGACCTTATTTGTTCATAGAATACTCACACGCGAAATATTTATTTATCAGGCAGTAATCAACTAAGTACTTAAAAGTATTTAACATCGTAACATTTTTACAACATGTAATCACACCATTTTTGTATAAGAAAATTAAACTTTATCAAATATTTTATTTCAAGTTGTTTATTTTTCAAGATTACTCATTGTTATTCATACAATCCTTTTTTATTTTATTTATAACTTTAATACAATTTTATAGACATAATACCATCCTACACATTCTAAAAATATAAAATTGTTAGCAATACACTTTTTTACGTTTCTAGTACTTCTATTACATATCTTTATTCAGTTTTGTTTTTCATGGAGCATAGTATTATATAATTTGAGTAGGTGTTACGATTTTTTTTATGAAACAAGAAACGAGTTTTAAAATTTTTATATAGATAATCATAATAATTGTCTCATAAGAAACAATTTTTTGCTCTCTTCTTTAATATTATTATAGCAAAGCTGTCGACTTTACGTAGGTGTGGATATTATTACTTTTTGTTATACAGGGTGAGTCATATCAGGTGGAACAAACTTAAACCGTTGATTGAGAAAAATATTTCAAGCAAAAAAGTTTATATAAACAAGTGTCCGGAAACTCTTCATGAGGGAGCTACAGACTCCCAAAAATTTTGACTAAAATTGGTTTTTATTTGATATCTGGAGAACCCATTGTGATACAGCAATGAAAATTAATACCTGGATTAGTAATAATACGTGTTATCGATTTCCAGTATCAAACAATGGTTATATGGGAAATAATTATTGATAATGTATGTTGTATGTGGTCAAATACTTTATTATTCTCACGAATAAATATGATGTTATACAAATTTCATATAACAATTATATACATGTAAACATGGTAAGATTATTGTGGTGTGAGTGAGGACAAGGTGTTGTCCTTCTCTGGCTGTTGGCTGTGTTGTACTGCGGACGGTATTGAAGGCGCTTTGAATGTTTGGTCTACTTCAGCGGTAGTAGAAATGGATATGGATCGTTTGTAGTTTGATTTGATTGTTGACTTCTGACACTTGGTTTGTTGTAGCACTGTGGTGTTATGAAGTGACGCGATGGCGTCAGGTATCCGACTTGTGGATATTTGATTGTTGTAGCACTGTGGTGGTTATGTTGTGACACGTTGGCGTCATGTATCCGACTTAACCTTCTGAGGTCCAACGTCTAGCTTTTATACGTTTACCCCCGACACATTTTTGGATGACCATTGAAAACACGTGTTCCTGATATTTCGCAATCCTCATTAGTGGCGGCATTCGTCAAAGGCAGTATGCCGTCTATTGCATGTGCGTGTTTATTTTCTGTTGAGTCGGTCGTGTTGCAACACCTGTTTTTATTATTGTCGGCAGTTATCAAAAGGTGGTGTTTGTTTGTTTTGATGATTTATTAGTTTTTCTAATTGTGTGACAGTGTTGCCACAGTTATTTAGACCAGGGATGTATGGGGCCTGTGGGCCCTCTGATTTTATCCAGTATTTTTTTGTTCTTCATTTTTTTCTTATGTTTGGTATTTTTATAAGGTCATATGATCCAAAAACACATAAATATACATTGTTAAGTTGTTATAAGATCAACCGTTTACGAGAAATACGATGGGGAAGATAGTTTTGCAGAATTTAACTTTATACGGATGCTAAAAATTACACAAAATAAATTTATATTCTTGTTCTAGTACTAAAAATAAGAAAAATAGTTGGTGTAAATATTCCTATTAATTATGGCTCCTCATTGAATTATAGTCAGTTTTATTACTTTAAATCGTGCTTTTATTAATTGACTAAAAAACGAAACTAAAAATTGTTATCTGTTGTTAAGTAAGGATGCATTTTTGTAGGTATATTTACATACACATTTATTCTTGTTTTTAATTATAGAACAAGAATATAAATATTTTTGTGTAATTTTTAGCATCCGTATTATGTTAAATTCTGCAAAACTATCTTTCACATCGTATTTCTCGTTAACCGTTGTTCTTATGACAACTTAACAGAGTATATTTATATGTATTTTGTGTCATATGACCTTATAAAAATACCAAACATAAGAAAAAAGTGAAGAACAAAAAATACTAGATAAAAATCAGGGGGCTCACAGGCCCCATACATCCCTGGTCTAAATAACCATTGTTTGATACTGGAAATCGATAACACGTATTATTACTAATTCAGGTATTAATTTTTCTTGCTGTATCACAATGGGTTCTCCAGATATCAAATAAAAACCAATTTTAGTCAAAATTTTTGGGAGTCTGTAGCTCCCTCATGAAGAGTTTCCGGACACATGTTTATATAAACTTTTTTGCTTAAAATATGTTTCTCAATCAACGTTTGAAGTTTGTTTCACCTGATATGAGTCACCCTGTATATTTAGCTTTAAAAATATGTTATCAAAATCAATTTACAGTAAGCTACAAAATGTTTTTCTTTAATAATAAATCCATTTATTATATTATTAGATACATACCTACGCATTTTGAGCGCAAAAAATATGGGTCCTATTTGCTAAAGGGTCTTACACTAATTGTAAGTTTCACCAATGTACGATATTTCTAACAGCATTGTTATTAATATAATACAAAATAAAGTTTTTAAATGCTGGGATCTAATTGGTTTATTAGGAAAACAGGAGTAAAGAACTAACAGACTTTAGTGAAATAGGGCATTTTAATGTTTTATGTGCAGGGTGTCCAAGATATGCATGGGGATTTCTTAAACTGTGAGAGATACAGATTTGGTTAAATGAGATTAATTATTTGTAAGGAAGATGTGTGTATTACTACATCAAACAATATTAATAATTCTATGTGATCCTTGTCACACTATATCATATTAGGGTCATTCTTAGTCAACTCTATCAGAGAAAAACGCTACTTTTACGGATTTTCATAATTTTCACATATGTTGTTAAACTTTCTCAAATAATATAACTTTCATTCATCATTTCGCAAAATTTTCAGTTTTTTGAAAATGACGCGTATTTTAAGTTTTGCAGACATGACGCATATGCATTTAAACAATAATTTTTATCTCCGGATGTACTTATCGTAGCGAATTGATTTTTTTTTAGTTTTGTTCACAAAAGAACGATCTTTTTGGACATTTTGTCCGTTTTTAAGTAAAAAAAAATTTTTGATTATTTTTTGTACAATAAAATTTTTTTTTTGAAATTTGAACCTGAGGTCAGCTTTTTAAAAATTTGAAAAAAATCAGAAATATTGCTTATAGTATTCTCTATCATCCCTGCAAATTTTATGCTGGACATATTTATAACGGCTTCAAAAAAATTTTTTAAGGTTGTTGTATATAGGTTACGCGCACTATACATTGCTTTGTCGTAATGAATTCGGGTAAAAATGTTTAAATCAATGTTGTTTGTGTGTAATCTATGGAATTAATAAATTGATTTCGAAATAAAGTGATCATACAGGGTGTTTAAAACTGTTTGTTTTATGTACTCATTAAGATATATATGTTTAGTATAAATGTACATTTCTACTTATTTTTTGATAAGAAAATTAATAATTCTTGTGTAATTTCTCACTAATATAGTCGTTAAAATCTCATATATTACCTCTAGTATTATATATATTAATTATATTATATGTGGTCACTTAAAAAGCTGCTTTAATTGTAGTTAATAAAAAATAGAATCCTTAATTTTATTAAAAATTATTTCACCATTAAATATATTGGAATGATACAAAAAACTTTCATTTAATCATCCACCAATACCTTTTGATATTATAAATTTAGTATTAATAATTTCTATATTCTTATTAAGAATATATAGAATATTTTTATAATTGATTTTAATGTGACTAATATATAATATTGGGTGCTAATATAAAACCTTAGAGATGTTTTTCTTTGATTTTAGAAACTTCGTCCAAAATCTAATTAAAAATTAGGGTATTCATATTTTTTAATTAAAATAATTATAAAAGTCGTTTTTATAGTAACTATCTTGCAGTATTATATGTAATAAACAATACTAGAGGTAATATGTGAGATGTTAAAGACTTTATTTTTGAGAAATTACACATGAATTATTAATTTTCTTATCAAAAAATAAGTAGAAATGTACATTTATACTAAACATATATATCTTAATGAGTACATAAAACAAACAGTTTTAAACACCCTGTATGATCACTTTATTTCGAAATCAATTTATTAATTCCATAGATTACACACAAACAACATTGATTTAAACATTTTCACCCGAATTCATTACGACAAAGCAATGTATAGTGCGCGTAACCTATATACAACAACCTTAAAAAATTTTTTTTGAAGCCGTTATAAATATGTCCAGCATAAAATTTGCAGGGATGATAGAGAATACTATAAGCAATATTTCTGATTTTTTTCAAATTTTTAAAAAGCTGACCTCAGGTTCAAATTTCAAAAAAAAAAATTTATTGTACAAAAAATAATCAAAAAATTTTTTTTACTTAAAAACGGACAAAATGTCCAAAAAGATCGTTCTTTTGTGAACAAAACTAAAAAAAAATCAATTCGCTACGATAAGTACATCCGGAGATAAAAATTATTGTTTAAATGCATATGCGTCATGTCTGCAAAACTTAAAATACGCGTCATTTTCAAAAAACTGAAAATTTTGCGAAATGATGAATGAAAGTTATATTATTTGAGAAAGTTTAACAACATATGTGAAAATTATGAAAATCCGTAAAAGTAGCGTTTTTCTCTGATAGAGTTGACTAAGAATGACCCATTAAGTACAACACCTCATAGGTGGTACCTATACCCATGCAAAAATCTGAAAATTTCTAATTTCTTTAAATGACTATAACTTTTTTGTCAAAGTAGATAGACATTTTTTGTTTACTGTTTCTTAAGGCATTATTTGTGCAGATTTTACTAATTTATTTAGAATTTTTATCGTTTTTTTGTTTCCGAGTTATAAGCCCTAACTTAATTTTTTTCTTATGGGCCGGTTATGGCGTATTTGAACGTTTTTAGGGTTCCGTAGAAAACTAGGAACCCTTATAGTTTCTCCATGTCCGTCCGTCCGTCCTGAAAAATTTTGAGATAATAAGATGAAATTTGGTACACGGCCGTAGATTGATGACCCAAAAACAGAAATGATAAGATTTTTGAAAATAAAAATTTTTTAGACCCCCCTTTTATAAAATGAAAAGTGTTTTAAAAAAAAAATTTCACCTACACCATTGAGTGGGGTGTCGTTAGAAAGGTCTCCTAAAATGCAACAAAAAATGTAATAGTAATTTTTAATTTTAACCCTTCGATCACGATGTATTTTCCCTCCAAAGTCATTAAAAAAGCGTCCCCCCCCCCTCTATTTTCTAAACTATCAATTTAAAAAATCTGAAAAAATTCCAGAACGTAGATTTTAATTAGTACTTTCACTGAAAATTATAACGAACATTGTCAAAAATATTTTGGACCCCCCTTTCATAGACTGAAAATTGAACTTACATTTTTTCCCTACTTATCCTATTGAGTGGGATGTCATTTAATAGGTCTCGTAAAATGCAATAAAAAACGTCAAATAACTTTTTGATTTTAACCCTTCAGTCGCGATATATTTGTTTTTTAATGTCGCTGTCAGAGCGTCCCCCCCCCCTCTATTTTCTAAACTATCGATTCAAAAAATCTGAAAAAAATTCAGAATGTAGCTTTTAATTAGAACTTTCACTGAAAATTATAACGAACATTGTCAAAAATATTTTGGACCCCTTTTTTATAGATTGAAAAGTAAACTTACATTTTTTTCCCCACTTACCCTATTGAGTGGGGTGTCATTTAATAGGCCTCGTAAAATGCAATAAAAAACGTCAAATAACTTTTTGATTTTAACCCTTCAGTCGCGATATATTTGCTTTTTAATGTCGCTGTCAGAGCGTCCCCCCCCTCTATTTTCTAAACTACCGATTCAAAAAATCTGAAAAAAATTCAGAATGTAGCTTTTAATTAGTACTTTCACTGAAAATTATAACGAACATTGTCAAAAATATTTTGGACCCCCTTTTCATAGATTGAAAAGTGAACTCACATTTTTTTTCATTTACCCCATTGAGTGGGGTGTCATTTGATAGGTCTCCTAAAATGCAATAATAAAAGTCAAATGACTTTTTGATTTTAACCCTTCGGTCACGAAAATTTTGAAAAATACTTTTTATAAATCGTAGTGAGAATGACTACGGAACCCTATCATGTGCGTGCCCAACACGCACTTGCCAGTTTTATTTATAGATTGAAAAGTAAACTTACATTTTTTCCCCACTTACCCTATTGAGTGGGGTGTCATTTAATAGGCCTCGTAAAATGCAATAAAAAACGTCAAATAACTTTTTGATTTTAACCCTTCAGTCGCGATATATTTGCTTTTTAATGTCGCTGTCAGAGCGTCCCCCCCCCCTCTATTTTCTAAACTACCGATTCAAAAAATCTGAAAAAAATTCAGAATGTAGCTTTTAATTAATACTTTCACTGAAAATTATAACGAACATTGTCAAAAATATTTTGGACCCCCTTTTCATAGATTGAAAAGTGAACTCACATTTTTTTTCATTTACCCCATTGAGTGGGGTGTCATTTGATAGGTCTCCTAAAATGCAATAATAAAAGTCAAATGACTTTTTGATTTTAACCCTTCGGTCACGAAAATTTTGAAAAATACTTTTTATAAATCGTAGTGAGAATGACTACGGAACCCTATCATGTGCGTGCCCAACACGCACTTGCCAGTTTTATTTTACTCTACGATATGCTATACACTAATTAGTAGGGATGCACGCGAGACGTAAGTCAGGTAAGTGACAGTCTCGTATCGAACTTGCCTTGTAAAAATTGGAGCTATCTCGTCTCGGCCTCGTATAGAAACAAAATTAGATTGTATTTAGAAATGAACTTTGATTACATTTGTAATATAAATATTTATGTACATTTTTCTAAAAATATATACATTTTTGACAATTTTGTTATTATTATTGTAAAATAATTCATTGTGTTTGGTATTAAAATTTAATTTTTGACAATTTTTTTTTAAATAATTTTTTGGCATTATTGCTTTAATTATCTAATATATTCTACCCTACACCTGACTAAAATTATTTGAAGGAAATGGAGTTGGTCAAAAAAAAATTCATAGAGAGCTCGCTTATAATTCCAGAAAAAAACTTGATATATTACATTAATGCATTTTTTCTTTCATTTTCTGTGTATTATTATATGAAGTACGATTTATGGAACTGCAGTTACGAATTAGAAAACTTGACTCCAAAATCGTACCTTTTAGAAAAACTTTGAAAAACGTCAATATTATGTATTTATAATCAATTTATCACTCCTAAAATATAATTTGAGTACATAATTACATAATGAATGAAATAACATCGAAAAATGCAAATTTTATGAATAATGTATTAATTGAGTTCACTAGTATGAAAAAACGAAAAAGTGATACAATATTAACTACCTTCCCTTACTTATGATTAGAAGTATGTGTACAATTTAAATACAATTTTATAGTACTTATGCACAGCTATCTTATAAAGCAGTTCTAAATAGTACTACGTCGTTCTTTATGTCAATATACAATTATACATATCGCACCCCCGCAAAAAAAGTGTCACAACTCAAAAAATATCATATTTGAAATAAATATGTAGAATGATTCCAAATTACTATATATTTCTACTAAAAATTGTCACTAATGTACTTCGTGTACCTACCGTCAACAAAACTAACATATTCTACAAAAATGTCACATTTTTTATTTTTTAATTACTTAATCAATAAGCGTTTTAATAATTACTATTTTTCAAACATCACAGTAATACTGAAATATTTAAATTAAATACTGTGTATCAGTCCTTTTCTTAACTACCTTCACAATTTTGATTTACCTAAATTGTTATAATTTCATTTATTCCTATTTCCTCAAAACTACATTTGCGGGGGTGCTATATGTATTTGTATCATAAGTTGAGTACTCAATTTTGTTTGGTAGATTTTCGAAACATTTAGATATTGAAAACACATATCGGAAAAAATACATTTTCATGATTTGATTTATAACTTTCAGTTCGACTCAAAATGACCCTTACATTAAACATTAGCATAATAAATCACAGTATCCACATAAAGTAGAAAAAGTTTGTACAGAAGATAAAAATGTAAAATATGTTTTCACTGTACCTATACTCGTTTTTTATAAGGGTAAAGATATTTGAATACTTTGACCGTTCTTAAATAGATTATTATTTACTTTATGTGTAATATACTTATAGAACAAAAGGATAAGGAGGTCGGGTAGAGGAAGGTGGGGTAAGACGGGGACCTTAAGGTATTTTATAAATAAAACCCTTTATTTTTGATTGCACATTGTAGGAACTTTTATTAAGAAAATAATCAGCCTTTCTTCCTTAAATTCTAATCAGTGAAAACAAAAAAATATAATTCTTCTTATAGAAATATCAACTTGAAAAAAATAACTAATTTGCACCATCTTGCCCCACCTATAGGGCAAGATGGGGTACCCCCTTGGGTAAGATGGGGTACAGACTCATAATACAAGCCGAGGCAGTACAGACATTCTGTATTTTCGTCCTCAGAATTCATCAGCTTTCTTGATTCTTTTAGATCTTTTATTTGTTTTTTTTTCAATTTCTTTTTATTTGTTACCTTTGGTTTGGTTTCTTACTGTTTTGTCTTTCCTCTAACTCTGTTTTATACGGAGACGCAGTAATAATAGCTGTTTTTCATCTTCTTCGAACTTTTCGGAAATTCGTGGATACGGCATTAACTGTTTCGGGCTAACCAGATCGAATGTTGTGTTATCCAAAGAATCATACCTACCCCATCTTACCCGCAAGTAGGTACCCCATCTTTCCCAAACTGGATTCCCAAGTTGTATTTTTTTTTGAGGTTATAAATCGAAGCAAACCGGAACGAGTTAATGTCATTATAATACTAAAATAAACAAATATCAATAAAAAAATATGACATACTTCTTGTACACCATACATTTTGAACAGTCACGCACTTTATATACCTCATAAATTAGATCTAATGAATCTAACCACTAAAAATTTAAAAAAAATACTTACAAAATCACAACGTGCACACCTTCGACCAAACTATTTGTGACATTAATAACTTCTGCTAAATAACGTCAAATGGCCATAGAAGAACAATTCTAGCTACATTGTATCATCAGTTTTGTTACGGTCCCCATCTTACCTCGCTACCCCGTCTTACCCCACCTTCCCCTAGGTGAATTTTTTTTAAACACTTCATTTTATGGAAGGGGGGCCTAAAAAAAAATTTTTTTTCAAAAATTCTATCAATTCTGTTTTTTTGTCATCAATCTATGACCGTATACCAAATTTCATCTTATTATGTCAAAACCTTTACAAGACGGGCGGACGGACGGACATGGAGAAATTATAAGGGTTCCTAGTTTTCTACGGAACCCTTAAAACTGTAGGGAGTAGACATAGTCACTCTACCATCGATTTGACTATGGTTCATGTTTTGTCAATACACTAATTTTGACACAACAAAATTTTATTATTGAATTATTCTTCCAGTTGACCAAATAAAATGGTTTGATATTTAAATTTATTTTTTACAATTGGAGTAATAATGAAGCCTGGACGAATTGCAGATACATATATTTTATACGTATTCGGTAGTGTTAATACATTTTTTTAAAGTTTGCACATACCCCAAATATTATACTATAGTGAAAAGCAAAAGATATAAATCAAAATGAAAAAATATTTTTTAAGCAAAGTATAAATAAAATATAAATAATACTACACTCATTATATGAAGGGTAAAACAAATTGAGTACCTTGACCTACAAAAAGAAGCAATGTATAATAGACTCTATATTTAGAAATAGTGTTTTACATAGGAAAATCTTTTAGGAATAAATGTTACCAAGTTCAAATATCGATCTATACGATTATGAAATATGTATGTAAAATAATACTTTTGTTATTTTTGCTTCTCTTTTCTTCATAATCCAGACAATAAAAAGCAATGTTTTACCTGTTTTTCAAACCTTCTGATCTTAAAGAAAATATTCGAGAAAGAATGTTGCACTTACATTTATATTTACAAATATATTAATGTAACTAAAATTATACAAGTCTTGAGGCTTCCGTGGTGATCTTGATATGGATTTTGGTTACTGGGTGTAAACCGCGTCGATTTGGTCGTATTATCGGCCAACGTTTCGTCACACAACGAAATCGACGCGAAACCAAGATCCGTAACAAAAATTAATTTATTATTTGATAATTTTTAATGTTAATTCAAAATTAAATATATTAAATAAAATAAAAAATATTAATGAAAAAGTTTGATTTTTAATCATTTGTTTAATCCCTCTATAAAAAGTCTACCACTTTTTTCGTCCACGAAAATTTTTGTAATCGTGGATTTCCCTCTGAGAACCACATGCATTTGGTGTTGTAACTATAGAAAATGTATATGAAGATACTTATAGATTTTTTTCAAACTGTAGGAGTAAGGTAATTTGATAAATGTGCAAGAAAAAAAATGGTCCGCTTAAATTTTTGGAATGTTTAGGGTATCTACCACCTTTAAACTATCAAAATAAAAACTTCTGAAAATGTATTGATAATCTGCTGAGTTTTTCAGGATTGTTTAATGAAAATGTCTAAAACCCAATTGTTACTTTGTCGAACAAAATATATTTTCAGATTTTCCAAGCCGTCGGTGAAAATCGTCGTCACAACTCTCTGGCCATATAACATCGCTAATAATAAGCGGGCTTTCCACTGCAAAAGGGTAATGAGCGCGAAATAGTTGAGCTGAACAGAGTCTAACAAGTTAAAATAGGTTTTGCTTTCCATTAACTAAATAAAATTGACAATTTTTATTGTTGCCGTTCCACTGCGAAAGAGAACAAATAAAAACAAGAAATGAGCAGAGAGAGCTAAACGGAAAATGATGAGATCAAATTCCATTGCGAGAGAGTCTAGTTGGACTTTGTATTTGGAAAGGAAAGGTCGTGTATTTTGTGATGTCTAGTACCGATCCAAGTGAAGATGATTCAAACAAAAAAGAAATGTTTAACTTTATATATATGTACAAGAAGAAGCGCGCCAAACCATCAGACGCGGGTATTGTCGTACAGCTTCAATGAACATCTCCATTTCTAAAGACAGCACAACATGCAATGAGACAACTCAACACGAATTCACAGTTATATAAATATATATATTATTTTGATTATTGGCTAACGTGCATAAAAAACAAAACGTTTGAATTATTTCGCAATGTTTGTTTTAAAAATTTGAACTATAAACTGATAAGTAATTGGTCACCGGTTATTAGAACACCGGGTCTCTGATTGTTGGACGTTCATATTCGTGCGGAGTCCGTTACAAACTCGTCAGTGGCACTGTGTCGCAGCGAACTCGTTTTTACCTATTTTTACTCGTTTGATCCGTTCCGCTTATCCCTTCGCCGGTGGAAGTGCTACTATGTAATTTTCGATTGCTAGTCGAACGGAGTCCGTACGGACACCGCTCAGTTTACTTTAGCGGAACGAGCTCGTTCTTTACTATTTTTACTCGCTTAGTCAGTTCCGATTGACTCTTTGTTAATGGAAGCATTACTATGCAGATTACATTTGCGAGTCAAACGGAGTCCGTAAGGACCCCGTTCCGCTTGCAGTGGAAAGCCCGCTATAATAGAGAGGTAAATTAGTGATTACAAAAATTTTCGTAGAGAAAAAAAGTGGTAAACTAGACATAATTGAACCACACAAGAACTCATAGAGGGATATTATTCAATTGCGTCATATGCCACCTGGCTCCCAGACTAAAATTATAAATACAATTTCAAGTTCAAATTGAGACTAAACAATTTCAAATTGGGAATAATCAATTTCGATTTGAGACTAATCAATTTTAAATTGGGAATTGTAAAATCCACATTTGAAATGAAAATAAATAAATAAGTTATTTCAATATAATACATATATTATAATATAAAATATATTTATTAATTGCTACACTAGAAATTTTGGTGACCCCTTAAGAAATTTTTTCTCGATCTCATAGGTAAATTTGAACAACTTTTTTTCGGTCATTCAATTAAAATTTAAATACGTAATATACCATAAATTAATTTTTATTTTTGCTCACAGCGCTGGTGCCCCCTGAACCCCGGATCCCCAAGCTAAAGCCTTGCTAGGTCCCCTCCCCATGTAAGGGCCATTGTTACAATTATTATTTAACTTATTAATCTTAATTACAAATATTAATTAATTTAAAGATCACATGTTAAAGATTTTTTATTTTTAAATCTTATTTAAAATCGGGTTCCCTATAATTTACAACTACCCAAATTAATAAGACATATTTAATGCATCAGATATGAATCTTTAAATATGAGCGACATGTCGGGTATAATTATCAGAAATAATTTTCATGATATTTTTTCGTTCAATATTTTTTAGCCATTGGGTCATCGATACCAGATAGTCAAAAAATATTTTACGAAAATGAATACTAAAATATAAAATTAACAAGCTATTTAATATCAATTTTCATAAACCAAAAGAAAATTAGAAAAATGTTGGTTAATTTTCAAAATATTTCCAAAAATTTACAAAAAGACAACAAATAAGATGAAATCACAATAACTTACTGAATATGTGATGATCGTGGCAAACTATTAAAAGTCTTTGACAATTACATATCAAACGTGACGTTTCACCAAATTAACAAAAAATTACCCTCACCAACAATAATGACTAAGGGTGACCGCATTTATTATAAATTTAATGAGTTTATTGATGTATTTGATAAATAATTGTTGTAAGTATTAGTTAATAATATCAAAAAGCAAATAAACACACAAAAAGTACTCTTATTGTATCCTTTTATTCAACGTGTCACGACCGTCACAATTTTCTGTCACGACCGTCACAATGTTTGTTGAGTAATAACCAGCTAAATACATTACGTATTTACCTGATGCTTGTGTGGTACTAAAAAATAATTTATTCGTAAGATATTAAAGTATGATTATTATAAAGTAACTTCAATATTTTCGCTAATATTTTGAGATTTTGAATAGAGGTTGCAAGACTTGCAATAGTTGGCGTCACGACCGTCACAGGGCTTTAAACGCTGACATTATTTTGTAAAATAACCGTAGACCTTTTATTCTTTCAATATACATGTATTGCATTAAGATCTACAGAAAAAGGTAAAACCATGTTATTTATTAGTATTATTTAGAAATTATGAACTCCAAACCGAGTTGAAATGTCACGACCGTCACCGCGGACTGACCCCATTGTAATCGAGACTCAGTTTGAGTCATATTTACTGTCTTCACCACTGGATATGTGGTATTTAAATTCCTAAATCAATTTTAGCACTAGTTTTTAAACATAACCAATATAAAATTGATTAATCCCAATTTGAAATTGTGTATTCTCAATTTGAACTTGAAAATGTATAGATTATGATGACTGAATAACAAATATAATTATATTTGATTAAATTACTCAATTCGGCGCCATCTTTTGATGTTACACATTAGGGCTTGCAAAAAACCGACTAAATTTCAAAAACCGGTTTTCGGTTTTTTCGTAAAATGAAAACCGGTATACTGTTTTTTTTTTTTTTTTAATTTATTAAAATAAAACATTAAATTGATATTTAAAAATAAAAACGATTTATTGGTCTATATTTTTTCAAATTCAAATTGAGACTAATCTATTGCAACAAGTCTCTAACCTGGGGTCGAGGATTAGGGAGGACTCGGCGCGGCGAGCAAAAATAAAAATCGGAGAATGGTATATTTACGTATTTGAATTTTTAATTGAATGGTCGAAAAAAAGATCATACAAATTTGAAATTTCTGTTATTGAAAGACCAAAAAATAACCTGGTCAAGAAAAAAGTTTGTATTATATTTTGTATTATAATAGGGGAGAACCGGGTAATGGGAGCCTACTAAGGGAAAATTTTGATAAAAACCACATTTGTTAACATTCTTATAATTTTTAATTAGGAACTCTTACCTTGATTATTGAAGTATATTTTAATCACATTTATAATAATTTACAGTCATGTATTAAGGTACAATAAAGATTTTACAAAAAAAGTCAGTCGCTCCCATTACCCGACACATGCGGGTAATGAGAGCCCATTTAACGCTCATGTGGAAAATGGGAGCCATAAAATGAACTAAATTGAACTAAACATACTTTAAATGAGATCTTAGTTAGTAATGCAATTAACTATTTGTAATACAAATAAAAAAGCTACTTTTCAAACAAAACAAAGAAATAAAGATGAGGCTACCATTACCCGCTGACCACCATTTTGAAAAATAATAACATAAATATATAATTCTACTTTCAATCACAATTTAACCAATTAGGCTTGTTATTAAATGATTCTAGGAATGTAATAAGCAAAACATAATAAAATAAGAACATAACTTCATGCTTTTTTTGGCGCTGGCAATCGGCAGTTTTTTATAAGCGTGGAGCGAAAAATACAAAACCATCCCTCGTGACTTAACGCATGGCACTAACGACTCATGCGCATCAGGCGAAGTTTCTCGATGGTTGATGGAAGCGGGGGAGTGCTTACAATCGCGCAAATGTGCATACTTTCAGTTCAATCACCATCGCTCCCATTACCCGATGGCTCTCATTACCCCGTTCTCCCCTACATTATATTATAATAAAATATGATTTATTTATTTCCATCTCAAATGTGAAATTTACAATTCTCAATTTGAAATTGATTAGTCTCTATTTGAGCTATGATAAATAGATAGATATAGATTCAATATGGATCTCCTTTATTATTATTATAGACTTGAAACTCAAATTCCATTTACTCCACTATAATATTTTTATTTGTACATTGCGCGTTCTTTCATAGATGTCACCCTTTCCCTTTTTATTTGAATTTAAATAATTTTACAACATAAACACTTCATGAAAGACAGTAGATACATAAAATTATTTTTCAGTTGATGAAAAAAAGAAGATATAATTGACTTCCGGTTTTAAAACCGGTTTTTTCATGAAAAACACGGTTTTTCGGTTTTGGTAAATTTTAACGAAAAACCGGTATACCGGTTTCGGTTTTAACCGGTTTGCAAGCCCTATTACACATATTGTCTTATTCACGTTTGTAGATTTATCAATCCACCTGTATAAATACTCTCTGTATAAAAATCTCCCCACCCCATCTTGCCTTATAAAAAACAAATTATGTATTAGCAAAGTAACAAAAAAATGCAGTTATTCTCTTGATTGACTCAAGACTCAATGAATAACATCCATTACAATCTTATATGACCTTTATATAAATACCGTCTGAAATATTATAAAGAATAACCAAACATAATTTGTAAAATTGCTCTTAGTTTAAATAAGCAGACAGATATTCAAAGGAACAGTCCCTCAATAAATGTAGTCTTTGTGTGTACAAAACCCTCCATTTTGTGAATTACACCGCCATTATGAGCGTAGCTCATATTCGAGAAAATGGTGAGATGATATTTCTCACATAATTTAATTTAAAATGTGAAAGTTATATCTTGCAGGCATGGATTTAGATATTTGTACAGACTTTTCTTTATTTGTCATATTAAATATCGTTTCCAAGTGTTTTATCTTAAAAACTGTGGTTTTATTTGGGTTATATTTAATTGTACTTACTACATATTAGATAGTATGCACTAGAGATGTGTAATTCATGAACGATTCGTTCATTTTGAACGATTCTTTTCGGTGAACGAAACGACTCGAGTCGGTATTTTAAAAAAGATTCGTTCTTTTTTTTATTGTATTGTAAAATATAAAAGAAAATAGATTCGTACACTATTTTTTGTATTAGTTAAAATATTTAGAAAGAAAACAATCGTTATTATTGATATTAATAAAATAATCAATTAAAAAATATTTCTCGATAAATGTAATTATAGAAGTGTATTTTTCAACAACTAAACCAGAGACAACTTTTTAAATTCGAATTGTTGCAAGGAAAGAAACTGTTACAGTTTAGCTCTGAATGGCAGCGGCGTATCATTCTTGCATTTAAGATACATATGTATTATTTTGAATTGTAAAATTGTTTAATAAACAATTTAGATTTAGATTATATAGCCGTAGTTCTTAAAATGTGTATTATTACACATTTATTACCACTGCTCTAAAATCCCGAGAATATTAATGCATTTTAATTTTAGCATTTGTTTTCGAACGAATTATTTATAATACCTGACATTATAAATCAATTTATCTATAAAGATTAGCATGATAAAACGTCTGAGAATAAAAGTTATATTAAATATCAAAGTCAAAATAAAACTATCAGCAACAGTTATTTTAAGTAATATGATAAATTTACACAATTATTATAACAATGAACAAAAGTAAACATAATTTGTACGCCACTGATATACCAAGCAACGTACGGCGGCCAAAAAGTAACAATGTATTTATTTATTCATTCTGTCAGTGACCGGATACGTTTGGATTTTGTCGTACCGACTTGCACTCACTTGTATACAAGTCCCATACGAACGATTCCTGTACTGAACGATTCAAAACACTCGTCACTCGCCAATTCATTTTCGTAAGTGAGCGACTCATTGAACGAATCAGTTGGAACGATCGAGTCACTAAAAAGACTCATTTTTCCCATCTCTAGTATGCACGTTGTACATCAAATATAAATTTTAATACTTTGTACTTAAAATTATATAGTATGCATGCACTTTATACATCGAACATAAATTTTAAAGTTTGCACTTAAAATTTTAGAGTTTGCATTTTATATGTACTACATCGAACATAAATTTTAATATTTTTCTTAATGCTTAAGGTGAATATTTAATCGTTTTAAAATATAGAAAATCACAAAAATCACATTAAAAATTTCAAATCTAGTAGGGGAAAGGAGGTTGGTTAGTTTTTAGGTTAGACAGGTTGGCCGGGAAAAGTCAGGGAATTTTGGTGTACAGGAAAAAGTCAGGGAATTTGATTGGAAGTCAGGGAATTTTTATAAAAATGCAAAATCACACAAATTCTCGCAAATATTTAAAGACTTTTTTTAGTTTTTTTTTAGGTTTTTTATCTAAATTTTTTTAATGAAAAACAGGGAAAAACGGTAAAAATTCTCCTGGAAAACCGGGAAAAGTCAGGAAAATTTGTTCCAGAGAAACACTGGTCACCCTGTTAGATTAAAATATAGAAAATCATAAAAATCGCAAAAAATACATCAAAAATATGTAATTTTTAAATTAGTCAGGTCCAAATTGAGGTTAAGTGCAATGTATTATTTTTTTAGTGAAAAATATTTATTTTTAGTGAAAACTATTTATTTAAAATGATATAATTTGTCTTAAGTTGAATAATTAATTTTTCGTGCAGTATATTTATTATAAGTGAAAACCATTGAATAAAACATTAAAAAGTGCATTTAAATACATACAAGCCGTATAATTTGATATTAAAAAAAACACACGTACTACAGCGATCGTGAATATTTTGTGTATTTTTGCCAATAATTAAAAAAAAAATCTAATCATAAATTTTATCAAAAAAAAACTTAAAAAATTAGTTATTTTAGAATGTTTGCATGGAAGTGAAGATTCCATTTACAAAACAATTTGTTTGCTATTTCGTGAACTTCAAATTCAGGGATGATATATTTTTAAACTGTTGTCGGTTTTTGAAATTTTACTTTTTAATAATTACAAAATAGTATACTTACAAATAGACTGCATTATCATTTCACTCACCTGCAACAAAAATATAAATAATTAGTTCTTGTAAAAAATATATATTTTAAACTAATTTAATTAATATACAGTCATCAAAATATTCATAAAAGTTAACAATTTTCAAAACTAATTTTTTTAATATACTTTCTTAAACTGAATCAGTGAGAATTCCACTGATTCCTTCAGTGAACGTAAAAATCTCTTAAAATCAGTGGTCTTTATCAGTTTTCTCTGATCAATCAATGATTTTAGCCATATTAACTCATTAATCCTAAACGAAACAATTAAAAAAAAAACATTTTTTTTAAATATCTCATTGATGAAATGACTTTTTTTTACAGCTAACATCGTCACACAAACTGTTTTAAACTATTCCACACTAAGTAATAACTTCTGTTTTTCCAACGTTTCGTAAACGCAACATTTTGTTGATAAAACAAAAAAAAAACATGTATTTTTATAATTTTAAAAATAGTTATTTAAGTATACTAAAACATCAAATTAATTTTATTTTCTACTCTTGAGAATTAATGGGTTAAATATGATCCACTGATTTGTTCAGTGATTATTCACTGATTAGCAGTGGTCTACTTTTCACTATTTCACATTTTTAGAGAGTACAGGGTTCCCTAGCATTACTGATATCAACTTTTAGATTATCTTAAAATTGATTCTCATGAATTTTTCTAGATATATTTTATGATGTTAGTCGTGATCATGAAGGTACAAGAAGGAGTATGCACTCTGTACAATGTGTTGAGTCAAAAATTATATTCGATGTGGGCGGTCTCTCGATGTGGACCCGTTTACCCCTTTGTTCCTTATACACAGACATTACACACACAAGTATACGGATGCGCGTGAATCCATATACTTGTGTGTGTAATGTCTGTGTACTGCAAGGAACAGAGGGGTCAACGGGTCCACATCGAGAGACAGCCCACATCGAATATAATTTTTGACTCAACAAATTGTATTACAGAGATACAGAGTGCATACTCCTTCTTATACCTTCATGGTCGTGATTCAATAAAACAAGGTCTGCTCTGGGTATTTTGAGAGCCATCATTTTATATAAATTCGTGTCGATGACGTAGTGCACCGACAAGAAATTTACGTGTATTGTGCTTTAAATAATTGACTGATAATTAAATCAAAGAAAAAATTTAAAAAGAAACTATTATGTAAACAGTACTGGTCGTTTATCTATATCTATAAAAGAGTTTGTCCTTAACCACTCACTCACTCACTCACTCACTCATATATCAACGTACAGCCCAAACCCCTGGACCTAGAAACGTGAAATTTCGTAGGTGCTTTCCTTTTATGATGTAAGCACCCACTAAGAAAGGATTTTTCGAAATTCAACCCCTACGAGGTTAAAACAGGGTGTCAAAGTTTATATGAAAAAATATTTTTTTTGTTCGCATTTAATTGAAACTTATCGAACATACTCTACAATATAAATAATGAAACAATTATTTCAGCATTTCCCAAAACAACCCCTAAGGTGTTAGGGGGTGGAAAAATTTGTAAAATATTTTTTTTTGTATTCACCGAATACAAAGTAGTACAAGTACAAGTAGGTACTCTACAAGACTTCAGTTTCGAAAATTCAACCCCTATGGGAATGGCGGGGGGGGGGGGGTAAAATTTTTATAAATTTATCTTCATAATTGTTCACGATATTAAAGTAAATTCGGACAAATTAATATTCAATTAAAAATGAAAGTTCGATATTCAAGCCCTAATAATAGCATGGGACGGGGACGAGGATGAATTTAGATATGTTTATCTGCATACCTGATTTACTTATAAAGGTAAATTCGGGCAAAATAGTCATCTATTAAAATAAAATTCAACCCCTAATAGCGGGGGTAGATAGAGTCTGTGTTTTTGATATATATGTTTATCTGCATAGGTGCATTATAACGTAAATGGTGGTCGGGCAAAATAATCTGCAATAAAAAAAAATCGATATTCAGCCCCTGGCGAGGGTAGACAAGGGGTTAGTTTTTACAGTTTTTAACTAAGATCCGGGATATTTATGTTTTTTATAGCTAATGAATAAAAATCAATATAAAAAATGTAATATGTCTTCTCATATCACATATGGAGGGTTCTAATTAGTTTCGAAGTTTACGCGAGCGAAGCCGCGGGATTCCGCTAGTTTATTTATATTCCGTTTGTCGCAAATTTCATATTAGACAAAATTCTTGGTGATGATGTCACAGTATACAACAAATGAACTGTCGAGCAGATCTTGTATTATTGGATTATGGTTGTGAGTGTTCATTATTATATTGTTTACACTGTGAGAATAATTTATTACAAAATATAATTGCAATAGTGTCTAATCACAATGGAAGCTAGAGTTATGTAAAATGTTACCCTCTCGACACGCTCAATCAGAAATTTGATTTTCTTATAAGAAAATGTTCCTTTCACAGGACACTCACAATTAACAAAATGATAGAGTGTATCTATCCATATCTCTTGCTGTTGTTCCTGAATATAAATTAGCTGTCGAACGTTTCTAGAATGTATCTCATGTAATGCTTTGGGGAGCATTATCAAAAAAAGGCAAATTAGCGTTACAATTTGTGGATCCAGTGGTAAAAGCTAATCAATATTACTATAAACAGACAGTTTTAAAGAAGCATTTGCTACTATGCCAAGGATTATTATTACAAATACTATTATTGCTTTTAGCAAGACTCACCTCTTTAAGTATTTTTTTGTGATGTTACATTCAAATAATGTAAATAACTGTATAAATTATTAACATTTATAGAAACTTATGACACGAAATGATTTTTTTACAAATTTTTATTTCAGAACCATCGCATATTAGAAAAAAATCATTAATCCGAAAAATAAACATTATTTGTATCATGTATATTTTTACTTTTTTATACATACATGAAATGTAATGTATAAATAAAGTATAGTGATCACGAAAAAAATCGAACTCGAGATTTTAACGGAATTACACGTTTTGAGGGTCCCTGAATCATATACAACCATTAACTCAATGACGTCTGTGTGTGTGTGTGTCTGTGTGTCTGTGAACGCTCTACAGCCTAAACTGTAATACTTACGAACATGAAATTTTAAACTTAAGGTTCTTGTATGCTCTAGATGTGCACCTCCTATTTTTGAAAACCATCACTAAACCGGAAACGGATGTTTACTGGTGTCAATTTTTGAACTTTTCGAATTATTTTTGAAACGGTGCGCAGTAGAAAAAAATATTTCAGATTAAAGTTGTAGAGGGGACTTTTATCTATAATTTATGTTCTATTCTTTTTCTCCCCCAAATTTTTACTTTTTTATACATACATGAAATGTAATGTATAAATAAAGTATAGTGATCACGAAAAAAATCGAACTCGAGATTTTAACGGAATTACATGTTTTGAGCATCCCTGAATCATATACCACCATTAACTCAATGACGTCTGTGTGTCTGTCTGTCTGTCTGTCTGTCTGTCTGTCTGTCTGTATGTGTGTGTGTGTGTGTGTCTGTGAACGCTCTACAGCCAAAACTGTAATACTTACGAACGTGAAATTTTAAACTTAAGGTTCTTTTATGCTCTAGATGTGCACCTCCTATTTTTAAAAACCATCACTAAACCGGAAACGGAAGTATAATTATTTTTCGAATTATTTTTGAATTATTTTTGAAACGGTGCACATTAGAAAAAAATGTTTTAGATCAAAGTTGTAGAGGGTATTTATCTATAATTTATATTCTATCCATTATCCCCCCCAAAAATTGTTTTTAGGAAATAATCGATTTTCTAAAAAAAAATATTTTTTCGATTTATTTTTTAAACGGTAGGTATTAGAAAAAAATGTTTGAGATACAAGTTGTAGAGAATATTATTTTATATAATTTATGTTCTATTCTTTTTTTTGTATCTTATGAATTAACCCAAAAAAAGAATAATTTTAGTTTTAATGGATTTAATTTAAAAATGATTTGAATAATACAAAAAATCTAGTTATCTATGAAAATTTTATCATTTATTATTAGAAGTGTCAAAATTGAAATCTAGCAAAATAAATACTTGTTAATACAATAATCAATAATCTTAATTGATTTCGTTTATTATTTAATGTCAATATTAAATACAATGTATCAATTTCATTCATTGAAAATCATTTTGTAAGTAAAAAATTTTAAAATCAAATATTAAATTATAAAAGTAATCACATATTAATACTCGGTGTCATGATGTATAAACGGTGCACATTAGAAAAAAAAAAGTTTTATATCAAAATTGTAGAGGGTATTTATCTATAATTTATGTTCTATCCATTAACCCCCCCCCCCCTAAAATTTGTTTTTAGGAAATAATTTTTAATTTTTTCGATTTATTTTTTAAACGGTTATAGGTATTAGAAATAAATGTTTGAGATACAAGTTGTAGAGAATATTATTTTCTATAATTTATGTTCTATTTTTACTTTTTTATACATACCTACATGAAATGTAATGTATAAGTAAAGTATAGTGATCACGAAAAAAATCGAACTCGAGATTTTAACGGAATTACATGTTTTGAGGGTCCCTGAATCATATACCACCATTAACTCAATGACGTCTGTGTGTGTGTGTGTGTGTGTGTGTCTGTCTGTCTGTATGTATGTCTGTGAACACTCTACAGCCAAAACTGTAATACTTACGAACATGAAATTTTAAACTTAAGGTTCTTGTATGCTCTAGATGTGCACCTCCTATTTTTAAAACCATCACTAAACCGGAAACGGAAATATAATTATTTTTCGAATTATTTTTGAATTATTTTTGAAACGGTGCACATTAGAAAAAAATGTTTTAGATCAAAGTTGTAGAAGGTATTTTTATCTATAATTTATGTTCTTTCCATCCCCCCCCCCCCCCCAAATTTGTTTTTAGGAAATAATCGATTTTCTAAAAAAAAAAAAATTATTTTTTAACGGTAGGTATTAGAAAAAAATGTTTGAGATACAAGTTGTATAGAATATTATTATCTATAATTTTTATTCTAATAATTTAAAAAAAAAAAAAAATGTGGAAGGAAATAATCATTTTTTTTAATTTATATTTCAAACGGTTCATATCAGAAAAAAATGTTTTTAAGAAAAGTTGTAGAGAACGTTATTTTCTTTAATTTATGTTCTATTCTTTTTTTTGTATCTTTTATGAATTGACCAAAAAAATAATAATTTTAGTTTTAATTTAAAAATAATTTTAATAATCTAGTTATCTATGCCAATGGAGGAATTTTATTATACAACTGTCAAAATTGAAGTCTCAATTAAAAACAAGTACCTATTCAATAATCAATAATCCTAATTTGTTTTGTTATTAAAATTATATATATCCATTGCATCAACCGAAAATCATTTTGTAAATAAAATATTTAAAAATCAAATGTTAAAAAATAAAATTAACCATATTATCAATACTTCGGTATCATGATGTATAAAAAAGTCTCGTGCCTGCCAAGGCAGTTTATTTTTTAGGAAATAATCGATTTTCTAAAAAATTTAAATTTTTCGATTTATTTTTTAAACGGTAGGTATTAGAAAAAAATGTTTGAGATACAAGTTGTAGAGAATACTATTTTCTTTAATTTATGTTCTATTCTTTTTTTTTGTATCTTATGAATTGACCAAAAAAAGAATAATTTTAGTTTTAAGTTAAAAATGATATCATAATACAAAATAAACTGCCTTGGCAGGCACGAGACTTTTTTATACATCATGACACCAAAGTATTAATATGTGATTACTTTTATAATTTAATATTTGATTTTAAAATTTTTTACTTACAAAATGATTTTCAGTGAATGAAATTGATACATTCTATTTAATATTGACATTAAATATTAAACGAAATCAATTAAGATTAGTGATTATTGTATTAACAAGTATTTATTTTGCTAAATTTCAATTTTGACACTTCTAATAATAAATGCTAAAATTTTCATAGATAACTAGATTTTTTGTATTATTCAAATCATTTTTAAATTAAAACCATAAAAACTAAAATAATTATTTTTTTTGGTTAATTCATAAGATACAAAAAAAAGAATAGAACATAAATTATAGAAAACAATATTTTCTACAACTTGTATCTCAAACATTTTTTTCTAATACCTACCGTTTAAAAAATAAATCGAAAAAATATTTTTTTTTAGAAAATCGATTATTTCCTAAAAACAATTTTTTGGGGGGAAAATGAATAGAACATAAATTATAGATAAAAGTCTCTTCTATAACTTTAATCTAAAATATTTTTTTCTACTGCGTACCGTTTCAAAAATAATTCGAAAAGTTCAAAAATTGACACCAGTAAACATCCGTTTCCGGTTTAGTGATGGTTTTCAAAAATAGGAGGTGCACATCTAGAGCATACAAGAACCTTAAGTTTAAAATTTCATGTTCGTAAGTATTACAGTTTAGGCTGTAGAGCGTTCAAAGACACACAGACACACACACAGACGTCATTGAGTTAATGGTTGTATATGATTCAGGGACCCTCAAAAGGTGTAATTCCGTTAAAATCTCGAGTTCGATTTTTTTCGTGATCACTATACTTTATTTATACATTACATTTCATGTATGTATAAAAAAGTAAAATCTAGTTATCTATGAAAATTTTGGAATTTATTTTTAGAACTGTCAAAATTGAAATCTAGCAAAATAAATACTTGTTAATACAATAATCACTAATCTTAATTGATTTCATTTAATATTTAATGTCAATATTAAATACAATGTATCAATTTCATTCATTGAAAATCATTTTGTAAGTAAAAAATTTTAAAATCAAATATTAAATTATAAAAGTAATCACATATTAATACTTCGGTGTCATGATGTATAAAAAAGTCTCGTGCCTGCCAAGGCAGTTTATTTCTCTAAAGTTGATGGTTTTTAGTTTAAAAAAATCTTGAATGTTCAGATAAATGATGAAAATATAAAACATATGGGTCAGTCCACGGTAATCGATACCAGATAATATTTTACGAAATGAATACTAAAATATAAAATTAACAGGCTATTTAACATCAATTTTCATAAACCAAAAGAAAATTAAAAAATTTTTAATTAATTTTCAAAAAATTTTTTTTCGAAAAAGACAACAAATAATGTGAAATCGCAATAACTTACTTGACAATAATTGACGCTCGTGGCAAACTATTAAAAGTCTTTGACAATTACATATCAAACGTGACGTTTGACCGAATTAAAAAAAAATTACCCTCACCAACAATAATGACTAAGGGTAACCGCATTTATTATAAATTTAATGAGTCTATTGATGTATTTGATAAATAATTGTTAAAGTATTAGTTCATAATATCAATTAGCAATTAAACACACAAATAGTACTCTTATTGTATCCTTTTATTCAACGTGTCACGACCGTCACAACCGTCACAATGTTTATTGGGTAATAACCAGTTAAATAGATTACGCGTTTACCTGATGCTCTTGTGTAACTAAAAAATAATTTATTCGTAACATATTAAAGTATGATTATTATAAATTTATTTCAATATTTTCGCTAAATTTTCGGGTTTTTAAATAGAGGTTGCAAAACTTGCAATAGTTGGCG
Organism: Sialis lutaria; assembly: GCA_949319165.1. Lineage (NCBI taxonomy): Eukaryota > Metazoa > Arthropoda > Insecta > Megaloptera > Sialidae > Sialis > Sialis lutaria. The sequence goes on along the minus strand of OX439243.1, from coordinate 7,564,601 downwards.
TCACAACCGTCACAGAGCTTTGAACGCTGACAATTTTTTGTAAAATAACTTTAGACTTTTTGTTCTTTCAATATACATGTATTGCATTAAGATCTACAGAAAAAAGGTAAAACCATGTTATTTACCAGTATTATTTAGAAATTATGAACTCCAATCCGAGTTGAAATGTCACGACCGTCACCGCGGGCTGACCCATATGCACTATTATTCTTAATAACATTTTTAATCAAAATATTTTGTTCTATTACCCAACGGCCATTTCAAAAACAATTAAAAAATTTCAATATACGTCTCTGGTTTATCGATTCCCTTCAAAAAAAAAACGATCATAGACCGACAGACACATAGACATCATTACCATAATGGTTGTACTCAATTAAAAAACCCTTAAAACATGTAACTCTATTAAAATCTCAGGTTATACATTTTTCATGATCACTTTATTAACATAGTAAATATAAATAATAAAATTTAAAATCAATGTACAATAAACACAAAATACTATTGCGTGCTTGTATTCCCGACGGAAATTTATATTATACATAATTAATTTGTCGGTAAACAAAAGTGGTTGAACGAATCCAACCCTGCTTTGTAAGAACACCCAAGATGTTTCGGGATTATAACTGTTTAATGAGAAAACATATTTTTGCTCATTGTTTTGGATAATCTTTCACAGTATGTACCTACCGTTGTTATTTTTATATTAAACAGAAAAAAAACGTAAATCATAATTTGTGGAAGAAACCTTATGTAGGAGTATGATATTATACAATAGATTATCATTACTGTCCGGATCGCTACTGTCCGTTCGTCATTATTGTCCGATCCTTAATATCATTACTGTCCGATTGTTTATCACCATCTTATTTTTTTGTTCACCAACCATATAGACCGAGAGGTGAGCGCCAAATTTTGCAACAACTTTCTAAAGGCTGATTTTTTTATATTACGTCACATTTGTGGTGTAGAGATACAGCCTGTCGTCAGTCAGCTAGTTTCGTTAGCGTTTGGAGCGGGGGTGGCTTTAGCTTTGTAAAAAAATCTATACACGTTGCAACTAGTTTATAAATTCTGAAAATTAATTTGTAAGCAGTATACTAACAATAAGTAGAACCCCTTTTATCATAGTCAGCCTTAAAAATCTTGCAACCGGGTGAGTCAGCAGTACGTTTAACTCTATAAAAAAATCTATACATCATGATAGTACTTTCTAAAATATGAAATTCGGTATAAAAGTTAAGAATATGAATTATTATTATTATTAAGGTAGTAGACCAGTGTGACGGCCGAAATTTCGACTTTTTTTCGTGACCTTATTTTAACAAGTAAATAATATACGATCGTTTTGTAACTTTTACATATTTATTTTAGTACTTTAAATGATACAAAAAATTTTTTTTTTTATTTCATTTTCCATTTATTTATTTACAATATGTAATGTCAAAGTGGAGTCCTCTAAAGAATGTTGAGCTGTTTCGGGGAAGCACACAGCCTTCCGTAGTCATTTGAAATGAAAAAATCAAAAATATTATTATTGTGTAGACCTTATTTTAATGAACTAACCAATAATATACATAATAAAAATAAAAAAAAATAGCGGACTTGTGAAAAAAAGTTCTCAAAATGTTATTTTTTTTGTTGATAAAATATTTAAAAAAATTAATTTATTATTAAAAAATTAAATGTTTTAAAGGTTAGGTATTTAGATATGTGTATGTAGAATAACTAGTTGAATTTTGAGCCAAATCGGTTGAATAGTTTTGAGTCAGTGCTTCCCCGAAATTTCAAAAACATGGTTTCGAGAAAAACGCTAAAACGTTTGTTTCCCATCTTATAGCAATGTGCACTCGTCGAACGTTAATGCCTGTAACTTTGGAAATATTCTAAATTTTGGTCTGAAAATTTAAGAGCATATTTTTAAAATGTGGTTCTTCCGAAAAATGTAAACAAAAAAAAATCGATTTTTTTGACCCATCACACCGGTCTACTACCTTAAAAAAAACATAGTCTGGCTAAATTTTACCTTAACAAATGCCGTCAGCAACCGATACAAGAGCACGCCACGCACCTCTTTTATATAACGAGCTCGACTGTAAAATATGAGTATTCTCATGTTTAATCTTAAAATATTTTACGTTAAATAAGTTATTTAAAATACGTACTATACGTTTCACTTCAATTTGCAAAGGCTGTTTGGAAAAAAGAGATCCTTGTAGAAAATGCCAGCCTTGACAATGGGCCCAAGCTGACACGCTCGGTTGCAAGATTTTGAAGGCTGACTTATTGTTAGTATACTGCTTACAAATTAATTTTCAGATTTTAGAAACTTGTTGCAACGTGTATAGATTTTTTTACAAATATAAAGCCACCCCCGCGCCAAACGCTAACGAAACTAGCTGACTGACGGCAGGCTGTATCTCTACACCGCAAATGTGACGTAATATCAAAAAATCAACTTTTAGAAAGTAGTTGCAGAATTTGGCGCTCACCGCCCCGACTAATAGTAATATTCGCCGTGTGCCACACAGAAGTGACAGTTTGTAATCTGCTTAGTAACCGTAGGCACAGTAATAAAAACTGCTGTCAAAGCACACGTGTCTCATTTTTTTACAAACTTTTATTTAACTTCACTTATTATAGTCCGGACGTTAAGAGCGATATTTCGAGTAATCTGTGCACTTTTTGATAGAAGCATGAAATTTGGTATGGTTGTATATTAAACCTTCCTCTACAAAACTAGAGACGGCGACATTTCAAAAACGCGTGTGGTCCCCATTTTAGGGGCAAAAATGTCTCCTCGGGTTTAGTTTTTCTTATTTATCTCGCAAATGGTTATTCGTACAAAAAAATAGAGGAGGTCAAAAATAATGTACATTAAATTATAAACAAAAGTTGTTATTATAAATTTTACGATTAGAGTTCACCGTTGCCATTTAAATAGGGGTTAAAATTATGAGAAAATTTTCGCGCGCAGTAAAACTTGTGTTCTTCCTCAAATATCTCGTAAACGGCTTTTCTCATGTGAAAAATGTATATGACAAATATTTAAGAGCAGACAATTTTCTATCAGATATGTAAATCTGCTATACTATAAAATTATTTTTTAATGAATTTTGTTCATTACTAGTAGAATGACGTAAATGACAATTTAAGAAAATTAACGATTCTCGTACAATTTTTTTTGTTTTATATAACTAAGCACTTTCAAAGTTATTTAATGGGTATTCTATAATAATTTATAAATACACTAGCGGAATCCCGCGGCTTCGCTCGCGTAAACTTCGAAACTAATTAGAACCGTCCATACGTGATAGGGGATCACATATTACATTTTTTTATATTGATTTATATTCATTAGTTAAACATTGTAAAAATTAACCGCCTGTCTACCCTCGCCATTAGGGGTTGAATATCGAATTTTTTATTGCAGATTAATTTGCCCGACTCCACCATTATAACGTAAGTAGCTATACAGATAAAATAACCAAAACTCGTGGAGATATGTTAACCTTTAAATAGGAAACCCCACAAGATTTGAGTGTGGAGTCACATCTAGTTTTGTAGAGGTGGGTTTGATGTACAACTGTATAAAATTTTATATTTCTATCATGAAAGGCAAGCTTGAATTCCTAAACATCCGCTGTTAACGGCCGGAATAAAAATTAAAAGTAATAATTACAATTTATACTTTAAATATCATACAAAATAGCAATGCTAAGAAATCATGTGAAACAATGAAAATATCATGTTTTTTGTAAAAGTAAAATGTATATATAATAGTTGTATGTTCACTCTATCATATTTTCTACATTTTTTTAATTGTAAAAAACTGGTCATAAAATATTGTGTGGCAAAAATGCCCTGCTTTACACCGACCACATCAAATTAATTTCAATTAATTTGTAACTTTGACCTTTATTTACTCGGAAACTTTAGTATTTGACATATGAAACATAACAACATATTATTCAAAATTTCATTGTCAACAATTTAGTTCCTATACATTTCTTTCATCCAATTGACCGTTCACAAGATTTAAAACAAAAAATAATATATCGGACACAAATTTTACTGTTATCGACTAGTTGTCGTTAATTTCAACCTCAAATTACACAAAAAATATAATCACTAGTAAATAATAGTTAACTGTTTAATATTCTAAATTTAATGACGAATCTATTCATCCCTAGTTTTGGGCGCTTGAAGGTTTGTGTATCAAATAGGGGCTATCAAGTGATTCAGCGCCAGTATTAATAAATGTTTTTCAAGCAAAAAATAATAAAAAAACATGTTTTTCGCCTATAAATATTTAAAATTTTAGTGTTTTGCAATATTGATAACATAAATACACATAATACATTATACAGGATGTACTTTATAATTAAAAAAAAGATTTTTTTTTCCAAATAATTAATTTTTAATATATTGATAAATGTAGGCCAATTTAACACAATTTTTTCTCTTGTTCCTTCTATATGTATTTATAAATTATTATAGAATACCCATTAAATAACTTTGAAAGTGCTTAGTTATATAAAACAAAAAAAATTGTACGAGAATCGTTAATTTTCTTAAATTGTCATTTACGTCATTCTACTAGTAATGAACAAAATTCATTAAAAAATAATTTTATAGTATAGCAGATTTACATATCTGATAGAAAATTGTCTGCTCTTAAATATTTGTCATATACATTTTTCACATGAGAAAAGCCGTTTACGAGATATTTGAGGAAGAACACAAGTTTTACTGCGCGCGAAAATTTTCTCATAATTTTAACCCCCATTTAAATGGCAACGGTGAACTCTAATCGTAAAATTTATAATAACAACTTTTGTTTATAATTTAATGTACATTATTTTTGACCTCCTCTATTTTTTTGTACGAATAACCATTTGCGAGATAAATAAGAAAAACTAAACCCGAGGAGACATTTTTGCCCCTAAAATGGGGACCACACGCGTTTTTGAAATGTCGCCGTCTCTAGTTTTGTAGAGGAAGGTTTAATATACAACCATACCAAATTTCATGCTTCTATCAAAAAGTGCAGAGGAAAAGTTCTTAACGTCCGGACTATTAGTTAGTATGTTAAGGTTAAATATTGCAATCAAAGTTTCGACTATGTAGTTCTAATTAAGCTAGAGCTTTGAAATTTTGTATACGTATACATAAGTTCGGTGACAATGCAATATAGTAGGTATGTCTAATAACATTCTAAATCCAATGTGGCGGACGCCCCAAGATAGCAGATTACTTTTTTCTTTACAACTATCTTAATATGGGTATTAAATGAAAGGGTTTGACGAGTAGAATACGATAAGCTAAGTGATGTCATTCTGAATCCAATATGGCAGGCGCCCCGAAATTACGGACAGAAATATCAAATTAAAGGGTTTGATGAGTAGAATACGATTAGCTATATGATGCCATTCTAAACTTAATAATTTATTTAAAAGCGTGGAGTGGTATAAAAGCAAATATATATGAAACAATAAATGAATTAAAAGTTATACACATTTGCCTTCATGAGCGCCCCACTCATTTATTGATTTTAGTCATAAAAACCAGAAATTTTTGTAATAGTTGAAATTTATTTTTTTACTTTTTAGTGCTTTTTTAATAAAATCTTTTTTAAATTAAGATTAAAATAAATTTCACAGATCTGGTCGTATAAAAAATAAAGATTTTTTTTCTAATATTGAAACAACTTTTGCTTACATATCTTTTGTTCATTCTGTACATACATTATATAACTTGATTATCCAACATTTCTGTTTCATCTCATTCAATATTTGACTACAATCAATATATCAAATAATATGTAAATTGTAAAGAAACATTCTCTCTGATTTGATCAAACAGAAAATCATATACATATGTGTATGTATATTTACACTTAACAACACTGTCTCAAGTCTAAATTTTACATCAAACATTTGTAAAGAAATTTCTATTGTCGAGGATCTTTGAAAGGATGAAACCAAATGTCCCAAGAAAGGGCTACGGAAGGGTTCTATGGATATAAGTTATTTATAGCACACAAAGGACCAAGTCATCTCAGATGAGACGGATGAAAATATATTGTGTATTCGATACATTCAACTTTTGTATTGATTTATAGATTCTATGTTTTTACAAATAGGTATTATTTATATTTACGTATATCAACGCAAATCTTACATGTGCAATGTTTGCTTGAAGATGGACATAGAGTGCTCTTTGAATTTATATTGTTATTTTGAAGAATATCAATTGAGAATCAAAAAGGTATTGTTGCTGGTATAGATTTTTATAAATAGATAAGTAAACGAATTCATTCATTGTGGTTCATAAAATGTATTTGATTAGCAGACATTTTCAATATTTGAACTTCCTTTATAATATCGAATATTACATAGTATGAGACGTCAAACGACGTTAATAATTCATAGCGTACCTACTTATTTGGATGATGGAATTCTAAATAATATAAATACATAAATTGTTGTATTATTCATGTAAACATTGAAGATGGAAGGCAAAAAAAAATGTATCTAAAATATATTTTATAATGATAATAATAGTATAAAAAGATTTTCTCATTAGAATTTTGTAAAATTTATAGAGCGCCAAGCTATATTCTGTTTCAAAAATAGTTAGGATTCATAAGAGTTGGTGATTTATATTCAGAAAGATATAAAGAATGAAATTTATAACGGAGTCCTTCCATTTATAATAAAGTGGATGTTGCACCATTTTTAATTTTGATGAAAGTTTAGTCAGTTGTTATTATACTGGTATGTATTAGTTACCAAAAACTGTAATTAGAAAATTTTAAATGTTCGCAGGTTAGAGGTGGTGACTGTTTTAGCCTTGTAAGATATGAAGATTTCGTCGATTTTTAACGTTTTTTCAACTCGCTATAGCATGCGTTCTAATTAAACAATTATAATGAACTTGGTGTCATTTGAAAGTCTAATAAGTCTAGTTTCAAAATAATTTAACTTAATTTTGAGTTTAGGTTATTTTCGTTGTAGATATTCGTAATAGAGACTTTTCAATTTCATTAATGAAATTGTCATTTTATCTATTTTTCAAAAAAAATTGTGGCTTACTGGTTTATCTGAGAAAACTGTAATTATGCGTAAGTTATGTTTATATATAGTACTCAGTACCCACAAAAACTCTTGATTGAGGCACATGTTCTATTAAAAAATTAAGTTAAATATCACAAAATATCACGGAAACACCAAAAACAGAACGGGTATATGTAGGAAAAAAGCTGAGAATCCCTGAACTATAGGGTCATTTCGCCTGTTTTTTTAACCAATGTCTGTTTTCGACCATTTGACGTATCATTCTTAAAAATAACGTTTCGTTTTAACTTGACACGAAAACTACTGAACCAATTTTCAGGAAATTTGATCGGTTAGAAACTCCCCAAATGAGGCTATACTATGATAGTATTAAATAATGGGGTCTAAAGAAAATGTAACATTCAGTTTTATTTATAAAAAGTAAGCATAAAAATAAAATTTATTTTATTCCAACATAAACACGGTCAAAGTCATAGGTGGGCATTAACTCGTTAATCCGTTAATCGTTAATTAACGAAGTTAACAAAATGGTTAACGAATTAACTTTTAAGTTAACTCAAAAAAATGTTAACGCTTTTGTTAACTTCCGTTAACTTTAGTCCGTTACATTGGTTATTTGATGAAAAGTACATAACAAAGTTGTTCAAATAGCTAAAAAAAGGTCTACAAACATTTTGGATGGTTAACTTTTTAACGGATTAACTTTAACTTCCGTTACATTTTCGGAATTTTAACGCTTTAACGGTTAACGAAGTTAATTTTTTTATTAACGGATTAACGATTAACGAAGTTAACTTTTCGATTAACTGTGCCCACCTATGGTCAAAGTTTCTTTTATTCGCTTATTAATAAAATAAGTAAAATATGTGAATAAAAATATATTTAATCTCATACTTCATATATGTAGAATATTTTTACTCGACCGCTATTTTTAATATCAATACAATATATTTTTTAAATGGATAGAACTGAACATTTTTAATAAGTAATAAGCAAATAATAACTTTAAAGAGGGAGAAAAATATAATTTAAAACAATTCACAATTAAAATTATTAATTATGTATTTCAATATACATAAGACAGTTCTTAAAAAATACATCAATTAAAAATTAGTAGGTATCTAAATATTTATTTTTTGAGTTTTACAGAAGCCAACAATAATAAAATTATTTAAAAATTAAAAATTATGCCAAATGTATTATATTTTAAACGTTTTATTAGAGATAAACATTATAAAATGCGTGACATTTTATTAAAATTTAAGTCAAGTAATGCATTCAGCTTTCTTAATTTAGAATTTACGACAGAAAAAGACAGTGTTAATAACAGACAAACCGTAGTATAATCCCCAGTAGAACGGTGAAAATTAACCCAGATCTTTACAGACACCTAGTACTTTCCGCAAGGATTTTCACACGCGTTTAAGATTGGCAGGGAAATAGAAAACAGTTCTCTTTCTTTATCACTACATCTGCTTACGTTTACACTTCTTCTTTATTATCTTTTCAACTCTGTGACGTGAATAATTATTTAGAGTTAATAACGAAAAATTATCTTTGAACTAATAATAAGAGAATAAATTAGGATGGTAAAAAAATTGTATAAAAAGGTTTATTAATAACTAGCGGAATCCCGCGGCTTCGCTCGCGTAAACTTCGAAATTAATTAGAACCCTCTATAAGTAATAGGGGATGACATATTACATTTTTTTTATATTGATTTTTATTCATTACTTATAAAAAAACGTAAATATCCCGGATCATAGTTAATTTTTTTTTTTAAACTAACCCCCGTCTACTCTCGCCATTAGGGGTTGAATATCAAATTCTTTTATTGCAGATTAAATCCATCCTAGTCCCCGTCAAACTTTCATTTTTAATTGAATATTAATTTGTCTGAATTTATTTTAATATCATGAACAGTTATTATTATTATTCCCATAGGGGTTGAATTTTCGTAACTGATATTTCTCTTGTAGAGTACCTACTTATGCCATGTTTCATTCGGTGAATACAAAAAAAAAATATTTTACAAATCTTTCCACCCCCTAGCACCTTAGGGGTTAAATTTTGGGAAGTGCTGAAATAATCGTTTCACTATTTATATTTTAGAGTATGTTCGATAAGTTTCAATTAAATGCGAACAAAAAAAAATATATTTTTTATATAAACTTTGACACCCTGTTTTAACCCCGTAGGGGTTGAATTTCGAAAAATCCTTTCTTAGTGGGTGCTTACATCATAAAAGGAAGGCACCTACGAAATTTCACGTTTCTAGGTCCAGGGGTTTGGGCTGTACGTTGATATATGTGTGAGTGAGTGAGTGAGTGAGTGGTTAAGGACAAACTCTTTTATAGATATAGATTAAAAGAATTAAAACTGACTTCCTGCTCTGTTAATATTAAATTTTAATTAATTAATTGTGTTTTAATTATATTCCAATAAGAACTTGGAAGTTGATTATTTCAGATTTTTTTGTTTTAATAAATTGTACAGTAAAAGTAAAAAAAATAATCTGAAATAATTTTTCTAGTTCTATTAAATTCAAATAAAACATTTTCGAATAAAAATTTAATGAAAACCCTAAACCTTTCGGCCCTAGCGGTGGCATTTATCACCGGATATTAGCAGAGCTCTTATTTGAAATAAATTGGTCTGTAATTTCTTTTTAACAAAAATAATATATCGTTTCAAATAAATGGAATATGTTTACCTTAATTCATTTTTTATCATAGAGACTTAGTGATGGCACTTATCACGATTTCTAAGATTTTACACCTAAAAAAAAACTAGTTCAAAATTGATGAAGATGTTTCTGTATGTACGCCAATGAATAATTAATGCCTAATTTTGCTTAGTAAAAACACAGAACTGAAGGGTTAAATTATGTCTATTTTATTAAATAAATACTTAAAATTATTCAAGCTGTTTATTTTTCTATAAACTACGATAACGCAAGAAAATATGTTTCTATTTGTTAAAAAGATTTGGTGGTAATTTTGAAAATGAACACACGGAATATTATGTGCTTATTTATATTTGTAATATTGATTTATTTACTTCCATGTTCGAAGAAATGGTAGTACCTATAGTAATACCGTCGAAAAATCGTGTCCGAGATAAGAGCAGATTCTGATTGTACTAACTTCAAAACGCAAAGAAAAGTTAATTTCAACATGGCGGCTGTGCGTGTGTGTGTCTGTTCAAAATTTTGTACCTATTATTGTCTTAAAAGTGAGTATTATCTCACCAATTTTGATAAGACTTGGAACACTTGTAGTTTAATCCAATCTAAGGGGTACTTATTTCATAAACTGACATTAGAATATTAGAAAACTAATAAATTTATAGGTGAGTTTTATATTAAAAATTATTGAAAAATATATTACAGTACATGGAAGTCATGTATGGTTCTCCATACCGTTATTTCATTAATATTATAATTTAATAATTTTCAGTGAAAATTATGTAAAAGCCATTTTTGCTATTATTTCATTTAATGCATTATCAATAATATAATTGATTCTCGTCATTTTTTACGGAACAAACTGTAAAATAAATTTCATAATTTAAGCAGTATAAATTAATTTTAAATTATAAAAAAAATGCAATGATTTAAACATAACTAATTTAATTTTTCATTACAATACAATCCAAAAAAATGTAAAAAAAATCCCATGCATGTTTTAAACTTGACAAACTTTTTTATCTATTTTAAATTCACCAGAAAAATTAACCTTATAAAGTTGACACGCACGGCAACACAGCTAGTAAGGGAATAGTTCATGTAAATTGACTACATTAACATATATTGTGTATACCCTACGCCCACGGTAGATTCTTTATAACTAGAACAGTGTTTGCGTTAAGCTGATGGAAATTAGAACGTCATTTTACAAATTGGAGGGCTTAAAATCAGTGCCGGCTTTATGGAGATGGGGAAGTTTGGTGACCATTCGGGGCGCCAGGACAGACGGCACACAGTAAGGTATAAGTGACTTTTTTTGTTTCAAATCTTCGTAATAAAATTACACTAGCAACAAAAAAAATTCACAAAAATTTGAATAGGTGATTTAGAAGGTATTTGTCATGCCGAAACCGAATTGTTGCCCAAATGATTCCATCACGTCAGGTTTTTTAGATATCCGAACCTAAAAGTCCAAAAAATGACGATTTTGGCAATGTTGGGGATTTATTACTAAGAAGGTAATTTTTTCTGAAGATTTCTTTCATGATTTCGAATAGTACTATCTTTTCTCTTTAAAATGATTTTTTTATATTTTACTATGCGATTTTTCTTTACCGAATTATACTACTTTGAAGATACATGTAGTAAAGTTCATTGTATCTACTCTATTAACAAAAATATAATATCTTCAAACTAGTACATCTCGGCTAAATAAATCGTACAGTAAAAAGTTAAAACTCATTTTAAAGAGGAAAGTTAATACTATTTGTTACCGTGACCGAAAACTTTAGAAAAAAATTACCTACTTGATAATAAATTCTTTAACATTGCCAATATAGTCATTTTTGGGACTTTTAGGTTAGAATATCTCAAAACCCTGACGTGATGAAATCAATTGGCAACAAATCCGGTTTCGGCATGCCTCCTAAATTTTTTATTCAGATCTCTGTTATATTACAAAAGTATTTTTTTGTTGCATAGTGTTATTTATACACTGTCGTGAAAAAGTTTTTGGACATTCATTTTTTTGCGTATTGTAAATATAAAACTGCACATGGTTGATAAAAGATCTTGAATGTTGATAAGAGTAGGTACTTAATTACAACTTTTGTAATAATCCTAGCATATCTAAAATACAGCATTTATAATTTTCCATGTTAAGGAAAATTTTTGAATGATATGCCTGAAAAGTCAGGTTTACTCAATTTGAAACGCACAGTGCCTTTCAAGCTAACGAGAAATTGTTTTTTACTACTTTGACTGCGAGTACACATATTCTATTCGCTATTTTGGGGATTTTTATTGACTGAAATCTGTGTATTTATATTCAAAATCACAGGTGTCCAAATACTTTTGCACGGCAGTGTACAGGAAGTGCCAAAAGTCAAGAAAGGGTCTGAAGTTATATAACTTTTTACAATTAATTTTTTATTCATTTTTATTTGCACATTTTATAGAAAAGAACATAGAAATTCAGCGTGGGAAAATTCACGATCGAACACCGAACACAAATTGTAAAATTGTAAAAAAAATGACCATATCGTTGTCATTACGGCGTAAGTTCTTCAAGTAAATCAATGATTAGACGTTTAATTGGTCGTTTTGATAAATAGGGTCCAGTAAGTGACCTTCTGCGAATAAACAGACCGCTCTCGTTTAGGAACGAAGTTACAGTTAGGGAGAGTTTTGCAAAAGACTCGAGTACATGAACTTGAAGTCGGCCAGAACGTAATTCCGATGTATTCTGAAAACTTTGAACATGTTTTCATATAATATCTAATTGGTACAATAACTGAAGATACCAGATTATGTCTACAGATTGTAATATGCCGTCAGATTTCAAGAATTAGCAAGATCCTGAATTTATTCACAAGGTGAAAATGTTAGGAACGACATTTTCATTACCTAACAAAAAAAATTCCATGGTTTGGAGTTCGAAAAACGGACTATTCAGGAAAATGAATTGCACTCACTTAAGAAGATATAGGATAGGGTGGCCATTAATTTTCTTATTTTCGAATTTCTTTAAGGTCACCCCCCAAATTTCTTAAAGGTAAGAAAAAAATAATGTATACAAAATTTTAATTAATATTAACACGTGCTCCCGAGCGATCGAATATTAACACATAAAATGCATTTGATTTTTCAATTTTTCTTTAAGCAGCTGTATCTTTGTGAAAATTTAATGTATTTTGATGTTTTAAAACGCATCTTAAAGCTGACGTTGAAAATTAATGATTTTTCAACGTTATGATCTCTATCACAATCTACAACGATCTTCAGAGATCTTTGTAGACACCGGCGCCGACTACGGGGGGGCGATCGCCCCCCCAGATATTATACCAGAGGGGCTTCGCCCCCCCTGTGCAGCTTCTTTTAAATTAAAGATACTTTTGTCAATAAGATTTTTACTTTAAAAAAAGGTGTAAAAATTCAAATACTTGTCACTTGAGTAAAAATGATCACTAAAAATTTCTTCAAAAAGGAAACTAATACTAAAACATCTTTTATTTCCTTTACAAAGCTTACAATTAGTTAGGTTAGATCAACAGCTTTAAAAAAAATTCTACGACTTTTCTGCACTTTACTATATTTTCAGCTAAAATCGTCGTTTACGTTTCATGAGCCTCTGTAAATTAAATATAAATGTCCACTTTTTAATTATTTCAAATAATTAAAGTTTGATCGATTTTTATCGAAACTACAATAATTTGATGAAAAAAAATTTTTTTTCCCACATTATTAGTTGCGCTTCTGAAATTTTGTCGTTATTACGAAAGTTGGATATTGCAAATTTTTAAGGAAATTTTTTGCACCCCCCCCCCCCCCAACCCAAAATTATGAAAATCTCGCCCCTTCCCAGGTTAAATGAAAAGTCGGCGCCTATGTTTGTAGATCCTTTTAGATCTTAGTAGATCATTGTAGATCTTTGCAAGTATCTGTCGTGACCTCAGTAGATCTCTGCAGATCTACAATTTATTATGACACACTGTGCGGCGAAAGGCCACACGGAAAAAAAGCACCAATTCTTGTTATGTTAAAACAAGTAAATAATAACTGCATTACCCCCTCCCCCATCACAATTCTTGTCCCTGGTAGGATACATGACACTTGGCGCTTTGAATCATTAATGTGGAAATACTAATTACTGTTAATGCTTTGAATCTGAGACTCTCGACAAGACATAAATAAAGTTGATGTAGTCTCTTCGCTCTTATGAAAAGCACAATATTTATAATAAATGATGGTTTAATTCATCATATTTTTAACGTAATATAGATAACATCGAAAAGTACAATGGCCTACATTTCATTTATGTTATCGTCTACATATTTGATCCAATTGTATACGGTTTATCTAATCATCTAATGACTCGAAGTAATTATGGGTTGGTTCTATTGGAATCTTATGTGGCGTTCGTGTCACTCGATTTATTTTTTTAATTTTTACATAAACAATATTTTTAATGAAAATTTTCATCTTTAATAATTCCAATTCACGAAGTAGGTATATAATATTATATTTTTCATAAAATTTAATGTATAATATTTACTTCTTATAAGAATTGTGCATATTTAAAAAATACATATATTTTACTAAATCTGTAGGTCCAAATTTCGTTGTTGTTTCTAATATTAATTTGTTTATCTGAATGTTAAATGGTCGGATAATATTTTGAATCCAATAATGTTTGCGGGAACAGAGTGATAATTGCTTACTTTGTTATTATTGGAGCTAGAAGATCGGTTAAATGAACAAAGTATCAGTATTTTTCCGGGATGAATAATAAAAAAACAATTTTCAAAAACAAATTTCAGAGATATATTGAAATACAATTTTTTTAATAGAATACCCTGTATATTATTATTGAATTTTATAGCTGAGAATGTTCTCTTTATAAGAGTGTATTACATGCATTATGGTAGAATTGATAGAAAACAAGTTATAACAAGTATAAAATTAGTAGAAAGTATCGAAAAATAGTGTGCTATGCAGATTTAATAAAATACAAACAAATGATTAAGAATTTAAAAACAATAATTTTATTAAATCTTCATAGCACACTATTTTTCGATATTTTTTATTAATTTTATACTTGTTATAACTTGTTTTCTATCAATTTTACCACCTTGCATGCCTGACCATTTTATAAAGAGAATATTCTCACAATCAGATATAAAATGTAATAATAATATATAGGTTATTCAATTTAAAAAAAGTTGAATTTCAATATATCTATTAAATTCGATATCAAATTGTTTTTTAGGCACCGCCATTATTCATCCCGGAAAAATACTGGTACTTTGTCAATTTTACCGATCTTCTATCTTCAATAATAACAAAGTTAGTTAGTTATGATCGCTCAGTTCCCGCGAACACCATGTACCTATATGTATGTACTACTTAAATTGGAAAAAAAGATTAGGTATGTACTAGGTGTCAATATTAAATAAAAGTTCCACTGATACTAAAATATGGACATTATGTTTTACAAATGTAACATGGGTTTTATTTTTTAATATCAAACTAAATCCAGACGGAGAAGTTTCTGCGCAAAAGAAATATACCTTCAAAGTGAAATCTGAAATTAAAATAGAAACTATAAAATACTTGTTTCTACTTTAAAAAACTGTTATTGAACAAAATCTGTCACTTTTATTTATTGGAACAAAAACTTGCATTGTTTCGGATTTCATTTCAAGATTTCTTACTTTTGTCATTATACAAGCAATTGATATTGGAAAACATCAAAGTCAATCTTTTTATTAGTTTTATTCATAAACTAGCGCTTTGGACCTAGTGTTACGCGGGTTAATATCCACAAAATCATAGTTACCTTAATTAATAAAATATTCAAACCGATGCGATATCATAGAATTCTTTATTCCATGGCTACTAGTTCAAGAGCTGATGACATATTTTTCTGCCCCATCTGAGCACTAGGCAGATTTACAGAAAACATGTATTCATGTGTTGTACATACATCATGAGAAAAATAGTCTCAGTCTCAACACTCGGAGATAAAGGGATTTAATTCCTTAGTGAACAAGTAAGTCAAGGGCAAGCAAAATTAAAGCAAAAAGGACTGGACGTATCGCACGTTACTATTCGTGAACATTTGTGTGCAAATCATTTGAAATGGTGGAGTATAGTACATTGAAGAAACCACTGCAGTCCGAAAAGTACGCTGCCAAACGACTCGCTTGGGCACAGGAAAATATTGATCGTGATTGGAGCAATGTAGTTTCCTCTGATGAAGCTTCTGTTTAGGGTTTTGTAATAACTTCACGGGCATGGTGTTCCTCCTCAAATCAGTTCGTCCAGTGCACCATCAAACATCCAATTAAAGCGCATCTTTGGGGATGCTTCTCAAAGATGGGTTTTGGCGTATTGCACCTCTTTACCGACAACCTCAATGCTTTCAAGATGGTCAAAATTTACAAGAAAGCGTTGTTACCGATTGCCGAACGTCAATTTATCACAAAAGACGAAGAATGGATCTTGCAGGAGGACAATGATCCCAAACACCGAAGCCCACTCTGCACTGCCTGAAAACGGGACAATATCATTATCACAAATGATTGGCCTTCACAATCGCCTGATGCTAATCCCATTAAAAATTTCTGAGCCTACATCAAACAGAAGCTTCAAGGAAAACGTGTCTGCAATTTGTAGCAGTTATCCCGAGAATTTCGACGTATTTGGAAGTCACTTCCCCTCGAATACGCCGAAAATTTGGTGGATAATATGCCTCGAAGATGCCAAGCGATTATCGATGCTGGTGGTGATTGGACTCATTATTATCACAATTGCGCATTGCCTTGGAACAAGTCAAATGTATTTGTGTGAAAGAAAAATTTGTTGAATGTTGTTTTTTAAGAATAACGCCGTACACTCTCTTACTTAACACACTGTAAATGACATTTCTTTGCTGTAACATCATAGAAACATGATATTTGTATAGAGGTTTTGTTTATAAATGGAATGTCTCAGTTATAATGTACATAAAAAAATCCGAAATTTTTTTGGCAAACTTCAAAATTTCATTCTTTACATCTTTCTGAATGTAAATCACCAATTCTTATGAACCCTAACGGTTTTTAAAACATAATGTTTCTTGGTGCCGAGCCGGGTCTATATATCGAATTTTGGTAATTTTTAGGCCAGTAAAACACGTGACAGGGCACACGTAATACATTAACAGCAATCATTTTGAATTTATTTAATCCCTATTAAAACATTATTTAAAATTTTCAGTTTATAAATTGTAAAAAAAATCCATCGAATCTGAAAATTATTATCCAAATTGACATTTGATATATTATTCTCTAATTAAATGTATATGTTTACTTGCTTTATGAACACTATCAACAATATTTTGTTTGTACTCATATTTTAAATTTTAGTACCTAATTATAAAAAAAACGTTGTCAATTTTATTAATACATTAAAAAAAAGTTTAAGTGGTGTACATTTTATGGCCAAGCTACACAAAATTTAAAGTTTTTTTTATAACTTATAGTGGCCGACAAATGTATTTTCTACTATATTTATTTAATTTATTATAAGTACAATGTACATGCATGTATAAAACCATCAATTTTATAAATGGCTATTACACAGAAAAAAATAATTTGTGTTAAAAAATGTGATCAATGTAAAAAATCCGTGATCGATTTTGCTCCGATAGAGGTTGTTTTGTTAATATGATAATTTTTTACTAATATGGAAATATTCACGTTTATCTTATTGCTAATTGTATATTATTACTAACAATATTCTTATCACGGTAAAAATTTTATTTCGTATTGAAAACATATATTTTAAATACAAAAAAATATTTTATTAATGACATCATTGGATTTATTAATACAACCATTTTAAGGCTTGTTTACACGCAACGATAAATCGTAATAATTTATCGTAACGATGAGAATCGTTACGATTCATCGTAGCGTGTAAACAAGACATTGTAGCGATTTATTGGAATCGTAACGATTCGCATCGTTACGATAAATTGTTACGATTTATCGTTGCGTGTAAACAAGCCTTTATGTTTAATCTATTTGAGAGTTTCGTTAGTTGGTGTAATAAATTATTTATTAATTTGACAAATGAAAAGATTTTTAGATAAATATGAATATTATATTTTTCAAATTAGTAGAATATCCTCAATAAGATTTTTTAAAACATTTTTCCATCTCAAATTTTCAATAAGATCGAGTTTTTTTCTGTGTAGTCACATTTGCTTCTTAAACCTCGCACATAATTTAAATTTAATGATATTATAATTGCATTCTGTATTTAAGAACAAAAGTATGTATTTGAAAACACGAAATACCTACTTGTTTATTCAATAAAATAGCTCTCCAAATAAAAGTTAATACTTCCTGGCCAGGTTATAAATAGCGCCTACACGACAAGTAACAATTACAAGTTTTAACATTGATGTGTGACCTTTAGCACTTGTACATTCTTACATGACCTGTGTATGTCAGCTGTAGAGGGTTGTGGAATGCACGGGGAAAACGGTTTTCTTGGCATCTATAATCTAAAGCAGTGTTTCTCAAACATTCGCTTAAATAATTATTACAAAATTTGTTGTAGGTGGACAGTTGATCAGCAAACTGTATAATCACCGGGTTATATTTAATTGCACTATTCGTGTCCAAAGTATGTAGTGGGGGAAACGAAATCAATCACAGCGCACGACGTGGCCAAAAATAACACTTTTGGTGGACTAACTGTCATTTTTAATAGGCTCATTTTTAACTGAAAATATGTAGAAAGGTCAACATGGTTAACCCCACTATAGGCTATGTGCAAGGGGGTGGAGTTAGAAATAATGTCGATGCGAGTGCTCTGACAAGGGGAACCTTTCAGTGGGCCGGTGTGGATTTTCTTCATATTGAAATATGTTGTGAAGGGGGGTTCCCTGAAAACACCTATACCCGGGTTTGAGCGCAGACGGGTAATAGTTTAAAAATTATAACCCAAAATATATTTTAATGTTGCATATATACCTATGTGTTTAGTCTATTTATACAAGCGTCTGTTGGCCTAGTGGTAATGATAATTGACCGGTAACCATTATTGTTGCTAGTGGTTATATGGACAATTATGCCATAAGAATTATTAATAAATAAATGTATAAATTGTTTAAATATTCAATCATTTATAAAATGTTCTTGGTGTAATATGTTTTTATGTATAGTATATTTACGATAGATACCTTCCAAAATGTTGTGAACCGTTCATAAATAAATAAGTTACTTGAGCATAAATTATATATTTTTTTATTTACAATCCCAGTTTTGAATTGTTTATCAACAAAATTTAAAAAATTAAATTAAATTGCACATTTTGAAAAATAGACATTGAAAATAAATAAATTCATAAGATATTTTACAGGAGAATAATATATTTAAATAATGTCACTGTTTGCAATTAAAAATAAAAATAAAAACTTAAGAGGACTCGAACCACGGGTGCATTGATTACCGGACTATTATCATAACCACTAGGCCAACAGACGCTTATATAAATAGACATAACATATAGGTATATATGCAACATTAAAATATATTTTGGGTCATAATTTTTAAACTATTGCCCGTCTGCGCCCAAAACCGGGTATAGGTGTTATCAGGGGACCCCCCTTCACAACATATTTCAATATGAAGAAAATCCAAACCGGCCCACTGAAAGGTTCCCCTTGTGAGCAACATTGTAAAATAATCGGCACCATAATTTGAGGTTATAATGCAATTATAATATAGTTTAATAACATAACTATGCTGTCAATGTAAACGCATTAATTATTTTTTTATTATACGTCATAATTAAAGAGAAAAAAAACAAAATAAATAATTTTCACGTACCTACCTTTTATGCTGTGCTATTTATATTATATGCAAACAGCAAAATTAAATTAATATTTGTTTAATAAAAAATTTCACGGTATTGAACAATGTTAAAAAGAGAGTTCAATCCATTCAATCCTTCTCTATTACCCGATAGCGGCGCTAGTAGACTTCGTGCACATAGTAAATAGTCATGAATAATCGTCTAAAATGTATATTTTACGATATTTTATTAAAATTATTTGTTTGTTAATATGTCAAAGTCCACCCTAATTGCAACCGCTAGTTGGAGCTGTCATCGCGCACGCTGCGAATATATAATTATATAAGATTCAGTCGAAACCGGTTATTACGACTCAATAATAAGACAGAATAAAAGTCCGACTGAATCCCATATAATTGCGATTTTACCGGCTTTTACGACCTAATATGACTGGTTCCCTTGAAGGCGTTATAAACGATTTCGACTTTAGAATGCACTTTTACATCGAACATAAACTTTAATACTTTTTTTATTGTTTTTTTTAATGCATAAGGCGAATATTTAATCATTTTAAAATATAGAAAATCACATTGTTATTTTATGATTTTTAATAACATTTACTATTTAAAACTCGAAAAAACATTAATAAATATAATTAATAAAAACAAAAACAAAAAAAGTCTAATCATAAACATACGAAGGAAAACTAACACGTTTTAGAAGCCACACTATTCTCTTCAATATTAATACCAAAACTATTTTAGAAATGATGAGCAGGGAATATTGTTAGCTACATATGTACATTAATTTACATATACATACATTTGCGGGTTCTGATGTTCAAAAGCTAAAACGACTAACTAACGGTGAATTGATGTTATTATTAACATATTAGGCCAGCGAATTCCAAAGTGGGTTCCGTTGAACCTCAGGATTCGATGGAAAAATTCAGGGATAGTGTATGTTTGGTGTTCTAATGAATGCTTAAATTATTAAAATTAAGGGGGTAGACTCAGTTAGAATTTAAAAAAATCTATTTTTACAAGCTTTTACTTAACTCAAATGCTATGTATGTATGAGTGTCCCGGAACACAAATCTTCCGACCGATTTTTAACGAACTTCCCGTCGTACGATTTTCGTCAAATTTTGAAATATGATGTATTCTCCGTGACAATGCACTTTTTTATCATTTTTATAGCTATGTTATTTTATTATAAGGTCTTTTTTGATGTATCTAATATAATAAAATAACTTGCCTTCGTGATCAAGTATTATTTCATAATTCAAATTATTTCGTAACCATGGTTTGCTTCGAGAATAACATTTATTATGTCTTGTCAAAATATTTTTCAATATAATATTCGAATACAAATAATTTATAATAATACAAATGTAAACTGCTGAGTGAAGATTATAAATTATAAATTGAAGAAAATTATTGAAAAATTATCGAATTTTATATAAATATCAGGTATGTATTATAAATTTTATTTGTAGTGATTATATTGACATATAGAAAAGTTAAATGTATGTATATATAAATATGTATTATAGTATCTCATTTTATTATTATTATATCATCCTATATGCATACATGTATATTGTATATGTATTATATTGTTATGGCATTATTGAAAAATATTAAATATAAATTAATTTATGTTAGTGTAATTTTGTAGATCTAAATAGGTATTGTTTTTCTAAGAGACGCGAGTCTAAATTTAAAATGGGGGAGGGGGTCATGGTCTGTGAAATAGACAAAAAAAGTTACTTTAGTATATTTAATAAGCATTTTTCTATTTAATTTGCTTTACTTTTTAGGTTTGTGTGGAGTGTCATTTCACCATGCCTCCTCCCCTGGATATGCGCTTCATTTCTAAATCAAAACGTTAGTGTTTATTTTAAAATAAAAACTAAAGATTGAAGTAAGACGTTTGA
Organism: Sialis lutaria; assembly: GCA_949319165.1. Lineage (NCBI taxonomy): Eukaryota > Metazoa > Arthropoda > Insecta > Megaloptera > Sialidae > Sialis > Sialis lutaria. Next base: position 7,543,048 of record OX439243.1, on the reverse strand, counting down.
TTATTATAAATAAATGACCAACTAAACTGCGAGTCACGTTTGATGTTATAAATGCCTTCTTCCTTCATATACGAGACTAATTAAACATTGGACACTGATTGTGAGGTAATATTTTTATGTATTCAGAGACAGTTTCGTACATTAATTTTCATTAATAGATATTAGTTTTCTAATATTCTAAAGTCAGTTGTATAATACACATTTTTGTAGAATAATAATTATGTGACATTTGAATTTAACTGCGTTTGTTTCCATGGCAACATGAATTTAATAGTATTTAAAATTAAAATTTTGAGGGTGATTTTCACCCCTTTAGTGGCTTTTTCGATACGATTATGAATTAAGGGCTCCTTAGATTGTATTGAACTACAAGTGTACCAAGTCTTATCAAAATTGGTGAGATACTAATCACTTTTCAGACGATAATTGGTACAAAATTTCGAATATTTCTGAAACCCCTAATTCGATTAGCACCAAAATCAATAGGTCTGGAGTACTCACTGAGATAAACATTTTCCCCAAATATAATTTAAATCGGTGCATATTTACAGTAGTTATCGTGAACGGAAGAAAATTCTACATCCAGACAGACACACAGACAGACAGACAGACACACGCACAGCCGCCTTGTGGAAATTAACTTTTTTTTTGCGTTTTGAAGTTAGTACAATCAGAATCTGCTCTTATCTCGGACATAATTTTTTGACGGTATTACAATACTTCCATTTCTTCGAACATGGAAGTAAAAAGGGTTTTTAGTCTTATGCAGACCCTGAGAGAGCTTCAACGGGGTTTGGGCCAGCCCACATTTTGAGGGACCCCCCCCCCCTTCGCCCGAGCGTAAGGACATTCAAAACAACTTTCGTACTAGTAAAATTCTTATATCTTCCTGATATTATTTAGTATTAAAAACCGTGAGGTTTTTTTAAGTACTTTTTCTACAAGGTGTGTTTTTTTTGTAGTATATTTATGTTTTTTAAATAATCTCTATTAAAAATAGTATTAGTATCAAAAAATGTAAAAATGTAAAATATAAATAATTTTCAAGACGCCGAGGCCCCTGATACCAGAACCCGGGCCATATGGCCCTCCTATCCCCCCCATCCCCTTCTCTATCTGGGCCTGGTCTTATGATGCAATGAATATAATATAATATAATAAAAAAAGAAATAAATTTTGACTAAAAATGGATAAAATAAAATTAGAAAAAAAAACTTTTTTTTAAAAACAAGCTTTTACATATAATAAACCTACATATGCACTAAAAAGTAAAAAATAAGTTTTTTTTTTCACAAAGTCTTCCAGAATTCGTATGACTAAAAAAGCTTGTGGCGTTCATTTAATATTTAATGTAATATTTAGAAATATAAAAAATGTCGAAAATATCAATATTGGAAAAATCTATAGTAGATCAAATATTAATGTAATGTTGATACTAAATAAACCTGAAACTCAATGTATGTTAATGTTTTGAAATATTAATTTATAAAATAGATAAGGTAGTATTTCTTTTCGGTATTTCTTAGCCCTTTTTCATATGATAAATCTTGAAGCCAAAATATTCCTGTAGTTTATATCAAATTATCCAGGAATTTAATGTACAATTTGAAAGATGATGTCTTTCCTTTATGTTGAATATAATTTTAAAATATTCACAGGATATAATATTTTATATTATATTTGATATAAATTATGTACATATATGGAATTTTATGGAATATTTCGAAATATTCATTGAAAGTAGCTAATGTAGTTTTTCCGTTGAGAAACTCTTAGCCCTTAATTCTATTTTGAATCTAGAATTCCAAATATTTCATGTAATATTTTGAAATAATAATTTAAGGTACATAAAATACTCTTAACACTTTTTTCCTATGTTGAATCTAGATTACTAAATATTTCTTTCATGTGCGATAAATTAACCAGGAATTGAAAATACTAAATTAAACTACAAAAGGTACTTTGTCCTATTTGAATCTAGATTTCCAAATATTAATGTATACATATATGTATAATGTATATACATTATACATACATATATGCATTTTAACATAATAATAATGCAATTTAATGGAAGATTTGAAAATATTAATTTATAGTAGAAAATGTAGTTTTTCCTATATTGATATTTTCGACATTTTTTATATTTCTAAATATTACATTAAATATTAAATGAACGCCACAAGCTTTTTTAGTCATACGAATTCTGGAAGACTTTGTGAAAAAAAAAAAACTTATTTTTTACTTTTTAGTGCATATGTAGGTTTATTATACAGGGTGTCCCAGGACTGTGTCAAAGCTCAATATTTCATTTAATATAATGAATTGGAAGAAAACTTTAAACGCAAAAGTTGTCAGACGAGAGGAGCGGCATAATTTAAAAATAGTTACATTTATACAGAGTGTCCCATAACTGCGATACAAACCAAAGTTATGTTTTTTTAAATACAAACTATATATTTTTATTTGATAATCTAAAAGCATTCATTTTTCTGAGTATTTTGATGTATCAAGTATGGAATTATACAGAGGGGTTTAAAAATAATGACCAATTTTGTAAGAAAATAGGAACATTTTCAACGCCTTGTAATTTTCTAATTACAACAAAAAAAAATTGTTTTCTGTTGTAAGTAGTTTTGGCATATTCTCTATTATTGCGATATTATGTCAAACATTTACAAAATCGTATTATTTGTACAGGGTGTATCAAAACACTGAACTTAGTTTTTTTCAAAATTTTCAAATGGAACACCCTATATATTTTTATAATTTCGAATTGCCTGTTCAATTCTCAACACATTTTACAAACCATGTTCTATACCTAAATCCAGCCGTTAATAAAGTATTAATTTTATATTAAAATCTTAAGATTTTTTTAAAAACAATACAACTTTATTATATTCCATAAAATAATTAAATTTTTATGTTGTTAAAGTTTGTACGTTCTATTAGTTTGTTAAATTGTTTTTAAGCGAACTGTTTTATTGATTATAATAAAGTTGTAATGTTTTTATAAAACATCTTAAGATTTTAAAATAAAATTAATAACTTATTAACGGCTGGATTTAGGTATAGAACATGGTTTGTAAAATGTGTTGAGAATTGAACAGGCAATTCGAAAATGTAAAAATATATAGGGTGTTCCATTTGAAAATTTTGAAAAAAACTAGGTTCAGTGTTTTGACACACTCTGTACAAATAATACAATGTTGTAAGTGTTTAACGTAATATCGCAATAATAGAGAATATACCAAAACTACTTTCAGCAGAGAATACTTTTTTTTGTTGTAATTAGAAAATTACAAGGTGTTGAAAATGTTCCTATTTTCTTACAAAATTGGTCATTATTTCTAAACCCCTCTGTATAATCCCATATTTGATACATCAAAATACTCAGAAAATTAAATGCTTTTAGATTATCAAATAAAAATATATAGTTTGTATTTAAAAAAACATAACTTTGGTTTGTAACGCAGTTATGGGACACTCTGTATAAATGTAACTATTTTTAAATTATGCCGCTCCTCTCGTCTGACAACTTTTGCATTTAAAGTTTTCTTCCAATTCATTATATTAAATGAAATATTGAACTTTGACACAGTCCTGGGACACCCTGTATGTAAAAGCTTGTTTTTAAAAAAAAGTTTTTTTTTCTAATTTTATTTTACATTTTATCAAAGTAGAATATTTCAAAAGTATTCTTTGAAAATTTCAGATAAATCGGACCGTTATTTTTGGAGATACAGTGCAACCTCGATATAACAAAACTGAAGGGGATTGGAAAATATTCGTTATACCAAGTAATTTGTTACAGTGAGGTTTGTTATATAAAGGTTAGTTTGGTCTAAAATTCGTTATAACAAGGTAAGAAAACTTGTTTATTAACCTCAACATTACGTAGGTACTCATTTGCTTACCCTGTTATAGCGAACGATTTACACTAATAAATAAAACACATTTTAAAGAAAAAACTGTATTTTTTATTTAAAAACAGTTTACAGTTTTCTGTCACAAAATAATCAAAATGAAATGCAATGAAATCCGTAAAAAAATAAGTAGTTAGGTAGTTTAATTTCGATGGTAATATTCGCATAAACAAAAGAAATCACAATCAATTGATAACATTCGCATAAACAATGTGGTAATGATAGCTTACTCCTCATTTTATTTGTCTTGATTAGTTATCATATCTATGATTGTCTTACGAAAAATGTAACGTGTCTGAACCTGTCGAGACATGAATTATTGTGGAATTGAGTGTGAATAATTGATAGTGTTATGTAAAGGTTATAAGTTGACAAAATTCGTTAAATAGAGGTAAATAATACTTTCTATTTATATTCTACAATGATTAAAAATTCGTTATAAAGAGGTTGTTAACAAATGTATTCGTAATATAAAGGTATATTTTGCATTAGCTCTTATGGGCAGTTCTAGGGGATTTCAAAAAATTTGTTAAATCGAGGAAATCGTTATATTGAGGTTCGTTATATTAAGGTTACACTGTATATAACTTTGAACGGAGCCGTCTCTAATGCATTCAAGTAGGCAGCTGTGCGCTTTTTCTCGAAACCATGAGAACGGCTTTGCCGATCAGTTTGAAATTTTTCTCACTTATTCTATACATAATTTTCCTCCGGATGGACGAAGGATTTTTTTTACGATTATTTTTTTATACCCGAAAATGCGAGTGAAATTTTAGTCGAATAAAGAACTTCGACTTTCAACATCTGCTATTTTGTGAAAATTCTAAAATTTTCAACATCTGCTATTTTGTGAAAATTCTAAAATTTTCAAATCCCTTCGTCCATCCGAAGCAATATATCATTAACTAATGATCCATTTTTTATTTTGTATTTCAAATGATCCAGTTACGAGCAGCAATGATCACGGCAAAACAACATATTTTTGGACCCCTTCCAAATTTGCTGTATTCCACTTATTTTTTAATATTTCGCCATAAAAAAATATAATCTTTTTTGTAAATACATATCTTTTATGTGGAAAAACATTTGTTATTAATTATTTTAATGCGTGGCCCAAAAAAAAACTTAAAACGAGCTATTTTGGAAGTCCCAACTGGACAACGGAAAAGTTGCCGTGAATCCGAAAAGTTACAAAATAAATTCGAAATCGTTGTAAGTATTAATTTTTTTTTCTGATTTTTTTAGTTTAATGAATCTATTTGGGACTGAAAGTAGTTAAAATTATCCAACACATAATTCACCAGGTATTAAAAACATAAAAAAAAATTATGGTGAACATCAAACAAGAAAAATTAAACTTGACTAAATAATTGACATTCTTCTGTACTTACATTAGATAGGTAATCGATAAAAAAATACAGTCGCTTTACACTGTACTCATGTATTATTGCATAATGTTCAATGTGCATTACATGAAAGTACTATTTTATCTACGTCATATAATAGAGAAAATAAATAGCAAAAAAAATTGTTTTCAACACGGACTTAATAGTACTTAATAGAACTTCCTAGTACAACAATTACTGTGAAAACACTAGCGTAATCGGTTGCCTAATTGAGTTTTTATTGAATTTTTTAACCTTGACCCCGGCAATATTGTTTTCCAAAGGCACATCCATATTTATAAACTGAAAAATAGGGTAATTATTATATCGTTTCTTTTGAGAACTATACTGCTACTATAAAATATTTATGTAACTGTTTTAATATTAATTTAGTTCAAAAAAGATCAAAATTATTTACTCTCGAATATCAACATTTATGTCTGTTCCCCGAATCATTGTCACATTGTTTCCTTATTTTAGAAAATCTTTCTACCGGAAACAGATATTTACTATTAATGGTTAACTAATGCCAATTCATCTGAATACTTTATCGGTGTTTATTAAAATTGTTCGAATAATGAACTGTACTTGGTGATTTTTGCACGAAAAACTGTGTAATCGATTGGTACCTAGATGTTTTTATTTAGTATAAATTTAGAAAAAAAATAAAAAAGTTTACAGAAAAAATAAGAAACTAGGTATACCGGGTGTCCAAGGTAAGCGTGAAATGCATGGGGATATCCTAAACGGTAAGAAATACAGATGTGGTTAAATGAGATGAATTATTTGTAAGGAAAGGGTGAGTATAACTACATAAAAAATACTAATAATTTTATTTGGTTTAAGCGGTATACCCAAAAAACTAAAAAATTTCGGAATTTAATTAACTATAACATTTTTGTCAATGTACATAGATAGGTATTTTTTGTTTGAGGTTTTTAAAGCACTTTTTTGTGTAGAATTGATTGATGAATTTAGAATTTTTATATCACTTTAGTTTGGTTTTTCTTATGGGCCACTAATTGTAAGTTAGCATATTTGATGTGTTTTTTACTCTACTTTAAACGATATGTCACTTTATACACTTGTCACATTTTCTTTCGAAAATAAAGTATTTTATTATAATCATTTAAGTAAGCCATGAAAAACAAAAATTGTTCAAGAAAAATCACAATATCAACAATCAAAATAACAAATGAATATTTAAAAACATTAAACTACGAAAAATGTTCTTACTTTTTTTCGATAATAAGTATGACATGTGACATATCATTGTAATTAAGTAGAGTAAAAAAACACGTTCAAATATGCTATAGTAAACTTAGTGGCCCATAAGAAAAACTAATAAAAAATAAGAAGATATTTTTGTTGGGATTTGCTGCCTATGATAAATACAAACATAATATCATGTATAATATTCCTATAATGCAAAAGTTTAATACCTTTTTTTAGTATTGTTTTTAATGCATTAGGCGAATATTTAATAATTTAAAAATATAGAAAATCACATTTTTTATGATTTTTAATAAAATTTGCTATTTAAAACTCAAAAAAAAATTAATAAAAACAAAAAAGTCTAAGCATAATTTTAATATGATTATTTGAAATCCATTTAAACAAACAACACTTAAAACATAATTTCAATGAAAATAACAATATTTCCTCAGTAATAATTCCACATTGTAGTAAATTCAACAGAGCTAAAGCATTTGTAAATAAAACGATTCATTTTCTATGCCTTCTCCTTGGCTTTATTTGACTTGACGTTCACTATTTAAACTAATTAGTAAACCTAATATTTAACGAGGTACAAACAACAATATAATATTAATTATCTCTGATTATTTACTTGTTTATTTACTATTATTCCGCATTATGTACTCTTTCAACACACCAACAACCTTAGTAATATTGTATGAGGATTGTCTGGTAAATCTCTCTTAAGTGAATCTTAGAGGCAAACCAAATAGTAATCTTTATAATTCTGTAAATATAAGACAAAATTACTGTTAATTATATATACGGGAATCGAGTGATCATTGCTAACTTTGTTATTATTGGAGCTAGAATATCGGTAAAATGGGCAAAATATCAGTATTTTTTCCAGGATGAATAATGACGGTGTTAAAAAAACAATTGACTGTGGAGTTTAATAGATATATTGAAATACAACTTTTTTTAAATAGAATATTTTTATTGAATTTTATAGCTGAGAATGTTTTCTTTTTAGAAGTGTAATACATGTGTGATGCTAAAATTGATAGAAAACAAGTATAAAATACTATGGCTAGGCCATAAAATGCACACCCCTTAAACATAAAAAAATGTATTAATATATAATATCAAATAAATGCGGTACAATATAATTGATGAAACTTAAAAGGATGTTTGAAAAAAATATTGGAGGTAATTAATATTATATAAATATAAAATATGAAGTTTATCACTCATTAAGATTTTTTAGAAAATCAACAATGAATCTTGTTATCAATCGATTATTACCTTTTTGTTTTAAATTTAGGATGTATTGTAATAAAACAACAATCATTTTAATTTACAATTTTTATATAAAATATATTTTTTTGATAAAATGTATAAATAAGTAAATAAATAAATTAATAATAATAATTAAAAAGATAAATACATCCACATATTGCAGCGATAACAGCTGTATTCACCTGATGTCTAGCATTTAAAATGAAACAACAATGTAACGTTTATAGGTTATATGTATATTATATATATTTGTTTTAAAAATGCAAACTTACCAGATTTTATCTTGATTAAAAAGATTGATTGGCTTTGAATAAAATAATTAAAATACAGCACGTATCGATGTACATGTATTTATATATTAATTAACACAATATAATAATTATAATACATGTAATTTGCAATGACATATTAGAGACACTTAAATAAGGGATGCGCCAACGACTAGTCAAGATGCGGATTGGTCGAACACTGTTTCCTTTATAATTCTATATCCGATTTCCGTTATTTAAAAATTACGATTTCCGGCATTTCTGTTTTTAAACGTCAGTTTTTTTCAAAGACGAAAATTTACGTCAAATTTATTTTAAAATAAGTAATTTGAAGTAAACTTATCAAATTTACTCATAAGTTTGTATTACTTACGAATGTTTACATTATCAAGTAAGTATTTTTATGTAGGTATCTTGTTAATAGTCTACAAAAAATCCAACAATCATGAAAATGTAAGTATAACATAACCTTGAATTTAAATTTTTCCAATTTAATAATACTGTGATTCTATAATAAAAAAAATGCGGATTTGTCTACAAATATTATTTTTCATAAGGTTCTTAATGTTTTTTTAGGTAATCATCGCGAAATCGATATTACAATATATAATTTTAACAGGTGTCAAAATCTACAAATTGAAAAAATATTATAATTACTGTAAAAATATCTTTATTATCATTTATTACTGTAAAAATATCTTTATTATCATTATATGATTGTGGATTTTTATGAAATGAAAATTAACATATATATGCATTACATAAATTTTGAACTGTATTTAAAATATAATAATAAATTAAACATTTTATCTTATATTGTATTCCAAATATTATATTGTATTTTAAAAAACCATTTTTAAAACTAGGTGTATCAAAAGAATTTTACATAGGGCTTAAGTACCTGGTGTAAACATAATCTGGAATAGAAAAGGTAAATTAGATATAACGAAATTAAAAAAATAATTTATCATACATAACCTGATTTATAAAATAATTAATGAGAAAAATGTAATGCAATTTTATTATATATACTGTACCCAGATAAATGCTTTGATTGATAAGTATTATAATAACTTAATGCTCTTAACATTTCAGTTTGAATTATTATTTTTCGTCAAATGTAAATATTCAGTAACTGTCAAAATAATTATTTTTTTGATTTTTGTCTTCTAACGCCATCTATAAAATACCGTTATTTTTGCACAATTTCCGTGTCCGTTTTCAATATTGTCGGCGGAAGTTTAATAAATTGAATTATTTCCATAGTTATATTATAATTTCCGGAACATTGACTTATCCCTTATTAAAGTGTCCCTATGACATATGAAGAAATAGCGCCACTAGCGCCTAACGGATGTTTCTTGAACTTCCACGGACTACTACCTATATTTGTAAAAATAATTCTTGTCAAAATATGAATTTTTGTTTAAATAAACTGCTTTCGTTACTTCTAGTTATCCAATTTTGTTGAGTTTTAATAGGGTTCTATTCTGATAATAGATGAAGTGAATTCAAAAGGATTGGTGCAAATTTATTTCGAATTGTAGCCTGTAGTTCGGCGTTTCTATAAAAAAGCGGGTTAAATCGATAAATTGAACTTTATTTATATTTTTATAACAGAAAATTAAAACCGATCGATATTAAACTAAGTAAAAATGAAGACTGTAATGTTTTCTATCAGAAAATGTAAAAATTTAAGTGGGTTACTGAAGAAATTTAAGATATAATACTCATTTTATCAATTTATATACGAAAAAAAATTTTAGGACGAGAGTAGAACACACTTCCAAGCAGAGCCTGCTTGGGGTGTGCAATTAATAGAAAATATCTAAAAATAGTGTGCTATGAAGATTTAATAAAATACAAACAAATGATTAAAACATTTAAAACAATATTTCAGGTATGTGTGCCTTATTTCGCAGATTTTTAACGTTTTTGAGTATTATTCATAAAAAAATATAATTAATTATAATAAACATTTTTTTTCGTTCTCAATTAAATTCAAAAACATCAAAAAAGTTGCGAACAAATGACATTAAAACCTGAAACTATTTTTTTTAATGTTTTAATCATTTATTTCCATTTTATTGAATTTTCACAGCACACTGTTTTTCGATATTTTCTACAAATTTTATACTTGTTATAGCTTGTTTTCTACCAATTTTACCATAATACATGTATTACACATTTATAAAGAAAACATGATCAGCTATAAAATCCAATAATAATATACAGGATATTTCATTAAAAAAAGTTATATACAGGGTGATTCAGCACTGTCGTGCCAAACTTGAACACTAGATTGAAAAAAATATTTTAAGAAAAAAACTTCCAATAAACATGTGTCCGGAAATTATTCCTTAGGGAACTACAGGCTTCCAAAGATTTTTCTAAAAATGAGTTTTAATTTAATATCTAGAGAACCCTTTGTGATAGAATTATGAAATTTAGTATTTGGTTTAGTAATAATATGTGTTATCGATTTTTAATATTAACCAATTATATTTTAGGCCAGGGCTGTATGGGGCCAGTGGGCCCATCGATTTTGATCTAGTAATTGTTTGTTCCTTAATTTTTTCCTGAGTTGGTACTTTTATAAGATTATATGACACAAAATACACAAAAACATACTTTGCTTGTTTATCATAGGATAAACCGTTTTCGAGAAATATCGATGGAAAAACCTTAATACGGATGCTTGAAATTATAAAAAATAAATTTATATTCTTATTTCATGATAAAAAATAAGACAAAAAGTTAATATAAATATACTTCCGAAAATGCATCCTTATCAACAAATAGCCATTTTTAGTTCGTTTTTTAGTCATGTTAATAAAGTACATGTAACAGTAATAGAACTGGCTATAGATCTTACAGGATTCATATTAGGAGGTTTATTTATATGAACTTTATTCTTACCTTTAATCATAGAAAAAGAATATAAATTTATTTTTTCTACAACCGTGTTAAAAAGTAGGCTTTTTCTTTGTCATTTCAGTGCGTAAAGTAGTACTTTTACGCACGGCGAGCGTAAAAGTGTTTCTATAGTAACAGTAACACATACATTTTCATATATTAGATTTGAAATTACCGATTTTGCAGCTTCCGATATTTCTGGCGGCATGCAATTTTCATTATCACTTTTCATATTATCCATATTATTATAAAATTACAATAATAAAATCACAGAATAAAATACGTGAGTGAAAATAATCCACAAATAATCTGAATATAAATGTCAAACAATAACAATATTCATTTGTTTTTACAAAATTTAAGTACTTGATTTAAATTTCAATATTAATAATTAATATGACAAGTTATTATTATTTAATTAAAAAATCATATTACATTATTATTAATATTATAATAAGGTTTTAGAAAAAATATTGTGTGCACCTCGGGTGTAAAGTGCGTTTTTCACACTCGTGTGATTGTTAATCTCGGCTAGCGCCTCGATTAACAAACATTCCCACTCGTGCGAAAAACAGCCACTTTACGCCCTAGATACACAAATATCTATTTTATAATTTCAAGCATCCGTATTAAGGTTAATTCTGCATGCTTTCCTTTCCATCGATATTTCTCGAAAACGGTTTATCCTATGATAAACAAGCAAAGTATGTTTTTGTGTATTTTGTGTCATATAATCTTATAAAAGTACCAACTCAGGAAAAAAATTAAGGAACAAACAATTACTAGATCAAAATCGATGGGCCCACTGGCCCCATACAGCCCTGGCCTAAAATATAATCGGTTAATATTAAAAATCGATAACACATATTATTACTAAACCAAATACTAAATTTCATAATTCTATCACAAAGGGTTCTCTAGATATTAAATTAAAACTCATTTTTAGAAAAATCTTTGGAAGCCTGTAGTTCCCTAAGGAATAATTTCCGGACACATGTTTATTGGAAGTTTTTTGCTTAAAATATTTTTTTCAATCTAGTGTTCAAGTTTGGCACGACAGTGCTGAATCACCCTGTATATCAATATATCTCTGAAATTTGACATTTAATTGTTTTTTTAAAAAATACTGTTAGTTTGCCCATTTAACCGATCTTCAAGCACTAATAATAACAAAGTTACCAATGATCACTCGGTTCCCGCGAACATCCTGTATACAGAATCTTCACGGTAATCGAGTGATCATTGCAAACTTTATTATTCGAACTAGATCGCTTAAAAGGACAAAGTACCTATCACTAGTTTTTCCGGGTTGAATAATGGCGGTATAAAAAAAATAATTGAATATCGTAAGTTTGAATTATTATCTATCTGTAGAAATATATACTTACAATTAGATTTTTTTAACTATTTTTGCGATAGTTTTATTTTTACTTTACTTTTTACTAGATGGAGTACCCAACGCTGCTCAAAGATATATAATTTTTTATGAACTAATAATTCAAAAATTGACGTTTCAATATTATTATACAATAACTTCATAATAAAATTTTAACAACAATTATAAACGGAGAGACAGCAACGTATTTCCAGTGATCATTTCATAAATCGTGAAAATTTAGGTACTAAATGTTATATACCTGCTGGAAAAAAAGTCAAATCTGCCAACTCACTCCGACCTGGATATTATAATAATAATTATAATTTATAATTATAATTTACTTATAGGATAACTCATGAAATTACAGGAGGTAACTTTCGATAGTATTCTTTATTAAAAAAAATCCATAACATCCCCCCCCCCACCAACATGTTGCCAGAACGTTGTAAATGTGTATTGAAAAACGTATATAAAACGTTCCCATGTGAGTGCGAGTGCAATAGTTATATAGCGGCCTGCAGGTTAGAAAGAGTTATTAGAGTGCATTTATGTGCATGTTACTTGTGTGTTACAAATAATTATTTTATTTATTACTTTTATTATTAATCATCTCAGTAGTCGTGTATGAATATTTTTTTAAGTAAGTACTTTATTTTCAATTTGATAAAAATAATATTAATGTCGGAGTTATATTTTTTTATACCAAATTTTATGATTAACTTTTTTGGTAATGGATAAAATAATTTATATGCAAAACGGGGAAAACCTTTTTTATTTATATAAATTAATTTGTATGAACTTAATTTTTTTATTACCAAAATCGTGAAATACGTAACAATTTTGTTCAATTATTTATTAGAATAAAAATTATAACGAACACTGTTAAACATATTTTACACCCCCTTCTATAGACCGAAAAGTGTACTCACAATTTTTCCCACTTACCCCATAGATTGGGGTATCATTTGATAGGTATCCTAACATGCAACAAAAAATATCAAATGATTTTTTGATTTCAACCCTTCAATCACGATATATTTGTTTTTCAATGTCGTTATCAGAGCATCCTCCCTCTATTTTCTATCGATTAAAAAAACTATAGCTTTTAATTAGTACTTTCAGTGAAAACTATAACGAACAGTCTAGCAAAAATAGTTTATAAAAAATCTTAAAATATTTTTTTTTTATAAATCGTAGTGAGAATGACTACGGAACCCTATCATGTGCGTGCCCAACACGCACTTGCCCATTTTATTTTAAAAAAATAGATTTTTCAAGATACAAAGTAGCATATCCCCTTCCTCAGGATACAAGCTATCTCCCTGCCAAATTTCATCAAGAAGAGTTAAGCAGTTTGTTTTTATTTTTGTGTCTATGTTAACTATTTAAATTGAATTAAAATATTGTGTAAATATATACAATCTTGTAAACAAAAAACATATTTTATAAACTAAACTAAAGTTATTTAAGTAAGTTATAATTATCTTTCAGTTTGAAATGAATGATGGAGTACCACTTGTTTTAAAAATAAATAAAAGAAACAAAGAAAAGTAGGTAGCCATGTAAAAAGAATATACTAAATGCAACTCTCATTAAAGTTTTTGTGAACAATAATTAAGCAAGAACTTTTTTTCTCTTACATTTTTTTACTTTTTCATATATGAAATATGGTAAAAGGTACAATTATTGGCCACTGATAATGATTTGCAACTTTTCAGATTTTCTGTTTAAAATAAGAAACATGGTAACTTAATTAAATCGAAATACTAAAATAGTAGCCTAGTTTATTGTGATTGTTTAGGAGCATTTTTTTGAGTAAGTATATGTTTAATATTTTCAATAATAATTACATTACTTTGATTTTAAATTTTAACGTATTGTAATATTGACATTTTGTTAAAGACTACATAAGGATGAATGAGTTGATAAAAATAAGATGTTGTGTTAATAATTTGTAATATTGAAAAACAGTTGTTAGTTTATATTGAAGATAATTATTAAATATAAGTGTTTCAGATAGTAATTGTTAATTATTTTTAAACTCTACTGGGCAATCATTGTGTTAACACATACAAGTTTTTCTAATGATTGGTCACTGGCAGTTAGTTATAATTTATAGGTAAACAATATGCGTAAAAAGCAAAACTAATAAAAATAATGTTACTAAAAACATACTAGTAAGTGATGAAAACGTAACCCAAGAACAAACTAATTTAGATATAGGAAAAAATTTGGAAGAGAAGATTGAAGTAATTTATGAATATACAAAAAACACAATGAAAATGGGGGCCCCAAACAATTTTTTAGATTATTTCAGCCCTCCCCTCTCTCCAAAATAATATTTATAGCTGAGAATTTTGAAGGGATGTACTTATTTGAGGTACATATACGAAGACGTTAAAAAAATTATATATGTAAAAAAAATATTTTGATGGTACAATACTAAAAAGAAAAACAATTAAGAACACACCAAATTAACAAATAAATATAAATTTTAACTAATTATTACCTTTGTAGAACTTCTACGAAATTTATCATTAAAAAAATTGGCTAATTATTATTATTTACTTTATGTTAATCATTATCACTGTGCCCAATAATTGTAAAAAATACTATGCCAATAATTTTAAAAAATGGCTAATCATTATACTTTCTTGTGATATTTAACCGACTTCAAAAAAAGGAGGAGGTTCTCAATTCAACCCGTATATTTATTTATTTATTTATTTATATGTTTATATATTTATTTAGCGATGTTCACGCATAATTTCACATTGCGTGGACCGATTTTGATAATTTTTAGTTCGTTTGAAAGAATATACTCTCCAGGTGGTCCTTTTGTAAATTTTATCAAGATCTGATAATGTAGTCGGAAGATGTACAACGAAATGCTTAAAAAATTCCACAATTTCTATGGAAAAATAAAAAGCAAAGGCCGGTTAAATTTTTTAGTGATAAACCTTTCTCATGTGTAATTTTTATAACTGATGTAACATATAGAGTGTAAGATCTTTCAATCAAAGTATAAACCATTAAAATCGGTTGAGTATTTATTATAATAAATACCAATAACACTTAAATTATGACAGATGTGTTGTATATATTTAGCAAATGACAGTTTCTTAATTACAACACTTTTTTCTAATAATTATTGTTTATTGTATATTAATTTTATATGTATCTTAATGGTGAACAACATAACAAGGGTTAATATATGTACGCTTTTTTTGGTTTTACAAATGTGTAGGGGCGATTCCTGTGAACGCATTTTTTCATACCGGTATTATGCTTTTTAACATACACTCAGCATTCTGCTATACGGCGGCATCGGTATACAATGGCTAAAGAGGCACCCACCACGGGCGGCGCCGACTTTAATGTTGATTGGTGAATTTAAACGCGCAGAAATGTAGCAGTCACGATGGTATTATGGTAGGGATGGGGAAAGGATGTTGGTTAGAACTGTTGGTAGTGTAGTGGATGGTCGTATAGCAGAGTGCTGAGTGTAAATTAAAATGTATCAAGAAAAGACAACTAAAAAGTAAAAAATAAAAAACTTTAAAAAAAAAGTTGAACCGACTTCAAAAATAAAAGCACAAAAAAGTATGAAATAATTTTTTTAAATAAACTTTTTGATTTAATAAAAATCAGTAGTTACCATGTAAGGAATGTATGAACGTATCTATAAAATATTAAAATTTAGCTATCTATCCAAATTACGATCAATTATTTTGATGTCGGGGCGCAAATCTCAATGCAATTAAGGAAAAAAAATATCGAAAACAAGAAACATTCGTAATAAAACACAATGGACTAAAAATTAAAACGATCACAAAGCTTCTCGTATCTTCGATAATGCGAAGAAGCAAATAACTGTCGTTGTCATTCTTTAATTATAGATACGTTTGAAAAGAGATCTAATAAAATAAACAAAACTAATATAATGATGCACTAATTTACAAAGAAAGCAATGCTTATGTTATTTTATGTGAAAATTAGTGATATACCTAACGAAAAAGCAATATGTGTCTATGAAAAGAATTAAATGATAAATTTAAACCTATTCCTAAGTAATACATATAAGCTAAAAATGAATATAGGTAGAAACCAATTAAAGTTGCGCCCCGGCATCAAAAAAATTGATCGTAATTTGGATAGATAGCTAAATTTTAATATTTTATAGATACATTCATACATTTCTTACATGGTAACTACTGATTTTTATTAAATCAAAAAGTTTATTTAAAAAAATTATTTCATACATTTTTGTGCTTTTATTTTTGAAGTCGGTTCAACTTTTTTTCTATTTTAGACAAGTTTTCGTTTTTCCTTATATTTAAGTTGTTATACATAATCCAATAATAAGGAATAAATTATGAATATATTACTGTATTTATTTTCCATTTATCACTTATAATAAAAAAATAACGCATGTTCCGTTCGAGTTTTTTCTTAAGTGGCTAATAATTATAACTTTTTCCACTATATATGGTATATTTAGTATCAAATAATAGGAATTGAAATATCTACTGATTATTTTTCTTTACTTAATTCTAGTTTTTGTCTGAATCTACAGCAAGTTATTAAGGGGCTATACGACATCAATGTATAAAATATGGAAAAAAAGTTTGTAAGTCTATATTTCTATATGATAGATTTTAAAAACATTTTTGAATTCATAATCTAAAAATCTAAATAATTAAAAACTGTTTTCAGACCTTGTGTCACAAACAACAGTATACTTCAGTTTGATCCAATTTGACTCTACTTTAATTTACATTGATTTGGGGGGGGGGGGGGTCTTATATCAAAATTTCATTAATTTATAAATAAATTTTAAAAATTGTTCTAATTGAATATATTTACTCGTATATTATTTTACTGTTTGAATTCTTTTGCTTCCGAATGTATCAGTAACTTTATTTTATTAGATACGGATACGACACATATTCGTTTATGTAAGCATAATCTTATTTACTACATAAGGTCCATAGAACGTGATATTTCTCTTTCATTTCCCTTGGATTATATTTACTGTGGCTGCCCTACATCACAGAAATCGCATTAGGAGTATTTTTATCATTTGTGGTCAGAAAAAATCTGTACTGAAGTTAAAAATAGAACGCGCCAAATCAAATATAATATCATATCGCAGTTACATATAAAAATATCTGTTTATTAAAAAAATGTTTATATTTATGGGTATCAAAGTTGTATGAATAATTTCAAAAACTAAAAGGTTAATATTGCTTATATTTCAATGGCAGATATAAATTTTTATTTATATAATAAATGTGTATTTTTTAGTTAGTTTCCTCAAGTTGTATTGGTTCTTATGACCATTTATAAAATTATAAAATATAAATAAAATTTTTTGTTAAATAATGATTAGAAAAATTCCATTTTATTAAGGAGGTCGATACCATAGAAAAATAACAGAGCGATTTCGATGAAACTTTGAAAACAACGAGACATTTATATTTAAAAAATAAAATAAATAAAATCCAAAATTTCATGGTCTTAGGTATGAGAGATATTAAATAAACAAATTAACATGCATTCTTATGAGAACTGCATAATTTCAAGACTTTTCAAAGTAATGTGACAGAGATAATTCGATGAAAATTTGAGCATACATTCTTTATCATCTACAAAGTTATTTAAACTAAAAATTACACCTTAACCAGAAAAGTTATGTCACTCGACACGTGTTTCGACTTCACAAGAAGTCCACATCAGGAGCATAACGATTCCAGACTGTTTTCGTCTGATTTCCAGTCTGGAATCGTTAGGCTTCTGACGAAGACTTCTTGTGAAGTCGAAACACGTATTGAGTGACATAACTATTGTGGTAAAGGTGTAATTTTTAGTTTAAGTGACTAAGAAACCACAGTTTCTCCGTTTTTCAAGTTTGTAAATAATTTACAAAGTTATCTGTAAATTTTCAGAATGATTAGGAACCGATTAAAAAATGATAAGTGTGTGAAAAGAAAGAGAGAGACGCATAGATCTATGTAATTCCGCATGCTCCAGAGAGAGACACACCTTACCTACTCGATGCGCTTACCTGCATCGTTCCCCGCAAAGCCAGCCCCGCACCCTATAGTATCAACCTCCTTAATATGAAATATTAATAAGCGTATTATTTAATTTAACAAAATCTTTAAAATTAGTTTAATTACGACGAAATAATTTAAACTTATTTAATCCATTACTTCCCTGTTTCCTATTTATAGAACATCGTATTTTCTAACTTTTTTCTTTGACATAATAACGTTGTTAATTTGATTTACATTACTAATATGTTTTTAAGTCTCTCTACTTACAATAATTTTTAAAACGAACTCTAGAGTTCATTCAATGACAAATTATAACACTTTTAAAGTAACCGAGTAATTATTCCATCAAGTCGACATTTATAGTTACATTTTTTTTCACTTCGTAAAACGTTTTTTAATTGACGAAACTATGTATACAGGCTGTCCCATTTTAATCGATCACCCCCCTAATTTTTTTATCTATCAATTAAATCAAAAAATGTTTCCAATAAAAGTTGTTTGGTTTTGAGGGGGACCAAAAATGCCGCTATTATTTTTTTATTTTTTGGACGTCTTCATGGTCAAATAGGACCAACATTTTTTTTTCAAATGGAAACCTGTATTTTTTATTATGGTATCTTAAACAAGCAGCTTTTGTTTTAAAATATTTTTTGTACGACAATTTTTTTTAATATTTAACAAAATAATTTTAGTTTTAAGATTTTCACTAATTTTTTACTCGAAACCCATCAACTTTAGAGGAAATGTGTAAAAAAACAAAAAATGTTTATTTTAATGTGATATAACTAGAAAAATGATTTCAGATTTTTTTTAATTAAATTTTTTTGCTTTATTATTTTAAAGAGCAAAAGTTAAAAAAAAATCTAATATATTTTTTTTAGTTATATCAAAATAAAATAAACATTTTTTGTTTTTTACACCTTTCCTTTAAAGTTAATGGGTTTCGAGTAAAAAATTAGTGAAAATCAAAAATCTAAAATTATTTTGTTAAATATTAAAAAAAATTGAAGTGATACAAAAAATTATTTAAAACAAAAGCTGTTTGTTTTTTCTCAAACAATAAGATAACATAATAAAAAATATAGGTTTCAATTTGAAAAAAAAAATGTTGGTCCTATTTGACCATGAAGATGTCCAAAAAATCCAAAATTAATAACGCCATTTTGGGTCTCTCTCAAAACCAAACAACTTTTATTTGAAACATTCTTTGATTTAATTGATAGATAAAAAAATTAGGGGGGTGATAGATTAAAATGGGACACCCTGTATATACCGGGTGGACCATTTTAACCTTTAATGGAGAATAACTCGACCGGTAAATGAAATAAAAAAAAAGTTTTCAAATAAAAGTTGTACGGTTTGGAGGGGGACATAGACGTACTTGTATGAAATTTTTTTAGGTGGTGTTTTAAAGGTGGTATGAAGGTCAACATCATTTTTTTTTTAAATAAGAACCTATAGTTTTTATCAAGTAATTTTGTTTAACGCGAAAACATACGAATCTTTCATTGAAAACTTTTTTTAACAACTAAACCTTTCCAAGATATCTAACAAAATAATTCGAGATTTTGAACTTTCAATATTTTTTTACTCAGAAACCATAAATTTTAGAGAAAAAGTACAAGAAACAAAAAATGTTTATTTTGATCTAATAAAACTAAAGAATTATTTTAAAAATTTTAAAACATCTTTAATTTATTTTATTTAAGCAAAAAAAAAAAAACAATGTTAAAATTTTTTTAGAATAAGTTTTGAAATTTTAAAAATAATTATTCAAGTTTTATTAGAGCAAATTAAACATTTTTTGTATTTCATGCTTTTTCTCTAAACGTGATGGTTTCTGAGTAAAAAAATATTGAAAGTTCAAAATCTCGAATTATTTTGTTAGATATCTTGGAAAGGTTTAGTTGTTGAAAAAAAGTTTTCAATGAAAGATTCGTGTCTTTTCGCGTTAAATAAAATTACTTGATAAAAACTATAGGTTCTTATTTAAAAAAATGATGTTGACCTTCATACCACCTTGAAAACACCATCTAAAAAAATTACATCCATGTACGTCTATGTCCCCCTCCAAACCGTACAACTTTTATCTGAAAACTTTTTTTATTATTTCACTTACCGGTCGAGTTGTTCTCCATTAAAGGTTAAAATGGTCCGCCCGGTATAATATTACACAAACTTATGAAAGTGTAAATAAAGCATAACAATATCAATTATTTCAAAAATAAATCCAGGTACAGACTATCGTCGTTAAAAAATGTGCTATTCTATAAAAATGACATTGGGTTCTCATGATAATAATCTAATCTGGGACAGATAATTATTATGTCTTGTATTAAATTTATCTTTATGGTCATATTTTCAACAAAAAATTGAGAATTTGAAAAAAAAATTTGAAGAAATAAAAAGTCGGGAAGTAACGGGTTAAACATTACACATTTTTAATATGATATTCGTTCCATTCTACGCATACACAATATCTAACTTGTCTACCTGTTTTCAACATTACTTTTTAACAAAAGTGTAAACAAGCATCATTCTGAACATCCTGTTCTACTTTTAATTTAATAAAACAGACGAAATTGCATTTCCACTACAATAGAATGAAAATAAAATCATCCTTTATATCCTGTTGCACACATAAATAAATAATGAAATTCTGTACCCGATTTTGTAGGCGTCTAGAAAATACGATAAAAGAGTGTAAGAGGACACCTTAACGGTACTTATACACGGGGTATATGGGGTGATATCTGACGTTATTTGTCTCAGGTGTAAAGTACGGTTTCTTTTAAGAGAAATACATTACGCAAGATCCACGTTTGAATTATGGTCGAACATAACTTTGCTTTTAAGCTGAAAATCAGTTGCGAGCTATCTCAACGTGAAATTTGTTTTCCTCAATTATGCATGAATGTGGATGACAAGAGGGTGACGAGGCCGTGTGTCCTATCGGCAGGATCTATTCTTCAAGTGATTCTCGTTCAAGATTATCTCACCGAGTGGAAAAACTTGTACGCTTGGACGAAAAGTGTGTTTCTTATTAGTTGGAACATTTTATTTTTTATTATGTTATGTGGTTGTGGGATAAATATAAATTATGTATGTGTGAATTCTTTTACTGAATTTTGATGTTTTTTTTTATTTTAAATTGTAGAAATGAGGTATTAGATTAAATATTGTGTTTTATTTTTAATTGCCAATCTTAAAAACCTAATTCTGTTACACGGTAGATACGTTCCAGAAAAAAACTATGTAAAAAACGTGTAAAAAAGACATGAAGTACATAGAAAAAAATGGGTTTAGTTCCATATCCTTCAACCCTGTAAAAAATAGGTAAAATGAAATGATTCATACAAAAAAAAAACTATAAATTAAAAACTATAAATATTTAAATATAAATATTTCCATTTCTTCGAACATGGAAATAAAAACAACTGACATTTATTTTAAAATTCGAATGATACGCCAATGACTTGATAGAGCGATTTTTGTGAAGAACAATTTTAACAATGCTAGGTTATTCGCAGCGTGCGCGATGACAGCCCCAACTAACGGGTGGACTTTAGTAGCAACTTGGGTGGACTTTGACGTACTAACAAATAAATAATTTCAATAAAATATCGTAATATATACATTTTAGACGATTATTTATTACTATTGGCTATGCGCACGAAGTCTATTAGCGCCGCTAGCGGGTAATAGAGAAGGATTGAATGGATTCAACTCTCTTTTTATCATTGTTTAATATGTTTAATACCGTGAAATTTTTTATTAAACAAATATCATTTAATTTAGCTGTTTGCATATAATATAAATAGTAGGTATAGCATAAAAGGTACGTGAAAATTATTTATTTTAGGTATCTTTTTCTCTTTAATTATGACGTGTAATAGAGAAATAATTAATTCGTTTACACTGACAGCATAACCTCAAATTTTGGCGCCGATAATTTTACAATATTGCTCACCACGAACACTCGCATCGACATTATTTCTAACTCCACCCCCTTGCACATAGTCTATAGTGGGATTAACCATGTTGACCTTTCTATTTTCAGTTAAAAACGAGCCTATTAAAAATGACAGTTAGTCCACCCTAAGTGTTATTTTTTGCCACGTTGTGCGCTGTGATCGATTTTATTTCCCCCACTACCTACTTTGCACCCAGCGAATAGCGTGTTATGAGTTATGAGTATGTATCATTCTTTGTCTAAGATAAGTACAGTGAATTTATACCTATTAAATATAAAAATACTTAATTTAAAAGTTACAAAACTGTTAAATTGTAATTATTTCACTACTCATTATCAGATTGAAACAGAAAAAAACTTTGAACTTAGAGGAAACAAAAAAAAAACTATTGAACAAAAGTTCTGCGGTGACAAGATTACATTTGGTAAACTTTTATGAGAACGGATACTTTTTCATGCATGATCAATGTTGTTCATGCCGAAACTTTTTTCTCACTGATCTTTAGATTGCTCGTTTAGAAATATAAATGCATTTTTAAAAAGCTTTCAAGGTTTATTAAGATTAGATAAGTCAAATTAACCTTATAAAAAATAACGAACAAAATCAAATGTGTTTTCATATATGCCAGCCCTGGAAAAAACATTAATTTGATGTGATCAAATCAGTTCATGACAGATCAGCATTTTCAGACAAAATCACGTTTTTACTTTCTTATACCAATGTATATGAAATATACATATAGTATAAGTAAGTATAGTAAACGCGATTTTTTTCGAAATCCGGATTTTGATGGAATTATCAATTTTGACCTTCCAATTTTGACGCTGTAACTCAAATACGACAAATCGTAGAAAGGTGGAATTTTATACTTAAGATTGATTTTTGCCTGGGAAGAAAACCTCCTATTTTTGAAAACGATCATTCAACCGGAAACGGATGTTTACCTACATCGATTTTTGAATTTTTCGAATTACACTGAAACAGTGCGAATTAGAGAAAAATGGCCAAGTTGAAAATTGTAGGTAATATTATTATCTATAAATAATTTATGTTCTATTCATTTTTTCGAAAAAACAATTTTTTTTTACCAAGTGTTCGTTTTTAAGTACATTACAAATGGTTCATAACAGAGAAGAAAAATGTCTGCCATGAGTGTCATGGGACTTTCTTATACGTATCACAGAGACTGTACGTTTTTTACCATAGGTATCATGGGTCTTTCTTATACGTAAAATTGAGAATAAACACTGTAAACTCTATTTCATTTAGTTCGCAGTGGTCGCCGGGTGACATGACGGTTTAAGTCGTGATCCGTACGGTCAAATCACCCAACAACTAGTATAGATTATTCTAAATAATTATTTAAAAAAAATCTTTCTGGCTAAATCATAAGTGTTGGAAAAAAATGTATGGGGAATAAATTATAGATAATAACATACTCGGAATTTTTTATCTGAAACATTTTTGGCTTATTAAAAAAATTTGAAAAAATGACAAGAGCAAACATCCGTTTCCATCTTATTGTTAGTAATTATGTTAAACAAAATTTGTTCGATACATAATGTATAAAATAATATTTCTATAGTTTATGTCTCATTCATTTTACTCTATCTTTTATTAGTTTGTCAGAAATATCCTTCAATAAAATAAAAATCACGTACACTGTTCACTGTCATTATTACGTATAAGAAAGTCCTGTGGCACACGGCAGATTATTTCATTGGTTTTTGATCTGTGGAGACCTACAAAGATCTACAACGATCTACAAAGGTCTCTGAAGATCATTGTATCATTCAAAGTTCATGAAATTTCAATGTTTCAATCTCTATCACGATTGTAACATGCTGTGCCTCGTGGGTATGATATTATTTTGAATCTCAATGTCTACCACAACCTTGTTACAAGAAAAATTGAAAAAAATGAAATAATTAATGTTTGGGGATTTGAAATAAAAATTGAGAGAACCTAATGAACTGAATTTATTGTCTCTTTTCATTAACATCTATATTTTTCTTAAATAAACACAAAAAACTAAACTATTTAAATTTCTATGGAATTCCTTGTTTTCTTTAATCTTTTATTCTAAATTTATTATTTCTTTCCCTTGTTAATATCTTTCTTTCTAATACATAAATCTTAAAAACTAAATTTACATTTATTATAACAATCAAAATTCTTATTAATAATATCTTATAAACTTATCTCTCAATACTACATTTCCTTTCCAGACGCCGATGATTCTTTCCAAGTTATTCTTCCGCACCAAACTTTGTTTCGTTTTCAAATATATTCATTTATAATTTCAGTTTTATATTTGTATCTATCTGTCTTTGTTCTATTCACTATTATTCATCTCACTGTCTCTCTTTTCAACACTCTATTTATATTTGCTTTTGTCACTATGTTGTTCATTGTTTAAATTTTATTTTAATTCGTAGTTAATTGTCGCTGTTTTATAATATGTTTATTTATATTTTTGTTGACTTCTTTTTACTTTAAAAGTGCACTTTAATACTTTTTATTATCGTAGAATTCAAATAACTTTTTCTATTGTAGATTTTAAATATTTTAATTGTCGTCGATTTTATATGTCGTTGTATTTTTAATATTGTCTATCTCTTTCGCACTTGACTTTCAACTTCGTATCTTCTCTTTCTTTCTCACTACTCTTTATTACGTTGCTTATTTGATTATTGTTAAAACTTTATTTTAATAATTTATTAATATATTTCCGTCGATTTCTTCCTTTTAATATTCAACTATTTTTTATATACTTTATTTAAACACCTTTTTCACAACACTAAATACTTTAATAACTTCAATCTTCACTTTACGTAGTTTTAACTTTACTATATATTTCTTTAAACGTCGCGTAGATTCATTTATTACTTATTTCTTTTAACACTTAACTTCACTTCTTCAATATACTTTTTACTATTTCTTTTCTTTTAAATTCTTTATAATTTTATCTGAGCCGCCATTCTATGTCAATATCTCCTACACGACTAAACTCGTTTTTAATTTCAACGTTCATTTTCCCCCACTCTTCTATAAATTTACACGTAGCACTTTTAACAAATGATTTTAAAACTAAAAACCAGGGGTGTACCTACTTGACGTCTTACACGATCTACAACGATCTTCAGATATCTTTGTAGATCGTTGTAAATCTTTGCAGGTCACAGATCAGAAACCAGTGAAAAACATGATTTTGTCTCAAAATGCAGATCTATCAAGTTCTGATTTGATCACTTCAGATCTACAAAATTTTCCCGGGAGGTTTTAATTTTTTACTTAAGGCAGTAAACCACCCTAGAATTTTTTGAAAATCGATTTTTTTTTGCTTAAAGAGTTCTTTAATATTTCAAAAATATCCTGGAAAAGTTTCAACCGAGGGTCCAGTCTGTAAGTGCCCGAATTTTGAATGTAGCGCGGGCCTCATAATCCGTGCGCGTGCTGCTCAGACGCCCCACCGCGTGCTATTGGTAATAAGAACGCTTTTTCTCGAATTCACATTTTCAAAGTCGGGCGGTAAGTTTACTCGCACAATTTTCATCCGATCGACTTCAAATTTTAACTGTATATTCCTGACGGCTTTCTCTACAGAAGCACATGGGGTTTTTGTAATATATTAATTTTTTCAAAAGTTAACAATTTTTTAGTGAATTTTTAGTAGTTTTTTCATATTTTCTGTTCAAAATGACGCCATTTTGTAAAAAATCGATTTAAAAATAAAAGCTCAGGTCCTTCTGTAGCTATTCATATATATTTTCGAAATTTTTGTGTCTTATGTTCATATCTTTAAAATTGCAGGTAAAACGCTACCGCCCCCGAAGCACTAAAAAAAAGACGTCTCAGGGAAAATGCTGCCAAGCCGCCATTTTGTTTTTTACAGCCAATATAAATATTGAAAAACATTGTTCAAATGTTGTATAAACAAGAACTTTTTACCGAACTTTAATATCTATGTAGTATAGTTTTTTTAATAACCTATCCCGTTTGATCAATTTTTCGGTCTTTAGGGTGGTTTACCGCCTTAAGTTTTTGTTCAACGAAAACATAAATCAGTTCAATAGTTCATGAGGTATGTATTCCGAAAAAAAATATTAACGCGAATACAGGACCATACTTCTTTTTGCTTCACTCGTAATAGGATAACAATTTAAAATGTATGACAATAAAATCATATAATTTTGGTGGATTCAATTTCTGCTTTTGAAAGCCCTACAAGTATCCTTTTTCAAATATATCGTATAACCTACAATTTAGATTTATTCAAATTAATTTTATGGTAGATACTAGATACAGAATATTAAAATAAAATAAAATATTATTCGATCGATTTTTGCATAAATTCGTAGCGTTTAATTAAAATACATTTTTTTAAATAAACTAATCAATAATATTGATATATGTAAACGTAAAGATAATTTTAATAATTAATTTTCTAAATAAATGTAATATTTCATAATATGCAGTTTTTCCATTTTTTTAAATTACATAAAAAATAAAAAATACTGAGAAACGAATTATAAAATAAATTTAAAAAAAGTTTTGAAAAAAAGTAAATTTTTGACCATTACAAGAATTTTAAAACAAACTATTTTTAAAGTATCCCACAAAGGCGGCAAGATGCAAAAACCTGGCCAAAACCTATTACACAAATGTATTTTGTATGTTAAAATTGTAGCAATTAAAAAATTAAAACTATCAAATCTGCTAACCTACAGTACTACCATCCTAAAAATGTACATATTCTAGTCTGTTTGATCAGATTAACATAGAAATATTATAAATTTATGACATTTGAATATATCCGCTTGGTGACGTCAATTCCTGCGCCAACGGTGATTGGTCAACGACCAAGTGACACTACCTATATACATATTTATATACCTTGGTATAAACCTAATAAAAGTGATTATTATTTTTTAAACTTAAAAGTTGTGTAGATACCGCCCCTGCAAACATGTTTATTTTAAATTGACACCAACCTACACTACAGTGAAAACGTGCAAATTCGTGACAGAAAATTCAATTCAGATTTATTGAAAAGGGTTTTTATGTCATTCGCTGTATGGATACCATCAATGTAGGTATATAGGATTAAGAGTAGATTCTTTTGTGTGATAAGATTTATTTCTGACACATTTTTGAATGGCGATAGTTCTATATATCAACAGGATCTTCAAAACTGAAAGATAATGAAAAACTGTATTAAAATTTTAAATTTCTTTTCAATTCTTATAAAAACTTTTTCTCAGAAAATGAAATAAATACCGTCTCGATTATCTTTTCTGCTCTTAAAAATTCGTTGAAAAGTTTCATTATTGAGATTTTATATATTGGTGTCATATTCATAGATAAAATCTCATTTCGTATAATATCTTCTCTTTTAATATACAGGATGTTTCATAACTGACTAACAAAATTGAAGGAGGTTAATGTGCATGATTTGAAGTCAAAAAGTTCATATAAACTAAGCGTGTTTGCTTTATTTTTAATATACAGGATGAACAAACTTTTTTTTGAAAAATTGTTGTTTTTTAAAAACTCCGAAACTACATTAGATATTTTTATGAACAAAAAAAAGATTTTTTTATTTTCAACCTGTGGCGTCCCAATTGTCAATTCGATTATTTTGAATTAAAAAAAATACATTTTCTTCTGTAGGCTTTCGTGGCTGTTATCCATAGTAGCTAACTTTTCGGGTTGTTGTCCACGTTTTGTCGTATTCTTACACTTGACGTTTTGACTCTCATGTCGGAGTCTTCTTCAGAATCACTTCAGAAATAAACATTATTTTATTAATGGTGCTTTATTCTCTGATAAAAAATCTCTCTTGACGTTTTTTCGTATCTTGTAAAGTAAAAAATAAAGAATAATTATCTCTACGTGAAAATAAAATATTTTTACATTAAAAGTACTTTTTACACTTTAAAAACTAGATAACTTATACCCATTCCTGGTTAAATCAGTCAATAATTTTAATTGACTTAAAAATTAATTATGAAAATCTTTACCATCCTATATATCAAAAATAAGCAAAAACTGACCAATGTTTATATTAACTTTTTATCTTATAATCATGCACATACTAATTCCCTTCAATATTAACATTCAATTATAAGACATTCAGTATTTTACAAACTTTTAAAACTGGATACTTTTAAGGCCAGGTTCCTCCAAACAATTTTCAAAAAATCGAAAAAAAAATTTCCCGTAAATTGCTAGAAAATACTCTTAGAAATAATATAGAATTAGTCCCGAAGGCCGCACGACCGAGAAGTAGGTATACAAGAGGGGAGTATACAAGAGGAGCGATCCAAGCGGTAAATCCGGCCGCTCGAGCAAAATGTCTCTCTATGGTCGGAACTACAACCAAAAATATGCATTGTTATTTAAAAAAGTTATAAACAATTAAAAGTGAAAAAAGGGTCAAAAAATTAAAAAGTCCGCCATTTTTTTTTTTTTTTGGTGAAAATGTTTCATTGTAGTTCAGACCATAGCCAATGTGATACAGAATAAGAAACCGTTTCGATTTTTGCTTTCAGATGATTAGTTGTTGAGTTATCGTGTCACCCACCAACAAAAGGGACGTGTTTCAGCAGCCATTTTGGGAGCCGCCATTAAAAAAAAAAAAACAAAAAAAAAATTTTTTCAATTAGTATTTGAATATGTTTTCAACCTATAAAAACTTTGATTTATAAATATTTTTAATAATATAAATAAAATTTGTTTGAAAAAAACACGTTTTTTGGAGGAACCTGGCCTTAATAACGTCATTTATTCAAACATATTTAGTCCTATCTTTCAAGTAATTTAAAACGATTCATTAAAATGATGATTTTATTGAACATAGTATCTAAACCAATCCTATAAACCAACGTTTCCCGTTGCGATTCACTGGTGGGTTGAAGCCGATTTTTAGTAAGTTACGAAAAGATTTTGAAATGTGATTTTTTTAATATATGTATAGGGTAGGTATATAAAGTTTATTAAAATATGAGACATTTAGTATATACCTATAGCCACATTAAAACCAGTATATATGGAACAGGAGAGTAATATGGACACGTAGTAGATAGTGACGTAACCAATCAGTACTGTCAACCGTAAAAAAATGCCGTATCGTTTTTCTTAAAAACGCAATATGTATGACGAGTACAAGTTGTTATCAAGTCACTCCGCGAATCAAAGTAACCCCGGTTTCGTTTTCTGAAAAATTCCTCACTAATAAAGTAGTCTGGTACCTAAAATTAGAAAATAATAAAAGATTGACATTTTCATATGAAATTTTTTTAGTTTTTCATTTTGATATCAAGTGCTTTTCAGAAAACGAAATAAATATAGAGGCTTTCATTAAAGGGATCAATAATATTAAGAGGAACCGATTTTCTTCAGCAAGGATTAATTGTTACTTCTTTTTATCTGCTATCACGTTTAGTTTAAGATCTATAATTTAGAACCAAACTAAAAAAAATTAGTACTACTTATGTACACGCATTAGAAATTATATTTCTTTGGCGTGATTGAAAAACAACTACGAAAAAATTAAGAGATCCGGACAAAAGGTAGACATGGACAAAAGGTAGACTACATTTTTTTATAAATTAATAATATATTTTAGGGGGTGGGCTTATGTAATATGCCCCCTATAAAAATAATATTGTATTATTTGATTTATATTAACGAGATAATTTTTTGAGAAGGTAGGGGGTATTGTATAAGCTCCTTACCCCTCAAAATTGTTATTAATTTTTTAAACTTTTTGTCTGCCTTTTGGGAGTCTGCCTTTTGTCCATGTCTGCCATTTAGGTGTCTGCCTTTTGTCCATGTCTGCCTTTTAAGACCCTTTTATATTATATGGATATTCTTTGTTAAGATAATTCGTTAGTTTCGTTTTAAACGTAGGTAGGTACTACTAAAATTATAAATATTTTTTATTTCGTGGATAGATTATTATATATATAGCAACGTTTTAACGATAGCTTTGACCATGAAAATCCAAAATGTGCAAGCGAATGAGCAGAAACGTAATGGTGGTAAAAGTGCCAGGTTTATTCATTCACACGGTTTGGTTTTTCAAAATCTAAGCGATCGTTTATTTGCCAAGGCTTTACTTTCTGCACCCCAAAAAATGCTTGAAACGATAAATAATCATATAATATTTCAGACACAATTTCACTGCATACTATTAATAATATTTTAATCGAATGAATATGTTTCGAATTCCGATATTGTACACATATTTCATATTATATCGAATATAAATAACGTTTAATAAATATGGATATGTGATTTACATTTAAAACTGCCTCTAGATATCGTGATTTCAGTTTTGTGTAATGAATACGATTAGAGTAAATTACTAAAAACGCGGCCGTTATTTTTAGCATTCTAAAGTAATATACAGGGTGATCCAGACCACCCGCCCACTATGTTTTACGCCCAAACTATTGAAGATAGAGTTTTATAAAAAAAAATTTACTATGTATATCGACCCTAAAGAATTTCAAGAAAATATTTTCAACCCCCTAAAACGGCGCCTTAGGGGGTAGTTTGGGGGGTACATGCCCGTTTCTCAGTAAAATCAAATGGAACGGTATATTCAAAAGTACATAATTGTAAAGACCATAAAAAAGTAAGAAACTTTTGTAAAACAAAAATTTTCATACTTTCAATTGTTTAGAAAATATGGCGACTTGATCTCAAATTTTAGGGTTTTACTAAAAGTGCTCTAATTTCGTTAAATATTAATGAAATTTTATTCTTTTTTTAAATTTAGAAAATAGAAATAATGACTTTTGTAATGATCTATGAATATTTAAGATTTTGATAGTTTAAAGTGACATACGCGACATATCAAAAATGCAAAAGTTCAATTAGCGATAATTCAAAAAATTTAAATACAATGGTATATCAATGATTACTTTATCCTAAAAAAGATACGTAAATAAACAACTTTTGATAATAAAATTTTTAATTAAAAATTATAATTTTCAATTTTCCATTTTAAAATTTTGATTTTTAATTTTTAATTTTCTTAACAAAAGTTGTTTATTTACATGTCTTTTTTCAGATAAAGTACTAATTGATGTACCATTGTATTTAAATTTTTTGAATTATCGCTAATTGAACTTTTGCATTTTTTATATGTCGCTTTTGTCACTTTAAACTATCAAAATCTTAAATATTCATAGATCATTACAAAAGTCATTATTTCTACTTTCTAAATTTAAAAAAAGAATAAAATTTCATTAACATTTAACAAAATTAGAGCACTTTTAGTAAAACCCTAAAATTTGAGATCAAGTCGCCATATTTTCTAAACAATTGAAAGTATGAAAATTTTTGTTTTACAAAAGTTTCTTACTTTTTTATGGTCTTTACAATTATGTACTTTTGAATATGCCGTTCTATTTGATTTTACTGAGAAACGGGCATGTACCCCCCAAACTACCCCCTAAGGCGCCGTTTTAGGGGGTTGAAAATATTTTCTTGAAATTCTTTAGGGTCGATATACATAGTAAATTTTTTTTTTATAAAACTCTATCTTCAATAGTTTGGGCGTAAAACATAGTGGACGGGTGGTCTGGATCACCCTGTATAACAGTTTTTAATTACAAGCAAAAAAAAACGCTATTATGTCTCCATATGAAAAGTTAACAAAAATGTTTACAAGTCTCATGATCGTAATTAATAGATAATAATATTAAGTAGGTAGTTACTTTCATAAAAAATTAAGAAAATGGAATTTACTGTTATGGCTACTGATTTTCCCATAAATAATTAATTAAATTATTTAAAGTTTTTGTAACACTATATGATACAAAAAATGGCCAAGTGCGTGTTGATAGGGTTCAGTAGTCATTCTCACTACGATTTATAAGTTTAAAATTTTTCATTAACTATTTTTACTACACTGTAGCATAATTTTCACTGAAAGTACTAATTAAAAACAATATCCTGATTTTTTTTCAGATTTTTTTAATCGATAGTTTATAAAATCGAATGGGGGACGCTCTGACAATGACATGAAAACCAAATATATCGTGACTGTAGGGTTAAAATCAAAAAGTAATTTGACTTTTTTTGTTGCATTTTAAGAGACCTATCAAATGACACCCACCCTATCCAATGGGATAAGTGAAAAAAAATGTGAGTTCACTTTTCAGTCTATGAAAGGGAGTTCTAATATATGTATGTATATATTTTTTCTGTGAAAGTTCTAATTAAAAGCTACATTCTGGATTTTTTTCAGATTTTTTGATTCATTAGTTCAGAAATTAGAGGGGTGTGACGCTCTGATAACGACTTTGAAAAGCAAATACATCGTGACCGAAAAGTTCAAAATCAAAAGGTTCTGATACATTTTTGTTGTATTTTTGGAGACCTATCTAAAAAAACCCAAAGTGATTTTTTTAATATGCTAATAATTTTATGGAAGAGTTTCTAAACATATTTTTCTTTCAAAAAACTTATCATTTCTGTTTTTGGGTCATCAATCTACGACCGTATATCAAATTTCATCTTATTATGTCTACATTTTTTGAGGACGGACAGAGCGAAACTATAAGGGTTCCTAGTTTTCTAAGGAACCCTAAAAATCCAAATACAGCGGAACCTCGTTATAACGTTTTTAAAGGAACTGAGGAGACACGTACTAACGTGAAAAACATACTAACGAATTATTTTATCATGGGTCTTATGAAAGAATGTCAGGCCGGGACCTAAAAAACGTACTATGGCGAAAAAAGTAGGGGAACTTGGGGAATGGTGGGACACGTTTTTTGTATGGCCCATAACTTGTATAAAAATTTATATTTTTTCAAATTTTGAAAATCTATATCATAGTACGTGTTGTAGTCTAACTTTTAGCTGCCACAGTTTGTAGAAATTTTGAACGACTGTAAAACTTTACTATGTTTTTCGAAAACGTTAAATTTCGACATTCTAAACAGTTGGGGAATAGTGGGACAGGAGCCAAAAATGAAAAATATTAATGTGAAATGTTTATTGGAAAGTCCAGAATGACAAAAATTGTAATTATGATAGAGAATGAATAAAACAAACCGTGGGGTGTGACCTTTGAGGTCCAAACAACCGACTCCCCAGCATGGTAAAACTATTAATACTTAAATACTGATTATATCCACCGTAGGCATTAGGGTTGTTTCTTTTGCATGAAAAATGATTAATATGCATAAAAATGCGATATTGATTTGAGAAACATCAAAAAATACGTGTCTTACTATTCCTCAAAATAAGTGTCCCGCAATACCCCAAACGCTATGTTTACAATTCGACATAAACTATAGTGTTTTCATGCAAAATTCCTTTTGCAAGTCGAAATGTCGAGGGCAAACGGTAATTATGCCCATATAAAACTTTTTTTTTCCTGCCAAAGTGTTGTAAAAACAACGCAAATATGAACAGTGAATAAAACTTTTGAACAATCAATTAAACACTTCTTGATGCAGAAACTCTCACGATACATATAGATATGACTATTACTGATGAAAACTAAGCATATAAAGAGACGAAATTATACCAGCTGTTTTAGTGTTTTAAACTTATACTAAGATGGCGAAATTGGCGTGTCCCGCTATTACCCAATGTCCCACCATTCCCCAAGTTCCCCTACTAAAGCAAAACGTATTATCGAGGTTCCACTGTATATTGTATATACATTTATTACATTTTTTATTTTAATAATGTTATCATTTACTTTCTACAAAAAAAAAAAATAATGAAAAGAAGTTAGACAGTATCGCTGAAGGAACTTTGAAATAAAATAAATTATAAGAATTTTTTATTATTATTTTTTTATACCTACACCAGATAACACTTGTGTGCGTGTACAAATTCTGCTATGTACTATTGTTTGAACTTTATGGTGATAAACATTAGAAAAAAACCCGTTTTGCAACAGTCGGTAATAACTGCTCTGTACTAATGCTTCCCATAGATTACTGGCAGTACAAATGCAAAATTTGCTAACTGTACAAGTAATATATATCAAGTAATACTTATTAATAAATACCTATATATTTTGGACGTCCATCTTCAATGTTTTGCCAAGACTTTTTTTTAATTTCTCATTAATTTTTTATGGTTGTTTTATTACTAGTATTTTTTTTCTTCTTTTTACCGTTCCGTTGTGTTTTATTATTTTTTAAATAAGGGGACAAAAGATAAGATTGTAAAGTTGCAACCGGGTCACTAAGGGCAGGTTAAATAAATATAATGGCCGTAATTCAGGATTTTGGGTGAGGAACACACACTGATTATGCGATGACTTTTGTTTATTTTTTATTAAATGTTTATGTCCCTGGACCTGTCTGGTTCCTTATTTATCATTAAATTATAGCTGTACACACGCAAGACTTTTTATGGTTCCGAGCAGAAAACTTGTTTCACTGTGTTCGTCCGTCTGTCTGTCTGAATACACGTAATTAATAAAATTTTACCCTTTTTTATTTATTCTTTTTATCTCAAAAATAACGCTTGCAGAGGACTTCAAACAGTCCACGTAGTCAAGGTATGTAAAGTATAAGAT
Source organism: Sialis lutaria (assembly GCA_949319165.1). Lineage (NCBI taxonomy): Eukaryota > Metazoa > Arthropoda > Insecta > Megaloptera > Sialidae > Sialis > Sialis lutaria. Next base: position 7,508,083 of record OX439243.1, on the reverse strand, counting down.
AGCCTCATGGTTCGGCTCGAGAGAGGGAAATATATCATCTGGGGTGACAAAATGAGGAGAGAGGGAATGATGTGTCCAATCATAACACGTGTAGCCTCGGATGAGGGGAGGGGTGTCATACATTTTTTTTTTTTTATTTTTTTATCTGGGCATGTGGGGTGTCGAAATGTAGATCTGAGTGAGTAGAATATGACACTATTTTTTATTTTTTTAATAAATCAAAAATGGCGCCTACAGGGGGCTCTAAGCAAAAAAAAATCTGCCCCCCCCCCCCCGCTAACTCGGTAACTACTGGCTCGAAAAATCTGAAAAAAATCTGGTAATGGGGTTTTTATAAAACTAGTAACGACAAATACTAAAATCAACAATATCATTTCAAATTTTGAAAAAATAGGAAGGGGCGTCAGAATTTATTTTTATTTTCATATCTAGACTTGTGTGGTGTCAAAATGTAGATCTGAATTTATAGAATATGATCCTATTTTTATATTTATTTTTAACTCAAATATGCACCTGTAAATGGCTCTAAACAGTCCACGTAGTATATACTTTGGAACCCTTATGGCATACACTGGTGTATGTCTTGACAATTTTTTTTATAATAACAAGTTACACGAACACATACACTTTTATAGAGATTACATATTTCGTCAACTTAGCTATCGATACGTATTATCAAGGCTTGGTAATACGTATTATTGTTAGTACACGGAGAAAAATGGAGTCGATTTTTTTAATAAAAATTACAGTTGCCGATTAAAATTTTCAATTTTATATCAAAAAATATTGTCAGTTTCAACATGTACTTTCAATTGAGTAACTTTTACAATCTTCATTGTAATTTTTATAATATACAAATTTTACTATATTCGTAAATATCATTTACATTTTTTATTCAACTAATTATTCTTAAGTTGAATTATTTGTTAATAAAGTGCTATACAAATTATTTCATTTCAATTAAAAAACAATACAATAAAATAATACTACGATTGTGTTAAATTAATTAATTAATTGTATATTTTATTATTGGTATAACAAATTAAACTATACAAATAATATAGATTGCGAAAAAATTACTATTCGTATTGTAACTTTAGTAACACGTGGTGTAGCAAGAATTACAATAATTTAGACCGTTTCAAGATTACTACGTCAAACAGTAATATTTCATTAATATGTTAGTGATAATGGTTACGGAACCCTATCAAGTTGCAGAACACGGACTTAACCATTTTATTTATAAAAACTTGTCGATTTAGATTTTATATTGAAAAAAAGTAATTTTATGTTTTATAAATTACTATAAAGTTTCCAATGACAGTTCCTTTTGATTTCAAATATAGATTCGAGTTCATTCATCTTACTTTATGACAATTGCTTCTTTATTTTACGATGTGCATTTCTCTACATGAATACAAATGGGTATCATAGCTAAATTATTATAAAGTTTCTCAACGGGAGAACATAACTGCGAGAATAAAGGTAGACTGAATTAACTTTTTGCATGCCATAACTTGAAACAAGAATGAAATGCGCTTGTATGTGAAATAAAACGATACATACATATTTATAACTTCTATTTTATAAAGTTCAACATAAAGTAAGTTAATATGTAGGTAATTTTATCCTTGTTGAATTAGATATACAGTAGAAATCGGTTATAACGACATCGAAGCGATCGGTCATATTGGTCGTTAAAAGCGGATAGTCGTAATAATCGGTAAAAATGCAATTATATGGGATTCAGTTGGACTTTTATTTTGAGTCGTTAAAACCGATACGTCGTATTAACAAATGTTATTATAACCGGTTCCTACTGTATTTTTATTACAAAACTTTATTTTTATTTTTATTATGGTATTATGGTACATATGTATTTATAATATTATTTATTCATACTTCTTATAGGACCTTAAGTATGAGTTGTAGGGGAACTAGAGGCAAGATGGAACATTCATAGATACAAAGATACAAGAAACTAGACGTTTTAGCAATAAAACGAATTAGTCAACAGGAAGACACTTTCGAGTGACCTTCAGTACGGCGGCGAAAAATTGTTTACGTGTCAAGTCGATAGATTATTTAGTGGTAAAACAAATCGTTATAAAAAGGTGAGTAATGCCGAGTTTACATTTGCTGTTACACTCGGACGATTAGCAGCACAGCACGGTGATACTAGCGCTAGTACTTTTCTGTCTACATTAAAATATGATAAGCATGCTGTCTTGTTTGACGTTTATCAATTGCTTTTAAATTCAGTTCAAAATGTAACTACCGTGTACTCTAAACCAAATTGTTACAGATGCGGTAATAATAACACATTATCTAATGTAATAAGCTGTAATAAGTAATTATTTTATTTTTAACATCGTAAATGATAAATCCACTTTCACAAATCTCCAATGATTTTTTAAAGGCCATATCTCTTGAACAAATTCATTAGTTTTATTTTCATTCCACCTACTAATGTTTTTAATTGTTATAATAAATATAATAGTATTGTCGCCTTGCGAGATTTGAAATAAATAATATTGTTGACAGCATGTATCTGTTTAGACATACTTTTTGATCGCACCAGTAAGCCAATCGCACGAAAAAGTAGACCTGAAGCCGAGTCGGAACGTATGCGATCGGACTGGCACTATTACGAGATGACGGGTGTTGACACTTACGAGTGCTCGGCCGAATATCGTATTCGGCCGAGAAAAACAGCAAATGTAAACTCCCCATAAAAGAGTTCGACTACCGTTACGTTATGTGTGCACTTTAGATTATATTGACTATGGTGTGGTACATCTAAAATTACTTTAGGTTTAATGTTTTTTTTTTTTTTTTGTAAACATGGATGTTGGGGCAAGACTCATATACACGGAGCATGATGGGGTCCTACTGGAGGATATAAATCGGTCAGCGAAATACCGATAAAGTAAATACTGATAAAGTGAAGGCAAAAAAACAAAAAAAATGTAGTACTATATAAAAGAACAAATGCAAATCAGGAAGACACTATTTGTCTTTACTGCAACGATTTAAATAACTCATACCTGAAGTCATCTAAAAAATGAGTAAAATGTCACCTGTGTGGACGCTGGCATACAGCTGGCACTAAGATCAGGGACCTGAATCCGAACCCGAACAATAAACCCGAAAAAACCCGTATTTTTTATGAACCTGAACCCAAACCGAACCGCTATATTTCAAAGTCAGCGAACCTGAATCTTAACCCGAACCTTTTTATGGATATCCGGTAACCATGTATTTTTAGAAGGTTCAAGAAATTTTTTATAATATTTTATCAATTTTCCTCCATTGATTTTTAAAAATGATTGTAAACGGTACAAATTGGTTTGTTGGAATTTCACTGTATATATAAATGTAACTTCTCAAGTCCACTACTAAAATTTAATTTTTTTGCTTGCTTTATAATTCTATAACTTTGTAAAAATGAATTTCATTTCAATTTGCAAAAAATCTGAAAAGTAAAGAATTCAATCTTTAAAATGAATTTTTATTTTTGCTGATTTTTTCTAGCAGTATCTTCGTCCCTTCATTGTTTTGACATATGTAGGTATATTATTATACATATTTATATAAACTATAAATATAATGTATACATTGAGATTGAAACTTGATTTTTTTAATACAGCTGAACAATTATAAGACTAAAAATATACCGTTTTTAAGGGATTTTTATTTTATACCGCATACATATTGTTTGTGAGCCCACAGCAGGATAGATTTTTTATTTTCAAATACAAATTTTTATTTTTTAATTTGAACCCGAACCCGAACCTGAACCTGAAAAAATAACGGTTTTTGAACCCAAAAAATTTGCATCGTGCTGAACCTTAACCTAAACCCGAACCGAAAATTATTATTGAACCCGAACCGAACCCGAACCATAAATAAATTCCAGTTCAGGTCCCTGACTAGGATAGACGATAATAACTGCCCATGTGTGTTTTTTGTGAAAATAAATAAGTACCATATTACTCTCTTTTTCTTACCCCATCTTATCCCTTATCAGTTAAATAATAAGAAATAACCGTTATTTTTTGTAAAAAATCTTTTCTTTTTCAATAAATAATAAACGGGTCATTTTGACCCATAGTAAGAATTTGTGTTTTAATATGTGTCCAAAGTGGTTGGGAGTTAAGGGGAAAACCTGGTATCCACGGCTGAAAATTGAGATTTTTATGATTTTTTTTATTGACAATAGTGAAGTTGAGGTTTCTAAAATTTTTACGATATTTAACTACTTATTTGAAGATGTATATAAATAAAAAATTTACTATATTGTTAAATAATTGCAAAATGGCGCCATGGTTTAACTTTAATCAGAGCACCTCGTCAACCGAGTTGCTAATATGCGGGAAAAAATAGTGCAATTTTTATCTGAAACAAAACAACCAAAAAGATTATTAATTTTCAAGTATTTTTATTCTATTTGAACCAGGAACATTTCTAAAAAACGGAAAAAAGAAAAAAAATATTACTTTTTTGAGAAAAAATATCCTCTGTTGTTATTCAATAACACTTGTTTAAAATAATGTTTTTATCAATGTTTGAGGTTCACATAGAACAGTCGTTTTTTATCTTTCCCGAAGATTTAAAGAAACTACGAGATTAATATTTCGAGAAAAACGCCACAAAACCAAAACACTTCACGTAATACCAGCGACGCTGACTCACCATGTATTCTATAACTTTTTAAATACTTCGAATTATGCTCTGAAACTTTGGAAATATAATCATGAATAGCTTAACCATCGATTAAGCAAAAAAAATCGAAAATCTTGACCCTATAAACTAAGTTCCCCCCTTAAATTAACATAAATAAAATGTTTTGCAGTTTTTGATTATCTCCTGGAACTATCAGTACCAAAATTAACGAAATGATAAAAAAACAGACGAAACTGTTTTTAGCTACTGATCTTTCCACATAAAGTAAGGGGTTTATAATTTGGTTGACAAACTTTTCTTACGTGTATATGTTTATTAATGACAGTAGTTCTGAAACTCTATGTAAAATACCACCTCTGCGTTGTACAAAATTTGAATTCTCAGCATGTGTTACGCCGTAAACTAATGTTTTATTACAATTCCACACGCGCCGCTCCGTGTAAACCTATTAGTTGTCACGTAGATACGAATCAAACAGATTTGCCCAAAGGTAGATTATCGCGTTTCCGATATCCATTCATATCAGAACTTGATAACTCCTTATCAACGAGTTATTTGAAATCAAAAATACAGATTATGTCTTGATTTGTGCTTATTGAATGTTTTTTCCGTTCTAAAATGAATTTGATATATACAGAGTCATCGAAAAGTATTGGACCCCCCTGATATCTTGAGTTAGAATGCATTTTGGAGAAAATGTCCAGTAACAGAGTTGTATGGTTTCAAGCGGGGAGTAAAATGATGACCTTGACTTTGATCTTGACCATGTCCCTCAAGGTCATTTCAAGGTCAACATTATTTTTTTAAATGGAACCCTGTACATTTTATTGCATATTCTTATAGCTTATCTTGAGGGCTTTCCAAAACACTATAATAAAACATTTTTTTATTAAGTACTTTTTGAGTTATAAAGGTTTGAAGTTAACAATTTTTTGATACAAATATAAAATACTAGCCATATGACCCGGTGTTACCCGGGGATATTAAATTAAACTATATTTAACATACAACCATGCTATAATATTTTTTTTATTTAAATTATTTCTATATTCGAAAATAATATTTTATAGGTTTTAGAAATAACTTGAAAGACAATCAGTGACAGAAGTAGCTAAATTTAAAATTCATCAATATCTATGCTTGAGATTTTGTATAGAAGTTATAAATGTCACAAATTATTGTTAGAGTCGTTGACTTATATGAAGCTAAATTTCCCTCCCCTATGACTATTTTGATGAAAATTATAACGATTTTGGTATAATGTACAGCTCAAATACCTGGTCTAACCCGGGATTATGAGTAATTTGCAAGACAATAAAATAGGTGATAAAAGTAGCTAAATTTAAAAAATTCATTAATAAGTATCTGTGCTTAAGATTTTGTATAAAAGTTAAAACCGTCATTAATTATTGCTAGAGTCGTTGACTTATACAAAGATATATGTGAAGCAAAATTTCCATCCCCTATGACTATTTTGAAAAAAATTATAATCTATTTTTCATACGTCACAACCTTGGATATCAGCACGAGATCCGGTCAATTTATCGTAAACAGTTAATCGTAAAACAATTAATCGTATGGAGAATTTATAGTAACAACAATGTATCGTAAAACAATTAATCGTATGGAGAATTTACTGTAACAACAATGCATCGTAAAACAATTAATCGTATGGAGAATTTACTGTAACAACAATTTATCGTAAAACAATTAATCGTATGGAGAATTTATTGTAACAACACTTTATCGTAAAACAATTAATCGTATGGAGAATTTACCGTAACAACAATTTATCGTAAAACAATTTATCGTATGGACAATTAAACACTGAGATTATCATAAAAAAAATAATACATACCATATGATAGCATATCGAGATAAACAAATACATATTATGTAGATACTTTATAAATATAATCAAATATCCATAATTCTGATTTATTCCATCATTATATACTTATTAATAGCTGTTTTGAAACACTTCTAAAAAAGACTCCCACGTGGTAGATACGTCAGAACAAAAAACAGCCCGGAGATCAAGTTCATAAAAAAGCTACAGAAGAAAATGACTTTTTTACAATAATGCAGACATTTAATCCTTTACTAACAAGATATATTTTGGAATATAACGATTTCCAGGTCTTAGGAGTAACTTGCAAGTTAATCGGTGACAAAAATAGCAAAATTTTATAATTCATGAATATCTGCGCTCTAGTCGTTGACTTAGATATGAAACTAAATTTTATCTGCGCTCTAGTCGTTGACTTATATATAAAACTAAATTTTATCTGCGCTCTAGTCGTTGACTTAGATATTAAACTAAATTTTATCTGCGCTCTAGTCGTTGACTTATATATGAAACTAAATTTTATCTGCGCTCTAGTCGTTGACTTAGATATTAAACTAAATTTTATCTGCGCTCTAGTCGTTGACATAGGGATGTATATGAAACTAATTTTCCCTCTACTATATAACTATTTTGATGTAATTTATAAAAGTTTTAATATAATGTATAGCACTTTAGACCCGGGTTTATAAATTTTATTTGTAAAATAGAAACTGCCTAATATTTTTTCAACTAAATTAATTTTGTATTGGAATATAAATTGTAATAGTAATTGAAACTTTTTACCAATTTCATGACGCTAGATTCTTAGACTTCACGAATAGATCGAAATAGTTAAGTAAATCTTATGGGACATGGGTCAATGTCAATTTGATTGATATTACAGTATGATGTAGAACAGTGTTTCCCAAACTTGTCCTACGACAGAACAATTCACAAATCCTGAAATTTTAAATGGAACACCTTGATTATTTTGTAAATATATAAAATTAATTAGTAAATTTAAATCAGCGAATGATTTTCAAACATATTTGAACATATCGCAGCATTTAAAACCACTGAATATTAATTTGGAACTTTTTTGCGCTTAAACTGATAATGCCCGTTGCATAATTATACAACATGTAGTATATATACTGCATACTTAGAGTCAATCCAGACCATCGAGCTGGTCTCTCTCTAATCAAATGTAAATAAACAATAAACATTGAAATCATTCACACTGCCTGTATAGGAATCGCACAGGTTTCGGTCCAATCTCGTTCCAATACAGCGTAGTACAAAAATTTTACCTAAAATATTCTTTGTACTATGCTTTATCGGAGAGAGATTGCATCGATACCTGAACCCTGAGCAATACCTTTATTGTAAATGATTTCATTGTTTATTTATATATTGTTGGAGCGAAACCGGCTCGATATTCTGAATATAACCTTATAAGATATTTGTATCTGATACGACAATGACAAAAATTATTTTATGACTTTAATGACATAACTGTATATAGAATTAAAAATATTTCAAATTAATATATTACACATACCTGTAATTTTATATTAAAAAGAGTCTGACATTGGAGTTAAAACATAAGACAAACATAAAATCCTAGAGATGAATCTTACATATAGGTATTATTATGTATGAACAAAAATAATACATTTATATTATCTGTAAAATTAATGACATTAAATAATTATATTAGTAAAATTAGTATCATATTAAAAAAAGAGACGTCATACTTAACATTATCAGTTCATGAATTTGCAATAAATCATTCTTGGTAAGTTTAATTTATTGGTTTTTCAGTTTAACTATATGTACATAGTACATATGTATATTTCTTGTGAAGCATTCTAAAGTACTGACAGCTGTTAAATTGGCTATATATGTACCTATACAAAAATTAACAATGACTTAATTTTGCAACAAATAAAAATTATATATTTTCAAATTTTAAAAGAAAATAATATTTACATACTGTATTGAGACATCTTGTTAACAATTAAAATGGCGACCTGCCAAATTTTTTTCAATAAAAATCAATAAAAGTTATGTTTCCATGGTAACAAAATATGAAATTAATTAAATAGACGAATTAAACGGATTTTATGTAAACATCGGGTGTTTATTTATTTATTATGCCCCCGTTAATGGATCTTTTTCAAAAATCAAACACTGGTTTATGGTTGTCAATTAAACGAAGCATTTGATAAAAAATAAATAAATCTAATATCGATTTTCCTTCTAATAGTAATTCATCTCAAAAGTTGGGGCCCCCCTTAAAGGCCCTTTTAAAAAAAGGCAAACATTTGATCTGTACATTGTATCACCCAAAGAAAACGAAAAAAATAATTAAAAAAATCTGGCGTTTTATTTGAAAAATTGGGGGGCCCTATCTACCCCATTTTTGAACTTATCCAAAAAAGGCCCACTAGTTGTCCTAACAATCACACTTTGAGTCTGTATGCCAAATTTCAACTTTCTGCGATGAGTGGAAATGCTCTAAATCTTGATAGGTGAGTGAGTGAGTGAGTGAGTGAGTGTGTCAGGGCACTTACTTATATATAGTAGATTTTGTCAAATATTATTAAGTTTTCAGTAATCAAACCGTAAATATGGATGAAATTTATTTCCAACAGGATGGAGCTCCACCTCATTAAATTTCATCCATATTTAAGGTCATTTTTGACAAGATATTTTATATTTGTATTAAAAAATTGTTCAAACCTTTATCACTCAAAAAGTACTTAATAAAAAAACATTTTATTATAGTGTTTTGAAAAGCTCTCAAGATAAGCTATAAGAATATGCAATAAAATGTATAGGGTTTCATTTAAAAAAATAATGTTGACCTTGAAATGACCTTGAGGGACATGGTCAAGGTCAAAGTCAAGTTCATCATCTTACTCCCCGCTTGAAACCATACAACTTTGTTATTGGGCATTTTCTCCAAAATGCATTCTAACTCAAGATATCAGAGGGGTCCGATACTTTTCGATGACCCTGTATGTTACCGGCAAAGTATGTAATTCAGGCATTCTATATAATTCCTAGGCATTCTATACAATGCCTAACGGTTTCAGGCAAAGTATGAAGTATGTTTTTATTTATTGTTATAATAAATAAAATAAAATATTAGTTCAGACGAATATTAAGAATATGATTTAAATGATATATTAAGTTAAAATAAAAAACACACAAAAATATTAGATATTATTTAGTAATTTAATAACATATTAGACCAGTATTAAGTAAGGTAAATAAAGTAAGATAAATAATCAGTATTTTAGTATTTTATTACATAAAGTAAGCCAATATCTGTGCCTGAACCAAAATTCGTTGGTTCACCCTAATTATGTTTATATTTCTAGTCTATACAATGCCTAGGAAAATAATTAAATTTAAATAAAGAAATTCATTTCATACATTACCTGGTGATTTTTAGGCATTCTATAAAATACCTAGGAATTATATACACTTTTGCTTCCTTGCATTATCGAAGATACGAGAAACTTTGGATCGTTTTATAATGAGAAAAAAAATGTTATCCGATTTCAAAATATTAATTTGATCTTTCCGTTTCAGGTCAAGTCAAAAACTTTTTGTACCCTGTCTGTCTGTCTGTTCCCTGATAACTCATGAGCCACTCAACCGATATTAATGAAACTTGGTTAGTTGGATCTAGCTTGAGGACGGTCCCATTTCAAAATCATCAATATTGGGTGTAAGGGGGTGGGGTGATATCCCAAAACATATATTTTTAAGATAAATCAAGAAAGACACATGTTATGTGAAAATTGTATAGCATCTTTTTTATAGAGCCTTCGATTTCCTATAATATCGGTCATTACGTTTGGTGTGAAAAATTCCTTTACAAAGATTTATCTCAATTTGCTTTAAAAAATCGTATTTTTTTTAATTACTATTTACCTACTATGACATATTAAATGTCATTTTGACGTTTAGTGTCATATCAAAAGAAATTAGATTTCGATCAAAATTGTCAAAAAATTCAAAATATAGGGTCGAAAAAATTATTAGGTGCGTTTTAAGAAAAATTTAGAACAAATATTTTTTAGTAAAATTGTTTTAAAATTAAATGGTTAACCAATGCCAGGTAATTTATCTGCATACTTTTTCGGTTTTTATTTAAATTATTCAATAATTAACTGCAATTGGCGAATTTTACACGAGGAATCACTGCACCTGTATATTTACTTAGCAGATGGTTTTTTTGTACTAATTTTTTAATTACACATTTTATAGAAAAGACCTTAGAAATTCACCATGGAAAAATTCACGATCGAACAGCGAACACAAATTGTGAAATTTTACTATCGAAACCCTGATGTCCGGTATTATAAAGGGGGTAGCAAATTTGCAAGCTTGCTAGCACTCTCGGATGAGATATCAAACTTATATGATAGTTCTCTTGGAGTTTTGTGATGATTTTAACAACTTTCGCACAAGCGTTGTATGTAAACACCAACAGTATTAAAACAGTGGTGCTATTATGAAAATTATTTTATACGATCAGAGTAACTGTTACAATACGTTGAAGTATCACTGCTCTAAATTCCATACCTAATCCATTGATACTATAACAAAATTAATAACATCATAACAGCTAACTAGCTCGCAAATTTGCTAGGTCCTTTATAATACCGGACCTGAGTCTATATTTTGACCCAACGAACATATCATTCAAAAATAGAAATCTTTTTCACTAGTGATTATTTGGCATTGTCAAATAGCTATAGTAAACCAACTCTTAACTGCTCGACTTTCTATTAAATGTACTTAATTTTCTCATTACGAGTGCGTGTATTCATAGAACTGTTTTCATGCGAGTTGAAGTGCTATTCATTAGTAACAGACCATTTGTATTTAGTACTCTAGATTACATGGGTTTGTGTTGCAATACAACTTTACTAATTGTGCAGAAACCAGCGGATATGTATTAGTGGCCGCTATAAATCTTATGTTAATTATGGAAATTATTACACATTTTTCAATTTTATATATTTGATACCACTTCGATTTTCTGATATGTATGCAGGCCCTGAGAGAACTTCAACGTGGCCCGGACCAAACCACAATATTAATAATAATACAATATTAATAATAATTTATAACTTTAATACAATAAAATTTTTAACGAACTTATTTTAACATAAATAATCAGAAATGGAAAATTTCATCAAATTGCTTTCAATGACATACTGGTACTCTAAACACAGTCATGTCAACAGACGTAGTTAGGAGATAAGTATATTAATTTTGTGTTTATAAAATTTAAAATAGAGCAACAAAATGAAGTGTCCATACTATCCACCTATTCCATATATAGGTGGGTAATATGGACACCTCCTTTTGTTGCTCCATCTTACATTTTATTAAGACAACATTAATATGTATCTAAGCTTACACTTCTAAATAACTGCGTCAATTGACATGACAGAGTTTGGAATACCGGTATGTCATTGAGGGCAATTTAATGAAAGTCATTTTTGATTATTTATTTAATAAGGTAAGGTTATTTTATAAGGTAAGTTAGTTTAAATTTTTGTTGTATTAAATTATTTAAATTAATAATATTACTGTTTAAAAATATAGGTATAAGGTTTGGCCGTATGTACAGTTCTTTTAATCCACGTAATAATTATAGCTTCGGCGATAACATTTTTGTTTTTTAAATACATGTGGTTGCGGGTATTATGGACTATGGAGTATTGTATGGCTATGAAGTGTAATAATTAAACAGAATCGTGGTGAGACAAATAGTGTGAAAAGTATATTAATCATCCAGTACTTCACAACTATTCACTTCCGCAAAAATCATTTTTTTAGTATAAATGATGCTGCCCACTAAATGGGGGTGCCTATTACGGAGGTTTTGCCCACGTACTCATTGCTACGCCACTACTATTTTTTACAGTGACAACATTATAAGTTTGAAATAAAAACAACAAAATAAATTTTAAAAAAATAAATGTTTTAACCACCTAATATAGATAATCCTGTATTATGGAAACAAACGTGTAATATGAACCACTGTGGGCCATATTACACGCACATTTTTTAAGAGGCTGATTTTCGATTGTTTAACATTGTTATTTTTATTTTGTTTTCATTTTAAATTCTATTTTTGCCAACTCGATCTCGTTAAAAGATTAAATTCTCTGTCAAATGAAATGATAAGTGCTGATTTTAAAAATATTATCATAGTTTTCTTACCTAAAACATGAATGGTGTTCCATATATACCGACTTTTCTCCAAACACATGTCATGTGTTTGTCATGTCAACAGACGTAGTTAGTTAAAGATACCAGCATAAATACATATTAATTTTGTATTTATAAAATTTAAAATAGAGTAACAAAATGAAGTGTCCATATTACCCACCTGTTCCATATATACCGACTTTACTCAGAGTTTTTTTTATTAGTGTTTTTCTGCTTACTTCATATTACCCTCTGTTCCCCTATGTACTACGGTTTTTTTATTCATATCCTACTAAATCATATTTTATTCAAATAAAATATTCCTGGAACATTTGCATAAACATTTTTATAAACTCTTAGTTTATCATAAAATCTTTGAAAAGACTATACTATATTATAATGTAGTGTATTAAAAAAATGTTATGTAAAAATGTTGTTCTATTTTTTCCATACTGGAGAAGTATGTTGGTCTCTCGCGTATTAGTTATGCTTCATTTTATATCTCTCACGAGATACTCGCATGTATTCCACGACGCTAAGAATCATGGTTTATTTACGAGAGTAGAATAATTTTATTTTCACGTTTCCGCAAATTTATACCTAAATAAATTATTTAGACGATATAAATCACAATCTCGAAAAATTCCTTTATTTGTATTTTTTCAGTTTTTATTTATATTTGCGTAATTCATGTTTCCAAATTTATAATCTTAAGTTTTATATACAGGGTCATCGAAAAGTATCGGACCCCCCTAATATCTTCAGTTAGAATGCATTGTATGGTTTCAAGCCTGAAATAAAATGATGACCTTGACTTTGATCTTTACCATGTCCCTCAAGGTCATTTCAAGATCGACCTTATTTTTTTTTTAAATGGAACCCTCTACATTTTATTGCATATTCTTATAACTATCTCGAGAGCTTTCCAAAACACTATAATAAAACATTTTTTCATTAAGTACTTGTTGAGTTATAAAGGTTTGAACTTAACAATTTGTTAAGTGTTAGCTTGGGCAAAATATTCAATTGTATCAAACAATTCACAACAAATGTTCAAATTGTTGCCCTTCAACAGCCTGGCAATTATATATATTAGGGCAGTGGTCCCCAACCCTATGCCCGCGGGCACCATTGTGCCCGCCGACTGTTTTACGTGTGCCCGCCGCTGACTGTGAACGATAAAAAAAATTAAATTTTCAATAACATGTTATCTAATTTACTTTTAATTTTTAATAACTAATTAGAGAAATATAAGGATATTTATTTGAAATTTTTTTTTACAAATATATTATTTCATTTTACATTTATTCTCTCAAATTTAATGTATACCGCAATGTACAGCCAGAAAAAGATGTAACCAAGTAACCATTTATGTAAATATGTACGCATTTTCAAAAATCACACATTAATTCTAAAGATAAATTAAAAATATTTTGTTGATGTGGGTTTGTTAATAAAAAACATTTGTGCATATATCAAACATTACACAAATTCGTTCAACAATATATAAACAATGATCAAAGTTTTAAGAATAACATTTTTCCAGTCACGGCTTACGTAGGAACTAAGAAATATATAAAAAATGTCTCTGAACCTTGTTATAGATTACAAAAATTTTCCATCAAAAAGTCAGCGAGAGCATATGTCTGTCTTTTTTTATTTTAATATTTTTATTTTATTTTTTTGCCTGAATCAAAATCGCAATTTTGACGTGGGCACCTTGAAAAAATAAATAGTGCCCGCCGCCCGACCGGTATTCTAGAATGTGCTCTTAGGTACAAAAAGGTTGGGGACCACTGTATTAGGGGATCCGATACTTTTCGATGACCGTGTATGTACTAGCACTAGCGGATTCCCGCAGCTTCGCTCGCATGAATTTCGAAACTAATTACATTAGTAATAATCCATACATGATAAGGGATTACATATGAGAAAATTTTATATTGATTTTTATTCATTGCCTATAAAAATTCGTAAATATCTCGGATCTAATTAAAAATTGCAAAAAACCCACCCCCTGTCTACCCCTGACATTAGGGGTTGCACATCAAATTTTTTTTATTGCAGATTATTTTGCCCGATTTCACGCAGTTATTTTAAGCAGTTATAAGATAAACATATCAAAAACACACCCCCTGTCTACCCCCGCCATTATGAGTTGAATGTCGAAATTTTTATTTAATAGATGACTGTTTTGCTCGAATTTACCTTTAGAACTAAAGCAGGTATGCAGACAAACATAAGGTGAAGTGGGGTAAGTTCGGACCGGTTTTTGATAAGTTCGACTTTACCATTTATGTACGGGGCAAATCCGTAAGTAGCCGTTTAAAGCTCATTGAAATCAATGTTCATACGTTACAGGGCAAAATCGGAATTCTTCATTAGCCATTTAACCCAATTATTAAGAGCGGGAATTTACACAGGATATAAAAACAGAAAACTTATATGTGAACGAGCGACACCTACTTTGATGACTGCATAATAATCAAATACAGGTTTCTACTCCTTAGTTTATGTAATGTAATGGATATTAGAATAGATTTAAAGCGTTTACGATCTTACCCCACTCCACCTTATTTAAAATCCATCCTTGTCCCCGTCCCATGCTAAAGTTGAATGTCGAACTTTTATTTTTAATTGAATATTAATTTGTCCGACTTTACCTTTATATCATGAACAGTTATGAAGATAAATTTATCAAAATTTTACCACCACCACATTCCCATTGGGGTTGAATTTTCGTAAATGCTATTTGTCTTGTAGAGTACCTACTTGTGTTTTATTTTATTCCGTGAATAAAAAAAATATAATAAAAATGTTTCCACTCCCCTAACACCTTAGGCCCCTTAGGGGTTAAATTTTGGGAAATGCTGAAATAATTGTCATCATTATTTGTATTGTAGAGTATGTATGTGTATGATAAGTTTCAATTAAATGCGAACTAAAAAAACACATTTTTTTATATAAACTTTGACACCTCTGTTGACTCTAAATTGACCTTAAAATCATCCCCCAAATCAAAAATTAAGTATGATATTTCCCCCTAAAAACCATATAAATTTCACCAATAATATTTTTTTCTAAAATACACTCTTCTCAAAATATTTCATTATTTATATCAACTTTAAATTTACATCATGTAACCTGTATACATATGTATTTTAAAATGGTTAATTACCATTTACATTAGTAAGCTCAAAGAAGGATTATTTATGTATGTACAAGTCTTTCGTAGAATTTTGAATTTTGTTGTTGCTTTAAAACAACTATGTGTACTTATGTAGGATCGAAGTTGTTAGACAAGCTTTTTGCGGAAAAGAAAAGCAACTTTAAGATTAAAGTTGTAAAAGAAAAGTTAAGAGTTTCTAGTATAGCAAAAACTGATACAATTGATGAGTTTTAGATAACTTCTACACAGAAAGTATCTGTTGGGAATTTTATATAACTTTTTTTTTTTTTAATTATAAAAAATACATTTTACTCATACATCCTCTAAAGCTAAAGTTTACAATCTTATTAAGTTTAGTTAGGTCAAGAAACTCTTGTAAAAATATAAAATAAATGTCATTTTTGCCATCGCACTTTCTCCTATTTAATTGAATCCACTTTAATTTAAGAAAGTGGCTATTTGCACATACTGTATATGTACCAAATTAAGTTAGGTTGTTAAGTTAGGGTAAGTTAGTGTACGTTAGGTTAGTGGTATGTGCAAATAGCCAATTGCATGCATATACGGCATGTGCAAATAGCCAATTGCATGCACATTGCACATACGGTATGTGCAAATAGCCCCATCCTTAATTTAATTCAAGATTTGAAAAATTCTCTATTGACAGAATATACGACTTATAAAATAACATCTTATATTTTAAAGTCTGTCATGTGTTTCCTCGTGCCAAATAAAGAATTAAAAAGTTATAACGAACTTTTTTATAGACAATTTAATACTCGAAAAAAAGATTCTATATACAATTTTTACGTACCATGCATCGTTCTTAAGATATTTAAACGAGTAGACGAGACAGCAGTTACCAAAAAAGATTAAACGAAATTTAACTCTCGTCTATAGACTATCTATTTTAATATATTCCAAGTCTCTTATTTTATAAAAAAAAAACTGCCATGAGTGCCACGGGACTTTCTTATACGTAATACAGTGAACAGTGTACGTTATTCTAATTTTAATGAAACATATTTCTGACGAACTAATAAAAGATTTAATAAAATGATGAGACGTAAACTATAGAAATATTATTTTATACATTATGTATCGAACGAATTTTGTTTAACGTAATTACTAACACGGAAACGGATGTTTACACTTGTCTTTTTTTTAATTTTCGATTTATTTTTGAAATAAGACAAAAATGTTTTAGATAAAAAATGTCGAGTATATCATTATCTATAAATTAGTTCCCATACATTTTTTTCCAACACTTATGATTAAACCAGAATTTTTTTTTTTAAATAATTATTTTAAATAATCCACTGTTTACTCTCAGTAATACGTATAAGAAAAACACATGGTGCCTATGATAAACACGAAATTCCCATGACACTAATGGCAGATATTTTTTCTTCTATGTTATAAACCATTTGAAATATAATTAAAAAAATATTTTTTTCAAAAATTTGTTTTTGTAATTCGAAAAATTCAAAAATCGATGTATAAACATCCGTTTCCGGTTGAAAGATCGTTTTCAAAAATAGGATGTTTTCTTCCCAGACAAAAATAATAAAAAGTATAAAATTTCACCCTTCTACGATTTGTCGTATATCACATACAGACATATAGACAGACCGACCGACAAAATACATCATGGCGACAATAGTCAGAATGGATTCAGGGAAGTTCAAAATGGATAATTCCATCAAAATCCAGATTTCGAAAAAAAAAACGGTTTTACAATACTTATGCCCGGTATTATAAAGAAATTGCAAGCAAGCAATTTGTTTCCATGCAAATTTGCGATTTGCAAACGCTATCTACTAGGAGTCAAATTGTCTTGATATTTTAAAGCTACAATCTGTGATTGGTTGTCATTTACATTTGACTCCTAGTAGATAGCGTTTGCAAATCGCAAATTTGCATGGAAACAAATTTGCTTGCATGCAATTTCTTTATAATACCGGGCATTAGGTATTTATATTTCATATACTTAAAGTAAGTAAAATAGTCAATTGAGCCAGCCTGTACAACAAATAGCGATTTTCGTATAAAAGTAATTAAAAATTATTTTTAGTAAAAGTAATTAAAACTAATTTTTGGTTTCAGCCAAAATTTAAATTTACAAAAATGTTAAATTGTAAACTTTATATAGGTTTTTTAAATAAATACTTCTGCACAAATACATATAACGACGAATTTTCTTTATTTTATTTTATTTTTTTCATAAAATAAATAGATTTTTCCATGTGTCAACATAATAACGGTTTATATTCGCACACAGATTTTCACAAAGCTATTCATTTAACCTGTCGCTTCGGTATATACAGAAAATTTAATAATATATACTAGGGTTGTACAAATTTTGATTGCGGTCTATCCTTTATCTTTGTCAACATAAAATCATCTTTTTTAATTAAGATAACGTATATTATCCGGATGATATAGGTACACAGACCCGTAGCTAGAAGCTCGGGGGCCTCGTGGCAGAGTGTGGGTGAGGGGGGGCCCACAAAATAAAAACTGAAGACCTTTCTTTTTGCTACCACTTAACTATTTATACTATACTAGGTGGGCCCACGCGGCTTCGCTCGCGGAAATATTGTTTAGGATTTAAAAAATATATAGTTGAATTAAGTATAAACACGATTAGTTATTTTTCTAATAAAAACCAAACAACACTTAAATTACCTACCTAACAAAAGCGAATCAGAACAAAAAGTAAAAATAATTTTTGTTCTATTTAAATTTAAAACTTAATTATTGAAAACAAATTAAACAATTGACAATCAAAAAATACCGGCCTGTCCCTCTGCCCTGTGCAACATAAACAACTGCTAGCCGAGTGCTGTATCTCCTCTCACCTCGCCACCCGGGCGTCACTTTATCATAGCACGCGCGAATTGTCGCGTTATATGTATATAACACGTTATTTCCTAAACCAAAAGACCAAATTGGATTCTGTAAAAGGTAAATTATATCTACATTAAGTACTTATGACGATGAAATCATTTATTTTGATAAGGATTGAAGTTTTACAGGTCAAAACTCCATGTAAATCGAACCCAAATATTTTATGTTTTCTTTGTAACATAAAAGCAGTCATTGTGGCTTAAATATAAAAGTTAGACATATGGTGTTGTGGACTTTATTGTAGCACTTTTGATTCTACACAGTTTTTTAATACATTATTTTGTTCTATATTCAACGGTTTAGGCAGCGTATTGCATAACAGCGCGCCGTCGGCAAAAATTTTTCCGACTTGATTTACTATTATCGTCACTGTTTAGTTGTTATGTTACCTAACGTAACAAAATATAGCCTATAACCTGGCCAGAGAATGTACCTATGAATTAAAAAAAAAATCACGTAAATCGGATAAGTGGTTCTCGAGTGATAAGCGCACTAACGGACAGACAGACAGACAGACAGAGAGACGTTGAGCTTTATATATATTAAGGATGTATATTGTATACTTTATTATATATAGTATAAATAAGTAACCTTTTTTACACTATTGTGGGGGCCTCCTACAGGATATACAACTGTATTTACGGAGTGTATTTTTATGGAGCACACTGAATTCAATGTTAGGTCACGTGTTATTAGTCCTATATATTCTCTTGTCTAATATAATAAGATATTAATCAATAATTGTTTGATGTTTGCTGACAAAAATCCATACTAATTTAAATAATAAATATAAATGCAAAAGTGTGTCTGCCTCTCTGTCTGTTTGTTATCTTTTCACGGCTAAACTGCTGAACCGATCTTGATGAAATTTGGTAGGGAGATAGCTGGCATACTGAAGAAGGATATAGGTTATCCCGAAAAATATATTAACTAGACAAAATTACTTTAAATAGAAATATGGACGTTGACACGATCGGTTTTATCGACTCTCATAAAACAGAAAATTGTATTACCTAACACCTTGTTCTTCCTCTTCATGGGTTTTAATATCTGACAGCTCCTACCTAATCTAATTTCAGGTAGCAGTGGCGTAGATAGCTTTTTGCAATACGCCACTGATTTCATGTGAACTAAATTGCGGGTAACAGCTGGTAAATTATATAAATTACAGTTTAAATAAAATATTTTTTGTTTGTTTTAAACAATAAAAATTATACTAAATTAGCGGAATCCCGCGGCTTCACTCGCGTAGACTTTAAAACCTATAAAAAAAACGTAAATATCTCGGATTTTAGTTAAAAATTGTAAAAACTAACCCTCTGTCTACCCTCGCCATTAAAGGTTGAATATCGAATTTTTTAGTGCAAATTATTTTGCCCGACTACAGAACAGATAAATACATATATATCAAAAACACAGACCCTGTCTACCCCCGCCATTAGGGGTTGAATGTCGAAATTTTTATTTTAATAGATTAATATTTTGCCCGAATTTACCTTTATAAGTAAAGCAGGTACACATATTATCTAAATCCATCCTCGTCCCCGTCCCATGTTATTAGGGCTTGAATATCGAACTTTCATTTTTAATTGAATATTATTACATTAATATCATCAACAATTATGAAGATAAATATATCAAAATTAACCCCCCCCCCCACATTCTCATAGGGGTTCAATTTTCGTAACTATCTTTGTAGTACTTACTTGTGCCATGTTTCATTCGGTGAATACAAAAAAAAAATATTTTACAAATTTTTCCACCCCCCTAACACCTTAAGGGTTAAATTTTGGGAAATGCTGAAGTAATTGTTTCATTATTTATATTGTAGAGTATGCTTGATACGTTTCAATAAAATGCGAAAAAAAAAATTTATATAAACTTTGACACCCTGTTTTAACCCCGTAGGGGTTGAATTTCAAAAAATCCTTTCGTAGTGGGTGCTTACATCATATAAGGAAGGCACCTACGAAAATTCACGTTTCTAGGTCCAGGGGTTTGGGCTGTACGTTGATATATGAGTGAGTGAGTGAGTGAGTGAATGAGTGAGTGGTTAAGGACAAACTCTTTTATAGATATAGATTATTGAAAAGAATGCAGTATTTAAGGCAAGTACTAGCCTTTTATTTATTTTATTATATAATAGAGCCACACAAGATATCGAACAGGGATTATTTAAAGAAAATGTTCGAACTGCAAAATTTGAGGTAAAGCAAATAAAAATGAAATCGTTGAAAGGTATTACTCAATGGTCAGGTAACAGTAATAATGAAAGAGCTCTCCACGTTGAACCTTAACCCTTTAAGCTACTTGATGCATTGTATGAACTGGCTTCCCCTAGCCCAAGTGGCCACGTATTATTGTTAACGCATTGATGAGCAAAAATAGAATTTAGTTCACGTTGTTTTCTACATCGTTAATAGCATGGCGTATAAACCAGTTGGAATTTGCAATACGCATATCCCTTCTTTATTATTAGGAACGCTAGGACACCATGGTTAATAAATACGACATAACCACTTAAAGGGTTAAGCACTATACAAAATAACTTTTAGAACTGCACATTGCAATTTCAGAGCTGCGCAAATAAGCTAGAGGTGCGCATTAAAATAACCCCTGGATTATCTTCGTTTATTAAAAGTAAGATTTATAGAAATATTATACCTGTGAAAATATTTTTTTTAAATTTTTGAAATATTAATAATTAAAATAAGTTTTTATCTGTTCGTTTGTCGGATAAGAGTTAATGAAAGATTATGTTCATTTTCAAGAGTGCTATTCAGAACTCTAAACAGAAATCTCAGAACTTTAAAGAAATATTTTCTTAAAATTTTTGAATTATTAATAATTAAAATAAGTTTTTATCTGTTCGTTTGTCGGAAAAGAGTTAATGAAAGATTATGTTAATTTTCAAGAGTGCTATACAGAACTCTAAACAGAAATCTCAGAATTTAAAAAAAATATTTTTTAAAAATTTTTGAAATATTAATTATTAAAATAAGTTTTTATCTGTTCGTTTGTCGGAAAAGAGTTAATGAAAGATCATGTTCATTTTCAAGAGTGCTATACATAACTCTAAACAGAAAATAAAATTGTTTAATTATGTCAAT
The DNA here is from genome assembly GCA_949319165.1 of Sialis lutaria. Classification (NCBI taxonomy): domain Eukaryota; kingdom Metazoa; phylum Arthropoda; class Insecta; order Megaloptera; family Sialidae; genus Sialis; species Sialis lutaria. Next base: position 7,486,137 of record OX439243.1, on the reverse strand, counting down.
GCCGAAATGATATCGTTTTTTAAATCTTTTTTTTGAGAAGCGGAGGAGGGGTAACTTGATAATTTTAATCATTTATTTACGTGAACTCCCTAACACATGCAATGTCATCCAAAAGTCTCAAAAGAATTGTGTTTTGTTCGAGATAACTGCTCTGTGTTATTTTAAAACTGTATTTTCAAAATCCGTTTTGGGGGGGTTAAATTGACAGAACTCTTTGAATGCTCTCCAGAACTCTAAAAAAATTGTTTATTTTTGAGTTTGCGGTACTGCGTGAAGTTAGCACCCCATTTTGAAAAACCAGTTTTGGGGGGTTAAATTGACAGAACTCTTTTTCAAAATATAAAAGAACTCCAGAACTCTTGGAGTGCTATCCAGAACTCTAATTTTTTTTTAATTTTTCGAAACTTGCGGTGCTAACTTCACAGAGGTAAATATTATGTGTAACCATGCGGCTTCGCTGGCATGGACAGCAGAATTGTTTAGGATTTTTGAAAAATATAGTTGAATTAAGTATAAACACAAATATTGTCTAGTCATTAATACAATCATAGCTAAACAACACATTAAATTACCTATAACAAAAACGAATCAGAAAAAAGTACAAATAATTTTTGTTCTGTTTAAATTTAATTGAAAACAAACAAAAAATATTTGACTATTAACCCTGGATGGGTAGACGTCAAATTTAAGCCGAAAAGAGTATACGTTCGTAAAATTGACGACTACTATATAATTTTTGGTTTTCTAATTTTATGGCAAAAAAAAGTTTTGCTTTTAAAATCTTTTGAAAAACCGAAATACGAAAGATTAAAATATAAGCTTAGTAATATAAGTTTACAGCGAATCGACAAACGAAAGAAAGTATCATTGGATCAAGCATTGAGACGAATGAGATCTTTTTCACATTCACAGCATATCCTTTTACGTACATATTTCGATTAAAATTTACGTAAAAGAGTAGACCTTCGTGAAAGATACGATGTGACTTGTCGATCTATGGCTCTCTCTAGAAAAATAGCAAACACTGACACCTGTTCTTGGCAGAGGTTGAAGACGAACTATTAAACAAGGCATATCTTCCCGCTCGGCTCCCCACCCCGTCTTGATTTCCCTGTAGAGGGCGTTGTGTAAATGTAGTCGTAATTATTACGAACGTCTACCCATCCAGGGTTAAAAGACAACGGCCGAACCGCCGCGGTCTGTGATCGTTCCCTCTACCACGCTAAGACTCATTTAGTTCGGGCGTTATTAATAATTATTAACTGCAACTTATTTAAAGGTATTTCCTAATTATGCTCAATTTTCTGCCCGCCCGTCCGTCAGTCTGCGAGATCTCGGCTCCCAGACCACCTAGAGATCTCGGGTTTTCGCTAAATGGTAGGTCTGTGGTTCTAGTTTAGCCTATTTTAGGAATTTTTCCGGCCATAACCCCACTCCCCTCAAAATTTTTCATATGTGGCTTCATGTACCTCGTTGGACTCAGGATTGATTCACGAATCGATTGGCAAGGGTATTTTTCGAGTTGTGTCAAGTGGGTTGCGCGACAACACCCACGCGTGGGTTTTGATAAATTTTTAATTTTCTTTGTAATATAAAAGCAGTCATTGTGGCTTATATATAAAAGTTAGATATATGATGTCGCGGTATTAATTTTAGATCTTTTGACCAGTGGCGTAGATATTGGGGGGGGATGAAGGGGATCAATCCGCCCCCCTTGAGTCCATTTTTTTTTACTTTCGACCATATAAAAGATGATTTAATACTGTCATACCCCCCCTCATGAGATTGAAAGAGGGGATCGTGCGTTATAAAAAAAAAGTCTTCAAAATTTACAATGACTAAAAAAAATTCAAAAGGTCTTCACCCCCCCCCCCCCCAATCGCAAAAAGCTATCTACGCCACTGCTTTTGACTCTACACAATTATTTACTACATTATTATGTTCAATATTCTACGGTTCAGGCAGCGTATTGCAAAACGCCAAACTTTTTTCCAACTTGATTTACTATAATCGTCACTGATTATTCATAATATCACCTAACGTAACAAAATATATCCATAAACCTGACCAGAGAATATATATATCAATTAAAAAAAGAAACACATAAATCGGATAAGTGGTTCTCGGGTGATAACGCCATTAACGGACAAATAGACAGACAGACAGACATTGGTCTTCCATAATATATATAAAGCTCAACGTCTCTCTGCCTGTCTGTCATAAAATAATGAAAACTACAAAAAAGTCATCAGAGAACGCAAAACTGAAAATAAAAAAAAAATAAAAACAGAACAAAAAAGGTTTTCATTTTTATCTCAAAACAAAAAATGTGATTGGTATATTTAAAAAAAAGGTTTTTATATATTGCGCGAGCAATTTTTTTTCTCAGGGTTTTCCGCGCGGGCCCATCTAGTTATAATATATATTATAGATTATAGATAGTAAAAAAGCATAAAAGGTAGGACACCCCTGATATAAATAAGTACAAAATCGTTTCAACTTTATAAAATTTTATATTAAGTTAGAAGTACAGAGTTTCAAAATACTTTGATGTTAGATGAAACACTTTATGATAATTTGTAGAAAAGTCTCGGTGAAAATACATCTCATCCATTACAAAGCCTTTTCAGTTTATAATTTTTATTAATTGAATTACTTTTTGCGACATTTTTGTTAATTTATTAACAGAAAATGTTTTCTTACGTTTCATCTGTTCCATTCCATGAGTTATAAATTATTGCGACGGTAATTTTTCAAGGCAGAAGATCTTATGATTAATGAATAACTGAAAAAATAATTTTAAGGAAAATGGACACTAGACAAATTATTTAAAATAAAAAATTCATGATCTGTATTTATTGTCTTAAACTTTTCATTAATTATTTTTTTTACGTGATTTTAAATTAATTACAGTGATGCCTCGCATAACGAACATAATTCGTTCCAGGAGCATGTTCGTTATGCGAATAGTTTATTATGTGAAACGCGTTTTCCCATAACAATACATGTTAAAAATTTTAATTCGTTCTGTAGCATAAAATATGGTACTATAACATAAAAAAGATTGTACACATGTTTTTTCTATTTTTTGTAGTCAGACTCAGATTTAGGAGTCTACCGAGGCTTGCAGGGTCAAATCCTCACTCACAAAATTACATTTATTAAAACAAACAGAAAAGAACGACTGACGCGCGTTGATGCATATTCGTGCAAGTTTGAGCATCGACTGCGTGCGACCTTGGAAGTTCGGGCGACTTCGTGATACGTAGGAGCGTTCGATCGGCTAAATGAAATACGATGCAGTTCGTTGTGTGAAGCGAGGTTCGTTGTGTGAGTCGCGTAATGAACGAACAGAAAGTTCGTTGTGCGCAGCTTTCGTTATGCGAGGCGTTCGTTGAGCGAGGCATCACTGTATTGGTAAAAATGAGTAGAAATTGAAATATTTTCTATTATTTTAATATCTCTTGTTATATCACTTTTTTCTGATGCACAGATGAATTTAAAAATAAGATCTATTGAAGTAAGTATACCAATTATGTAAAGTTAATTAATATTTATCAACAACAATCTTTTATAATGGTGTCTTAAAAAGATTTTCCTTATTGAGATCCTCAAAGAAACGATAATGATGAATTTATATGAAAATTTAAATTTTTATTAAAAGGACATTAAAGAAAATTATTATTTTTGTCAAAGCACACAAAATAATTGTTTTTTATTATTAATAATATTATATTGGACTCAACTTATTACAAGTAAGAATTATTTATTAAATAATTTAAACAACATAAAAATAATTAAATAATTTAAACAACATAAAAGTTTTTTTTTGCTATTTTGAATATTTATTTAGCATAAATGCCTGATTTTTTCTAAATTTTAAGGTTGCCATTTTCTTAGTAAATTTTCTAGTCCTATAAAGTATTTATTTTTATTTCTGTAGCGTATTTTTGGTACTGGGATACTAAAGTTTGAATGAAAAAAGTACTAAAATGCTTTAGATCATAGGTGTCCAACCTTTTGAGCTTTGTGGACCGCAGAGCGCAAAAAAATAGAGAAAAAATTTGTTAAGGGCCGCAAAAAAATTTTAAGACCTTTTTTTCGTTGTTGACTTAATTAATTAATATAATTATTTATATCTCTGTAATTTATATTTTATAAAATGGAAATATTATATGACAAAAAATTTGATTTTCATATTTCATTTTTTTTAATCTTATGCGGGCCGCACGAACAGTGCTCGGGAGCCGCATGCGGCCCGCGGGCCGCGGGTTGGACAAGCCTGCTTTAGATAACCATATTTGGTCTAATTATGGTCATACAAAAAAAATCAAACTTAAGTAATCACCCGTTATATAATTTGACATTTAAAATAAAACGGGCCAGTGCGTGTTGGTAACTCATATGATAGGGTTCCCCAGCCATTTTCACTACGATTTAAGAAAAAAGAGTTATTTCAAAATTTTTCATAAACTATTTTTACTGTGTTCGTTTTAATTTTGTTCACTTTTCAGTCTATGAAAGGGGGGTTTAAAATATTTTTGACACTGTTCGTTATAATGTAAGTTTGAGCATAAAATCCATTTGATAGAAATAACATTTTGAAAAAAAAATTGGTTTAGAAAGGACCCCGCAGAATCCTTATGGGAAAGGGGTTTCGGTCAAACTCTTTGAAACTTTGGATTCTGATAGTCCTTGATGAGTAGATTAAAAGTGTCAATGGGCACTAAGTCCTAAAAACTCAAACTTTTAAGTTATAGCCGTCTAAAGTTAAGGATCATGCTCACCTTTAATTTGCAATCAAAAAAATTGTAGAACCTTAATTTTCCCACAACTATTTGTATGTGTTCCCAAAGACTTATATAATCGATTGTCACCATAAAAAAATAATTGACACTTTAGATCTACTCATCAAGGACAATCATAATCCAAAGTTTCAAAGAGTTTGACCGAAACCCCTTTCCCATAAGGATTCTGCGGAGTCCTTTTTCGTAATTTTTATTTTACATTTTTTTTAGAGATCTAATATAAGAATACTTACCAAAAAGCAGACTTTTTTATCAATTTTTTATATTTTATATTAACTTTAGTGAGTTGCTTTGGCCTCTGAACAATAAAACCTTAAATTTATATTAAATTTATATTTTCATTTTCTACGAAACACAAATATGATTTCAAATAAAATTAAGGAACGTTATTGTATTTCTTCGAAAATATCTCATTGAGTGAATCACAATCATTGATTTTCTTTCTTATATTCTGAACCAGATTTTAAAAATAATTCTCCCTCTTAATCGAACTGAAAAATATACTCGTCTGTACAAAAGTAGGAGGCATGTAACAATACCATAAATAAAGCTTAGATCAATAAAAACATTCGGTTAGAGAATTTATCCTGTTCAGATCCCACGGGATACTGAGCCAGCAGTAAATCCGGGAACTCTCCCTTCTACACGCATCCAGTCGCATAACGCAATTAGTAGTTCCAATCCGGAGGGACTTGTATACTGATTTTTATTATTCAGATTTTGGTGGTCGGACAGAATAGATATTTTACTTAAATGGGACACAAGAAAATCATCTTGAAGATGAACGTTTTTTTATACAGAAGTTTCATTTTAACTTACTTTTTTACAGTGTAAATATTAAGGAGATTGAGACCATAGAAAAACTAGCTGCCGGATCCAATTTTACCCGGGGATATAAAATTAAACTATATAACGTATAATGCTGTGGGGTGCGATCCTTTAGGTCCACACAATCAACTTCCAAACATGGTATGACTAACAATACTTGAATATTGATTACTTATTGTTTCCATAATTAATATTACTATGTTATAGTTTGTAAATATTTTTTTTAATATGTATATGAAAAATTTAAATGGAATTTATCAGAAATAAAACTCACCCTTTGTATTATGAATATTAGTTTTCTAATATCCTAATAATGTCAATAATATAATGCACATTTTTAGAAAAACTAATCTGACAGTTTGAATTTTGAATTGTGTTGTTTCCAAGGCAACATGAATTATTAGATGTATTTATTAGCATGAAATTCAAATTTTGATGGTGGTTTTCATCCCTTTAATGGCTGTTTGGACCCATATAAAAAATAAATACTGAAATACACGTTTCATTATTGTATTGTATAGTATTTATTCTAAGTTCCGACTAAATTCGATCAAGAAAAAAAAATAAAAATGAAAAAAACATCCTTTTTACCCCCGTAGGGGTTGAATTTCGAAAAATCCTTTCTTTCAGATCATATTCACGTCAAGACGCTTCGATTAGCACCCCAACGAAGTCAATAGCATTTTTTGTTCGCGAGATTTCGTCCCGGAAAAAAATGACACGTACGTACGTACGTACATACACACACATATACACACACACACAGACATTTTTCTGAAAATAGTGTAAATATACTCTAATGCCCTTGAAACATGAAAATATGTTAAAATTTTTGATTTCGATTTTCGGACCAATTACAATAACTTCCTATTGGGAAGTTAATAACAGATTTTGATGAAACTTTGAAAATAACAAGATATTTATTTTTAAAAATCCTTGCAAAATTTTTGTCATTAGGAATTCTCCTAATGACAGAAATTAATCTATTCAGATTAATGTCTGGTATCATAAAGGAGCTAGCAAATTTGCTTGCTCGCAAGCACTTTCAAATGAGGTATCAAACTTATCTGACAATTCTATTGGAGTTTCATGAAGACTTTGACAAGTTTCGCGCACGTGCTGTATGTTAACATCAACGGTATTAAAACAGTGGTGATGTTATGAAAATTATTTTGTACGGTCAAATCGCCAATTGTGTTGCAATACGTTGAAGTATCACTGCTCTAAATCCATAAATACTATTACAAAATTAATACCTCATTTGTGAGTGCTTAGAAGCTAGCAAATTTTGCTAACCCCTTTATGATACCGGACATAAGAGATATTAAATACAGTAGAAACCGGTTATTACGACATTGGATAATACAACATATCGGTTTTAACTACTCAAAATAAAAGTCCGATTGAATCCCATATAATTGCCATTTTTACCGGTTTTTACGACTATCGGTTTTTATGACCAAATATGACGATCCCCTCGATGTCGTTATAACCGGTTTCGACTGTAAAAAAATATACATGCTTTCTTATGAGAACTGTATAATTTTGAAAAATGACAGGACTTTTCAAAGTGATATAACAGAGAGAATTTGATGAAAATTTGAGCATACATTCTTTATTCATTTACAAATAAATCTGTAAATTTTCGAAATGATTAGGAACCGCGTTTTTAGGGTTCCGTAGAAAACTAGGAACCCTTATAGTTTCTCCGTCCGTCTTCAAAAATTTTGAGATAATAAGATGAAATTTGGTATACGGTCGTAGATTAAAAACAGAAATAATAAGATTTTTGAAAATAAAAATTTTTTAGACCCCCCTTTCATAAAATGAAAAGTGTTTTCAAAAAAAAAATTTCACCTACACCATTGAGTGGGGTGTCGTTAGAAAGGTCTCCTAAAATGCAACAAAAAATGTATCAGAACTTTTTTATTTTAACCCTTTAATCACGATGTATTTGCTCTCCAAAGTCGTTAAAAAAGCGTCCCCCCCTCTATTTTCTAAACTATCAATTTAAAAAATCTGAAAAAATTCCAGAACGTAGATATTAATTAGTACTTTCACTGAAAATTATAACGAACATTGTCAAAAATATTTTGGACCCCCTTTTCATAGACTGAAAAATGAACTCTCATTTTTTCCCCCACTTACCCCATTGAGTGGGGTGTCATTTAATAGGTCTCCTAAAATGCAATAAAAAATATCAGATAACTTTTTGATTTCAACCCTTCAGTCACGAAATATTTGCTTTTTAATGTCGCTGTCAGAGCGTCCCCCCCCTCTATTTTCCAAACTATCGATTCAAAAAATCTGAAAAAAATTCAGAATGTAGCTTTTAATTAGTACTTTCACAGAAAATTATAACGAACATTGTCAAAAATATTTTGGGCCCCCCTCTCATAGATTGAAAAGTGAAGTTACATTTTTTTTATTTACCCGGGTTGAGTAAGGTGTCATTTGATAGGTCTCGTAAAATGAAATAATAAAAGCCAAATGACTTTTTGATTTTAACCCTTCGGTCACGAAAATTTTGTAAAAAAAACTCTTTTTTTATAAATCGTAGTGAGAATGACTACGGAACCCTATCATGTGCGTGCCCAACAAGCACTTGCCCGTTTTATTTTATTTAAAAATGATATGTGTGTGAAAAAAGAGTGACACACTTTGCCTTCACTCTATGCTTATTCACTGGCGCTGCACCGTTCTCCGCACCCTATAGCGTCAACCTCTTTAACTATTTCCATCGGGAAAATAAATTGACTTTGTAAATAATGAAAATTGAACCGTTTTTTACTGATTGTGTGGGCAACGTAACTAAAATCCGGATAAAAAGAAAAATATGGTGATTGTCAAAACCAGGATTTATAATAATCAGTTCGACCAAATTAAGGCCTTATATAAGATGATTCACTATCCCGAAACTCGTTAATAAATTAACTAACCCGAAATTCATTTTCATATCAATGTATTTCTTGGATAAAAAAACAATAAAGTTCAAGTTAACCAAAATTTTTTAAATAACTCAAAAATGATTATAAGAAAAATCCTGAAATTCACCACCGGTATGCCACCATTGTAGTGTCCCACGTTATTTTTTTTACAATGTAGAAATCTAACGACTCATGAGTTTACTTTAGCCCTTGTACTTTTCAAAATCAATTATGTAACTACAAGGCAGCTGTAACGCTGTAAAAATCGTATATGAGTGACTTTCACCACTCACAACGGGCAAACGACGTGTTCGATAGCAAAAAAATTTATGATTATTTAGCTGATGGCCTACATCACATATAAAAATTTTAACAATATTTGAGAGGTCGCTGTATACCTCATTAGTAACTTTCTAATGGAATGGCCCTAAAAAATATTTAGGGCCGAGCGTAATGTTTGACCATATAAACATTGGCCAATTCATCGAAACAATCCAAATGCAAAAGGTTTCATTCAGTTCAAAGATGCCCGATTTATCGATATATAACTAATTGCAGTAAACTATTCACAGCGTGCGCGATGACAGCGCCAACTAGCGGTTGCAACTAGGTTGGACTTTAATGCCGGTAGTACACACTCGCCGAGCTCGCTCGCCATAGATCTCGCCGAGACATTTGGTGAAGCGAATGTGTACGAGCGCATGGATGTACTGTACACACTCGGCGAAACTACTCGTTCCATTTAATTCAAGCGAGAGTGAAGCGCTCGCTCTAACCACTCTGTTCCTTTGACTAGTGGTCCAAAAACTGACTTTATGTGGAGCGGTGACGAGGTGAGGCGAGGCAAAGAAAGTCACTACAGGGCGAGTAAGCGTTGCCAGTACACATTCGCGTTTGGGTAGTCTCGTCTATGCTCGGAGAGTGTGTACTGCCGGCATGACATATTAACAAACAAATCATTTTAATAAAATATCGTAATAATGAAGACTGTAACAGGAGATTAAACTCTGTATCTCTGTAATACAATTTTATGAGTCAAAATATGACCCCCGAAGAGGGTGGTCTCTCGTGCTCGAACCTCTGCGCAGTAGTTGACTGCGAAACTGTATAGTTGTGTGCGTACCGCAAGGTTAATAAATGTACAGAGTGGTGACTGCGCACAAAGTAAATTTCTTACCTCTGCGCAGATATTCGAATAATGCGAACCGCCCACTCTAGCTTCCGCTTTTCGGCCTACCCCTTCCACTCGAGTTTACTCTTCTGTCTCTAGTCTTCATGACTAAAATATACATTTTAGACGATTATTTATAGGCTATGTGCACGAAGTCTATTAGCGGGAAATAGTGAAGGATTAAACGGACTAAACTTTCTTTTTATTATTGTTTAATACCGCGAATTTTTTTAATAAACAAATATCATTTAATTTAGCTGTGTGCATATAATATAAATATAGCATATCATAAAACGTATGTGAAAATTATTTATTTTTCTGTATTTTTTCTCTTTTTAATTATGACGTATAATAATAAAATAATTCATTCATATACATTAACAGCATAATCTCAAACTATAACACCGATGATCTTACAATACTGCCGTGCTAAGCACAAAAGCGGTATCTCAGTAAAGGCGAGTTTCGAGAAAATCAAAGTTTTGTTAAAATAGTTTTATTTTTACTTTACAGATTGTTTTTTTGATTTATTAAATGGAATTTATTCATTATATTGGGAATTTTGGCGGTAACAAAATATACAGTTATTCGCCTACGTATTATTGATATACCTCTAATTCTCATAGTAATTTAAGGTAAACCTGAGATAGGAAAAACTTTTACAATTTTTTTTCATATGTTTTAAATAAGATATCGCTATTTGGCTTAGTTCATTGGATTCGTATTTTTTTAAGCTATTCGATGCCATAAAAATCAACTTTATGATTTTTTTGAGATACCGCTTTTGCACGGCAGAATAGTGCTCACCACGAGCACTCGCATCGACATTATTTCTAACTCTACCCCTTTGCACATAGCCTATAGTATAGTTAACCATGTTGACCTTTCTATTTTCAGTTAAAAACGAGCCTATTAAAAATGACAGTCAGTCCACCAAAAGTATTATTTTTGGCCACGTCGTACGCTGCGATCGATTACGTTTCCCTTACTACCTACTTTGCACCCAGGGAATATTCCACAATTCATTATATTCTCAACTATTTAGGTTAAATGATTCAGTATAGTTAGAGTTAGAAGGTTGTGACTTTTGATTCCATATTTTTTTCCGGTTTTCAATATCAAACACTGAAAATAAACAAAAAGTGCTTTGACATTTGAACGTCTCAAATATTTATAATAATAATAAATATCCTAAAGCTATCACAAAACAATTTCTATACAGCAAAATATGCAAATTAAAAATAAATTTTATTTATAGGATACAGAATAACTTTTATAAAAAAAATTGTATCACAACGCTTCTTTAAAATTTTGTTTTGCGTTCAATGAATATAAATTGATTTATTTCGATATCTACATCATCGTATCATATACATCTCTTATTTATTCATAGGAATATCGAGCTAGGGTTTCGTTTTATCTGGTAGTATGTACAAGTAGACATTTTTTATTAACTATCAAAATTTTATGTATTCTCATAACATTTATAATCTATTATAATGCATCACAATTATTATACATTTTATGAACAGAAATAAAGATGGTTGGAAAGTAAAAAAACGTTTTATGTTTTAACATTACTTTATTAAATTTTATGTGTCCTACTTTTTGTTTTATTTTTGTTGAGAATACATCACAGTTTAGTTATGTTACCAGCGTACAACAAAGTTCGTAATATTAAAAAGTTTTACTATTTTTTAGAAATATTTACAAAATTTTAAATTGAAGAAATTTTATTTGTTTATTTTTAATTTATCAATTCCATCTCTTATTATTTCTAATTTTTTTATATTAAAAAAGTACAGTTTATACTTTTAATTTTAGTTTACATAAATATATACGTTCCATATAATTATCATATAGGACCGGATAAGAGGAAGGGGGGGGGGGGGGGGGGGGGTAGGAGGGCCATATGGTCAGGGGGCCCTGGTCTGAAATTTATGAAAATTTTTGAAAATTATTTATATTTTACATTTTTACATATTTTACAAAAAAAATTATTTTAGCGGTTTCCGCGATATTTTGGGGCAGGGAATCGAAAATTGTTATAAAAATAGGAGGTTCCCATTTAAAAAATACGAAGGGGGGAGCGTTCTCCCCACAACTGACATCGCCATGTGATAGATGGGAAAAAATGCTAACATTTTTGTCTGGATCATTTTTCCTGATAATTCCTCCCTGCCGAGTTACGCAGGTGTATCCATCTTTTTTCAACACCCTGTATATAATATTTTCGTAGTCTACATTTTGTCACATATTTTTAAAATAATTTTAAAAATTCGAACTTTCCGTTCGATCAAATGTTGTTCGAACAAATTTCCATTCGAACAAATTTCCATTCGAACAGAATTCCTTCGAACAAAGTTCCTTCGAACAAATTTCTTTCAAACAAATTACTTTCGAACAAATTACTTTCGAACAAATTACATTCGAACAACTTTCCGGATACGACTATTTTTAACAGGAGTTATTTAAAAAACATAAATATACTACAAAAAGATACAACTTGTGGAAACAGTACAAGTAGAATGCAAAAAAAAGGAAAATTTTCATAAAAAAAACCCTTACGCTAGGGGGGAGGGTATGGAGCCCTCAAAATGTGGGTTGGCCCGGGCCTTGTTGAAGCTCTCTCAGGGTCTCACATAGTATCTCTTAATTAGGAAAAAAGTTATTTATTTGTATGATTTTTTATTTTCTGATGCGTTCTACAATACCCCTATAATTGTTTTTATTCACCTGCATTACAAATTTTGTGGTTTAAATTATTGAATTTCCGACAAGTTAAAATCCACTCGTCAAAATTCCGAGCCGACAAAATTTTGGAAATCAAAATATCGATACGATAAAATCCACATAAAGTGTCGTATACTTAAGAAGGTTGACACTATAGGGTGCGGGGCTGGCAATGCGGGGAACGGTGCGGGTAAGCACCTGTGGATAAGCATAGAGTGAAGGCAAGGTGTGTGATGCTTCTATTTTCACACACGTATCATTATTATCCTAATTATTTGTGAATATTTACAGATATCTATCGAGACTTTAAGTACCGGAATTATGATCTGAACCCAAATTATTAGTTAGGGTAGATTTGAAATAAATTTATTTTAATTTAATAAATTAAATTCTACACTAAATGGAACTCTCAGACTGGAATTGTTAGCAGGCCCTCTAAGAATTTTTAATGATCTTTTATCGCCACAATAAAAAAAAATTCATATAGGAAAAATTTCTAATTCATAAATACCAATCAGTTACTATTTTTACTCACCGTGCCAAGTCCCCTTAGCCCCACAACTAGATTCCTATCATCCCCCCCCCCCCCACACACAAACTAATATTGGCAAAAAAAAAAATTAAACTAATACCTGAAACAGTGACGCATAGTAAATTTTTTAATACTAATCAAATTCATTTATGTATGCACAGGCCCTGTGAGAGCTTCAACGGGGCCCGGGCCAACCCACATTTTGGGGGCCCCACTTTACCCCCCCCCCCGAACGTAAGGACATTCCAAACAAATTTCGTACTTTCTTATAACATTTTAATATTTCTTTATAAAATTCTTAAAACTTCCTGATATTATTTTAGTATTAAAAAGCAGGAGGTTTTTTAAAGAAAATTTTCCGTTTTTTTGCTTTCTACTTGTACTCTTTCTACAAGTTGTATCTTTTTTTAGTATATTTATGTTTTTCAAATAATCTCTGTTAAAAATAATATAAGTATAAAAAAAATATGTCAAAATGTAAAATATATATAATATAATTTCAGGGCGCCGGGGCCCCTGAGATACAGGGGGCCCGGGCCATATGGCCCTCCTAGCCCCCCCTCTATCTGGGCCTGTGTATGCATATGAATGATATGAATATATAAAGAGTAAGTATAAATAATTTTTAAATGTTTGCTGATAGTTTTTATAGGTTTTTTAGTGGCATAAAAATGTATACATTGAAATAAAAAAACCGTATGAAAAAAAATATAAGATACGGTTTTATACAAACTAAGAAATACGTGCCACAAACACACACAAAATATAAAATATATTTCATGTTTAGTAGTTGTGTAAACAAATCTTCGTGAGTAGCTTGATAGCATGAAAATATTTTTGAAAAAACCTAAAATTGAAATATATATAAAACTTTTTTCCTATACAGGGTGAATCATATCAGGTGGAACAGTTCATTGAGAAAAATATCACATATATAAATTTTATAAAAATTATATAAACATGTGTCCGAAAATTCATCGTGAAGGAACTACAGACTCTCAAAGTTTTAGCCTAAAATCAGTTCTTATTTAATATTTTGAGAACCCATTGTGATTCAGTTATGAAATTTTATAATCGGTTTAGTATTATGCGGTGTTTACACTGAAAAAAACAAAACAGAAACATCGTGTCTTTAAAATACTTCGTATTTAAAAATGTTTATTGCTTTTTTGTCATAAAAACACCGTGTTTCTGTTTTGTTTTCTCGCATTAAACACGTATTAATACAAAAACGATTATAAAAGGTGTTTGTCTTGACCTGAAACGGAAAGAATTAGTGAAATTTTTTTATATTTAAGAAGCGATCACATCGTATCTTCGATAATTAAACAATTCATAACAAAGATACAACGCATTTTTTTCATTATTGAATAAAAATCACAATAGCCATGAAAAACTAAAATATGCTTGTTAGTCGAGACCTCAACTAAAATTATAACAATCGCTCGAGTGCAATATTAAATTCAAGTCAAGTATGTTTTGGAAAAAATAATAGTTGATGTTTGAAAGGACCCCGCAGAATCCTTATGGGAAAGAGGTTTCGGTTAAACTCTTTGAAACTTTGGAATCTGGCAATCCTTGATAAGTAGATTAAAAGTGTCAATGAGCACTAAATCCTAAAAACTCAAACTTTTAAGATATAGCCCTCTAATGTTGGGGATCATGCTCGCCTTTAATTTACAATAAAAAAAATTGTAGAACCTTAATTTTCGCACAACTATTTGTATGTGTTCCCAAAGACTTATATAATCGATTGTCACCATAAAAAAGTAAACTTTTCAATTCTTTAGCCAATAGCAGTACTTAAATCTTATTATTACGTTTTTTTTATTATAAACCAATTTTTATTATAAAACAATTGGATTTGTTTATAATTAAAAAAAAGTAACAATAAGATTTAAGTGTTGTCATTTCTTAATGAATTGAAAAGTTGACTTTTTTATGGTCTAGGAGCCCGTGAACGGCTACCTGTATGTATTTGACCAGACCTGAGTTTTTGTACGTTGAGGCCCCTATACCTACCATACATGAGTAGGGGACTCACTAAGCTCAAAGTGGTGGACGCGTCGAGCGCTCAGGTAAGACAGGTATCGATTTTTGGCAAATTTTAAATCCATTTGACCACGTCTGCCGTTTTCAAATTTGAATATATATTATTATTACTATTGGAAAATAAGAATGGCAGACCGTTATCGCGCGTTTTTCTTTGTGGCAGACAATTTTGAAAATGCTAAAAAAATAAAATTTTGAAAGTATTTGATCAGATCTGCCATTGATATATTTTATTTATTATAGTTTTAAAAACTTAAATTGATCACGGCAGACGTCTACATTGCGTAAACACATCAACAAATAATAAAATCTTTGCTACTACCTGGTCAGATGTATATGTATTCCGTTCGCTGTTTTACATCAATGTAATTTACTTTATCACTGTATTTACAGAAATCAATATTTTTTTGTATTCTATATACTAAACTTCATTAGTTAGATGATAAAGAAGTAGATTTTTTATGGAAGAATCATAAATAATATGGTATAATGCTGATAAAAAAAATAATTCGATTACTCATTTCAATTTTTTTCTTTTTATTTCGTTAAGACAAAATTGAGAAGTGTTAAATAAGTTAAAAAAATATATCATGCATGCATTACAATATATATATATATATATATATATATATATATATATATTTATATTGGAATAAATGACCATTTTGTAAATTATAATAATAAAATGGGATATAATGGTCTATTAATAATATTCTTTATTTAATCTTTACGTTTCGATCAATATGATCTTCATCAGATATTAGTTAATTAATTTTTATATTAACATTTATATTAATATATGTAAAATAAAAATTCTTTATATATTTTATATAAAGAATTTTTATTTTACATATATTAATATAAATGTTAATATAAAAATTAATTAACTAATATCTGATGAAGATCATATTGATCGAAACGTAAAGATTAAATAAAGAATATTATTAATAGACCATTATATCCCATTTTATTATTATATATATATATATATATATATATATATATATATATATATATATATATATATATATATATATATATATATATATATATATATATATATATATATATATATATATATATATATATATATATATATATATATATATACAGGGTGTCTAAATACCAGGGGACACCATGGGGATCTCGGAAACTATAAGAGATAGAGATTCGGTTAAATGAGAGAAAAGTTACCTTTAAGAGGGAACAGTTCAATGGTGCATTTACATTTTACAAAATTTTCATAGCTTACTAGATATTAGCCAAAAACCATTTTACTCCGAAATCTTTCATCGTGAATATTTCTTAAGCGACTTGAAATTTAAAAAAATGTTTCAAATAAATGCTGTAGGGTTTAGTGTTGTCTATTTAAAAATATTTTTTTAATTTCCAGAAATCTCATTGTTTTTGAGATATGATACTAACTTATGTTTTCTTAAATGGAAGCAATATGAAATTTTATAATTTTTGAACAGAAGATTTTATTACCTTTTCAATGATATGCAGCTTGATATACTTATTTTTCAAAATATCTCAAAATATGATGAAAAAGTACTTTTTATTTATTTAATACACAGGATCATCCTAAGATGGCTATGACAATTAACAATAAGATTAAAAAACAACTGAAAATTTACTTATAAGACTCTTTAGTATTCTTACAAACAGGCAAAATAATAATTTCTCAATTGATTTAAAATTCTCATTGTTGACAGCCATTTTTGATTGGAAATAAAAAAATGTGTTTTTAAAAAAATAAAATAGCTTCTTGTTTTTTTTTATATTGTTGTCGATAGCCATAGCCATCTTTGGCTGGTATTTTGTAATTTAATAAATAGAAATATGTTTTCTTTTTATAAATAAGTAAATTTTCAGTTGTTTTTTAATCTTATTGTTAATTGTCATAGCCATCTTAGGATGATCCAGTGTATTAAATAAATCAAAAGTACTTTTTCATCATATTTTGAGATATTTTGAAAAATAAGTATATCAAGCTGCATATCATTGAAAAGGTAATAAAATCTTCTGTTCAAAAATTATAAAATTTCATATTGCTTCCATTTAAGAAAACATAAGTTAGTATCATATCTCAAAAACAATGAGATTTCTGGAAATTAAAAAAATATTTTTAAATAGACAATACTAAACCCTACAGCATTTATTTGAAACATTTTTTTAAATTTCAAGTCGCTTAAGAAATATTCACGATGAAAGATTTCGGAGTAAAATGGTTTTTGGCTAATATCTAGCTATGAAAATTTTGTAAAATGTAAATGCACCATTGAACTGTTCACTCTTAAAGGTAACTTTTCTCTCATTTAACCGAATCTCTATCTCTTATAGTTTCCGAGATCCCCATGGTGTCCCCTGGTATTTAGACACACTGTATATATATATATATATATATATATATATATATATATATATATATATATATATATATATATATATATATATATATATATATATATATATATATATATATATATATATATATATATATATATATATATATATATATATATATATATATATATATATATATATATATATATATATATATATATATATATTGTAATGCATGCATGATATATTTTTTTAACTTATTTAACACTTTTCAATTTTGTCTTAACGAAATAAAAAGAAAAAAATTGAAATGAGTAATCGAATTATTTTTTTTATCAGCATTATACCATATTATTTATGATTCTTCCATAAAAAATCTACTTCTTTATCATCTAACTAATGAAGTTTAGTATATAGAATTCAAAAAAATATTGATTTCTGTAAATACAGTGATAAAGTAAATTACATTGATGTAAAACAGCGAACGGAATACATATACATCTGACCAGGTAGTAGCAAAGATTTTATTATTTGTTGATGTGTTTACGCAATGTAGACGTCTGCCGTGATCAATATAAGTTTTTAAGACTATAATAAATAAAATATATCAATGGCAGATCTGATCAAATACTTTCAAAATTTTATTTTTTTAGCATTTTCAAAATTGTCTGCCACAAAGAAAAACGCGCGATAACGGTCTGCCATTCTTATTTTCCAATAGTAATAATAATATATATTCAAATTTGAAAACGGCAGACGTGGTCAAATGGATTTAAAATTTGCCAAAAATCGATACCTGTCTTACCTGAGCGCTCGACGCGTCCACCACTTTGAGCTTAGTGAGTCCCCTACTCATGTATGGTAGGTATAGGGGCCTCAACGTACAAAAACTCAAGTCTGGTCAAATACATACAGGTAGCCGTTCACGGGCTCCTAGACCATTATGGTGGCAATCGATTATAGATGTCTTTGGGAACACATTCAAAAAGTTGAGCGAAATTTAAGGTTCTACAAAAAAATATTGTAAATTAAAGACAATCATGATCCCCAACTTTAGAGGGCTATGTCTTAAAAGTTTGAGTTTTTAGGACTTAGTGCCCATTGACACTTTTGATCTTCTCATCAAGGACTATCATAATCCAAAGTTTCAAAGTTTGACCGAAACCACTTTTCCATAAGGATTCTGCGGGGTCCTTTTTATATTTCTTAAAATTCGTTGCTTATTTTGTTAATGTATAAACTATAAATGATAGCAATGCCGGTGTTCGATAAGAAGACTGTGTAATCACCCGGGGTGCCAATTTAGAAGGAGCGGCGGACGGTCACATGGAGAAAGCTTAAATTCTAGTCGAATTTTTTTTCTTTAAAAAATCGATCGTCATAATTAAGTCAAATTTTTCAATACTATATTTACTATCGTATTTCTTGTAAACTGTTAATCTTATGACATATTAAAAAATATATTTCTATGTATTTTGTGGCATATGACCTTTTAAAAGTGCCAAACATAGGAAAAATTTCAGAACAATACACTGGCCCCTTACATTCTTGGTCAATATAATCATTAGAATCTAATGATTAGATGATACTGGAAATCGATAACATGTATTAATACTAAACCGGTTATCTTTAATTACTGTAACATAATAGGTTGTCAAAATATTAAATATAAACTAATTTTATATTAAATTACCCTCACGAAGAGTTTCCGGACACATGTTAATATGAACTTTTTTGTTTGAAATATTTTTCTCAATCAACTGTTCAAGTTTGTTCCCGCTGATATGACTCATCCTGTATATCGCTCATTTTATTCAACACGTCATAACTAAAAAATTGTGATTTTTAGGAGACACGATTAAAGTTTTGAATTGGTATAACTTTATATGATAATTATCAAGTTAAGGTATATGTGTTTTTTTAGGTATTTTGTCTAAATTTCATAAAATCGGAAAAACAATAGTCATAAGTGAAAACATTGTTTAATAGGTTTATTAGAGATTAAATTTATATCCCCAGGTACTACCGGGTTCAATGCGATGAATAAAAATTGAATGTGAATGTCTATAAACAAAATTTTAATTCAGATTTTATATAAAAACATAGTTAGAGAAAAATGGATTTCATAAATTAAAAAAAATAAAAACAATATAATTTTGCAATATTTTTTATAGATAAATCTTGTCTTAGTTTTTTACGTAATAAAATTCTTCAAAAATTCTTGAAAACAAAAGATTATTTAGATAAAAATATAAGCAAAATATTCCAGAAACAATTTCATACTTCCGTTTATTATAACTGCTCCAAAACTTTATAATACTTTTCTAGTAACAATAAAAAACGAAAATTAAATGAAATAAAACATAAAACTATTTTAATAAATCAGAATTATAAGAAAAATGTTAATTCTGCAAAATAAAAAAGTATAGTACGTCATCATTAATTCTTAACTCAGGGTGAATAATTAGTGCAGATAAATCATATTTAAAAAATTTCAATTAGATTTCTTCACTTTTTTTATTTTCATGGATCATAGTGTGCTCTGGATGGAAAAGCCGTGTTCACACTCATAAGTTGAAATAATATACCATAAAGTAAATCAATTATAGAATGAGATAATTTTATAATATTTTATTGTTTAAATATTATCAACTAGTTGATATACCTATACGGCTTCGCTTGCGTGTTTTTCACCTCCCCTCTCCGTGGTTTTTTTTCTAACAGATCGAATGAAACTAATTACAACCGTCCATACGTAACGGGATGTGAACTATTTTGTTTTGTTATTTATTATTCAAAATCGTAAATATTCGCCTCTTAATCTCTTATCCCCGAGGTATTTTTCTCGCCGAATCAAATGGTGCATTTGCATTATTCGCTGGGTGCAAAGTAGGTAGTGGGGGAAACGAAATCGATCACAGCGCACAACGTGGCAAAAAATAACACTTTGGGTGGACTAACTGTCATTTTTAATAGACTCGTTTTTAACTGAAAATAGAAAGGTCAACATGATTAATCCCACTATAGACTATGTGCAAGGGGGTGGAGTTAGACATAATATCGATGCGAGTGTTCGTGGTGAGCAATATTGTAAACTTATCGGCGCCAAAATTTGAGGTTATGCTGTCAATGTAAACGAATTAATTATTTCTCTATTATACGTCATAATTAAAGAGAAAAAGATACCCAAAATAAATAATTTTCACGTACCATTTATGCTATACTATTTATATTATATGCAAACAGCTAAATTAAATGATATTTGTTTAAAAAAAAAATTCACGGTATTAAACATATTAAACAATGATAAAAATAGAGTTAAATCCATTCAATCCTTCTCTATTACCCGCTAGCGGCGCTAATAGACTTCGTGCACATAGCTAATAGTCATAAATAATCGTCAAAAATGTATATATTACGATATTTTATTGAAATTATTTTTTTGTTAGTACGTCAAAGTCCACCCAAGTTGCTACTAAAGTCCACCCATTAGTTGGCGCTGTCATCGCGCACGCTGCGAATACTAAATTTTCATAGCCTACTAGATATAAGCAAAAAAAAAACATTTTATTCCGAAATCTTTCACCATGAATATTTCTTAAGCGACTTGAAATTAAAAAAAAATTCTAATAAATGCTGTAGGGTTTAGTATTGACTATTTAAAAATATTTTTTTAGTTTCCAGAAAGCTCATTGTTTTTGAGATATGACACTAACTTATATTTTCTTAAATAGTAGCAATTTGAAATTTTGTAATTTTTGAAGAGAAGATTTTATTACCTTTTCAATGATATGCAACTTGATGTATACTTACTTTTCAAAATATGTATCTCAAAAAATAATCAAAAAATATTTTTTATTTATTTAATACACTGTACTGTATCATCCCAAGATGGCGGTATTGTTTTACCACATACTAATAAATTTAAAAAATCATATTTTAAGGACCTTTAATTTGATTTTATTTTCATTTACAATAATAAGGCTGCAAATTTGAATTTTCTAAAAAAAATTAAACAGACAAGCAGAAATTCAAGACGAATAAAATAGTATACATTTATACATACATACTGTCATACTGCCAAAAATTTAACCCTTATTTTGGCTTCTCGCAATCGGGTAAAAAGATTTCAAAGTGTCAAAGCTATGAAAAAAATAAAAGGCTGCTTAAAAGTATTACGCTTGAATTTTCTATTGAACTTTTATCAAGTAACTTGCTCCAACTACTCTACATTGTGACATCAACCTAAATGAAATACTCTGCCTGTTAACAGTGCGCAATACGTAAAGTAAATAAAACTAAAAATGTTGTACGTCTTGTGCATCTCTGCAGAATTTCTAGCGGACTTTTAGTTTGATTTGTTGAAAGATTTGTCAATGTAAACTTTACAGGATAGTTACATACATATATGCATATTGAACTGATAAAAGTTTAAATATATTGTTGTCTGCCGTAATAGCATGACAGGAAGTCAAGTTTTTTTTTGCGACACAAAGAAACTTGTGATATCAGATATTTTATTATTGTACATAGAAAGTAATATTTGAATAGGATTGTATTTCTTATTCTTTTGTATTCGGTAAAAATGCTGTACCAGTTTTTAATATTAGTCAAGAAAAAGTAGACAAGGAAAAAATTTGTAACGGGCTAAATTTATGCGTACACCTTAGTATAAAGGTACTTAATAATGTGTGAAAGTTCTTCATCGATTTGACGTGTGCAAGTGTCAATTTTGTGGGGTCAAAGTTCACGAAAACAGTATTTTTTAAATATCACGAAAACGGTAACATTTTCGAGAAAAAATGTATCTTACTAATTTGTAGCTGATATAATTTACTACGAAAACAAACAGGTTTTTATGTTCATGAATTATAAAGAGTTATGTAGTTATATAGGTATGTACATACCAACAAACCTATATGAATATGTACTTTGTTTCTTTTTACGTGAGTACGAAAAAGATACAAAATTAATATTATTTAATGTTTTTGCTTCCTCGCAATATCAAAGTTACCTACTACATAGAATATTTATTTATAAAAAAATGTTTTATGATTCCAAAATTTTAACTTGATATTTCTATTTCAGGTCAAGACACTTTTTTCTTTGTCTGTCTGTCTGTCTGTCTGTGTGTCTATCTATCTGTCCCTTGAATCATTATCACACGCATAACTAATGAACCACTGAACTGATCTTAATTAAACTTGGTTTGTTGGTTGGGGTGGCTTTGACGGTCCCATTTTAAAATCATCAAAATCGTCGGTAAGGGGGAAAGGTGACATGCCAAAATGATTATTTTTTTAAGATATCTCAAGAAATACACATGCTACGTGAAAATTTTATACAATCTATTTTGTAGAGCATTCAATTTCGTATAGTATAGGTCAGTGCTTCTTAAATTTTTTGACGTCGCGGCCGCCTTGTAACTCATATTGATAATTCACGGCCATCCTATTTCTAAGCAAGTGCATATTTGAACATTTAAACTTATTTAACGATAGAAAATGTATTTGTTGTATTCGCGGATCTTCGTGGCCCGCTTGTGGGAAGGTCACGGCCCACCACTTTAAGAAGCTCTTATATAGGTCACCACAACGTTTGTTATAAAATATATGTATTCTATTACAAAAATTTATCTCAATTTGCTTTTAGAATTCGTCATTTGTTTTTGACAACCGCTATTTACATTGACGTTTTAAATGTTATTTTGACGTTTGCATAATAGTCCAGTCATTTGGTAGTTTTACCTGGAAAGTTTTCAGGGAGTTTTGAAAATTGGTAATTTTATAGATTTCGATGTGCTCTTTCTGAATTTCAACTTTGCCACCTCATATCTTTGCTGCTCGCGCCGCCATATTGGAAAAAGGGTACCTAATAGCAGTTTTTTGACAATATCTCCTTTCCAACTAATTTTACGATAAAAATATTTATATACAAAATTAAACTAGAGAAAATGTCCTACAATTTATGTGATAATATTTTTTTTTGTAAAATCAATAGTTTTGGCGTACGAGCACCGCAAGCTATTATTCATCTACACCAACACGTGTTTTGCGTATTAGGTTGCTCTGGAAGCCAACTTTAATAAAAAATTGAATACCTCTGTTTTTTTTGTACATTTCAATTCTTTAGTACTCAAGGAACATTTTAAGACCAAAAAGAAAAAAATCGCCTCAACGCTTTTTTAATAATTCATAAAACAAAAATACATAAATCGTACACGCTGCTCTGGATGCCAACTTAAATAAAAAAATGATTACCTCTGATTTTTTGTACAGTTCAATTCTATAGTATTCAAGGAACATTTTAAGACCAAAACGAAAAAAATCGCCTTAGCGCTTTTTTTATAATTCATAAAATAAGACAAGTCGTTTTTCAAAATTGTTTTCACTAAATATATTTATTATTTGTACAATCATTTGGTAGTTTTGCCTGGAAAATTTTCCGGGAGTTCTGAAAATTAGTAATTTTATAGATTTCGATGTGCTCTTTCCGAATTTCAACTTTGCCACCTCGTATCTTTACCGCTCGCGCCGCCATATTGAAAAATGGCGCCTAATAGTAGTCTTTATCGTAAAAACAAGATATTGTCAAAAAAGGCGCATTTTTTTTCAATATGGCGGCGCGAGCGGTAAAGATACGAGGTGGCAAAGTTGAAATTCAGAAAGAGCACATCGAAATCTATAAAATTACCAATTTTCAGAACTCCCTGAAAACTTTCCAGGTAACCTCTTTATTTCGAACCAAATGACTGTACTATAAGGCGGCTATTACACTATCAAAGAAATGTGATAAAATTTCTTTGATCAAAGAAATATGACAGTGTAATATGTCAACTTTTATAATATTTACGTAATATTTATCTTCATAATATTTCTTTTATCATAGATAATGACAGTTTCTTATATTTAATGAATGTTTTTTGACGGATAAATCAAAAATGCGACTGAAAAGTGTTTGTGGACGGTTTCGGCCACGAAATTACTTATAATTTAATATATGATCAAATCTTTGTCAAAGATCTTGGACATATTTATTTGATAGTGTAATAGCCGCCTAACAGAAAAATTTTGATTTTGATTGAAATTGTCAAAAAATGAAAAATATGTAGTATATGAAAAAATTATTAAAAAAAAATTAAAGCACTGACAAATATAAACCTAATCATTAGATTTACCAGTTTTTGAAGACAGTGCCAAGTTTTTTTAAGAAAAAGGAAAAAATAAACCGAATTAAAAACTGTTAAATTTAATTATATGAGCACATTTAAATTAATAACTTGTATGATTTCACACAAGACAAAACGAGACTTGATATCGCCGACGAGACTAACCGATATGATGTCGGTTAGTCTCGTCGGCGGTTTTGCATTTTACAATCAACAATCTTAACAGGCATTGTACATGTCCCCTTTTTACTTTCTTATACCAATGTATATGAAATATACATATACATAGTATAAGTAAGTATAGTAAACGCGATTTTTTTTAAATCCGGTTTTTGATGGAATTATCAATTTTGACCTTCCCTGAATCCATTCTGACTATTTTCGCCATGATGTCTGTGTGTCTGTCGGTCTGTCTGTCGGTCTGTCTGTCGGTCTGTCTGTTGGTCTGTCTGTAGACGCTGTAACTCAAATACGACAAATCGTAGAGAGGTGGAATTTTATACTTAAGATTGATTTTTGCCTGGGAAGAAAACCTCCTATTTTTGAAAACGATCATTCAACCGGAAACGGATGTTTACCTACATCGATTTTTGAATTTTTCGAATTACACTGAAACAGTGCGAATTAGAGAAAAATGGTCAAGTTGAAAATTGTAGGTAATATTATTATCTATAATTTATGTTCTATTCAATTTTTCGAAAAAAACAAATTTTTTTTTTTTTTTTTTACTAAGTATTCGATTTTAAGTACATTTCAAATGGTTCATAACAGAGAAGAAATATCTGCCATGAGTGTCATGGGACTTTCTTATACGTATTACAGAGACTGTACGTGTTTGCCATAGGTACCATGGGTTTTTCTTATACGTAATACTGAGAATAAACACTGTATACTCTAATTCATTTAGTTTGCAGTGGTCGTCGTGCGACTTGACGGTATGAGTCGTGATCCGTACGGTCAAAGCACCCAGCAATCAGTATAGATTATTCTAAATAATGATTTTAAAAAAAAATATTTCTGGCTAAATCATAAGTGTTGGAAAAAAATGTATGGGGAATAAATTATAGATAATAACATACTCGACATTTTTTATCCAAAACATTTTTGTCTTATTTCAAAAAATTAAAAAAATTACAAGAGTAACCATCCGTTTCCGGTTTAGTGATCATTTTAAAAATAAGGTGGTTGTCTTCCCAGATGAAAGATTATTATAAATATAAAATTACACCCTTCCATCATCAGTCGTTTAGGAGTTATGGGTATTATTACTTTCTTATACCAATGTATATGAAATATACATACACTAATATACATATACTATATGATGTATAGTATAAGTAAGTATAGTAAACGCGATTTTTTTTGAAATCCGGTTTTTGATGGAATTATCAATTTTGACCTTCCCTGAATCCATTCTGACTATTTTCGCCATGATGTCTGTGTGTCTGTCGGTCTGTCTGTAGACGCTGTAACTCAAATACGACAAATCGTAGAAAGGTGGAATTTTATACTTAAGATTGATTTTTGCCTGGGAAGAAAACCTCCTATTTTTGAAAACGATCATTCAACCGGAAACGGATGTTTACCTACATCGATTTTTGAATTTTTCGAATTACACTGAAACAGTGCGAATTAGAGAAAAATGGCCAAGTTGAAAATTGTAGGTAATATTATTATCTATAATTTTAATATTTTGATTTTAAAAAAATATTTCTGGCTAAATCATAAGTGTTGGAAAAAAATTTATGGGGAATAAATTATAGATAATAACATACTCGGAATTTTTTATCTGAAACATTTTTGTCTTATTAAAAAAATTTAAAAAAAGGCAAGAGCAAACATCCGTTTCCATCTTATTGTTAGTAATTATGTTAAACAAAATTTGTTCGATACATAATGTATAAAATAATATTTCTATAGTTTATGTCTCATTCATTTTACTCTATCTTTTATTAGTTTGTCAGAAATATCCTTCACTAAAATAAAAATCACGTACACTGTTCACTGTCATTATTACGTATAAGAAAGTCCTGTGGCACACGGCAGATTATTTCATGAATTTTTTAACATATTCTAACAATCATTAAACATAAATGTACTTAATTAAAATGTAAACATTAAGAATTACTGTTTAAATTTATCTTACAGTAAATTACTTAAAAAAATTGTGTACTTTTTTTGTAAAGGGTGATCGCGGAAACCGACTGATCATTGCTAACTTTGTTATTATTGGAGCTAGAAGATCGGTTATATGGACAAAGTATCAGTATTTTTTCCAGGATGAATAATGGAGGTGTCAAAAAAACAATTGAATGTCGAATTTAAGAGGTATATTGAAATACAACTTTTTTTTTAAATGGAACATCCTATATATTATTACTGAATTTTATAGCTGAGAATGTTTTCTTTATAAAAGTGCTATACATGTATGATGGTAAAGTTGATAGAAAACAAATTACAACTGGTATGAAATGAATAGAAAATATCGAAAAATAATGTGCTATGAAGATTTAATAAAATACCTACAAACAAATGATAAAAAAATTTTAAACAAATATTTCAAGTATTTGTGCCTTATTTCGCAGATTTTTAAAGTTTTTGAGTATTATTCATAATAAATATAATTAATTATAATAAATAATTTTTTCGTTATCAATTAAATTTAAAAACATTAAAAATTTGCGAACAAATGGCATAAAAACCTGAAACTATTGTTTTATGTATTTTAGGCCCGGTTTCTCAATATGAGTTTAAACTTCAGATTAAATAATCGTCATCCTAGGTTTAAACTGAACATAATGTCCAGTTTAAACCTCACTCTGTTTCTCAATATAAGTTTAAATGGAGGCTTTTTTTATGTCAAACTAAAAATTAACCCCTAATTATTATATTAAATGTGATAAAAACGGGTTAATTTCAATAAAAGAGAACAGGGTACATTACTAGAATTAATAAAAGAATATAGTGCTACTATAGAATGTAAAAGAAGTTGAATAATAAGTTTATATTTAGGCTAGAAAAATAAATTTTTCATCTGTCAGTTAAAAGTTAATCTTAAGATTAATTATAATTTTTAACTGGACATTGAGAAACAAATTTATAGTTTAATCTTAAGTTTAACTGGGACATGTGGTTTAAACTCATATTGAGAAACCAGGCCTTAATCATTTGTTTGCATTTTATTAAATCTTCATAGCACACTATTTTTCGATATTTTCTATTAATTTTATACCTGTTATAACTTGTTTTCTATCAACTTTACCATCATACATGTATAACACTTTTATAAAGAAAATATTCTCAGCTATAAAATTCAGTCATAATATATAGGGTGTTCCATTTAAAAAAAAGTTGTATTTCAATATATCTCTTAAATTCGACATTCAATTGTTTTTTTGGTACCGCCGTTATTCATCCTGGAAAAATACTGATACTTTGTCCATTTAACCGATCTTCTAGCTCCAATAATAACAAAGTTAGCAATGATCATTCGGTTCCCGCGATCACCCTGTAAATCATACAAATAAAAATAATCAAATATAAAAAAAATCTGCTGAAATTCATGTAAAATTTAAAAAAAAAATCACTTGACCCCTTTATATAAAACATCTGATATTTACAAAGGATATGAATATATAGTATAGGTATGTACATTGTTTAAGTAAATATATATTTCAGGATTTTTTAACAAATATGCTTTTGACCGTATAACACAGAAACAGCTGTTACATATCAGTTCTATACAAAATAAGTCTGTCAAAAACATTTGCAACAATAAATATTTATTGTTTAATAAAAATTAAATTGAATCGAGTATTTTCGTTCTTCATGATATGTAATATTTTCTAAGAATAAATTATGTTTTTTCTCTAGCCATATATTCTTTCGTTTTGAAGAATCCGTATACATTCTTTGATCAGTTTTTATTAGGAAGTGATTTCTTGTACATAAATTACGTATTTAATGGAGAGAAGAATTTAAATTGTTTCGTTTATTGATATATTGCAAGGGAGGCTTGGAAAATGTAGATAACATTCTTTTCTTTGTACTCGTATTTTGGTACAATATACCATAATATAATACTTAGGTTGGCCCTTAATTTACTTATTATAGAATTTCTTTAAGGTCACCCCCCAAATTTCTTAAAGATTCGAAAAAAAATAATGTATACAAAATTTTAAAGTGATTGGATATTATTAACACGTGCCACCGAGCGATCGAATATTAACACGTAAAATGCATTTAATTTTTTCAAATTTTCTTTAAACAGCTGTATCTTTGTGAAAATTTAATAGATTTTGATGTTCTAAAACGCATTTTGAAGCTGCCACTTTCTAGTTTTTGTACCTTTTATTCGATTTTTTTATCGATTCTCACTACTCAAATCAAAGGTTCAAAAACTAGAAATTATCAGCTTTAAGATGTGTTTTAGAACATCAAAATCCATTCAATTTTCACAAAGATACAGCTGCTTAAAGAAAAATTGAAAAAATCAAATGCATTTTACGTGTTAATATTCGATCGCTCGGTGGCACGTGTTAATAATATCCAATCACTTTAAAATTTTCTATACATTATTTTTTTCGAATCTTAAAGAAATTTGGGGGGGGGGGGTGACCTTAAAGAAATTCGAAAATAAGGAAATTAATGGCTACCCTAATATAATATACATGATTTTTGACATTTGTAACGTCATACCAGCATATACAGGATGGTCCGGTTTGGGATACAGATATTTTAGGAGCTGATTCCCTGACTCATTGTGAGTAAGAAATTGTGCGGGAAGGGGGGGGGGTCTATCTTCAACACCCTCTGAGCTACAGGGTGTTTAAAAAAATTCCTTCAGAGTAGTTCTTACAACAAAGATTATTTCATAACTTCCAAAGTAACGTATCTAGAGCAACCAAAATGAGTCAGTTTCATAGGTAACTAACTAACATATTTTCAGTTTTACGGTTATATCTGTGTTTTTAGTTCCGAGTTAGAGCTCATCAAAGTCGAAAAATATCTTCTTTTTTTTGAAAATTGTTATGATAATGTCATTTTTCTCCAAAAGTACCTCTAATATGGGGTATTTTTTATCATTATTTTGGTACGTCATAATGTTACCTACAAATTCAGTACAGAAAGTTTTGACCTGGGTCTTACAGTTTTCCAGTTATAAATTAATTCATAATGTAACTATTTTGTTACCTGCCTTATTACCATAAAAATAATTATTTACTGAAAA
Source organism: Sialis lutaria (assembly GCA_949319165.1). NCBI lineage: Eukaryota > Metazoa > Arthropoda > Insecta > Megaloptera > Sialidae > Sialis > Sialis lutaria. Next base: position 7,456,342 of record OX439243.1, on the reverse strand, counting down.
ACTGTAAGACCCAGGTCCAAAGTTTGTATAGTGAATTTGTAGGTAACATTATGATGTACCTAAAAATTAAATAAAATACCCCATATAAAAAAGGTACTTTTGGAGAAAAATGACATTTTCATAACAATTTTCAAAAAAAGACGATATTTTTCGACTTTGATGAGCTATAACTCGGAACTAGAAACACGGATAGCAATAACCGTAATACTGAAAAATATGTTAGTTAATTACCTATGAAACTGACTCATTTTGATTGCTCTAGATACGTTGGTTTAAAAGTTATGAGATAATCTTTGTTGTAAGAACTACTCTGAAGGATTTTTTTTAAGCACCCTGTAACTCAGAGGGTGTTAAAGATATACTCCCACTTCCCGCACAATTTCTTACTCAAAATGAGTCAGGGAATCAGCTCCTAAAATATCTGTATCCCAAACCTGTATATATGCAGCCCGGATTTACCATGTAGGCAGTGTAGGCACGTGCCTATAGCGGCAAAAATTTAGGTGTGGCAGATTTATCTGAGAACCTAAAAAAATCTAAAAAAAAGGTCATTGATATGAAAAATATTCACTTTTTTTATTTTTATTCAATGAAAAGGGCGGCAATTTTCGAAACTGCGGCAAATTTGTAAATCCGGCCCTGTATATATGAGTTTAAGTTTAGTGCAAAGTATTAAAATTTATGTTGGGCTGTACAAAGTGGACACTATCAAATTTCATATTATACACAGACTCACATAAAAAGTCTTTTACCTACTTTTAATAGGACTATGCTTATTACATTTTGGGTGCTGAAAAGAATTTGACAATAACTTTCTCTAGTATTTTCACAAATTCATTGATATCGTCAAAACAATATATTTTATTTTTGTGAGCCACACGGGCCGTGATAAATTTTTGGTCTAGTTATTTATACCGGGTAGGGTATTTAAATGTTACTCATTTTAGAATAATCACATATTTAAAAAAATCGCTTTTACAGAGATATCCAACGGCATTTTTTCCGTTACAAAGTTATTGAATGTTTTTAAATAGGATGCTATAATTTTTATTTAGTAATCTTGTTCCATGTGAAAAAACTTTCATTGAAAACTTTTTTAACGACCGAAACTTTCCATGATATCTAATTCGAGATTTGGGACTTTCACAAATCTATGAACAAAATATATTGAGTTTTATGTAATAAACTTTATAGAATTATTCAAGATTTTTTTATTTGCTGTATTTATTTTTCATTTTTTATGAAAAAATAAATAAAAGAAAAATTATAAAATAGTTATCTATGTTAAGATTAAAATCAATATTTTTTTTTGTGATTTTTCTGTAAATTGATGATTCCCGAGTAAAATATTCATGGAAGTCCAAAATCTCGAATTATTTTGATAAACATAATAGAAAGTTTAAATCATTAAAAAAAAATATTAGCGCCCTTAAAATAAAAATAAAAATGAATGTTCGTTTACTTTGCAATAAACTTTGCTACAAAATATTAATTAGTACCTGAATGTAACCAAATGTTTAAAAAATGAAAGTGGCTATTTGCACATACCGTATGTGCATGTAATTGGCTATTTGCACATACTGTATATGTACCAAATTAGGTTAGGTTGTTAAGTTAGGGTAGGTTAGTGTACGTTAGGTTAGTGGTATGTGCAAATAGCCAATTGCATGCACATACGGCATGTGCAAATAGCAAATCGCATGCATATACGGTATGTGCAAATAGCCAATTGCATGCACATACGGTATGTGCAGATAGTCCCATCCTTAAATTGTTCATGAATAAAGAATATATTAATGTTTATAAGCAAGTGTATCGAAAATATATATTGTTGAAGTTATTTGGTATCAAAGTATTATGAAGTAATTTTCATAATACCAAAATATCCTTCGATATTTCATATGTTTGCTAACATTTTTCCGTCTCCCATTAAATTGAAATATAAGCCTACTTCCTACTTATAAAACATCGATTTTCTTTTGTTGTTAAGTGAACTTAATCATTCTAGCTTTTTAATGACTCGTTTAAAACCAACAAAAAAGTAGCAGGCAACATGAAAAAAACTCGCATTTATAATTCAAGCTATGAAAAATTTAAACTCGACTTTGAAGAGCGCTAATAAAAATCATTCTTTACAATGCTCCGCGAAGAACTTACAAAAAGTAAGACGAGTGAAAAATTGTCGAAAATAGGTACGCATACCAACGGAAATATTGAAAAATAGACCGCGTGAAGTGGATGCAAATTGGGTGGGAGGGTGAGGCAAATTGTTTACCGGTGCAGTAAAAATCGTGTTGCCTGTGAAACTTAAGCTGGGTTCACATAAGTAATAAAACGGCCAAATGTGTGTTGGGTACCCACATGATAGGGTTCCGTAGCCGTTCTCACTAATATTCTCTTCAACTAATATTCTCTACTTGATAATACTCTCTAAACTTGAAATAGTGAAATTTTCACTGTTTTTCCCAGTGATCAACTAATTCACTGGAAAAAAGTGAATTTTATCTACTCTCTTAAACTGAATCAGTGAGAATTCCACTGATAAACCAGTGACTTTTTTGCGCATGCGTCGTAAATGACAGTTATTGGCTGGCATCCATTTTACGATTACATTGTGTGAGTGCTTTTATCGTGCGTGATTAATAAGGTAAGTTTACATTTGTTTTTCTAATTAATATCATGATATGGTTTATATAATATATAGCTTTTATTCATTTATTTATTTTTTATTATGAGAAGGAAATTTATATTAAATGTCATCATCAGTGGACATTATTTATAGGTTATAACCAATGATTTGTAATGTAAATATAAAATTAACTCATGATTTTTATAAAACATAAAACTAATTAAATTTTGTGTAAAATAATTAGCATTTATAGTTTCTTCAATGGAATTCATATTTATAACTATATTATGTTCATAAATAATTTATTTTTTGCTCGATATATACTATAACCATATTTTATGATTGCTAAGATGTCTAGAATTGATTATATTTTCTAATTTGGAATTTGTCGCTTTATTGTTTGTACAACAATCACTGTTGTAAATACAATAATCCCAATAAAATAAAGATATAACATACTAATGATTTAAACGCGAAAATAGATTCTAACCTCATTTGTGTATTTCAAAATTTTCCATACTATGTTTATGAAAATTATATTAGAATTAATATTAAAAATTATGTTAAAGTATTAAAATTTCTGCCTGCTCTTCAATGTAAATAAACTTTTAGAATCTTTTACCATTCCATTAAGAAGAATTGGCAATTTATGTGGGCTAATAAACAACCTAACCTCACTTTTATTCTAATTGTAAGTAATATCCATTACTTACAACTTACAATGACTCTCAGTAAGCTTATATCTTTTTACCATACTTTTCTATTTTGTTATAGTTTATATGTTGTTTTTAGATAAATAAATATTAATAATTTTTTTCAGTTATCCACTCTCTAAACCTGAAATAGTGAATTATCACTAATTTACAGTGTATATTCACTATTTGCCACAGCTAAAAGTCGGCCACTTGGAATTAGTGCATATACACTTATGTACCCATTGAAATGATGTACTTATGAAAACAGTGAATTTCACTGGGTACATAAGTGTATATGCACTAATTCCAAGTGGCCGACTTTTAGCTGTGGCAAATAGTGAATATACACTGTGAATTAGTGAAAATTCACTATTTCAAGTTTAGAGAGTAAGGTATTTGACTTTATTTTGCGTAGGTATGTATATAATAGATACTTCCTTAGTGTCTTTTTTTCAAAATATTGTCGAAAAACACTGAAAATAATCTTTTTCTATTCAAATGAAAAAATTCCCGCCAAAACGCGCATTCAAAGTCACGTGATATGCGTGACGTAACTGTTTACTCAAACAAACTGAAATCAACCAATAGGGACCGAGTATTCTGACGTTTTTAGTAATTAACTATGTCATACCAGTGTCAGTTCTGCTAGACGCGTTTGCGATCACTTGACAAATAGGTTAAATATTACATTTTAAAATTAGGTTTATTATTAAAATACTAACTTATTTCACGTAAAAAAACCTTTATTGTAAATTATAGTAATATAAACTACATTATTTAGAACATTTAATCTTTATTATTAATAGTGTCAAATACCCTCTACATTTCACGAACTATTTTTTATTGATAAAAGATGTAGGTAGGTAATCACTGTAAAAGAGTACATGTTCGTGAGACAATTTATAAAATGAGTTATTTTCAAAATTTTCATAAATTATTTTTGTTACAATGTTTGTTTTAATTTTCCTAAAAATAATTCAAATCGGTGCATATTTACAGTAGTTATCGTGAACAAAAAAAAAATTCTACATCCAGACACACACGCGCGCAGCCGCCAAACTTTTCTTTACGTATTGAAGGTAGAAACAATCAAAATATGTTCTAATCTCAGACACAATATTTCTACGGTGTTAAAATACTTCCTTTTCCTTCGGAAATTGAAAGTAAAATTATTTTCAATTTGTAGTAAATCCAATGAAAAATGTGCAAAATACTTGTATTATAAAATGCATGGATATAGCTGCCGATATTATCGGACGACATAAGTATTCATGTGTGTAAAGAGCCTAAGAAATAATGCTAAAAGGGGGCTGTGTTTGAAATCGTTCAAGTGAACTTCTAACACGGTGTGGTATAAGTTGATATGTGTGTGTATGTATGTTTAGCTTTTTACACAATTTGAATTTTGCTCGCGAGTTTCGATTACAAGATACCGGAGGAGTCTGAAAAGAATTTGATTATGTTGATTTTTTCGATATAGGTTGCCAACTCTTTTTTCCAGAAGGTAGGTAAAATATGAGTTTCTTATTTTCATATACAATGTTAAAAAGTTTATTTTGCAAAAACGGAAAATTCCAAAGATTTAACATTTTTATTCGGTTCAACAATTAAGTTAAGAGGGTCGTCTACCTTCACGTCAAAATGTCGAGCCTATTTCAACGATGGTTTGTGAAAAAAACTATACATGATATTGAGGAACGGTTTTCTGTATTTTATTAGCACTTTCTTAGACTTAAAAAAAATTACGTCGAAACAATTGTTTTCTTTTTCAAAATCGCGATCTAGGAGCGTCTTTGACCGCGCCTAACGTCACAGTCGACTTTATGTCATGATTTCGCCAGTCCGGTTTCTTGAAAAAACAAAAAAAAAGTCTTTAAGGCTGTTCATGCCGATTTTTCCGAAACTAAATTCTACGAGATGTCGCCACCGTAGAAAACAAAAATCATTTGCACAAGTCTAGCCCTGAGGGGAAAATATTACCATAGAAACTAATACAAATTCAAACTGTCAGATATAAGGAATGGGATATTCTCGAAATTAAACAGAGATGAAGCTACAAAGGATAGAAATAGTTCTTATGTTTCATTCATGTCAATATTTTCAAATGAGAATTGCAGAATTATTATAAAATTAGAAAGCTTAAACAAATACCTATGTCGTGGTATATTTTTTCCCCGTATTTTTCAAGAATTTTTGTTATATTGAGTTTTATCATATCAAGATATATACACAAAATTTTCAGATTTTTTTTATTAATATGTAAAAAAATTAAATTGAAAAATTATGTATGTCATGACATAGAAAAATTAATCTAGTTTATCACTGTATTTTTTCCTAAATGATTTATTAATACTGGTCAGAACTGACACGGGGAACCTTTCAGTGGGCCGGTTTGGATTTTCTTCATATTGAAATATGTTGTGAAGGGGGGTCCCCTGATAACACCTATACCCGGTTTTGGGCGCAGATGGGTAATAGTTTAAAAATTATGACCCAAAATATATTTTAATGTTGCATATATACCTATGTGTTAAGTCTATTTATACAAGCGTCTGTTGGCCTAGTGGTAATGATAATTGACCGGTAACCATTATTGTTGCTAGTGGTTATATGGATAATTATGCCATAAGAATTATTAATAAATAAATGTATAAATTGTTTAAATATTCAATCATTTATAAAATGTTCTTGGTGTAATATGTTTTTATGTATAAAGTGTTTGTACGATAGATACCTTACAAAATGTTGTCAACCGTTCATAAATAAATAAGTTACTTGAGCATAAATTATATATATTTTTATTTACAATCCCAGTTTTGAATTGTTTATCAACAAAATTTAAAAAATTAAATTAAATTGCACATTTTGAAAAATAAACATTGAAAATAAATAAATTCATAAGATATTTTACAGGAGAATAATATATTTAAATAATGTCACTGTTTGCAATTAAAAATAAAAATAAAAACTTAAGAGGACTCGAACCACGGGTGCATTGATTACCGGACTATTATCATAACCGCTAGGTCAACAGACGCTTATATAAATAGACTTAACATATAGGTACACGGAGAAAACTGGAACTCAGATTTTAGGATAAATTACAATTCCTAAATATAAATTATAATATTTAATTAAAAATTACAGTTCGTCTGTAAATTATTGCAATAAAGATAGTAAAGTTTATAGAATATGAATTTTCATAGTTCAAAATTTTAATAATTACTTGAAGGCTAAGTAATTTTTCTTATCCCACAATAAAGTTATAATAACTATTCGTATGCAGCAGTACATACATTTTACTATACAGCAGATAGTAAAAAGTACAAATAAGAGTATAGTCAAAATATGTATTAAATATTGTGATATAGCAAGCCGCAGCACGGTTCATAAACTGTGCTAGAAATTTTACTAACCGTTTAATAAATTCTTATTACTATCTAGTTAATAATATTAAACTTTGACTGCATTTGTACTCCTAAAATAATGCATGGTACTGCATAGCAACAAATCAGTATTGTTTCGACTGGCGATGTATTAGTTTGTGTTTCGAAAAAAATACTTTTTTTATAAATTTTTTATATTTTATTATCAATATAGCGTGATTTAACGGTCATTAATGAAAGTGATTTCGAATATTAAATGTTGTAACAGTGTTATTGTATATTTATAATATTTTATATTCTTACTATCACGTTCTTCAAGCTTCAACGGTCATTTTTTCTTACAATAAGAATAAAGTGATTTTGACTAATATTACTATGAATCAAGTTGATATAAAGTTATTAAAGTCATGGGATTTATCACATTTAATTCCATAATTTGAAGGTAATCATTAAGCGTTCATGTAATTCGAATGAGAGAGACACGTCTAAGTGATTTCGCATGTTCTAGAAAGAGATGGACACACATACTTGCAAACAGTAAGTAATATGCTTATTATCTGTTGAAAATATATAATTTTTGCTTTATGTTGTATTACTTAATAATTAAAACATACAAATAATATAAGTCCTGTTTTATTATTTGCATCGTTTTATTAATAATTAAATACTTTTTTAGTAATTGAAACGCATAATATATAGTTTATTACAAATATATTTTTCTGTAATAGTAGAAATATATTAATAAGTGAAAAACCATATTATATGTACTTATTTAGTTTGGTGGAAAATTTTAATGCCACTTACTTCTGTCGTTTTTGCTATATCTACTAAACAAAAAGATATTAATAATATTTTTAATAAAGAGAATTTATATTTAAGAGAAAATATATTTCACTAAATTAAATTTTTGTTTTCATCTGACATAAGTGAAATTTTCATTATATTTAAATTTTCTATTTTTATTATTTGTTCATTAATTAGGTTTAATAGTCTTAATAAAATATATTTGTATAACCTACATATTGTATTCCATTTAACCTTTGTTTATTATTTATTTTAAAATATGTACATCACTTATAAATACATAAAGTTGCTCATAAATTATTGTATGTAATAATGTATGTATATCTGTATTTTTTAATTAATTGTAGATTTAGCTTGTATTTTAGTATATAGGTGACAAGAATGTATATTTGCAATATTTTCAATGTTTCAAACAGTAATAATCAATTTGGTTTCATTGACTATAAATTATTTATTGTTATCTACTTACAATAAATAAACAGTAGCCAATAATACTAAATTGTTTATTACTATATGAGGCATTAAAAATATTGCAAATATACATTCATGTCACATATATACTAAATTACAAGCTAAACCTACTATTAATTACTAAATTCAGATGTATATACATTATAATTATTATAAAAAAAATAATCAAAATTAAATTCTAAAATTGAGAAAATCTAACATTAAATAATAATAAGTTTTACCAAGCAAATAAGAAATATTTATTAATCGAGTGTTAAAAGATATTATTATACAAAGTATAATCATTTTTACTAACTGAATAGTAGACATTCAAACACGGCTATCTTTAACGATTACTATACGTCGGTTAGTAATTTATCTTTTGTGCTTCGGATGTTTCGCTAGATTTCAAAAGTGTTTTCGAATTACTATATTTTTAGTAACTTTTTATCAAATGGTACGGCAAAGTTTGTATATATTTCATGCTTCATTTTTCTCCGTGTATACATGCAACATTAAAATATATTTTGGGTCATAATTTTTAAACTATTGCCCGTCTGCGCCCAAAACTGGGTATAGGTGTTATCAGGGGACCCCCCTTCACAACATATTTCAATATGAAGAAAATCCTAACCGGCCCACTGAAAGGTTCCCCTTGTGAGCATAGAATACAAAACCGTAATTTCTCTATAGTAATTCTTATGGCAATTTAAATAGCATGTTCAGCCTTAAGTGTTATCACGTTGGCTGTTGGCTAGGTCAGGATATAAACTTTTTGAAAAATATCCAATTCTTACAAAATGACAGGACAAATTAGACTAATATACATATTCATACATAGTAAAATAAATTACATACATACCACTGGATATTATAAGTCTACATACATAAAAATTTGTATACTCCATATATTTTTTGAATATTATAATTTTCAAATGGACAGAAATGTTAAATAATTAATTAAAAGTAATTAGCAACACAAATTGGTCCTTAAATACATATCACATTTAATTTAAATATGCTGGGAGAAATTTCATCTCAGAGCAATTAATTAACACGACCTATGTGCAGATAATTGAGGTAGAAGTAAAAAATATCTATTAATTTAATTATACGTCATTAAATATTCTTTCCCAAAAGGGAATGCGTCGTTTACACAAGAAATAAAAATACACGCGTGCAATATCATATTTAGCATTCAGAAAGGGCGAGGAATACAAACTCATGATATAGCATTTAGTTACAACGTGGGTATACAAAATACAAACCATCAGGGGCGGATTGTAAATTTTTTTTTGGCGGGAGATTATAAAACTAATTTTAAGTTTTACATTCAGTTACAACGTGGGTATACACCATCAGTGGCGGGTTGTAAATATTTTTGGACGGGGGATTATAAAACTAATTTTAAGTTTTATTAATTTGTATAATTACACAAATTGTCCGAATCGCTACTGTTTTTTCATCGTTATTAATCAACCCCTGACATCAGTATTGTCCAATTATTTACCACCTCCTCCTGATTATTTGTCGACTAATGAAAATTTATGTTCGTCGTGCCAGCGCTTGCATATTATTCTCTTCATTACAAAAGTTACTTTTTGTAATCTGTTAGTAAACAGACAATAATACAAACTCCTGTTAAAAGACAAGTATTTTATTTTGATATGTATTATGTACATATAAACGCGCATATGTATTCGTATGCACTTTATGCGCGTGAGGGGAAAAATACAAGTTTTAGTAAAATCAAATAAGGTACTGGAACCGGTCTTGAACGCGTTAAGCTCATAGTATATTGTTTTTTGGATTGGTATGCTACTTTTTTTAATTTTTATGAACCTATGTTACTAATAAAACAACTACCTCTTTTATTAAATTAATTTAATTACCAAAATACGCAAATATATGTAGTTTTCTTTTATTATAGCCTTCTATTTTGTATGTTTTTTCTCCAGTAATAGACAAAGTAAAACCAGTAATGAATACCCAGTGATGAACACTTGCTAATGATTATATAATCATAAATATTACTACACAAACGTTATAAAATAAAAAGTCATAATATTTAAAACAATGTAAATCATTTACATAAGAAAATACACTTTTCTAGATAGCGTGCCGAATTGCGATAATAATTTGTTAAACAAAATGATCAATTATCATCAAATTAAGCTGTAAGACAGTTAAATGTGTATATAAACTAAAGGCTTGTTTAGACGGAGCCAGTAATTAAGTGTTTAGTTAAGTGACAAGTAGTCAACTAAATCTTTAAGTAAAGATAGGGCGTTTACATGTTGGCAAGTATTTAGTGAAGTATAAATATATAAAGTAAAATAATAAATACATACCTCAAATATTACTTTCAATAATGAAAATAATAGCTATTCATAAAAAATTTATTGTTGCATCAATTTACTTAACAATGTTAATGTATTTATTAAATATTTAATCTTTAAATAACTTGATAATAACGTCATTTGATAGATGCACAATATGTTACCTTGGATACCTTGGCTACTAAACCGAAAAATAGAACATATTCTATCCTACACTAAACCGTTTAGTTACTACTTAAAGATTTAGTTGACAAGTAGTCAACTAAATCTTTAAGTAAAGATAGGGCGTTTACATGTTGGCAAGTATTTAGTGAAGTATAAATATATAAAGTAAAATAATAAATACATACCTCAAATATTACTTTCAATAATGAAAATAATAGCTATTCATAAAAAATTTATTGTTGCATCAATTTACTTAACAATATTAATGTATTTATTAAATATTTAATCTTTAAATAACTTGATAATAACGTCATTTGATAGATGCACAATATGTTACCTTGGATACCTTGGCTACTAAACCGAAAAATAGAACATATTCTATCCTACACTAAACCGTTTAGTTACTACTTAACTTGATTTTTTACTTGCCTTGCTGTTTACACGTATAAAATTACTTGTCACTTGACTAAATTACTAAATTACTGGCTCCATGTAAACAAGCTTTAATATCCAGTAATGGTAGTAATCAAATATCAACAGATTTTTATGATTTTGTACATTTAATTTAAAAATGTTCAGCACTGGGATGTTGTTCAGGACTGGTGCCGGCACATAACAATACTGCTCATTAATTTCAATAATTACTGTTATTTGACAAACCTAATAATTCTTAACAAGAGAAAAAAATATAAATCAGAAAACTCTATTCCTCAGTTAATCTGAAAACTGGGTTAAACTTTTTGAAGTTTAGATTGAAAATTAGAATTACTATCAAATCCAGCCATATTTACTCTCAGTCGAAGAACTACATGGTTGCTTACTAATAAAACTGATAATATTAAAGTATTTTGTTGTCTTTGTGTTAAAATACAGACGTACTAGTTTTTAAACAACTCTCTTTAACATTACGCGCCCAGGAAGAAAACTATATGTACTATAGGTATACGTTTGAATTCTTAAGTTTTATTATTTAAACCAATTCTTCTATGCATTCCCTTGTGCATAAGCCACGATTGTACATAACATAGGAAATATCAACTAATGTAAGTGTATTGTCCCATGAGTTTAAAATATACACATGTTTTCATGCGTGATAAGAAATCTCTTGAGTCACGATATTTCTCGTTTGCTTTTTAAAAAATATAAGCGTTGGGGTTGGTATGAAACATTACATACATAATGATATCGTTGCCTCGTGTCGTTTCATTTCCTTTGGTGAATTTATTTTAAACAATTTTTTTAAATTGTTTCTTATAAACAGATATTACGTTTTATAAAACAACTTTTTTTTCGATTTTATAAAATATACATCATACACACTTAAGTTCCTCATTTCACCTATCAAATATTCTAAATATAAATGCAAAAATAGCTAAAACGCCGCACAATGAACTTTAGTAATTAAACTATGGGTTTACAGTCATCGCTCGATTTAACGACGTTGTTGGTAATTCAACCGCTTAATTTAACGATCGTCAAGAGGGGCCCCCACTACTTTGCCGACCTCAACGTTAATTGATGAATTTAAATTTAGCACAGAAATATAACAGTCGGTGGTATTATGATAGGGATAGGGGAAGGTCGCTAAATCGCGCGTTTGGTTCGTTGCTCAATCAAGCGGTCATTAAATCGAATGTCGTTAAATCGCGAGATGAGTGTATTTTGGAACAAATAGTACATGAAACAAAAAAATTATTGCCGAAACGTGAATAGACAATCCCAAAATTTTCGATGTACTGAAATCAAATCCGTTCCTTAAATTGCTCAATTAGCACATTTTCAAGTTCTCGAGATATCTTAACATAAATGTATTAAAAATAAAATAGTTTTTTTCTAAAGTTTTCATTCACGGCAACAATTCTTTTTATCTTTCTATTTTTTAAATGTACATTTTCTTTTGATTGGGTTTTTTTTTGCTGAAATACACTAGTTTGAAATTTTGTATTATTTGTGAAAAGTATAATAGTCCACTGTGTCTAGCCTGCACTTTTATTTATAAAATTAAAGTATTTTTAAACTACACTGACGTCTCGTTATACGGGCATTTGATATAAGGTCCGCTCGATAAAAGGGGTCAATTTCGAAATAAGAACCTTCTCTGGCCACCATAATATTGCGGGACTTAAATTCACCTATTAACGTTAAAGTCGGTACCGGTAATGGAGGCACCTCCAGCCGCTCTTATATCGAGCAGTTGAATTACCGATGACGTTCTTACGTATCTCGAAAGGTGAGTGTACTTTAAAAAGTGTGAACAGTAAAACCTCCACTCTAGGTTAAAATTGTTACCTCCATTGGTTTTACCCCCGAAGAGCCTGAAACTTTTGTACCAAACATTTTCCGTAAAAATCTATAGATATTCAGCAGTTTCAAGATAAAAAACTCAACCTGTATATTAAAAACGTTTACCTTGACTTATATTGTCTGAAGTAAATTGTTCTAACTTCTAAACGACTCTTTCGATTATTTGTCGAGTTACATATAATTTTAATGGTCACTCATATGAATGAAAAACTTCAGTGTTCATAGTTTTGAGGAACTATAACTTAAAACTGTTATAAACTGTAACTGACTTTTTTTAAGTTTTATTGGGCGTAAGAAACAATTGTTTATAAAGACTACATAAACATTATCATGTAGGTACCTACTGTGTGAATAAAAAAAAACAGGCGGCTATTACACTATGAAATAAATGTCATATTTCATTGATCAAAGAAATTTTATCACATTTCTTTGTTAGTGTAATATCCGCCTATGTTAAATGTGATAAAATTACTTAAATTAAAAAAATATGACTGTAATAAATCAACTTTTATAATATTCTTAATATTTCTCTGAACATAATAATGACAATCTCAATATTTGATCAAATTTTTAACTAAGATCTTTGACATATTTATTTGATAGTGTAATAACCGCCTTACTCTGAGTGAAACATTTTTTTTATTTTGGAATTTTTTATCATTTCTTTAGTTGCATCAAAAACATGTTATCCGAAAAGCAAGTGGGCTATGTTTCTAATGTCTTTGATTTCATAAAATCCGTAGCTCATTCGTTATTGTATCGTACATATTATTGTGGCTTCTGGAAATATTTTCTTTCATTTTGATCTCTAATTATAACCAACGATTGATCTTATTCTTATAATTACACTCACCGCTTGGTATAACGACGGCTTTGGTAATTCAACCACTTGATATAGCGACACGTCGTTGCCACGCCCACTGTGCGAACTTTAACATCAATTGGTGAGTTTAAATTTCACGCTAGGAAAACGGTCGTTATATTAAGCGGTGGCCATGTCGTTGTATCAAGTGGTCGTTATATCAAGCAGTGAGTGTATTATTTAGTCTCCAGACTTTATTAAAGCAAATTACAAGAGTTTAATGAGTATAATCTTAAGAAGATAGTTTAGTCTTACATAGTACGTTAAATTTGAAAAATAGAATTAATTGAATCACAGTAAAATTGAACCCAAATATTTGGCCAAATACCGGCAACCCGAAAAGTTAAATTGACCAAATCTACTTGTTAAAAAAAAGTATTAGATTGAGTCAACCAATATACTATGTACACTGCCGTGCAAAAGCCTTTGGACACCTGTGGTTTTGAATATAAATATATAGATTTCAGTTAATAAAAATCCCCAAAATAGCGAAAAGAATATGTTTACTCGCAGTGAAAATAATAAAAAAAATTTCTCGTTAGTTTGAAAGACACTGTACGTCAATACTTTCAACTTGAGTAAATCTAACCTTTCAGACATATAATTCAAAATTTTTCCTTAACATGGAAAATTGTAAATGCTGTATTTAAGATATGCTAAGATTATTACAAAGTTGTAATTAAGTAGAGGAAAGTACCCAAATGTCGGATAGTGTCTTAATTTCGGATACGAAGATATGTTGACAACTGAACGATATATGGTGTTGCCAACACTACTGACACGTACTTTTAGCCTCCATATTGTTATTATTCTCACTTTGAACGAAGGAGGAACGTGTGTTTGTTTGATAAAAATTTTGAAAAATGTTACTCGAACTCAAATATTTTACAATGTCAACTTCTAACATTTATGGCAACCAGGAGGTGAGTTATAATATTGTTTGTTTAATGTGTCGTATTTGTTTAGAGGTGTATTTTGAATTTCTGTTCAAAAACAGCGTGTGATGTTTGAAGTTATGTTGATAAACGTGGTGAAGTGAAATTTTGTATACACCAATACCTCGCTTTGCGTCGTTTCGTTTTGCGTTTTTTCGAAGTTGCGTCGCTGCTGAATTAGTACTAATTTTCACTGTGCGTCGTTAGATTTTTGAAGTTGCGTTGTTTTGGATTCGAGTCTTTAATTTTAACTTAGTATTTTAACAGAGTTTTTAATTTAACCTCCAAACGAATTTCCAAAGCCATGTGTTCGATTGACGAATTTTTTTTAAATAATGATTCTGACAGCGGAAGGAGTTTTAAAGTGTCCCAGGCGGTAGCTACGAATATCAATTGCTACAAGGAAATTTATTTTACGTTAAAAAAAAGCTGTTCAGCAAACATTTGACCAATTTTTTGTGAAAGAAAGCCGACTTAAGACAATAGCCACTATGGACTCATCAGACAGTGATTAATTTTTATTTTGTTTTTATAAATTAATTGAATATTTTATTTTGTTTTAATTGAATTTGTTTTTTTTTTTGTTTTTTGTATGTATGTTATAAAATTTTATATTATTTTTGCTTTTTAAATGTTTACTTTGTTCAATTTTCTTTTTAAAAAGTAGTATTTTGTAACCTTGGAACCTATCTTCGATCTTTACATGGTTTGCTATAGAAAATCATAATTCACATTGCGTCGTTTCGATTTGCGTCGTGTTTTTTTGGAACGTAACCACGACGCAAAGTGAGGTATTGGTGTATTACCATAATTTCGGATAGTATTCAGTATCACAGGATAGTATCACTGTGGTTAATAAAAAATAATAATAATGTTAAATAGATCTTATTGAGCCGTTTCAGTGCATATTCTGTTTATATGGAAAAATGCACTGGCTTTAATAATAAAACACGATTTATTTGTATGAAATGCATTGACTGAATGGTTGAACACACAATATATATTTTTAAATAATTTCGTTTATATTTTAAATTTTAGGTTATAAAAATTCTTAATTTATATTTGAAAACTTAATATTATTGTTTTTTTTAACAGCACAGTTCAAACATACAAAAAATGGTAGATCAAAATGTATCCGAAATTTGGAACCCATTTCATGTAGTTAAAAAAAGCATGAATTTTATATAATTTTTTTAGGTTATTATTATGGCTGATAAAATTATTGTATTTCAGGGAATTGTTCCATATGAAATAAAGTATCGAATATGCAAATATACATTTCAGATCAATATTGACAAAACTACATCATTTGAAAGAAATGGTATCCGAAATATGACTACTTTCCTACTTAAGATTTTTTATCAACCATTTTTGCAGTTTTATATTTACAATACGCAAAAAAATGAGTGTCCAAAGACTTTTACATGGCAGTATATATTCTAGTAAACTCCTTTCTTACAAATAATTCATCTCATTTAACCACATCTGTATCTCTTACCGTTTATGATATCCCCATGCATTTCACGCTTATCTTGGACACCCGGTATAAATGTATATTTAGGACTAAATTTTCCAATGAACTATCCTCCAAAATGTTGCATCCAATTTACTAATACGTTGTTGAATATTTCAACGCGAGGCTCGATTGTATACATTGAGGTTTGGCATCAGGTGGTATTTCAAAACACTTATATAAAACGTTCACTACTTCTTTGAAATAGCTCGCTGTTCTTGGATTTTATTTTACTTTTCCAGTCTTTTTATTATTCACTCCAGAAGATCAACCACAAAATTACGTGTGACATGTTGAGATGTCTAAAAGTAACAGTCGCGAATGATGAATAAATCACAGATAAGTAAAAAGAGGGGCGTATGCAAAAAATGTCTAGGGAGATGGGGTAAATAAGATTAAGGTTAGGTTACAATAAAAAAAATTATTTCAGACCAAAGAAAAGTTACTTACTAAAACAATAAACTAGAAATTAATATTGTAATAGCTTTGGTTACAACCCATAGTGTCTTTATTTTTAGAATATAGTTGTTAAAATGTTTATATTAACAAAATTATAATAGAACTAGCAAAAATTGCAACGGGTAGTTTTATTACATATTTTTATTATTACAGTGAAACCTGGATAACTAGAATATCAAGAGACTAATTATTTTGTCACACAAGAGGTGTCCCATTTACCCAGTTATAGAGGTGTAGATGTAGAAGTGACGGGACCTCAGTATATAAAAGTTTCCCACTTATCCAAGTCCCACTTAACTAAGTTTCACTGTATATACTTTTATATCATTATATTACATTTAGTAATAAGTATGTTTGTAAAGTTGAATTTTTGAAATCCAGATTTTGATGAAACTATCTATTTTCATCTATTCAGACTATTTTCACCATGATGTACATATGTGTGTCGGTATGTTTATCTGTCTGTCTGTAAGTGCTGTAACTCAAATACGACAAACCGTAGATGGGTGAAGTTTAATATTTTACATTAATTTTTGTCTGAAGAAAACCTCCTATTTTGAAAACGTTCTTTCAACCGGATACGGATGTTTACTGAGATTGATTTTTGAATTTTTTGAATAACATTGAAACAGTGCGAATTAGATAAAAATGGTTAAGTTAAAAATTGTAGATGATTTTATTATTTATTTTGTTTTATTCCTTTTTTCGATAAAACAATATTAAAAAAATATTAGATTTCAAATGGTTCATAACAAAGAAGAAATATCTTCTATGAGTGTCATGGGACTTTCTTATACGTAAACTGAGAGTAAACAGTGTGGGTGATTCTAAATAATTATTTTAAAAAAATATTTCTGACTAAATCATAAATATTGGAAAAAATGTATGGAAAATAAATTATAGATAATAACCCGAGAAAAATAATTATATAGAATTATATATAATCATATATAATTATATATAATTATATATAATTGTATATAAAATCTTGCAATTGTTTTGGACAGTTATATATAATCGTATATAATTATATATAATATTATTTTCCGAGTTAATATATTTATATACAATTATATATAATCATATATATTTATATATAATTATATATAATTGTATATAAAATAAATAAAATAGTTTTGTACAATTATATATAATCGTATATAATTATATATATTTATATATTGCATTGTTTCCCGAGTAAAAATAATTATATAGAAATATATATAATTATATATAATCGTATATATTTATATATTATATCATATAAATTCAAAAAGAGACAAATACAACTATATAAAATTGTATATAATTATATACGATTATATAAAATTGTACATTTTTATTTATTTTAAGAAAAAGTACTAATTGATATACCATTGTATTTAATAATTTAAAATTATCCCTAATTGAACTTTTCAATTTTTGGTATGTCGTGTATGACACTTTAAACTATTAAAATCTCAAATATTCATACATCTTTGCAAAGTTCATTGTTTGCACTTTCTAAATTAAAAAAAAAAAAAAAAAATTCAATTAATATTTAAACGAAATTGGACTTCTTTTAGTAAAAACTAAAATTTGAGAACAAGTCGTCATATTTTTTAAAGAATTGAAAGTATGAAAATTTTTGTTTTATAAATGTGTCTTATTTTTTATGATTTTTACAAATATGTACTTTTTGTTGTACCATCCCATTTGATTTTACACCTCAAACTACCCCCCCTCAATTTGAAATATTAAATAACTTTTATAGTTTCGATAATAAAGTCGATATCCACTCCTAATTTGTAACCCTGTATATACAGGGTCCTTCAATAGTGCGTCCGGCATTCCTAGCGCTCTTCCCGGAGGAGATAGAAAAAAAAGTTTGGTACATAATATTATTGGTTTGAAAAGATCAACGTCGTAAAATTATTTTCAATAATACAGGGTGTCCCATTTTTGCGCTGTAACAAAAACAAACATTTTTTTAAATGGAACTCCCTATAAATTTTTCAGTATTCCGATGACATATTTTAACCTCCACATTATCATCTATTCATTTTTTGATTTAGTGACAGTGTTGCCAAATTATAATTTTTTTTTCGAAAAATAATCCATAAACAGGGTCAACTTTAAAAAATCGTAGCGACGTCGTTTTTTTTGAAGCGATTGATTTTTTTAATAATAATATTAGTCCTGATAAAGAGTAACATTTTGATAGTAACCAATTTGAATTTAGTTATACAGGGTGTCCATAAAAAAATGTCAAAATTTGCAAACTTAAAAATGATAAAACTCATTTTTTTCAAATGTGACTACCCTTTTTTATTTCGCTATTCGATGAGGTTTTTTCTCCTTTTCAATTTGTGTAGGGGATGTCCTATGTCTAAACCCCATAGTTTCTCAGATATTCAATACTTATAATAAAATTAACCTTTTTATTACACTTTTATGCACCGAAGTAGGCCGTACTGATGAAAAACACATGCTGGCGAATTGATTTGAGCCTTGATGAAAATAGAAGACATTTAGAACATTTATTGCACACCCAAGCAGGCCCTGCTTGGAAGTGTGTTCTACTCTCGTCCTAAAAATTTTTTTCGTATATAAATTGATAAAATGAGTATTATATCTTAAATTTCTTCAGTATCTCACTTACATTTTTACATTTTCTGATAGAAAACATTACAGTCTCCATTTTTGCTTAGTTTAATATCGATCGGTTTTAATTTTCTGTTATAAAAATATAAATAAAGTTCAATTTGTCGATTTAACCCGCTTTTTTGATAGAAACGCCGAACTACAGGTCACAATTCGAAATAAATTTGCACCAATCCTTTTGAATTCACTTCATCTATTATCAGAATAGAACCCTATTAAAACTCAACAAAATTGGATAACTAGAAGTAACGAAATTTGCAGTTTATTTAAACAAAAATTCATATTTTGACAAGAAATTTTTTTACAAATAGAGTAGTTACTATTTATAATTTATTAATAGTAGTAGGCGCTATTTCTTCATATGTCACTTGTGTGTCACTTCAAATTCCATAATTATTATATTGTGTTAATTAATATATAAATACATGTACAAATGTACATCGATACGTGCTGTATTTTAATTATTTTATTCAAAGCCAATCAATCTTTTTAATCAAGATAAAATCTGGTAAGTTTGCATTTTTAAAACAAATATATTATATACGTCATATAACCTATAAACGTTACATTGTTGTTTCATTTTAAATGCTAGACATCAGGTGAACACAGCTGTTATCGCTGCAATATGTGGATGTATTTATCTTTTTAATTATTATTAGATATTAATTAATTTATTTACTTTATACATTTTACAAAAAAAATATGTTATATAAAAATTGTAAATTAAAATGATTGTTGTTTTATTACAATACATCCTTTTAAATAAAAAAAGGTAATAATCGATTGATATCAAGATTCATTGTTGATTTTCTAAAAAATCTTAATGAGTGATAAACTTCATATTATATATTTATATAATATTAATTAACTCCAATCTTTTTTTCAAACATCCTTTTAAGTTTCACCAATTATATTGTACCTGTACCGTATTTATTTGATATTATAAGTTAATACATTTTTTTATGTTTAAGGGGTGTGCATTTTATGGCCTAGCCATAGTATTTTGGTCTTTTATCTTTTATGTTTTTAAAATTTTGTAACTTTTCATATATTTTTTAAATAAAAGATATAATTTTATTCCATAAGTATTATCCGTTTAAACGATTAATTTTAATCAAATATTTCATTGATACTTAAGTACTACATTTTGTCATTTGTTTTTCATCAGCACAGCCTACTTCAGTGCATAAAAGTGTAATAAAAAGGTTAATTTTATTATAAGTATTGAATATCTGAGAAACTATGGGGTATAGACATAGGACATCTCTTATACAAATTGAAAAGGAGAAAAAACCCCATCGAATAGTGAAATAAAAAAAGGGTAGTCACTTTTGAAAAAAATGAGTTTTATCATTTTTAAGTTTGCAAATTTAGACATTTTTTTATGGACAGCCTGTATAACTAAATTCAAATTGGTTATTATCAAAATGTTACTCTCTATCAGGACTAATATTATTATTAAAAAAATCAATCGCTTCAAAAAAAACGACGTCGCTACGATTTTTTAAAGTTGACCCTGTTTATGGATTATTTTTCGAAAAAAAATTTATAATTTGGCAACACTGTCACTAAATCAAAAAATGAATAGATGATAATGTGGAGGTTAAAATATGTCATCGGAATACTGAAAAATTTATAGGGAGTTCCATTTAAAAAAATGTTTGTTTTTGTTACAGCGCAAAAATGGGACACCCTGTATTATTGAAAATAATTTTACGACGTTGATCTTTTCAAACCAATAATATTATGTACCAAACTTTTTTTTCTATCTCCTCCGGGAAGAGCGCTAGGAATGCCGGACGCACTATTGAAGGACCCTGTATATACAGGGTTACAAATTAGGAGTGGATATCGACTTTATTATCGAAACTATAAAAGTTAGAACAATATTTCAAATTGTAACTACCCTGGAATTTGCATTTGAAAGAAAAATAAACAATTAAACATTTAATTAATGCAAATAATTCTTGACTTTCAATGGTTGGAATTATTTGATTTGGGTTACAATAGTTTTGGTTTTTAAATGACTTAACATGTACAGGTATTTTATCGAAACATTCAATTACAAAATTGTCAATAGAAAGTAATTAACAATACAATTGAAAATTTTAATAAAATTACAAAATCTATAACAGAACTGTTTGTTGTAAAACTCAAAATCACTTAAAAATAATATTTAATAAACAAATGTCACTATAGCTTGAATGAGTTCTTTGAAATGTGCTTTACATATTGGGTTTCTCCATATTATGCACATATGTTTCAGATTTCTTTAATAGTCACAATAATTCTATGTACTTTTTGTAATTTTTTATTTCAACAATATGGGCCACAAATATTACTTAATACGCATCTAGATTATTTTTTTTAAATTGATTCAATAATATCCGAGTACTTTATATATGTAATAGTTATATATACTATCTGCTAAAAAGAGCTGTGATTTACCTCTCGTTAGCAATGTGTTTTCAGTTTGAAACCTATATAAGCAACGATTTTACTATGACTATAAGTGTATTCAAGTAAGTTAATACGAGGTAAGTAATAAGATATATTCAATATTAATAATATAATATGATGTGATTGATTATAGATCCCCCGTGCGAGTTGTAATTAAAATACATTCCCGTTTAGGGGGGAGGGACTCCAGGATATGTATATCTGATTAAAAAATATTTATATACAATTTTATATTATTATATATAATTGTATATAATTATATAGAAATATATATAATTGCATATAATTATATACAATTGTATATAATTATATATAATTATATATATTTCTATATAATTATATATAATTGTATATAATTATATATAATTATATACAATTGTATATAATTATATGCAATTATATATATTTCTATATAATTATATACAATTATATCGGGCCAAATCTCCGATATAATTATATATAATTATATACAATTATATATAATTATTTTTACTCGGGAACAGTCGAGTCAATGAAGGTTTTTACTTCGGAACCCTCAGAAACAGTACCGATTTTTTTATGAATTTTTTTTTAAATATTCGTTATACCATACTATTTGAAATCAGAAACATTCCAGCCGTCGGACTCAAAAAATTATTTTTTTTGCTCAAAAAAAATGTATATAAATAATTTTTTTTTCGATGATAATTGAGCAAAAGTGTGTTTTTTTTTAACTAAGTTGAATAAATATTATTTGAGGAAATGAGCAAAAAATTTTTTTTAATTTTCATTGGCAAACGTTACTTTTCAATTATTTAAATAATTTGCTTAGTAAATTATCGTTGAAATTTTGACGCAAAAATTCATAAATTAATATACATATTTAGAATTTATTGAATATTGATGAAATTTAGCAAAATCGTTCGAAATACCCTTATTTAATAGTAGTAAATTTTAGAGCACGTTACTTGCATTAATAATCATTTTACAGCAAGTTTTACTCCGAAATTTCGTATCCGCTCACGCCGCGAATAAAATAATAAACGTTTGCCGTTTTGCAAATAAACAAACAATTTTGTCCAAAAAAAATGTAATTATTTGAGATGTATTTACCTAACGTTTCTGAAAGTTTTAGCCCTCTAGGTTTATTATTTTCAACTCTAGAGCAGATTATTCTTTAGATTTTTCGCGCGTCAGCGGTAAGTTCGTCACTAAGATCGTTTACTCTGTAAAAAATATTTATTGATTTTTTATAAAATTTTGCATAATTTTTCGAATTACTTTATTTTAGCAGTACACAAATTAAGAGCACGTCACTAACATTATTTATCATTTTACAACTACTTTTTCCTACGAAATTTACTATCCGTTCGTGTCGCGTATAGACAATAAACGTTTGCCTTTTTGCAAATAAACAAACGATTTTTTCCAAAAAAATTGTACTTATTTGAGATGTATTTACCTAATGTTTTTGAAAGTTTTAGCCCTTTTGGTTAATTATTTTCAATTCTATAGCAGTATATTCCTCAGATTTTTTGCGCGTCAGCGGCACGTTCGTCGACAAGATCCTTTTACTCTGTTAAAAATATTTACTGAATTTTGATGAAATCTTACATGATTGTTTGAAATACTTTAATTTAGCAGTAAAAAAATTAAGAGCACGTCACTAGCATTATTTTTCATTTTACAACTAGTTAGGCTACGAAATTTACTATCCGCTCGTGCCGCATATAAGACAATAAACGTTTGCCGTTTTGCAAATAAACAAACAATTTTGACAAAAAAAATTATGCTTATTTAAAATACATTTACCTAATGTTTCTAAAAATTTTAGCCCTCTAGGTTCATTTTTTTAAATGGTACAATGTTATTTATTACAAATTCAAAATTTTTGAGGAAAAATTGGGAAATTTCTGGAAAATTCCTAAAAATTTTTGTATAATTCAACTTTATTTGTGAAAAGAAACACAATTTTCAATTTTAGATAAAAATTAAAAAAAACTTTTGGAAAATTTCGGGAAAATTCCCGGAAAATCCTTATTTTGACAAAGTATTCTTATTCAGTGACCCTCAAAACCCCTACAGGTAATAAAATTTCGTCGAAAATCGGACTTAATATATGAAACCAGTAAATTATACAAATTTTCAAAATTTGAGGGAGAGGGGTTAAATCCGACGACTAAAATGTTTCTGATTTCAAATAGTATGGTATAACGAACATTTTAAAAAAAATTCTATCAAAATCGGTGCTGTTTCTGAGGGTTCCGAAGTTTTGGCCATTTTCGAGCTTCATTGACTCGACTAACACTCAATATTTTTTTATTTAAAATAGTTTTTTCTTATTTCAGAAATAATTCGAAAATTGATAAGAGTAAACATCCGTTTTCGGTTTAGTAATTACGTTCAAAACAATTAATTTTATATACAATGTAGAGAATAATATTATTATCTACAGTTTATGCCCCATTCATTTTATTCTGCCATTTATTAGTGTATCAAAAATAATAATCACTGTTCACTGTATTACGTATAAGAAAGTCCCAGAAATTTTAAATTCAGTTGTTTTATATGGGTCGCTTTGTGTTCATCTTATTTACACATATTTAAATCTTTTAATATAACTTTTTTCATCTATTAGCTTTGTTTGCTTTTGAACGGATAATTTTTTCTTTGTTCACAAGAGAATAGCTAATTTTAAATAACCACAATAAAATGCGAAAAATGATATAGAACATTCATAAAAAAATATTAGCATATATATTATAATATGAATATTAAGTAAAAACGACTTTTTTCAGTAAAAAAATATTTCTAAATTCTTCATTTATAGCAACATAAATGTCTTCCCTTGTTATTCACGCTGAAATGCCCACCCACGATATGAGTATTACAATGATATTGTTCAGATGTGCCACAATAACGGGAACTGACATGAGGATTTTGATATTAAGAGAATTAATATCATCAGATACAATACACGCTTTTTCATATTCACAATACAATATTCATATATTAAGAGTTACATTTAAATGAAGAAGCTGTAGGCATGATCGATATACATATATACTATATGTACAATTGTACAATGTACATACATATATTTTGAGTACACGTGTAAGCTATTTATTAACAAATAAAGATAAATAGAATAATTTGTATAAAAACAAAATAACCATACGTACTAGGGTGGCCATTAATTTTCTTATTTTCGAATTACTTTAAGGTCACCCCCCCCCCCAAATTTCTTATAAAAAAATAATGTATACAAAATATTAAAATTATTAGATATTATTAACACGTGTCATCGAGTGATCGAATATTAACACGTAAAATGCATTTTTTGAATTTTTGAATTTTTCTTTAAACAGCTGTGAAAATTGAATGGATTTTGATGTTTTAAAACCCATTTTAGAGTTGACAGTTTCTGGTTTTTGTACCTTATATTCAATTTTATTATCGCTTCCTACTACTTATTGAGAAATTTCAGAAAAGTGAAATAAGCCTAAAATTTAATAATTCAGGATAATTCAAAATTGGCGTGCCAAACTTGAACAGTAGGTTGAAGGAATTATTTTTTTTATTAAACATGTGTCCGAAATTTTTTCGTAAGAGAATTATAGCCTCCCGAAGATTTTGTCAAAAAACATTTTTTAAGGGGGTTGTAATTCCATTACGAAAAAATTTTTTACTCAACATAAGTTTTTCAAGTTTTTTTTTTTTTCAAATTGTTTTAGTTCTTAATGTACAGTCAAAGCGTCATTTAACTGTGCATTTTGGGTAGGTAGCGATTTTTTTAGGTGGGTTCGTAGACTCTAAAACCCATTTTTCGGGATTCGGAAAGATATTGTTTTTCCGCCATCTTGAAAATAAGGGTGCAATTAGTTTTTTTATTTATCTCCGTAATAGTCAGCTTAACAAAAAATTACTAAGAAGCATTTTTGAAGGTAATCAAAGTATCTATAACTTTTATTCTTAACTTTTTGGCGTAACATTAAAAATAAAAAATGTTATAAGCAAAAAAGGATAGAAAAATAGGGGATGAAAATCTTTAAGGCAAGATATCTATTGTATTTTTAATCCTATAAAAAAGTAATTATGACCTTCTTTGTAGAATAAAATAATGAATAGATTAAATTGTTTGTTAAGAAACGTTCTACAAAAAAGGTCAGAAGTACTTTTTTATAGGACTAAAAATACAATAGTTATCTTGCCTTAAGGATTTTCATCCCCTATTTTTTTATCCTTTTTTGCTCATAACATTTTTATTTTTAATGTTACGCCAAAAAGTTAAGTATAAAAGTTATATATACTTTGATTACCTTCAAAAATGCTTCTTAGAAATTTTTTGTTAAGCTGACTGTTATGGAGATAAATAAAAAAACTAATTGCACCCTTATTTTCAAGATGGCGAAAAAACAATATCTTTCCGAATCCCGAAAAATGAGTTTTAGAGTCACGGATGATCCCTCTACGAACCCACCTAAAAAAATTGCTGCCTACCCAAAATGTACGGTTGCCTTATTTTTTACGACGCTTTGACTGCACTAAATTAGGTTAATTGAAATTTCAACCATCGATATTTTTCAAACAACATATTTTTCGTCCAAGATTTCTATAACTTTAAAATATTTTTGGTAATCATGTTGCATGCGGTCTATGTAGATGAGTTCCATTTTCATCTATCACCGGAAATTGATTGGTATGAGCAACTGTAAACCAAATACTACAAGAATAGATAACCTCCTTTTTACATAACTTTATTTATTATAGCTTTTATAAAGTTCTACACAATACCGACATAAAATTTTATAAGATGAAATTCTCGATTTTAGCTTTGGCTTTATATTAAATAAAAATATAATTTAATAAAGAAGAGTAAATAATAAATGATTCAATGAAGTAAGCACTTTCTAAATGACAATAGAATTGATTAATAAAGGTACATACAACTTTTTTACAAAAGATTCTTACATAACACATTTATTATCTACCATATTGAATAACAATTCCAATATGCGAATGTCTTCGAGACGCAGAAATATTAAAACACATTGTAGGTGCCAATATGTGTTTTGATTCACGTACAGTAGAAGGCACCACCTCTGTCGTGGGCCGCAGGTGTACGCTTTTAAATTAAACGGAATATAGGCGGGATATTGTTAATTATAAATAGCGTTTGGTTCTAATTGACTTTAGCGGTTTGTATTTTAATGAATAGATTCTTTACATGCCAATTAGTGAACCTTATTTTCATTACTAGTAATTTCTAATTTTACTTGCGACTTAAATTGTATATATAAAAGGTCTTTTTATGCAGTAATTGCAGGCCTTATGACCTTTTACCCTGTCTGGTGAACTTAATGTATTTGTTTTTAGTTGAAAATTTGAGATAAATGAATTTCATTTTGTTAAATATAAAAAATAACATTGTCTGAAAATAGGAAGACTCAAAAGTTAAAGAATTATTACAGCCAGCTAAAAACTTTCAACCATTTTACTTTCTCATACCCATGTTTGAAATACATACATATAGCATAAGTGAGTCACCTATGTAGGTACTCAACTCACCTCGCGAGTTATCGACCTTTGACATAACGACGGGCTAAACGTTCGGATTGGCAACCTTCCCCCCTTTCTCCACATAGGTAATACCACTGACTGCTATATTTCTGAGCGAAATTTAAATTCACCAATTAACGTTGAAATAGGTACGGTGGTGGGATTCCCTCTCGCCGTCGTTAATTCAAGAGGTTGAATTACCAACACCGTCGTTAATTCAAACGGTGAGTGTAGTTTCAAAACCCGTTAAGTCCACTTAAAAAACGAGTTAGCGGTGTCATCTGTTAGAAAACGCAGAATGCGACTTATTCTAGTCAATTTCAAGTTTTAAATCCACCTGTATCCCATCTACTTTTACCTTCATTTCTATACAACAATTTCAAAAACTGCTTAATTCAGAAACAAAATAAGCTAAAACCATTTACGAAAGTTAGTAGCAAAAACAGCTAAATCTGACACATTTCTATAACCTGTTTTTAAGTATTTCTTCAAAATCACTTAAATCCAGACATTGTTTTCCTTTGGACATTAATAATATCGTTCATATAAAAGAGATTTGAAACGTTTTTTTATTATCACCCTGATCCTATATACACAAAACACAAGAGGAGTATCTGTATTGAAATTAAATTCAAAAACATTTCATTCCATATTTTGTTTCCAAAGTCCACTAAATACAATATTTTTTCTCCAAAGTCTATGGAATTTTTTCATATGCTTCAGGGTATATCTTTCTTTATCACCTTAAAAAGGAATCACCCCACAAGACAACTTGGCGATAAATTTTACGCAACAGTTTTTTAAGAAAATAATTAAAAGTAAAAAATAATTGCAAATAAAAATAAACAGTAAAATTCCCAAACCGAGTTTCGAACCAGCGTTCACCGCGTTAGGTACATGTTAGCATGCTAACCGCTTGGCCACATAATACAGTATATTTGAAATATAACAATTTTCAAAATTAAATATTTTTATTAATAATGCCCATGAGATTGAATGCTCGGACACATGTATTTTTATTTTTACTCTACCTCCCAAAAGCTGACTGAAATGTGAAATCCCACAAACATAACCCCTGGTGAATATTTCAAGTATCAGTTAAATTATAAACATGTAAATAACTAAGGTATTTATCCATATTTTTACATACGCATTCAAATAACCTATTTTCTTATAAAACCGGCTTTTGATACCTCTGACCAGATTTAGTCAATAAAGTATACAGGGTGTTTGGTTCGAATGGCAGGTGAACATTTGAAAATTTATAAAACTTTAATAAAATTATTTCTTTAAAAAATTATTTTATAAAATCTAGTACACTTACAGATGTTCAAATGGTCTTAAGAACTGCTCTATTTCATACCTTTTCGAAAAACTTACCATATTACCTACATGAACGGGCTACTTTTGTGAAAAAAACTTACATTTATCTGAGAATAAGTATAAGATTTTTACATTTTTCCAGTGAGTTGATCCTAGTGTGCTTAATTTACCAAAATTTACCAAAAATCGAAAAAAATCGTCATTAGTCTAAAGGGTCATCATTTTCAAGCATTTGTACAGGAGTAAGTGTTTCTGTCCAATGAGTATAAAAAAATGTTTGAAAAGTACCGGCATCATGTTTTTTTACGACTTATTAAGATTAGCATACTTGGATCAACTCACTGGAAAAATGTAAAAATCTTACTTATTTTCACATAAATGTATTTTTTTTTCACAAAAATAGCCCGTTCGGTAGGTTTTTCGAAAGGGTATTAAATAGTGCAGTTCTTAAAATCATTTGAAGATCTGTAAGTGCGCTAGATTTTATAAAATAATTTTTTAAAGAATTAATTTTATCCAAGTTTTAAAAGTTTTCAAAAGTTAACCTGCAGCCATTTTTTGTTTTTGTTATTCATCAATTTTATTTTGATCTGATAGTGTAGCATAGACATTTAAGTAATATAAAAATTATGTTTGAAAAATATGAGCACTCTAACATTTGAACTATTGCCGTTAACATGTATAAATCTGGGTTTTTTCAAAAATTTACTAAAAAGGCCGATATAAAAAAACTGTAGCACTTTGTATATAGGTATATTTGCTTAAATCACTTCCAAATGATTCATTCTACCTTCCTTCAAAATATTCGTATCGCCGAACCATACACCCTGTATATACATTATATAATAATCATAAATATTATTTAAAACGATTTTACTTCCTCAGGTATTTCCATACAAAAGCAGTTAGCGACTACGGTTACGAATGCGACAAGTTCTAACAAATGGAACCTTTCAGACTTCAGACCAAAGAAATCTGAAAGGAATACTTCAACATCTCTGTTATACAAAAACTCTTATACTCTCATTTTTATAAATAACACGTAAGAGAACACATATACTTACACACATTCATATGTGTATGTGTGTGCGTGTGTGTGTGTGTGTGTGTGTACATGACAATAACAACTCTTCCTTGAAAACTACAACTGTATCGAATTAATCCGAAAAACTTTCCGTGGAAAGAATTAATTTGAGAAGTTTTATTGTTCGTGCCTTAGTATTTCTTTTTTTTTTGTTTCTTTTTGTTCATCCAAAGCATGGTAAGATTTCAGTATTTCAAGAAAATATATGTGTTTATGTCTCCACTGTGAAACATTTTAATGCATTAAGATTATTAACTGATATATTATGTTCTCGTATTGT
The DNA here is from genome assembly GCA_949319165.1 of Sialis lutaria. Classification (NCBI taxonomy): domain Eukaryota; kingdom Metazoa; phylum Arthropoda; class Insecta; order Megaloptera; family Sialidae; genus Sialis; species Sialis lutaria. The sequence continues at coordinate 7,426,473 of OX439243.1, read as the reverse complement.
TGCTTTTTTATGTTTATTTTGCGTGACTATTTTCTTTTTTACTTTTTTTTGTTAGATTGATTATAAAAGGTTTATTTGTAATGGGTTACTTTGAAAATAATAAACGTAATTGAAACATTTGGAAAATAATACAAATATACTATGGCTAGGCCATAAAATGCACACCCCTTAAACATAAAAAAATGTATTAATATATAATATCAAATAAATGCGGTACAATATAATTGGTGAAACTTAAAAGGATGTTTGAAAAAAATATTGGAGGTAATTAATATTATATAAATATAAAATATGAAGTTTATCACTCATTAAGATTTTTTAGAAAATCAACAATGAATCTTGTTATCAATCGATTATTACCTTTTTGTTTTAAATTTAGGATGTATTGTAATAAAACAACAATCATTTTAATTTACAATTTTTATATAAAATATATTTTTTTGATAAAATGTATAAATAAGTAAATAAATAAATTAATAATAATAATTAAAAAGATAAATACATCCACATATTGCAGCGATAACAGCTGTGTTCACCTGATGTCTAGCATTTAAAATGAAACAACAATGTAACGTTTATAGGTTATATATATATTATATATATTTGTTTTAAAAATGCAAACTTACCAGATTTTATCTTGATTAAAAAGATTGATTGCCTTTGAATAAAATAATTAAAATACAGCACGTATCGATGTACATGTATTTATATATTAATTAACACAATATAATAATTATAATACATGTAATTTGCAATGACATATGAAGAAATAGCGCCACTAGCGCCTAACGGATGTTTCTTGAACTTCCACGGACTAGTACCTATATTTGTAAAAATAATTCTTGTCAAAATATGAATTTTTGTTTAAATAAACTGCAAATTTCGTTACTTCTAGTTATCCAATTTTGTTGAGTTTTAATAGGGTTCTATTCTGATAATAGATGAAGTGAATTCAAAAGGATTGGTGCAAATTTATTTCGAATTGTAGCCTGTAGTTCGGCATTTCTATAAAAAAGCGGGTTAAATCGACAAATTGAACTTTATTTATATTTTTATAACAGAAAATTAAAACCGATCGATATTAAACTAAGTAAAAATGAAGACTGTAATGTTTTCTATCAGAAAATGTAAAAATTTAAGTGGGTTACTGAAGAAATTTAAGATATAATACTCATTTTATCAATTTATATACGAAAAAAAATTTTAGGACGAGAGTAGAACACACTTCCAAGCAGAGCCTGCTTGGGGTGTGCAATTATTTAAACAATATATGAGGTATTCACAAGTCAAAATGACTAACTTTACAGAACAGTCGGAAAAATTAGATGTAAATTCGAGTTGCAGATGTATGTGATTGTTTTATAAAGTAATTTTCGGTAGCGGTTTTAATGGTTTAGAACATAGGTGTCCAATCTTTTGAGTTTTGTGGGCCACAGAGCGCAAAAAAATAGCGAAAAAAATTGTTAAGGGTCGCAAAAAAAAATTTTGAAGACCTTTTTTTTCGTTGTTGACTTAATTAATTTATATAATTATTTATATATCTCTGTATAATTCAAGAGCTGATAACATATTTTTCTGCCCCATCTGAGCACTAGGCAGAGTTACGGAAAACAATAATTCATGTGTTGTACATTATGGGAAAAAAAGTGAACATGTAAAGAAAAAGTGTATGTTTGCCCCATGTGAGCACAAATAAAATGACTTCAGGGAGTTAGTTTATGAAAAGTTAGATAGTGAAAGTGCAATGGGCAGACGCGTAAGGTGGGGATAAGGGATAGGCAGACGCACTCAAACATGCATTTTTTTTTTGAAAACTGCCCCTTTTGAGCATTGCTGATTTTTTTAGGGATGGCAGTTTTTGATCTGTAGATGACCGAAAAACAAAGGCAGACCCGTAGAATGGGGATAAGAGGTCGGCAGATGCCGTTAAACATGCAATTTGTTTTAATAAAAATTGTCCCATTTGAGCATTACTGAATTTGTGATGGATGATAGATTTTAATCTGTAGATGACCGAAAAAACACAGGTAGACGCGGGATAAGGGGTCGGCAGACGCAATTTACAGTGGCAAATGATTGTAACAAATTTAAACTAGCTGTCGGATCCAATTTTACCCGGGGATATAAAATTAAACTATATAACGTATAATGCTGTGGGGTGCGATCCTTTAGGTCCACACAATCAACTTCCCAACATGGTATGACTAACAGTACTTGAATACTGATTACTTATTGTTTCCATAATTAATATTACTATGTTATAGTTTGTAAATATTTTTTTTAATATGTATATGAAAAATTTTAATGGAATTTATCAGAAATAAAACTCACCCTTTGTATTATGAATATTAGTTTTCTAATATCCTAATAATGTCAATAATATAATGCACATTTTTAGTAAAACTAATCTGACAGTTTGAATTTTGAATTGTGTTGTTTCCAAGGCAACATGAATTATTAGATGTATTTATTAGTATGAAATTCAAATTTTGATGGTGGTTTTCATCCCTTTAATGGCTGTTTGGACCCATATAAAAAATAAATACTGAAATACACGTTTCATTATTTGTATTGTATAGTATTTATTCTAAGTTCCGACTAAATTCGACCAAGAAAAAAAATAAAAATGAAAAAAACACCCTTTTTACCCCCGTAGGGGTTGAATTCCGAAAAATCCTTTCTTTCAGATCATATTCACGTCAAGACGCTTCGATTAGCACCCCAACGAAGTCAATAGCATTTTTTTTGTTCGCGAGAATTCGTCCCGGAAAAAATGACACGTACGTACGTACGTACACACACACACACACACACACACACACACACACACACACACACACACACACACACACACACACACACACACACACACACACACACACACACACACACACACACACACACACACACACAGACATTTTTCTGAAAATGGTGTCAATATACTCTAATGCCCTTGAAACATGAAAATATGTTAAAATTTTTGATTTCGATTTTCGGACCAATTACAATAACTCCCTATTGGGAAGTTAAAAATGTATATATCCGATACTAAATATTGCACCGATAATAGCAAATATGTTTTAGGATCCTCTAAGTAAGAAGGAAATAAGTAATATGTCCCTTGTAGTTTTTTGATTTAAAGTACCGTTTTGCTGAAATTTATAAATTTACAAAACTCAAAATGTCAAGGTCCTGAGTTCAAATCCCGAAGAGTTCTGTTTTATTTTTTTATTTTCTGTTTTTTGTTTATTACAAAGAAAGAGAACTACATAATCAAAAAAGAAAAAAAATTAAATTCAGTACCTACTTTTTTACACGTTTAATATTTTTTTAATAAAGTTTCCCACTTATCCAAGTCCCACTTAATACAAGTTTCACTGTATTTGTAAGAACCTACATTTTAATTAATGTATGTTGATATCATGTTACGGTTATAAACTAAATACATATTCTCTTACAAATGATATATATTTATGTTAGTGATATTACTGAAGATATAGCGTAGAGTTTTACGCCAATTGAATTAAAATGTAACGTAAATAAAGATGCAAACAATCACAGAATCTAATCACAGCTTCTTTCCCCGTTCTTGTGTTCCCGAGGGAGTAAGGCGCCGGGTTTATCGATCTTACTTAAATATAGTTAAAGACATGAATTTCATTGTTTTAAAGGAATCGACAAAAATACAATTTATTTGTTTTTTTCATTTCTCTTAATGTTAGATAATATTGACTCATATTTTTTTTTACTATTTAACAATTTCTAATATAATTGTTTTGCATTGCATTAGGCATGATGCTAGTAACAAACTATCATTGAAATTATGATTTTAAATAATGAAATAGGTTAAAAAGATTTTGAAAAATGTATTTATTTTTATAAAACGCGAGATTAATATAATTTAAAAAAAAAAATATGCAAAATACAGTAATCTGCCATGTTAAATGGAACACCAAAGATTGACTTTTCTTTTAGACAAATATCAATTCCAGTTACAAGATTATTTATAGATGCATACCTTATTTAAGATACTTTGGAATTTATTTTTAACACACAAAATAAATAAATTATTGTCTAACTCTGAATGTTTGATAATTGTTGACAAGGAGTGTGACGTCACAACTCTGAAATGTCACCTGCGAGCATTTTGGCGTGAAATTCAAAATTAGTTTTAAAAGAGTCAATTTTTGCGATTAAACCTTTATTTTCTGCAGAAATAAGTATTATTTTGGAAGTAGGAGACACGTAAGATCATCATAGAATAGTTTTTTTTTTTTTAAATTAGTCATCATGCATTTTATCTACATACATAAATAGTAAAAATTAACTTAACAAGGGACGGTATATTGCATAGGTGGGCATTAAGTCGTTAGTCCGTTAATCGTTAATTAACGAAGTTAACAAAATGCTTAACGGATTAACTTGTAAGTTAACTCAAAAAATGTTAACGCTTTTGTTAACTTCCGTTAACTTTAGTCCGTTACATTGGTTGTTTGATGACAAGTAGGTACATAAGAAAGTTGTCGAAATACGCTAGGAAACCATCGATCCTGGTGCCGCCAAGTGGCAAAAATAAATAATTTTGTGTTTCTGTCAAACCAATCTGTCATATAATTGAAAGGAAAAAATGGATAATTGCCGTTATATTATGTATGTTATATTAAAATTTGTATTGATAAGTATCAACCTTTGTATATTATTAGAATTTGACCCCGAAATTTTCTTATTTTAAACCGACTTCTAAAAAAGAGGAGGTTATCAATTCAATCAATATATTTTGTTATGTATGTTCGAGCATAACTTCGACAAATATGCGCCTATTCGGTTGATTTTTATTTGTTTGAAAGAGTATACTCCCGAGGTGGTCTCATATAAATTTTATCAGAATCTGAATATGGACTTCAAAAAAGGAGAGAGTTTTCTATTTTTTTATATATTTTTTTTATGTATTTTCGGGTATAACTACGACAAATATGCACCTATTCGGTTGATTTTTCTTTGTTTGAAAGAGTATACTATCAAGCTGAGCCCATATAAATTTCATTATAATCAAATATATGGTTTCAAAGATACGCCACTCAAAAGAAAAAAAGAAAAAATCGTAATAGAGTTGATCGAAAATAGACAAAGGCTGTAGCCGGGTAAGCATGCAAAATCGGCCTTTGCATGGATTTGGCTGATTATTTTTTTGAAAGTCACATTCTATGCAACATTCAACCTGACCAAATATTAGCTTCCAAAAATTTGTAGTTTTCGAAAAAAAAAAATTTTTTGATTTTCAAAAAAAATTTTTTTTTTGATAATCCATCAATCGAATTTGATGGTGCTTGTGATATATTATAGAGGTACTTATGACTCATCAGAGGTAATTTTATTATGGTCCTCTGTACATAGTAAACCAGAAAAAAAAATTAATAAAATTTAAAAAATTAAAAAACACTATGTTGTACTCGGGGGGCAATCACCATTTTTTTATAAAATATACCTTGTACGTACCCAAACAACATATCAAAATCCTAAACTGATATGAAGGGTATAACATACTCGTATAAATTCGCATATGGTCGTATTGGCGCGGCGCGCGCGTGACGCGGGTGGACTATATGGAGTGCAAGTGTCTTAATACTTTTAAAACATCTCTAATTTGTTGCTAAACAACAGGGCTGAACTAGCCTGGAGAGATACGGGGAATTTGAAGGGGCCCATGGCCTGACAAAGATAAAATATAGAGGCCGTAGCCGGGAATGTATGGGAACCGCCATTGAATCAATTATGCTAATTTTTTCTCATAGTTTGCTTTTTAGAAACATAAAATCGCCTCAGATCGCTTTTGAAATGTTATAATCGTCTTTAGTAGCAATAAATTCCATTGCCGCTGCGAACTAACGACTCTTCTTGTATAATAAGTTATAGATAAGATTTTTTTTTTTAAAATAAAAATGTTCTTAGTAAACATAAAAATTTTGAAGCACAAATACAATTAGGGCGATTTTATGTTTCTTAAAAAGCAATCTATGAGAAAAAATAATCATAATTGATTCAATGGCGGTTCCCATACATTCCCGGCTACGGCCTCTATATTTTATCTTTGTCAGGCCATGGGCCCCTTCAAATTCCCCGGATCTCTCCAGGCTAGTTCAGCCCTGTTGTTTAGCAACAAATTAGAGATGTTTTAAAAGTATTAAGACACTTGCACTCCATATAGTCCACCCGCGTCACGCGCGCGCCGCGCCAATACGACCATATGCGAATTTATACGAGTATGTTATACCCTTCATATCAGTTTGGGATTTTGATATGTTGTTTGGGTACGTACAAGGTATATTTTATAAAAAAATGGTGATTGCCCCCCGAGTACAACATAGTGTTTTTTAATTTTTTAAATTTTATTAATTTTTTTTTCTGGTTTACTATGTACAGAGGACCATAATAAAATTACCTCTGATGAGTCATAAGTACATCTATAATATATCACAAGCACCATCAAATTCGATTGATGGATTATCAAAAAAAAAATTTTTTTTTTAAATCAAAAAAAATTTTTTTTTCGAAAACTACAAATTTTTGGAAGCTAATAATTGGTCAGGTTGAATGTTACATAGAATGTGACTTTCAAAAAAATAATCAGCCAAATCCATGCAAAGGCCGATTTTGCATGCTTACCCGGCTACAGCCTTTCGCGGGTCGAATCCTTATAATCCGCAAAGATTGATACTTTTCAATACAGATTTTAATATAACACACATAACTTTGTGTTTTAACCCCGTAATTTACTCATTGGGTAATATCGGACATTTGAAAATAAAAAATAAAAATTTGCTATGAAAAAATTTTGTAAAAATAAAAAATTAATGTTTTTCAAGACCTTATATTACCCTTAAGTTTTATTGAAAATATCATTCAATTATATCAAACCATTAAGTAGAAAAAAAAAGGTTTTCGATTTTCAAATTTTAATTAATTACAGCTAAAATAATTATTAATAAAATTAATTAAAACTTGGTCAAGTATTTCTTCATACATAGGTTTATAGATAAGAAAAAAAATTAACGAAATCGGAACTTGGGAACATTACTTTCGGCTGTCCTTTTTTAAAAGTAATATACCCAAAGTTGCTAACGGCGCTCACTAGGTGGTGACGTGTCGTTTTTGACAGATGGTTTCTTAGCGTATAGCGAAAGAAAAAAAAAGAAAAAAAAGGTCTTCAAACATTTTGGATGGTTAACTTTTAACAGTTAACTTTAACTTCCGTTAAATTTTCGGTTAACTTTAACTTTCGTTAAATTTTCGGAATTTTAACGCTTTAACGATTAACGAAGTTAACTTTTTTATTAATGAATTAACGATTAACTATACCTGTGGTATATTGTCAGAAAAGAACACAAAAATATTTTTCAGTATTTAATATTTTTGCTAATATGTATATTGTATATAGAAATAGACTTATTTATGTACTGCATGTACATTGTACATACATAAATAAACTAAAACAATAATAACAGTTTGTTTGTTATAGCGTGCGTAATGTTTATGTAGTTACTAGGCAACCGGAAATAATTAATTGAAATGCAAATCATATTGTTGATGAATTGAAAATACGAATTACAAAAAATGAAGTAATCTTCAATGGACTCCACACAAAACCAATGTTAATTACAGTACAATCATCATATTAGCTGAAACTAAATTATGATGTTGCTTGTGTCTTGCCGATAAGTTCAAGATTCGAAAATAAACATCAAATAAAATCAATTCAAATACAGTTTATTTTTTAAATTATAGCCTTTTATTTTGTATATATTTTTTTCTCCAGTAATGGACAAAGTAAAACCAGTAATGAACACACAGTTGTGAACACTTGCTAATGATTATAAAATGATAAGTGCTACTACACAAACGTTATAAAATATAGAGTCATAAAATTTAAAACAGTGTAAAACAATTCCATAAGATCAGTGGCGTACGAAGAATTGTGTCATGGGGGGGGGGGGTAAAAGAGAAAAAAAAAATTAAGTAAAAAAAGGTCTTCAAAATAAATGTTGCAAATTTGCAATGTAATAAATATAGAATGATAGAATTAATTAATTAATTAAAATATTGATTTGAAAAAAAGATCACAGATGTCATGGGGGGGGGTTCTGACTCCCCCTAACACCCCCCTGCGTACGCCACTGCATAATATAATACCCTTTTATTGATAGTGTGCCGAACTACGATAATTATTTGTTCACTGTTTTTAAACATGATCAATTATATATCATCAAATTAGATAAATGTATCTACAATATAGATTAATATTCAGTAATGACAGAAATCAAATATCAACTAATATTTATAATTCAGTTCATTTAAGTTAAACATGTCCAACACTGGAGTATTGTCCAGGACTGGTGCCAGTACCTTATATCATACTTTATTTACAGCCAAGTTAACTGTAACCTGATTTACATTGAATTTGTTTTGAAGTGTCTTTAAATGTACATATGTTTAATATTATTGTAATCATTTATTTGTTAATAATCTACAATAATAGACATCTATAGAGCAATTGGTACACGCATCTGACTCGAAAAAAGAACTATCAAAAGAAAGAGATAGAAATAGTTTAAGATATACTTGTCCTTATTTAAGTATCTATTTCATTCCTCTTAGAAAAATAAATAGATATTTTCGAAACGCCATCGCATCTCTCACTATTTTGAGGAAATGTTACATTATGTTTATATAGAATGCGCGGTCCGTGCTCATATGTTTATGTCTAGAATATATATTTCTAAGGTTGAAACTGAAGACTAAGACCCGAGGAAATTCAAAACACTTAAATACAAAACTAAAAATTTTAACTGAATTATTAAAAATTTATCAAAACCCACACGTGAGTATTGCCGCGCAACCCACTTGGACACAAATAAAAAAATACCCTTTCCAATCGATTCGTGAATCAATCCCGAGTTCAACGAAGTACATGAAGCCATATATAAAAAAAAATTTTATAAAAATGGATATTTTGCCTGTCTGTGGCCGGATGGAGGCTCATGACCGGAAAAAATTCTAAAATGTGCTAAACTTGAACCACAGACCTACTACTTAGCGAAACCCCGAGGTCTCTAGGTGGTCAGGGGACCGAGATCTTACGGTGAAAGACAGACAGACGGACGGACGGAAAATCGAACATATAAGCGCTACCCGTTCGTAGGTTGCGCTAAAAACCTAAACGTTATTTATGGATTGTACTTTCATTGCATAAAACGTTTTTTTATGAAATTATTATAAATAGTAATAATTTTAATTTGAACTGTTTATATAAATGTATAGTATATAAATTAAATTAAATAGTCGTTAATCATTTTAATCAAAGTTAAGTACCTACGTAATGAAATAATAATAAAATTTCACTCATCTGATACCGCCAGTGGGTAATAAAATGTAGATACTAAATTCCATCCCAGGTTTTATTATTCTTTTATTCCATGTGATACGCTTAACATAATTCTATAAATAGACCGAATCACAAATTATGAATAATTTAAAATAGACATTTTAAAATTCACTTAGTATACAATTTTCCGATTTGGATTGTACTTATAAATAATATAATTCTGATTTGGGTAACATTACGAACGGGTGTCTTTTTTTAGCCATAGGATGTTTATAATATTGATTTTAGTTTGTTTTCGATTGTAAATGTGAGAAATGGTGGAACAACTTTTTTCCATGATATATTTCCAATGTTGTTATTCATACAGATAAACTTTATTAAGTGGGTCTTGGAGAAGTGGGAAACTTCTATAACTAGAATTGATACTGAGGTCCCGTCACTTCTACATTTGCACGTCTATAAGTGGATAAATGGTACACCTATTTAAGTGCGATAAAATAACTGTTCCCTTAAGATTCTAGTTATCCAGGTTTCACTGTACTTTTTAATTGATGTAGATTATAATGATTTCTTCAGATTGGTGATTCAGATTGTTTACTATAGTTCTTGTGGGGTTGCACACAAGTAGGGTGACCAGGTCTCATGTTTTGACCCGGTACGTCTCGATTTTGGTCTTATCACGAAAAAAATAAATAAGTTTCGTCTTTACACTGATGCGACTAATAAAACATTGGTCATGTATGAAGTTATACTTCATACTCGTTTAAGTTAGTATTCTTTAGACGCACAATGCAATGAAGATAATAGAATGAAGTTAGGTTAGATTAGGTGTGTATAAATTAGAGATGAAACGGATATCCGGTAACTATCCGGTATCCGGCCTATCCGGCCTTATTTTGTTATCCGGCTTAGTACCGGATAGTAACGCATTATCCGGCCGGATACCGGATATTTAAAAATTACAATTTTTGATTTAAAAACTGCAAGAAAAAAATATTCGTGAAGCAAATAATAAGAAATTGACTTGTAAAATAACGAATTTTATTAAAATAACGAATTTTATTAAAATAAGAAATTCAATCACAACCAAATTTCAATTTTCTTTCCTTGATAGAAGAAAAAGAAGGGAAATAATTAACTACTCATTAATTTTGATTATTAACTTCCCAATAGGGAGTTATTGTAATTGGTCCGAAAATCGAAATCAAAAATTTTAACATATTTTCATGTTTCAAGGGCATTAGAGTATATTGACACTATTTTCAGAAAAATGTCTGTGTGTGTGTGTGTGTGTGTATGTACGTACGTACGTATGTACGTACGTACGTACGTGTCATTTTTTTCCGGGACGAAATCTCGCGAACAAAAAATGCTATTGACTTCGTTGGGGTGCTAATCGAAGCGTCTTGACGTGAATATGATCTGAAAGAAAGGATTTTTCGAAATTCAACCCCTACGGGGGTAAAAAGGTTGTTTTTTTCATTTTTATTTTTTTTCTTGGTCGAATTTAGTCGGAACTTAGAATAAATACTATACAATACAAATAATGAAACGTATATTTCAGTATTTATTTTTTATATGGGTCCAAACAGCCATTAAAGGGATGAAAACCACCATCAAAATTTGAATTTCATACTAATAAATACATCTAATAATTCATGTTGCCTTGGAAACAACACAATTCAAAATTCAAACTGTCAGATTAGTTTTTCTAAAAATGTGCATTATATTATTGACATTATTAGGATATTAGAAAACTAATATTCATAATACAAAGGGTGAGTTTTATTTCTGATAAATTCCATTAAAATTTTTCATATACATATTAAAAAAAATATTTACAAACTATAACATAGTAATATTAATTATGGAAACAATAAGTAATCAGTATTCAAGTATTGTTAGTCATACCATGTTGGGAAGTTGATTGTGTGGACCTAAAGGATCGCACCCCACGGCATTAAACGTTATATAGTTTAATTTTATATCCCCGGGTAAAATTGGATCCGACAGCTAGTTAATTAATACTTCACAACACAATTTACTACTATCTATACTCTATTTCAGGCTTGTCCAACCCGCGGACCGCGGGCCGCATGCGGCCCCCGAGTGATTTTCGTGCGGCCCGCACTAGATTAAAAAAAAGTGAAATATGAAAATCAGATTTTTTCAAAGTATAGAAATATAATATTTCTAATAAATCTATAAAATATAAATTATAGATACAGAGATATAAATTAATTAATTAAGTAAACAACGAAAAAAAAAGTCTTCAAATTTTTTTGCGGCCCTTAACAAATTTGTTCGCTATTTTTTTGCGCTCTGCGGCCCACAAAGCTCAAAAGGTTGGAAACCTATGCTCTATTTCATTTAAGAATGCAGATGTTGCCAGGGTTTTGACGGTACGAATCGTGAATTTCACCGTCAAAATAGGCCGGATATTCGGCCGCCGAATATCCGGCCATCCGGCCTTACAGCTCACCGGATATTCGGTATTCGGTATCCGGCCAAAACACTATCCGTTGCATCTCTAGTATAAATCTTATACACTCACCGCTCGATAAACCGACGAAGTTGGTAATTGAACCGCTTGAATTGCCGACGTCGAGAGGGGCCCCCACCACCGTACCAACCTCAACGTTGATTGGCAAATTTAAATTACACGCAGAGATAGCAATCACGGTAGTATTATGGAGGGGATTGGAGAAAGTCGGCATATCGCGCGTTTGGTCCGTCGGTCATTCAAGCTGCCAGTTAATCAAAGGTCGGTTTATCAAGCGATAAGTGTACATGTATTCACTGTGAAGAATAGTGTAGATAATACAGATTTCTGTGATGATAGCCGGAAAAAGTTTTTTTTAAGTTATTAGTTTTGCATTTGCTCACCTGGTGTCATAACTAGTCTCAGCAGTTGTTTTTCAATCATGACAAATAAGTATAACTTCTAACGCGTATACATAAGAACACATACCCACTTTTTGTTATAATGGCTTCTTATGTAATAAAACGAACTTTTGAAATATAACAGATCTTATATAATTTTCTTTAGTTGTTTTTGGTTTAAGGATCAAAAATGTTTTTCAAATTATTGACAATTTTTTAAAACCGAGACTCTCGACGAGACATAAATAAAGTTTCCCAATGTTCATGAACCTGCTATGATTGACCCATCAGCAAACCCCCAATCTGTCATGTATCTCTTGTGAAATAATCCTACAAAAAAAAAATCAACTGTACAAAAATGACAAAAAAAAACACTGAGCTGTTGGAAAACGGTTAATTCAACCGACATAAATTTATCTCATCATCATTTATAAATAAAGTTAATATTGTCTCACATTGTGCCTCGTCAAAAATTTTAGACAAGATGTCGGATTGGGCTTGTTTTGTCTAAAGTAAAGGCAATCTGATTTCTTGCTCGATCTTTTTTCGTAACAAGAGTCTCGTCTTGACGCGGGCGTGCAATATAATGCAGTAATCAGGTAACTTGAGATTTTGATATCAAATTCAAACATTACATTTTATAATTACTTTCTTAGAAATATTATTTGTCTTGTGGGATAAAATCGATTTCTTCGTTTAGTTTTTTTTTTCATATTAGAAGAATATTTTCTATATATATTTAAAAATAAATATATCTACTATAAATCTCAAAAAAATCCATTAACAGACGTTTATATATACTTTGAGTGCATAAAATTGAAAAAATAAATCATTATTTAGCACACCATGATAAAAATACCAGAAAGAAAAAATAATTTAATGTTTTATCGAAAATTGTTATAGTTCGAATATGTCACACATTTTTTTGATTTGGCAAAAAATATTGAAAAGTTAAAAATAAAACACGAAAGTTAAAAATTCCCACGTTCCAATAAATACACGCCTACGAATTTATTGCTCTCGTACGAATTCAGAGAAATTTAATTTTTTTAAAACAAAATAAAAAATGTCAATGTCGTTATTAAAAAAAAAAACTTTTTTTATCATTAAACCAATAAGCGATTGTTAAAGATGGTATATTCTTTCTATCCATACTTAATATTATAAATGCAAAAGTCTGTCTCTGTTTGTTTGTTACCTTTTCACGGCTAAACCGCTGAACCGATCTTGATATAATTTGGCAAGGAGATAGCTTACATCCTGAGACAGGCTATTTTTATTCCGAATTTATTAGATAAAAAATGGGTGATATTTAAACACTTTATAGGTTATACTTTTTTGACGTGTAAATATAAAACTTCAAAACTATTTTATCATAACAGAAGTCTGTATTATCTACCTTCTTTTTCTTTATGAATTTTATATCAAGTGGATTTTTTTCTTTTCTGGCAGCTCATACCTAACCTAAAGAAAGAAAAAAATAAACCTGAAGAATTAGTTTTTTTTTCTGTACATCCCGGATAGTAAGCAACAACCTATCATTACAAAATATTTTTTACAGTCTGAAACTCTAATAATGTTTGTAGATACTAAATATAAATTGATAGATAAACTGCAAACATTACAACCTAAAATTATAGTATTACAGTTTCAGAGAGTAAAATAGAATAACATGTTGTGGCTTACTATCCTGGATATATACGGAAAAACTGTAATTTTTAGGTGTCTTTATTTTCTATGTAGTAATAGTAATTTCCATCCATACAAAAATTATTCCAATGTTTAGTGCTTTCAGATATGAAAATACTCTGCTATATTATATTTATTTCTTAATAAAAAAAAATATAAACATGTATTTTTCTCAGTTAGAGTTAATATATTTGGCTTAAAAACGAGTCGTATTATATTACAACCTGGCATTAAGTTTCACGGTTCTAAAAACAACATCTGTGGGTTAAAATAAAAGCTTTTTAAATTACCAACAATGGGTTTAGGGACACGCATAAAAATGTGTAAGAGCATGAAAGATTCATGACATAAATTTCACATGAAAACTTTACACCAATGTATGTACATACATACGTATATATATAGTAATGTTTTCAGTTAGGAATGTAAAGGACCAAGTCATTTCCTCACCACATTGAAAGCTCCGTTAGCCGCAACCGTGTGAAAATGTATTATATAAATGACCAAGTACGTCAGTGTAAATAAAAGTCTTATGTCACTTACGGACCATTTGAGCTGCGTTTCTTTATACTCGTATGTACTATACTTTAAGGCCTTTTTTTGCGTCCATATACGAACACCGTAGAATTTTTTTTAGCAGTTCACGAAATATAATTTTTTTATCTAATTATTTAGCAAATCGTCGCTTATCTAACAACACCGCTCAAGTCATTTTGACCAACTTTACAGGATAGTGAAAATAACTTGTATTTTTTATATACGCCAACCCTTACGCGCTTTTACTATTTTTTGAAACGTCTAAAATGTGATTGGTAGATCGACACCTAATGAGTAACTCTATCCAATGACATTCAAATGTAAAAACCGCTAATTTTCGACTTGAGCGATGTTGTTAGATAAGCGACGAAATATTATAAATAAATATGGTCACCAAAAGACCTGTTAACTTTGAAAATACACATGATATAAGTGTATGTATTGCTAAGCTAATTGTAAGAGATTTTGTAGCCTAAAAAAGAGGTCAAACTATGAAAAAATTTCGACCAAGGTGGATTTTGGTGAAGACTTTTATATTGATTTCCTAAGTAGACCCTCAAAAGTACCCTTAATTTGTGCCATTGGTTTTTGTTCATTAGCGGGTAGAGGAGGGAAATTATATTTTTTTACATATATCTCAAAAATTTGATTATCAATTTATAATGTTTAAAGGTACCTAGTAACGTAAATTTGCTAGCGATTTTTATTGGTTAAAATATTAATATATTTTTTTTAACTATGGTTAATCCTTTACAACTTCAGGAATAATTTAAGGCCAATTACGATTTTAACAAAAATTATTAATTTATTTTCCCCGATCGATTCGTCTAAGTGTCTTCAACAAATATCAATCATAAAAACACCCCGTCTTTGATTTAGATTTTGAGATAAATTAAAAAAATGCTTGGAAACGATGTTTTACACTTCAACCCCTTTTTTAAAGGTGTTGCACCACGTTTTTTTCGAATTCTACGCCCCAAAATCTATAATAATCAACTACAAAAATAGCTTACCCTTAATAGTTCAGAGTTTTGCATTTTTTACTGCACCCTTGACTGGGCTAACCGTTTACTTAAAGAGTATTGATTTTACGAAAAAAGTAAAAAAGTAAATTTTCTTCATAACTGTTTTCTTCGAAAAATTGATCATTTTTTAGTTATTTTAAAAAACTATAATTTCCCCCTTTACCCCCTAAAAACAAAAATCCATGGCCCAAATTAAGGGTTCTTTTTAGGGTATGCTTAGAAAATTAAAATAAAAACCAAAATTCAGCTTGGTCGGATTTTTTTTGTAGTTAAACCTTTATTTCCTGGGCTATTTGATGGAAATATTAATTTTGACCTTTCCTGAATCTATTCTATTTTCACCATTCGTTGATTTTGCGACTTAAAAAATTATACAAGTTGTAGATAACTTTATTTTCTATAATTTATCCCATTCATTTTTTTCTATATTTTATCAATTAACAGCCAATTTTTTAAATCGATATTACTTATCAATTATATGCACGCTAACGCGACTATCTTCCACCTTAGCGGGTACGCAACTAATTGTATAACAAAAACTATCAAGAATTTCAGTCGAGAAGGATGGAAGCTCATAATTAAAGGTTAATGTAACTTAATTGGTTAATTATATTTTTTTTAATTATTAATTAGGTAACTTTAAAACAACTCATATAAATACGAATCGTTTCATCTTTAATGCTAGAGTATTTTAATTTTTGTCGCACACGTATGTTATGTATGCCTACCACTAAAAAGATTATTTTTAGAATAATTTCTGTACCCACAAAGAAATTGCGGGTATAAAATTAGCATATGTATTAAAATATTAATGAACATACGTATGCATGCGTCCGTTGATTACGAATATCAAAATAGATGTTTTTTTTTTCTACCTGTAGTAACTCTATGTTTGCAGAAATGAAATGCATGTTTTATAGAATTTTTACTCTGTTTTTTAAATGGAATACCTATATTATAGTCAGGGAGTCGAACCGAACCCGAACCCGAACCGAAAACCGGTTCCGGAACGAAATTTTTGGGCGAACCGGAACTGAACCTGAACCGAATTTTTAAACTTGACGTTGAACCTGAACCGGAGCCGAACCGAAAAACAAACTTTCGGTTACCGGTTCAATAGTGTTTAATTTTACCGGTTCAATGAAGTTTAATTTTTCATTGCGATTGTTTTTATTCAAAATAATTCAAATATATTTATTATTCTGTTTCAAATGTAAAATAATTTTTGCAATCACTTATAGTTGGCACCACTGACAAATGTACATAGTTGCGTTTATATATTAATGTATTAATAATAATTAGAATACTTGTAATTTTCGTGTTTTTTAGTTTAACTTTTGAGTTTTCTGCGGAATTTAAAAATTAATAAAAAAAACTTTATGTTCATCTTTAAAAATTGGCCTGCTACCAGAAAAAGTCTTAATATACAAGAAAAATGGGAAAGATTGATAGAAAAGTGGTATTTTCAGAAAAACATGAAAAGTGCTATTTAAAATACAACTTATAGGCTGTAGCAGGATAAGCATTGAAAAATTGCCCCAGCGTATTTTCTAATGAAGTTTTGTTATAATTGGTTACAAAAAAATAATATATTCTGAAATTTTCAGCCATTTTTATTTAATAGTTTTTGAGAAAATTTTTTGAATGGTTTTATCGATTAATTTGGAAAAAATATATGTTGTAGATATAACCAGGAGTGATAACTACCCGAAAAAAAAATTCCAAATTTCATTAGAAAATACGCGGGGGCACTTTTTCAATGCTTACCCTGCTACGGCCTTTAAATTGCATTGAGCATAGTCTAAATATTAATTGTTAATAATTTTATTATTCCGGCATAAACCCATTTTTTAAAATTAATGCAAATAAAAATAAGCCATAAAAAGTATCGATACATTATACACAAAACTGGAAATTAAAGGTATGTAGGAAAATATTTATTTAATTTAAAAAATATAGGGTAGGTTTAATTATAATTTAATTAAAATTATTATGTTTAAATAATTCACAAAACTAAAAAAAAAACCGGTTCGAACCGGTTCGGAGGTACATTGAACCGGTAACCGAAATAATAAAAAAATAAAATATTGAACCGGAACGAAAACCGGAACTTTATTTTCTGTGTAAACCGGAACCGAACCGGTTCGGGAAATAGTGCCGGTTCGACTCCCTGATTATAGTAGATCAAAAAGATATGTAAAATAAATAATTGTTTCATAAAGAACATCGTTTTATTAAGGCTATAAACAACAATAGCAAATAGTAGAAAAAAATGTAGAGCATTTCTTTTCTGAAAACTTTTTTATTCTATATTAATATTGTTATAGCAAACTTATATTAACGCAAAATGATATATACCTTCCATATAGTGAATCTCGGCTCTTATATGTATATTTGTACAGCTCTCATTTATAATAGAACTGACTCCACCGACGCGGTTCACAGTATGAAACGTCTACTTTTTCGGTACAGAGTTCTCAGTATCTTTTTAGGGTAATTTTAGCCCACTGAATTCGAAAATAACCATGGTTTTGACCAATCAAACCATTTTGCAAATATGCAAAAATTAAAAAAATCGTATCTCCAAGTACAAATCAATTTTTTAAAAGCTTTAGAATTTATATACCTAACAAACAGAAAATATACATGTACATCTTAAATATATTTTATGAGGATCGTGTTGAAAATCACGTTAAAAGCGAAATAAATATGTTTTCAGCTAAAATTGCTTGTTTTGTAAAATTCAACACGTCGTAACTTAAATAATTTTGATTCGATTTTGATAAATATTATACCAGTTTTTAGTGATTAGTTACAACTTTAACAGATTAAAAATTTAAAAAGATCAGATAAAAATTCACTGAGTTAGGGTCATTTATCGTTGAGCACTGAAAAAGCACATTTATGTAAGTGTGAAAGATATATGACTCAGAAATGGATTAGTATAGTCAACGGCCAATTTGGTGCAGGGTTCTCAGTATCTTTTTTAAGGTAATTTTGACCCGCTGATTCAAAAAATGTCCATTGTTTTATCTATCAGCTGCAAAAAAATTAACACAATATCATGAATACAAAAGTTGATAGATAAAAACCATGACCATTTTCAGATTCAGCGGGTCAAAATTGTCCTAAAAAAGCTATTGAGTACCCTGCTCCAAAATGGCTATTAGCTAGTGTAATAATAAATAATAATAAATTTATCCGAAACTGGCTTACAATGTGTTAAGTAAGAGCGTATACGGCATTACTCGCAGTCGGTATGTTATCCAAACCTAAATTTTTTTTCATCAGATTCAGGGAACCCTCGCTTATTGCGGAATGGGACAATTCAGCGCCGCCGTTTCAGCGCCGTCATTTCATCACCGCCGATTCAGCGCCAGGATAATTCATCGCCGGCCGTTTCATCACCGACCGTTTCGTCGGTTACTGTATATTTTTTTTTTTGTTTTAAATTGTCCTAAAAATTGTCAAAATTATTGAAAGTTCAAAATCTCGAATTATTTTGTTAGATATCTTGGAAATATTAAGGCCTGGTTTCTCAATATGAGTTTAAACTTCAGATTAAATAATCGTCATCCTAGGTTTAAATTGAACATAATGTCCAGTTTAAACCTCACTCTGTTTCTCAATATAAGTTTAAATGGAGGCTTTTTTTTATGTCAAACTAAAAATTAACCCCTAATTATTATATTAAATGTGATAAAAACGGGTTAATTTCAATAAAAGAGAACAGGGTACATTACTAGAATTAATAAAAGAATATAGTGCTACTATAGAATGTAAAAGAAGTTGAATAATAAGTTTATATTTAGGCTAGAAAAATAAATTTTTCATGTCAGTTAAAAGTTAATCTTAAGATTAATTATAATTTTTAACTGGACATTGAGAAACAAATTTATAGTTTAATCTTAAGTTTAACTGGGACATGTGGTTTAAACTCATATTGAGAAACCAGGCCTAAGTTATTAAAAAAAATTGCCAATGAAAGATTAATGTTTTTTTTCACGTTGAATAAAATTACTAACTAAAAACTATCTATCTAAATAATATTTAATAAATAAAAAATAAAATAAAAATATTAATAATAAATTAAAATGATTTTTTTAATGACAATCAATAATTTAAATTTTAAAAATGTTATTTTTGCAGCGAACAATAATTTTATTATTAAATATCATATTTACCATTACAGATTTATGTTTTAAATAAGGTTTGAAACATACCGTTGCACTGACATAATCTAAATTTGTCTATTTTATTCTTTAAAAGAGTATTTTTATTTGTTTTGAAGAAAAAAATCACAAAATAGATTTGAATTATTTACGTGATTGTTTTTAAATACTCTGAATAGCTTTAGGACAATTTAAAACAAACAAAAAAATATACAGTAACCGACGAACATCTTTACATTCATTTAATTTACTCGTTCTGGCGCTGAAACGGCCGGTGATGAAACGGCCGGCGATGAATTGTCCTGGCGCTGAATCGGCGGTGATGAAATGGCGGCGCTGAAACGGCGGCGCTGAATTGTCCTAGACCCCGCCTATTGTACTTAGATGAAAAAATTTCAGTCTATGTCGATATTTTGTCAGAGAAACACAGAAGCCGCGACGTGTACGTGAAACGTTTCGAAGCCGTGTTTTTTGAACACACTCAAAAGGGCCAAAAATGTCATTTGCAGTGGCGGCCGAGTACATCAAAAAGTCGAAAGCATTTATTCAGAAGTGGATGAATTGATTTAAAGAGTCGAAAAATATAGAGAAAGTGGCCAAAAAGAAGGAAAAACTAATCGTGATATTGTTTTCAAAAGATCGACATGGACTGAATTTTTTTCACAATAGGTGGGGGTTCCCTGAACCTGATGAAAACATATTTAGGTTTGCATAACATAGCGACTACGAGTAATTCCGTATACGCTCTTACTTAACACACTGTATGTTTTTATGAGTTGTGACTAGGGTTCGCAATCCCGCAGTGCGGGATTCCGCATTCCCGCGGGATCCCGCACGTTTTAGAGACCTGCGGATCCCGCAATGAAAGTGCGGGATCCGCGCGGAATTTTTTCAACATTAAATTTGTATTTATAAACCCATTTATCGACGTAATTTGAATGTTTTTAACTAACTTATGTGTTTTTCACACCCCTTTTCTTCCCCTTGTCAGTCACTCAAGCAACACTGGCTGCATTGTTTTTGAAAACAACTTATTTGTTGTAAAAGTGATTATTTGTTTGTAAAATAATAAATTGATAATTGTGTTACATATTTTTAATTATGTGGGTATTTATGTATAATTTGTAGTTCTATAAGACGTAGTTTGGGGGATAAAACCATACAATATGTTTTTTATGATCTTATTTAAAAAAAAAAAAAACTTATTTTATTGTAATATAGTAACAGTTATGTTGTAATTTCTTTTTTTTGGGAAAGGGAGGGGCATCGGCCATTAGTTTAAAACACCTTTTTGTAACGCATTGCCTAATGAACAATTTAATTTTTTTTTTTTTTTCATTTTTATTAATTGCTAAAGCTGATAAGCTGTGGGTATTAAAATAGTTTGTATCAACAGTTTTGCTTCTCCTAGGATGTGATGCAAATAAATTTGTTCCGAATTTAATTGTGCCCGTTATTGTTTTTGGTAAATAGCGTAGTTTGGAAAAAATACTTAATAGACAAGTATTTTTAAAAATTTTGAAAATTAATTTTTTTAAAGATATTGTTTAGATATTTATTTTCTTAATTATGATATTGCAAGAAGTATGTTAATTAGTATGTATTGTCATTGTTGTTGTAACTAAAGTAATTGTAACAAATTGCAATAAGTTTATAGTTAATTTAATATATAAAATAATATGATTCTGTGTTTGGATTTTTATTTATTCGTTACATAATAAGAAAGCTTATGTTTGAATTGATTAAATAAATATATATAAAGATTATGCCATTTTAATTTACTTTTACATTTGCATAAAAAATATTTTTTTTGGAAATATTGCGGGATCCCGCGGGAATGGCTGATTTCCCGCAAAATTCCCGCGGGAAAAAAAACTCTGCGGGATTGCAAACCCTAGTTGTGACTGCTAGTTATAAAAATAGAAACCGAGACGAGATAACTCTCATCTCGTCTCGTGTGAAACCCTAAATATGATGAATTTGTGTTCATGATTTAGTCAAGTATATTCAAATAAGAATTAAATCACTATAAATAAACATAATATGCATATAGTTATTTTTGTATTAGACTTTCATGAATCAGATACGAGTGGAAGGTAGGTAATATATTCAGTAAGCACTACATAGTAGATGCGGTAACCACAATGATAATATTGTATCTAGATACCCTTGAACGGCGGCGCGGCGCGGCACTCTTGACTGTCAAGGGTTCTGATGAATATTCAATACCTGCGTTTGTTACAGATATTGTAATTGGGTTACGTCATACAGGTTTTGTATAATCCGGTGTGGCCTGAGTAAACCAATCAACACTTTTAGATATTGTTTCTTAAAACAAGGGATCGAGAATGCGTTATATGGAATTATATTTAGTGAAAATAAGTAAGCTAGAATTTCCTCTCAATTATATAGTACAGTAAAATTAGGTATAAAATTCCCTTAATAAGGAAAAAATGGAAAGATTAGAAATTTCTTCTGAAATGGCTTCAGAAATACTTAATCTTTAAGAAATTTCTAATCTTTCCATTTTTTCTTTATTAAAATCTAATTTTACTGTACTAATACGCTAGTTTATATATTTGTTTTAGTTGTTTTCAAAATGTTTTTAATTCAATTATCAAATTATTATTATTAAATTAAATTAAATAGACTAAACTAATTTGGAATTTTTGAAAGTTAGTCTCATCAAAATCTTTTTAATATACATATTTTAAGTCCAGGCAAAACAGACAAGCCAATTTAACAAATTGACAAGTGCGTGTTAAACCTAGTACAGGGTGATTCAGCACTGTCGTGCCAAACTTGAACACTAGATTGAAAAAAATATTTTAAGCAAAAAACTCCCAATAAACATGTGTCCGGAAATTATTACTTAGGGAACTACAGGCTTCCAAAGATTTTACTAAAAATGAGTTTTAATTTAATATCTAGAGAACCCTTCGTGATAGAATTATGAAATTTTGTATTTGGTTTAGTAATAATATGTGTTATTGATTTCTAATATTAACCAATTACATTTTAGGCCAGGGCTGTATGGGGCCAGTGGGCCCATCGATTTTGATCTAGTAATTGTTTGTTCCTTAATTTTTTTCCTGAGTTGGTACTTTTATAAGATTATATGACACAAAATACACAAAAACATACTTTGCTTGTTTATCATAGGATGAACCGTTTTCGAGAAATATCTATGGAAAAGAAAGCATGCAGAATTAACCTTAATACGGATGCTTGAAATTATAAAAAATAAATTTATATTCTTTTTCTATGATTAAAGGTAAGAATAAAGTTTATATAAATAAACCTCCTAATATGAATCCTCTAAGATCTATAGCCAGTTCTATTACTGTTACATGTACTTTATTAACATGACTAAAAAACAAACTAAAAATGGCTATTTGTTGATATGGATGCATTTTTGGAAGTATATTTATATTAACTTTTTGTCTTATTTTTTATCATGAAATAAGAATATAAATTTATTTTTTATAATTTCAAGCATCCGTATTAAGGTTAATTCTGCATGCTTTCTTTTCCATCGATATTTCTCGAAAACGGTTCATCCTATGATAAACAAGCAAAGTATGTTTTTGTGTATTTCGTATCATATAATCTTATAAAAGTACCAACTCAGGAAAAAATTAAGGAACAAACAATTACTAGATCAAAATCGATGGGCCCACTGGCCCCATACAGCCCTGGCCTAAAATATAATTGGTTAATATTAGAAATCAATAACACATATTATTACTAAACCAAATACTAAATTTCACAATTCTATCACGAAGGGTTCTCTAGATATTAAATTAAAACTCATTTTTAGTAAAATCTTTGGAAGCCTGTAGTTCCCTAAGGAATAATTTCCGGACACATGTTTATTGGGAGTTTTTTGCTTAAAATATTTTTTTCAATCTAGTGTTCAACACTGTTCGACAGTGCTGAATCACCCTGTATATTAGTATATCAATTTATTTAACTATGTTTTAATTTTATTTTTGTAACGTTAGGAATCACAAGTTATTAGACTACAAGCCCATGGAAAAAATTAACCTGTGAAATGAACCAACGTGAATAAGGCTTAGAAGGCTGTTACTATATCATAAAATAACTCTGAGCGCTATGCCGTCATTTCTGAGCGGTACAGGTGAGTACGTGAGTAAATAGAATTTCTCAGGTACAAGTGAGGAATTACGACTAATTATTAATGTACGGCTTTGTTTATAGTTTATAGATGATTAAAAATAAATGTCGAAAAACCTAGTGCCGTACTAAACTGGTGGTGCCGAAAGTTAGTGCAAATTTTTAATTCGCCGGTAATTGTAGGTGCAAAATAGGTCATTTATTACTGTACGGCATTTGTGTAATTCTTTTTGTATACTTATACAGATACTTTACCCATGAACGCCGTACATATTTTCAGCGCAGGGGTCGAAAGTCAAGGGTCGCAACCCTTTCCCTACACCCATACGATATAAGGTCATTGTAAAATGTACGGCATCTTGTTCAAAATGTTATTTAAGATGGACAATAATGTTTGATAACTATGCCGTCCAAAAATTATAGTTAATATTTGTGTAAATAAATAATTATCTACATTTCAGGATTTACCGAGTTATTACTGCTGTAAGATCATAAATTTATGTACGGCAACTTTTTTTTTGATATAATGTTATTAAATATTACTGTTGTACCTTATAGCCGTTCATTATAAATGGTAACAAATAAAAATATTAGGATAAAAAAAAATGAAATTTCCGAGATTTATAAGATTTTTCAAATGTTCCTGGAGTAATTTGAGGAGTAATATTTTCAAAGATTATTGTTATTTTACATGTAACAAATATAAATAAACAAAAAAAAAACAGATGCCGTACATTTTACGTCAGATTATTCTTTACAGCTGATAAAAACTTCGATATCGTTTGAGGTGTCCCTTAAGGTCATTAATAACTATACGGCATTTGATAAATTTTGTTTGCAATATTAAATAATAATGAAAAATTATAATGCCGTACATTTTAAATGACACATTACGTATAATAAACCTAGCAAGTGAAAACTGTTATTTTCAGCATTCCAACTTTTGAAAGATTTATCTATAAAATAAATAAATTTAAATTATGATTATGATTCATTTATATGAGATGTTTGTACACTAGTTTATCTTAAAATATTCTGTCCGCGCAACTACCGCGGTAAGCGAATTTTATTTGATAAAAAAATAAATAAAAAATAATTAAATGTGTAAAAAAAAGTTGGCATTGATATTTTTAATTTTTTTTATTGATTATTAACTTTTTACTCTACATAATAAACAAAAAAATAAAATAAAATAAAAAGTTTCACAACGGGACTCGAACTCGGGATTCTTAGTTTAGAATCTCTACTATAATTTTTTTGTTTTTAAAATATCAACCAAACGGTACTTTATATCGAAAAATCACAAGAGACACAATAATTTTGTTTTATTGAGAGGATTCCAAAACATATTTGATATTCTCAATCCAATATTTAATATTCTCAATTCAATATTTAATACCCGAAACAGACTAGCGGACTATCAAAAGTGTACGGCATTTATCTTTTATCGTAGATTTTCTAAAGAGTTAAAAACCTATGTTATTGCCGTACAGAAAAAAGTCACCGGAAAGTCACTCTTTTCGGAGGGAAGTAATTTACCCCATACACCTATGTGTTCCACAAAAAATGTACGGCATGCTGGAAAATATTATCTACTCATGAAGTACTCTAAAGATCATTTAATTTTATGTTGTTCTATATCATCATCACCTATAGCTAAGAGATAAGGGTTGCGACCCTTGGCTTTCGACCCCTGCGCTGAAAATATGTACGGCGTTCATGGGTAAAGTATCTGTATATGTATACAAAAAGAATTACACAAATGCCGTACAGTAATAAATGACCTATTTTGCACCTACAATTACCGGCGAATTAAAAATTTGCACTAACTTTCGGCACCACCAGTTTAGTACGGCACTAGGTTTTTCGACATTTATTTTTAATCATCTATAAACTATAAACAAAGCCGTACATTAATAATTAGTCGTAATTCCTCACTTGTACCTGAGAAATTCTATTTACTCACGTACTCACCTGTACCGCTCAGAAATGACGGCATAGCGCTCAGAGTTATTTTATGATATAGTACCAGCCTTCTAAGCCTTATTCACGTTGGTTCATTTCACAGGTTAATTTTTTCCATGGGCTTGTAGTCTATATGTTTATTGGTTTTTCTTTTAGAAAGCAGTTCAAGTTTTTCTCACTATTACTTTCGGAAAGTTTTATTTCCAAATTTAACAAATTTTTACAAATTTAAATTTACTTAAGAAGGTTACGTCAAACCAGTAGAAAAAAATTGAAAGGACCCCGCAACACTCCTTCACTCCGTATGGAAAACCAGTCTCGGTCAAATGTTATGAAACTCTGCTGAATGATAATCCTCAGTGTGTCGATCAAAAAAGTCCATGGGACCTAGGTCTGAAAAACTACTGTTCTGAAGTTACAGCCTTCTGAATTTATCAAATCTACGTGCTTAATGAACAAAAAATTCCCTGATTCACGGGCATGAAAAAAAAATTTCATTATAAAGTGACCAAGCCACTGTTTTTTTTATGTATTTTCGTACGCTGAATGCAAATCCGTGGTCAAAATAGATGCATATCGTCCTTCAGTTTTCAGAAAATTACTGAACCACCTTAAGAAAACTGACAAATGGCGATATCTGTACGTATTGCTTGAGCGACATATGACATATAAGGTGTTTCAGCGATTTTCTGAAGACTGAGGGATGCTGCAGCCATTCTGGCGTCGGATAAATGTTCGGCATGCGTCGAAACATGAGATGTCTTATGTCGCTCAAGCAATACGTACGGATATCGCCATTTGTCAGATTTCTTAAGGTGGTTCAATGATTTTCTGAAGACTGAAGGACGATATACATCTATTTTGACCACGGATTCGCAATTAACGCACGAAAATACATAAAAAAACAGTGGGTTGATCACTTTATAATGAATTTTTTTCCATGCCCGTGAATCAGTAGATTTGATAAATTCAGAAGGCTGTAACTTCAGAACAGTAGTTTTTCAGACCTAGGTCCCATGGAGTTTTTTGATCAACACACTGAGGATTATCATTCAGTAACATTTGACCGAGACCGGTTTTCCATAAGGAGTGTTGCGGGATCCTTTCTTACAATTGTTTAAATACTTACAATGAATGAAATACTGAATAACTCGTTTTTAAGAAAATAAATTTTAATATTCAGTTGCATGATGTTAAATGGCGATTGATGAAAATAGTTTCATAAAAGATAGAAAAATGATAAAAATCAATTTAAAAAACAGTAAGATATTATAAAGTAAATATTTATGTAATTATTTAAACAAGAAATACACTTACCGACCACACCATTATTAAAAAATAAAACAATATAAGAAACTCAAAAAATATGTGAAATCATATATAGTATCTAGAGATGGGCTTAATAGTGATTTATAGATAGCAGTGATCACAGAGAGCAGTTAAGACAAATAGCAGTTAACAGTAGCAGTGATATAATCACAGTTTGATTAGATCAAAGTTTTTTTTTTAATCTATAGGCGTTTCGAGTACTCAAATTTATTTACATAAGGCAGTGGCGTAGTAACGGGGGGGGGGCACCCCCTCTCCCCCGAAATGTTCAGTGTTCTAAGAAAAACGTATGTTTTGAGAAAACATCAGTTCAAAATCCCTTCCAAAATTTAACACGCATTTATAACCCCCCCCCCCCCCGAAAAGTATTACCCCCCCCCCCCCAAATATTACCCCCCCCCCCCCCCCCCCCCCCCGAAAATTTTTCCACTGACATAAGGGGTAGTCTAAATAGCACGTAAAGGTGAAATGCATAAATATTAATTAATGCCAAATTATGAAATTAGCCTTAATAACTTTAAAAAATTTAAATAGTTTTTTAGTTTCTTTAAAATAAAAATTAAACGTTTACTTTTAAACAGAGAAAATAAGATTTACATAAATAGCTAGTACCTAATTATTATACTTTAAAAATAACGTGGGACTGCTACTGCGATAGCTGCTATTTGAAAGAACAGTGATCTTTAAAGAACAGTGTTCTTTAAAAGAACTCTGTTCTACGGAATAGCAGTGATCGCAGTAGCAGTAGCATTATCGATATGTCTATCTTTGTTTGGTGCACGGAAAATGTTTTAAAATGGGAAAATAAAAAAAGTAATGTCTCTTTTTTGTCCAAAACAATATTTTTGATAAATAAATAAGCTTAAGAAAGTTGAAATAAAATTTTTTTGTTTATTTCATATTCATATATCATTATAACAGGATAGCAGTGATAGCAGGTATGTTAAAGTGCAGAGCAGTCTGCTCTCTGCTCAGTACAAATAACAGTGTTCTCAGTAGCAGCTATCGCAATAGCAGTCTCATCTCTAATAGTATCTAAATATTTGAAACTAGCGCATAACAGCGCTGCCATAGAAAAATTACAAATAATTACAAATATATATTCATCGTTTGATAAAACGATCTTTGATTTAACGACCGCTTGATTTAGCGACCGTTTTCCTACCGCGAAATTTAAATTCGCCAATTGACATTAAAGTTGGCACGATAAACGGGGCAACGACGTGTCTTTATAACAAGGGGTTTAATAACCATTGCCGTCGTTATATCAAGCTATGAGTGTACATGAGTACAAGAAAGTGAGAAAAAAAAGTAGTGCTTTAGCACTGCCTACGTCTCAAAAGTAGTAACCTCCTAAAGAAACATTTTAATAATAACAAAATATTTACATTTTTAAAGTCCTTGAATTATCAGTTTTCATTTGAGACTCCACTCACCAGGATTGAATAAAACATATTTTTAGTCAACCCCCCCCCCCCCGTTCTTAAAAGTACCTACAAAATAATAAATCATATCTATATTGGTCCATAATTCATTATAATTATGCCAAATCTCAGCTTTTAAATAAATTGACAATAAATGTTTATTATAAAAACAAAATGAAAATCATGTTGCCGAGAATATAGTTTATGTGGTTGTATTAATGTAAAACCTTTGTAGCTTTAGTCTAGCGGACAGTGGTACAAACATTAGTTTCTCGGATTTGAATAAAGCTTTTAGTGCAAGTGGATTCTCAGGTACGTGGATAGTTATGTCGTGTAACATACATACATATAAACAATGTATGGCTGAATTTAAATACATCGCACTGGTAATACTATCGAGTATTGTTTACTTGGGGTTTTGTTTTATTTATAAAAACAATAATAAACACTGACATTAGTAAATGTATATGTACAATGTACATATACAGAGTGACCCATTTTAAGTGCACACCTCTGATAGTGCACTTATAGTGAAATGTTATCAAAAAACTTTTCAGATAAAAGTTGCACGGTTTGGAGGGTGATATAGACATACTCGAATGATTTTTTTAGGTGGTGTTTTCAAGGTCATATATGAAGGTCAACATAACTTTTTAATTAGAAACCTATAGTTTGTATTAAGTAATTTTATTTTACGTGAAAAAACACGAATCTTACATTGAGAACTTTTTTTTTTGAATAATTTTATGTTTTATTAGACCAAAATAAATATTTTTTGTATATTGTACTTTTCCTCTAAACCTGATGAATATAATTAAAAAAGGTATAGTTCGACTCGCACTTGAAATTTTTTACAAGCTTTTATTTAACTTCATTTAGTTAGCTACTTACAATTAGTTGTTAAGGTCTAATATTGCAATCCAAATTTCGAGTTGTTCTAATTAAGCTAGAGTTTTGAAATTTTGTATACTTGTAGGGTCAAATGGGGTAAAAGTGAAACAAAATACAAATCTTTAATTTTTTTTGGCAGTTAACGATACAAAGTCATATTTTAATTTTTTCTACTAGATGTGCCTATGAATAACTCTTTTAAATACCTACTTCATTTGAACTGTACCATACAACACAGATTTAAAAAATGAAAAATTTGTTTCATTTTTAACCTCTAGTTTGGGAAAAAGTGCAACAGGTAAGGGAAAAAGTGAAACAGGCTTCTAACTTTCATATAATGCGTTATATTTATATTTGCTGGGTTCAAAATTTTATGATTTTTACGACTAAAACCAATAAAAGCGACGGGCACTATAAAAGCAAATACATTTGTAATAAATTAATTAAAAGTTGGTACATTTTTTCCCTTCATCGCCCGTGCTTTTATTAGTTTTAGTCGTAAAAATCTGAAAATTTTGTGATAGCTGAAAATGTATTTTTTACTCTTTGGTGCATTTTTAATAAAAGTTCGTTTTTTTAAATATTTTTTTATAGTTTCATTTATAATAAAGTAGAACATAAATAGAGATGATTATATAGTAGATTAAGCAAAAAAAATTTTTTCAATAAATAAAAATATTACTTTTCGAAAATAAATGAATCTGACTTTTATACTCTTTACTGAATCCTCTTATAAGGTTTCAACTCACTTTCACAATGTCAACTCAAATCAAAATATAATACTTTTTATATTTTCCAGTCAATATATAGCTATTTTCAAGATGAAAATGGTTTAACGTTCATTTCAACAAAATCGAAACGTCAATCAGATAGATGACATATTATTAAAAATTATTCTTTAATGTATTAAATAAATATTATTAAAAAAAAGTTTAGTTAAATACTCCTTCTGATCTAAAAATAATAAAATATAATAGCTAAAGCCTAGTATAACATATCAAAAATCATATATCAACTTAATTTAAATTATTAAATAAATCTATAAAACCTTTTACTTTGAAAATCATTAACTGAGACTTTCAAAGACGATTTAATTAATTTAATTAATCATGAATCAAAACTTCGACAAACACACGTAAAACTTAATTTCCAAAGAGAACATTCCTGAACTTTGATATTTAGAAATACTTTATGTAAAGATATATAAATTTAATAGTATAACTATATGGACAAGATCAATATAATGATATGGACTGACTGAATGAAAAATTTAACGTTTTCCAGTTATCGATTGTTGATAAAAGGAAATACAAGTATAATACAAAATACATCACGCAATCAAAATACGTCTGAATGTGATGTAAATGTGTATTAAAAGTTTGATATGTTTTTTTTTGTATTTGTGTATTAACTTTTGTTTGGAATGTAGGGGAGAGTGGTACAAATTATCCCCTTAAGGAAAACAGATATTAAATATCGGTATGGAGAACCATACATGACTTCCATGTTCTATATATAATATCTCTTACAATAATTTTTAATATAAAACTTACCATTGTATTATAAATATTGGTTTTTCTAATATTCTAATATCAGATGTAGTATAGTCAAAATAACTCAAAAAACACGTCGAGCGGAATTCTCTGGAAACAGCAAAATTTTTATACTATTATGTAGAGGAGATATTGTAGTTTCACCACCCAAAAGTCCCACGAGCTAAACCTTGTGCTAACTCGGGGAGCCCCATTCAAAGTTGGATTTTGTACAAATATTTGTTCATTTTCTTAGCTCATAAAAATACAGTTATCTCGAGAACCAGAGTAGATATCGAAAAAAGTGTTGCTGTTTTAGAATTGCTATTAAATACTCAACAATATGACTAGATAATATTATACCTATTTTGAAACGTTTCGGTGTCCCGTTCATTTGTTTTCAAAAATCGCTGTAATTTTATTGTTTTTTCAATTATATACTTTTTCATTACCATATTAAGTATGAAAAGAATTTTTTTTTCTATTTTTTGTAATTTGCATCTTATTCTACGTTTAATTTCCATTAAAAATCGATCATAGATTTTGATCTAAAAAAATTTTGTGCACATGTAAATAAAATATCAAAAAAGTATAATTTAGTTTACAAATTAAATTAATGGTAAATAAACTGTATACGGTTTTTCAAAAACATTTAATATTTCATTAACAAGTCATGTTATCTAGAAAATTTTGGGCATTTTGGAATCGCTATAAAATTTACCTAATATAATGGGTGCACAGAAAAAAATATTTTAAGCTGTTGTAAATATTAATTTTTTATTTTTTATGATAAATTTACAATCTCTGTATTTATTTGTAAGACCATATAAAAAAATTTGAAACTTTATGGACCAACTTTATATATTCCTCATGATCTTAATTTAGGGGCTAGTGTTATAGACTAGAATACAAAGCACATTGAAATTATAAAATCAATTGAAAACTAAAGGGGTCTAATAACTTTATCAAGTATGTAAGAGTGCTAGTTTAATATTTTATTTTGGTGTAAACATTTTTTTAAATATTATTATTTTGAAATTTGAAATTAACACTTTCCATTTCTGCGGACTTAAAGAGCTGTAAAACCCCTATAAAGTAACATACACAATTGTTAATAACTCAGCATTGAAACAAAACTACAGCCATCATTATTGTGTATTTTCAAATAAATATCATAATTTTTAAGAGACTAATGTTATCGTGAAAAAGTAGCGATAATTTTTACCATAACAACATATCAACATTACAAAATTTACAATTTTTATTAAGTTTTCTTTTATTAAAATGGCTATAACTTTTTTTCTGTTGCATTGAACGATAGGGAGTTTGGTGTGGTTGTGTAATATTGTAAGTAGTTAATACTTACAAAGTTTGACAAAATAATGTCTGTGCGCTTCAGAAATAACCTACATTTAATACATTTTTTGGCCTAATTTTTAAACCTTTGAATAACGCCGTAATTTCAATGAACTCAATCAATATGCATTTTGTTATCAATTGTAAATTTTATTCTCTACACAATTAGTTCAGTACATTTTTTTGTACGATAGACCGTTTACAAGAAAATCGAGAACATAACTTGAGAGTTATACACTAAGGGTAGTTTTTACAATGTTGGGGTTGAATTTAAAATTCTATTACTGAGCATTGTTTATTATAATAAACTATAGATATTTGGTAACATCTTTCCAAATTTTCAACTTTGTCAATGTTTTCCTCTACACGGAGATAATTTCCATAGCTTACTCTGTACAACAATTTTGATGTAAAATGTAATTTTTTTGAGAGCTTTAAAATTAAATATCTCTGTAATATATAATCTTATCGAAATTTAATTTATCACAGAGTTTGCAAATTATTATGTTCTAAAATTTGTATTACTTATTTTTTATCAAATATTTATATTTGGGCCAGAAAAAAATCAAAACTAGCTTATGTTTCGTTGACCCCTCCATCAATAAATTTTCGCTTAGATTTATTAACCATTTAGAATAAAGAGAGCAAAAAATACTTTTCATAAAAGCTGTAGTGCATAAAATTTTACGTATTTTGATGTGATGGTACTTGCATGTATCTTCATTTGTTTAGTAGATATCATGATTATACCAAATTACAAAAAAATAAATTTCAGTTCACAGGTTAAAACGACTGTAATTTTTTTTTGTATGGTCTATTCGTGGAATTTTTTTTTGTATAAACGTACATATATGGGCACTATATATGTAGCTAACATCATAGTACTAGGAATTATTTAAAGGAGCACAGCCATGTTTGAGCTCGTAGACTATAATTTTTATGCAGTTTACTATAAAACCGCCCCATATATGTTCACAGTGTTAAAATATTTTTTTCTGTGCACCCATTATATTAGGTAAATTTTATAGCGATTCCAAAATGCCCAAAATTTTCTAGATAACATGACTTGTTAATGAAATATTAAATGTTTTTGAAAAACCGTATACAGTTTATTTACCATTAATTTAATTTGTAAACTAAATTATACTTTTTTGATATTTTATTTACATGTGCACAAAATTTTTTTAGATCAAAATCTATGATCGATTTTTAATGGAAATTAAACGTAGAATAAGATGCAAATTACAAAAAATAGAAAAAAAAATTCTTTTCATACTTAATATGGTAATGAAAAAGTATATAATTGAAAAAACAATAAAATTACAGCGATTTTTGAAAACAAATGAACGGGACACCGAAACGTTTCAAAATAGGTATAATATTATCTAGTCATATTGTTGAGTATTTAATAGCAATTCTAAAACAGCAACACTTTTTTCGATATCTACTCTGGTTCTCGAGATAACTGTATTTTTATGAGCTAAGAAAATGAACAAATATTTGTACAAAATCCAACTTTGAATGGGGCTCCCCGAGTTAGCACAAGGTTTAGCTCGTGGGACTTTTGGGTGGTGAAACTACAATATCTCCTCTACATAATAGTATAAAAATTTTGCTGTTTCCAGAGAATTCCGCTCAAAATTTAATTTGACTATACTAATGTACTTACACATTTTTGTAGAATAATAAATTATCTGACATTTGAATCTAACTGCGCTTGTTTCCATGGCAACATGAATTTATTAATATTTAAAATTAAAATTTTGAGGGTGTTTTTCACCTCTTAAGTAGCTATTTCGGCACGTTTATGAAATAAGTGCCCCTTAGATTGGTTTGAACTACAAGTGTACCAAGTCTTATCAAAATTGGTGTGATAATACTCACTTTTTAGACGATAATAGGCACACAAATTTCGAATATTTCGGAAACCCCTAATCCGATTAGCACCAAAATCAATAGGTCTGGAGAACTCGCTGAGGCAAACATTTTCCCCAAAAATAATTCAAATCGGTGCATATCTACAGTAGTTATCGTACACGGAAGAAAATTCTACATCCAGACAGACACACGGACACACAGACACACGCACAGCCGCCATGCGAAAATTAACTTTTCTTTACGTTTTGATGTTAGTACAATCAGAATCTGCTCTTATCTCGGACACGATTTTTTGACGGTATTACAATACTTCCATTTCTTCGAACATGGAAGTAAAAATAGACAACAAATTTTGTGAAATTGGTAATTTTTCTGGTAGCTTAATCTATAGGCCTTTAGTAAGCGTAGAATAATATTATATTAATAAGATTTTTTATATATCTATACATTTTTATCAAAGTGTAGTAAAGGGATCATTTTATACACCCGGGTGTCTAAAATGATCCCTCGTCTTTTTTACAACTTCTAAAGCATTAATTATGGCGATTGCGCTCCAATTTTGACGCGTAGTTTTCCGAACATGATTCCGCGACATTGTTCCTGAAATAACAAGATAATTTACTAAATTACCGATCTAATTTCATTTAAGGATCCATGATGTTCACAAATAAACATAACCTAAAGTATTCTTAATCAACTCAATACAAAACGATTTAAAATAAAACGGGCAAGTGCGTGTTGGGCACGCACATGATAGGGTTCCGTAGTCATTCTCACTACGATTTATAAAAAAGTATTTTTCAAAATTTTCGTGACTGATGGGTTAAAATCAAAAAGTCATTTGACTTTTATTATTGTATTTTAGGAGACCTATCAAATGACACCCCACTCAATGGGGCAAATGAAAAAAATGTGAGTTTACTTTTCAATCTATGAAAAGGGGGTCCAAAATATTTTTGACAATGTTCGTTATAATTTTCAGTGAAAGTACTAATTAAAAGCTACATTCTGAATTTTTTTCAGATTTTTTGAATCGATAGTTTAGAAAATAGAGGGGGGGGGACGCTCTGACAGCGACATTAAAAAGTAAATATATCGCGACTGAAGGGTTAAAATCAAAATGTTATATGACGTTTTTTATTGCATTTTACGAGTCCTATTAAATGACACCCCACTCAATAGGGTAAGTGGGAAAAAAATGTAAGTTCAATTTTCAGTCTATGAAAGGGGGGTCCAAAATATTTTTGACAATGTTCGTTATAATTTTCAGTGAAAGTACTAATTAAAATCTACAATCTGGAATTTTTTCAGATTTTTTTAATTAATAGTTTAGAAAATATAGGCGGGTGGGGCGCTTTTTTAATGACTTTGGAGAGAAAATGCATCGTGATCGAAGGGTTAAAATTAAAAATTTCTGTTACATTTTTTGTTGCATTTTAGGAGACCTTTCTAACGACACCCCACTCAATGGTGTAGGTGAAATTTTTTTTTTGAAAACACTTTTCATTTTATGAAAGGGGGGTCTAAAAAATTTTTATTTTCAAAAATCTTATCATTTCTGTTTTTGGGTCATCAATCTACGACCGTATACCAAATTTCATCTTTTTATGACAAAATTTTTCAGGACGGACGGACGGACGGACATGGAGAAACTATAAGGGTTCCTAGTTTTCTACGGAACCCTAAAAATGATGCATATAAAACCACAAACATTAAACAAACTGGGATCGTTTTACCCCAATATGCAGGGATCATTTTACCCCAAATGCCTAACTCTAAAAAATGTTAAATCATACTCTCAAATTTTCAGTTATAACAAAAAAGTATTGCCGATTATATTGTTGAATAATATTGGAGACTAACACAAGCACTCCTACTACATTTAATATACATATGTACATACACTAAAACTACACAATATTGAATTGTTGCATACTTTACATCAAATAAGATTATTTTTATTTTGTTACAATAAAATATTCCGTGCCGCTCACAACAATATGAAACTTTGACAGAATGTTAAACTAGTGGCGCCGGTGACGATTTTCACTCAAACTACTAGATGGCACTGCTAAATTCGGTAAAACACAGGGTGATCGTTTTACCCCGTTTTGTACCACTCTCCCCTATGTAGGTTTTTATTTAGAATAGTAATACATAAATTACATTAAAAAGAAACACATACCTACTTATTACATATTTATTGTAACAGGTAGATGTGGAAAATAAAAAATATTTAGCCGATATATACAAAAAAATGTGATGTTTTAATTTAAAAAAAAAATTAGTTTAGTAGGTAGGGGAAAATGGGTGTACGAGGTAATCAGGTGATATTTTTTTTTTATAAAATTTTCCATTTTAATACTTTGGTACGTGACAAAAAATGCCAAAACGCTACACTTTTTGATTGGGGTGTCACTTTCTGTGGTCATATATAAGGTCAAAAGAAAGATTTTCAGATAGGGAGCAACTTTAAAATCCGTGTAGAACACTATTATATCGACTATTCAAAATGGCCCCCCGTTGTCAATTATTAGGTTCAGTGGTTCATGAGTTATGCATGTGACAAGGATTCAGGGTACAGACAGACAGACACACAGCCATAAACGGAAAAAGTGTTGTAAAAAGTAGATACTAATGTTTTTCATTTTAGGTTATAGAGAAATTCATAATGAAAAAATTTCATTTTTTAATTTTTTGCTAATATGATTCCATTACATTATAAATCGAGTTTTATGCAGCTCGATATGAGAAATTAAAAAATATATTATTTTATTTATTGGAATATTTTTTTATAAAAAAATTGTTATAAATAATTAAAAATAAAAGCCTTCACATTTCATTGAAATCTTTTTTTTTAAATATGTAGTAACATAAACATGAAAATTGCTCAAATATTTATAATATTTATCACTTACTGCCCCGAAACCCCAGAGCCTCTAGTTACGGCCCTCAAATATATCAAATTTTGTAAACTTTGTGTGGGTGCATGGGTTGAAAAAAAATACTTTTTGATTCTATACTTTTGTAAAAAAATATTTTTTTATAAATTTTCAAAAAACTCAGATAAAAAAAAATTTATTTATAAAATGTATATTTAATTATTAATTAATACACCATTATTTGAAAGATAACTAATTGAACTTTTAATATTGCTCTCTTCAATTCAACCACGAATTAATTTGCATATTCGCGTAACCGAAATCTACTAAAAGATATTGAAACCAGAGTTGGCTACTCACTGGGTAACCCAAAAAAACCCACCCGGGTTATTTTTGGGCAACTTGACTTAAAAAAACCCAGTGGGTTTTTTAAAATTTCATTATTTTTAAATATTTTATTTTGTAACGAAATAATTATAATACAATCATTCCAGACCTATCTATTTTATTAAAATAACAGTGGTAATAACTAATTGTACCTATATATACATACTCTGTGATTTGAAAAGTTTAAAACAAATAACTTTTTGACTAAACCTAAAAAAGTTAGCAAATATCACTCGTTTCGACAATATGAGAGATCTAGAATGACGACAACCCCGTTTTTTTAATACTAACCCTCTTTATTACAATTAGGATGGATAATTTTGGATTAATAAAAAAAACTGTAATGACAAATGTTCATTTATTTCTCAAAAATAAACAGTGTCTGTTTTAAAACTCATGATAAATAAATATTTTAAATAATTTCTCTAGAAATAACCCACATTCTCGAATAAAGGATTTAAATATTTTTTACTCTGTAAGAAATGGAAGAATTGTAATACCATCGAAAAATTGTGTCCAAGATAAATGCAGATTCTGATTGTACTACTATACATACTATAAATTCAATGTAAAGACCTGATATTTCCGTATGGCGGCTATGCATGTGTCTGTCTGGGTGAAGAATTTTTCACGATAAGTATATTGTAAAAATTTAAATTACTTTTGGAGAAAATGTTTGTCTTAGTAAGTACTTTAGACCTATTGATTTTTGGGATTATCGGATTAGGGGTTTTGGAAATATTTGAAATTTTGTACCTATTATTGAACTGAACCTAAAGGACATTTATTTATATATAGATCGAAAGCAGCTATTAAAAAGAGAGAAAAACATGCTCAAAATTTAATTTTATAAAATATTAGATTTTCTAATTCACGTTTCTTAATGCAACTTAATTCAAATTTTCAGATTCTTATTCTACATTTTTGTTTTATGCTATTGAGGATATTACAGAACTAATATTTTTTTAAATATTTTAAATAGTATAAGAAAAATATTATGGAACATGAAAGTCATGTATGGTTCTCTTTATTATCTTTTGTCTTCCAGACTCACTTTGAATATTAAATTAAAATTAAATTATTTAAATATTTTTACGTATTCATTGCTAAATCTTTTATTCAATAATACTGGGTATTACCAGATAAATATTTAATTATGTTTGTCGAGTTTCAAAATAGGTCTTGAAAAAACCGGAAACCATTTCGAACTGTTATTAAAAATAGTTTTTTTTTTTTTACTTGAAAAAAATACACCTGGTTAAGGTGTATTTTTAGTTTAAGTGATTAAAAATAGTATTTATTTTTATTTTTGTTACTAGGCAATTCAAAAAAGATATATTATAGAAAACTATATTTGGAAATTCGAAGGACCTTTTTTATATAATGAAAATACTGAGGATAATTTTCCTTTTTTAGACACAATTACATCAAGCAACATCATTTGAATACATTTTTTTTGTGTTTAAAATATATATTTTATATGTTTTTACTTAATTTAAAAAAACCCAATAAAACCCAAAAAAAACCGGCTTTAAAACCCAATAAAACCCGCTGAGCTGGGCTTTTTTTTTAAAAAAAACGGGTTTTTGCCAACCCTGAACCAAACCCTATAAGATGTTATCCCACTCTGCTCTAATAAACATCACAACAATAAGATAGATCTGTTCTATAAATATGCGTTTTAATTTAATTAAATTATCGCCCACCCCCAACCACAGCATATACCACTTATTAATCATAAACTAACAACGGTTTAACTTTTCGGGACACATAACGTACGGGTTTCCGCCACACACGTACAATCACCATAGTTTTATGTACGTATATGTAATATATATAACTTGCTTCATACAAGTTGAGAATGGCCCATGTTCGAAACCGCTAACGGCTAGAGGGCAAAGTAAACGAAAACGTGTGGCTCGCTACACGAGAGTGCAATAGCTCGAGGCAGCTTACTTGTCGCGTAGTCCGGTAGGTCAGTGGCGTGCAAATATCATAAACGGAGAAGGTATACATTGTTGAAGTATATTTAATGGTTGGGTCGTCTGTTGGTTCTCTTATTGAAGTGCGTGTTATTTCGAAATTGGCAACACTGTATAGTATTGAGACGGCACTAAAAAAATTAAGGATAACGTTTTTTTTTTACATGCAGTCGTCTACTTTCGAATCTAATTGGTTTCTGAAAGATGTATAAAAGTAGAGCAATGTAAAAAACAACCTGATAAAGTATTTTTGATATATTTTTGTATAATATAATAATTGATAATAATATTACCTACAATTTTTAACTTGTCCATTTTTCTCTAATTCGCACTATTTCAGTGTAATTCGAAAAATTCAAAAATCGATCTTATACAGGGGCATTTATCTTAAGACAAAATAATATCTCGGTTGGATTCAATTATTTTCAAAAAAGTTTCAAACAAATATTGTAGAGCACCGAAGGGGCCATTGAAAATTCTATATTACGACTTCCGGTCTAGACCGGAAGTGGTGTTTTTTGACCGGAATTCGCTTTTTTTAATAGAAATGGCCATTTTTTACCACGGATTTCGATTGAAAAACAAAAAATAAATACTTTTTGCTCTTATCATTTTTTCGATGAAACCCATATTTAACCCACAAACAGCATCTCATTTAACGTAGGATGCTAATTATTTCCCTTTTAAGTTCCCCTTTAAATTAAATAATTATTTTGTTTTTTTGCACTAAAACAATCCGAATTGAAATTATCTATTTTACAAACATACTCAAAATAATTTACATACATTTCCTTTATAACTATTTCTGTATTTTATCAAGATTCAAAAAATTAAATATGTTTAGATTAAAAATCACCACCCCACAAAAAAGTGGTCTGTACACATGTGACATACGCTATCCAAAGTATTTTTGTCTCCTGAATATGAATCCGCGGTCTGAACTGCTTCTACATCCTTCAGTCTTCAGCAAATCATAAAAATCTTCAGAAATCTGAAGAAATTTAATTTCATTTTATGGGTTAGATCGAAAAAATGGTAAGAACAAAAACTATTTATTTTTTGTTTATCAATCGAAATCCGTGGTAAGAAATGGGCATTTACATTTAAAAAAAGCAAATTCTGGTCAAAAAACATAACTTCCGATCTAGACCGGAAGTCGTAATATAGACCATTCAATGGCCCCTCCGGTGCCCTACAATATTTGTTTGAAACTATTTTCGAAATAATTGAATCCAACCAAGATATTATTTTGTCTCAAGATAAATGCCCCTCCCTGTATATAGTAAACATCCGTTTCCGGATGTTCCAGGAAAAAATTAACCTTAAATATAAAATGTCACCCTTCTACGATTTGTCGTATTTGAGTTACAGCGCTTACAGACAGACAGACCAACACACAGACATCATGGCGAAAATAGTCAGAATGGAGTCAGGGAAAGTTAAAAAGGATAATTCTATCAAAATCGGTTTTACAATACTTACTTATAAGAAAGTTAAATATTGCACATCATACATAT
Organism: Sialis lutaria; assembly: GCA_949319165.1. Classification (NCBI taxonomy): domain Eukaryota; kingdom Metazoa; phylum Arthropoda; class Insecta; order Megaloptera; family Sialidae; genus Sialis; species Sialis lutaria. The sequence continues at coordinate 7,385,508 of OX439243.1, read as the reverse complement.
ATTATATTCCGATGTAGATATGTAGTATTAGGTATAAACAAATGTTTTCATTTAAAATATTAAAATACACCTCCCGTGCACCCATGTCAGAATTTTTATTTTCCCTACATAAGTAAGCTCTATGGAATCAACATTGTGTGGGTTATAAATAAATTTATCTGCACATTATTATAAGTATAAATTCAGTAAGCGATTGGCGGATGCGGATATACATATACATATAGTAATTTTACATTTCACGTCTGCATGAATAAATGTTTTATTTATTTAAAAACACATCTAAAATTTAAAGTCGTTTACCTTCAGAGTTATTATAAGATAAATTTAATACATTTTTATGAAAATGACTATTTAGAGTGAAATTTGACAAACGAGACGCTGTCTCATGGGACATATAATGTCACATGAACGTATATGTATATGATGGATCTATACTAATACATATACAAAATTATTATAAATGTAAAAATTACTGGACCGATTACTATGAAACCTTCAACAACCAGTTTTTTATTTTTTTTATTTTAGAAGTGTAATAGGGTGCATTTAATCACATTATCACTCGAAAGAATAGACTAGTAAATAAATTAGCCGCGCATGTATAAATAAAACGGGCAAGTGCTTGTTGGGCACGCACATGATAGGGTTCCGTAGTCATTCTCACTACGATTTATAAAAAAAGAGTTTTTTTACAAAATTTTCGTGACCGAAGGGTTAAAATCAAAAAGTCATTTGGCTTTTATTATTTTTACGAGACCTATCAAATGACACCCCACTCAATGGGGTAAAATGAAAAAAATGTGACTTCACTTTTCAATCTATGATAGGGGGGCCCAAAATATTTTTGACAATGTTCGTTATAATTTTCAGTGAAAGTACTAATTAAAAGCTACATTCTGAATTTTTTTTCAGATTTTTTGAATCGATAGTTTAGAAAATAGAGGGGGGGGGGACGCTCTGACAGCGACATTAAAAAGCAAATATTTCGTGACTGAAGGGTTGAAATCAAAAAGTTATCTGACATTTTTTATTGCATTTTAGGAGACCTATTAAATGACACCCCACTCAATGGGGTAAGTGGGGAAAAAATGAGAGTTCACTTATCAGTCTATAGAAGGGGGGTCCAAAATATTTTTGACAATGTTCGTTATAATTTTCAGTGAAAGTACTAATGAAAAGCTACATTCTGGAATTTTTTCAGATTTTTTAAATTGATAGTTTAGCCAATAGAGGGGGGGGGGGCGCTTTTTTAACGACTTTGGAGAGCAAATACATCGTGATTATAGGGTTAAAATCAAAAAGTTCTGATACATTTTTTGTTGCATTTTAGGAGACCTTTCTAACGACACCCTACTCAATGGTATAGGTGAAACTTTTTTTTTTAAAACACTTTTCATTTTATGAAAGGGGGGTCTAAAAAATTTTTATTTTCAAAAATCTTATTATTTCTGTTTTTGGGTCATCAATCTACGACCGTATACCAAATTTCATCTTATTATCTCAAACTTTTTGAAGACGGACGGACGGACATGGAGAAACTATAAGGGTTCCTAGTTTTCTACGGAACCCTAAAAATTAGCGCGCGGACCAACATATAGTCTAAACCAGGGTTTCTTAAGCCGTGGCCTTCCCACAAGGGGGCCGCGAAGAACTGCGAATACAACAAATACATTTACTACCGTTAAAAGTTTAAATATAAAAATTATTCACCCGCTTAAATTATAAAAATGATACACATTTTTTTAACCCATCTGGGTTCCAAAAAAAGGGAGGGAGGGGCTTGAGTTATCAATATGAGCTGCAAGGGGGCCGCGATGTCAAAAAGTTTAAGAAGCACTGGTCTAAACTATCAAAAATACATCAATATGTATGTTCAATTAATGCTACATAAATTCCGAATGACCATATATTTTATCTCTTTAATATTTAAGGAGGGAGGGTACTACTTTGAGCACAAAATCAGGGGTCCTTTACTCGATTTTTTTTAACTGAAAGGTATCAAAATTTATTTAATTTTTTTATACATTATTGTATGTGTAGGTATTAAGGTATTCAATTTTTTTATTATTTAAAAACAAAATGGCGTCGCTGCAGCTATCTCAATGAAATACAATTTTTTATGACCTCCTTAACCGTACTCCTATGGGTCGAAATTTTTTTATTTGGAACAAAAAAACATAGAAGATTCTTAAAATACATGTTAAAACATAGGGCAAAAGATTTTCTCGAAATATTGATTTAAAAAAAATGACATCGTTTCAAACATTTTTTTAAATCTATCGAAAATTGGGTATAAAATCGGTTACACTAAATCAATTGGAATAAATCCTACGCCCTTCGCTAGAAAATGTTATTGTGAAGTTACAGCTGAAATTTTTCAAATTAATCCATCAAAACTGAATGCACTAGGAGTACGACCAGCTCAAAAAACATGGTTTCGAGAAAAACACTATTTAAGATTGAAAACCGCTTTCGAACCCTTTAGACCAGTGGTTCCCAAAGTGGTCCCTACGGACCCCAAGGGGTCCCTAGCATCGTTCAGGGGGTCCGTGGAAAATTAAAATCGATTTGGGGGTCCCTGAACAACGTCAGGGGGTCCGTGCACATTTTTATTAATATGGAAGTTAAAATAAATAACAATGAATAAATTATTAGCTATTTTTACGTCCTGAGTAAAATATAAATATAGACAGGTGCATAAAATACAAGTAATAACAGGCATCGCGGTGAGTCGAGTTTGAGATTTAAAAAACATAATATCCCATCAGGTTCATCCAAGTTATTATTTTTTTTTGTATTTTAAAACAAAAGTTATAGTTTCAATAAATACTTCTTCAACAAAATGTTTTATTTATATTTTATGTTTACGTCACCATTTACCATTCAAGATATCAAAGTTAAATTTTTAATTTTTCTATTATTCATTTATATAGTTTTTCACCCAGGGTCCGTGGGAAAGTTTTGACTATGAAAGGGGGTCCGTGGGCAAGTTTTGACTATGAAAAGGGGTCCGTGAACCAAAAGAGTTTGGGGACCACTGCTTTAGACCCTTTAAAAAATTCATCCCCACATAAAACCTTTTGTGCATCATTCTTGAATAAGTTAATGAATCATTTAAACTAATAATTTTACAAAGTTGTACCCTACCCCCCCCCCCATAAGTTATGTTATTTACATAAAATGCGGGCAAAAAATATAAAGTCTTGAATTATTTCAGTAACGGCTTGAACACAGAAATTTTAATGTGCGAAACAAATACCGAACAGTCCGAACACGTTACAGTTTGAGTGCTTGGCTCTCACATATTTTTTATACAAAAAATAGTGTTGAAACCGTATATGTATACAGGGTGTCCAAGATAAGCGTGCAATGCATGGGGATATCCTAAACGGTAAGAGATACAGATGTGGTTAAATGAGATGAATTATTTGTAATAAAGGGGTGAGTATTACAACATTAAAAAATATTAATCATTTTATGTGGTTCAGGCGGTATACCCAAAAAACTGAAAATTCGGAATTTCTTTAAATGACTATAACTTTTTTGGCAAAGTAGATAGGTACTTTTTGTTTGCGGTTTCTTAAGGCACTTTTTTGAGTAGAATTGTTTGGTGTATTTAGAATTTTTATATCACTTTTAGTTTCCGAGATACAAGCCCTAACTTTAGTTTTTCTTATGGGCCGCCAAGTTGGCTATATCATATTCGAACGTGTTTTTTACTCTACTTTACAATGATATGTCACATGTCATACTTATTATTAAAAAAAAGTAAAAACCTTTTTTTTGTAATACTTTATTGTTTTTAAATATGCATTTGTTATTTTCATTGTCGTTATTGCGATTTTTGTTTAACAATTTTTGTTTTTCATGGCTTACTTAAATGTTTGTAATAAAATACTTTATAAATATCACCAGTATTTAGTACTTCGACTTATTTTCTATAATAAGTATGTCATGTGACATATCGTTGTAAAGTAGAGTAAAAAACACGTTCAAATATGATATAGCTAACTTGGCGGTCCATAAGAAAAACTAAAGTTAGGGCTTGTAACTCGGAAACTAAAAGTGATATAAAAATTCTGAATACACCAAACAATTCTAAACAAAAAAGTGCTTTAAGAAACCGTAAACAAAAAGTACCTATCTACTTTGCCAAAAAAGTTATAGTCATTTAAAGAAATTCCGAATTTTCAGTTTTTTGGGTATACCGCCTGAACCACATAAAATTATTAATATTTTTTGATGTTGTAATACTCACCCCTTTCTTACAAATAATTCATCTCATTTAACCACATCTGTATCTCTTACCGTTTAGGATATCCCCATGCATTGCACGCTTATCTTGGACACCCTGTATACGTTGATATATTATTATAGTATGTTATCTTTGAGGATAAATAAAAAATCGCTCATCTTAATTAGAAAATAATATAATTTTTATAATTTACCATTAAATAAAATTCTGGTCCCTACGTCACTGGTTCCGGTGAGTAGAGCTATCGTGTATGAGAAAGGCGTACGGGGGTGGAAGAGAGATAGTGGTGTAGCGACGCCTCGTAGACTAAGGCGATGTGATCGGAATCAGTAAATGTTTATGACAGGGTTTCAAACTGCACTGGAAAACTGTTGTGTCGTAAATAATGAAGGCCTCTTTTTATGTACTGGAGGACATCCTCTCGGGTGAAAATGTAATGGTTAATTCAATTACCGTGGATAGGAACTCTAAATTGAAAAATTTTAAGTTGCGAATTTGTTTTTTATACTTTTAATGAATTTTTATTTCGTTTCCGTTCATTCTTGATTATGTTGCTAAGTTTTATATTTATTATTTATACTTTTAGAAATAAACTAGTCTGTAAAACCCGTAACTTATATATTATTTGTGTTTAATTAAGAGGGAAATTATGAGTAGATGGCGGGAAAAATAGGTAAATTTTGGGAATTATTATCTCAAAAACAATTTGTTCGATTTCATCCAGGTTTGTTTTATTCTAAAGTAGGTATATGTCGCAGCCGAATTGTAAATTTAACCACTTTACAAAGCGGCTAGCCGTTTTGTAGAAAATGTATGTTCTAATAATATACATGTTAACTGTTTTTGGTCAGGGCAATCTTTTGGGGTGAAATAAGCAGGTCAGTATCTATGTTTGGTTAAACACGGGAATTCAATCTCCGCCTTGGTTAGGGCAATCTATTGAGGCACCAGGGGATTAATATAGTATAAAAACGGGGATCCAATTCCCTGCAATGAACTGTTTTTTTAATAATTCTGTCAAATAAAATAAACGTTAAAATTCCTACAGTTCGTTGCAGCGGATATTGAATCCCCGTTTTTATTCTATATTAACCCTCTTTTGTCTCAATAGATTGCTCTAACCAAAGCGGAGCTTGAATCCCCGCTTTTAAACTAAACTATTCTACAAAACGGCTAGCCGCTTTATAAATCGGCAAAATATACCGACTTATACATTATATTGAGGTATATTATAAAACTGTTGTTGTGGCCGGCGCGGCGTAAGATATGCCCCTCGATGGGGTCCCCAGGATTACTTACAGTTATTCTATTTTTTCTATTTCTATTTAAAATTCTTATTTAATTGCTCTATTAGGAGTTATTGATATAAGCGCGTATATAGATACAAAAACATATAAATAAATTCGGTTTACACAGTGGCCATTTTTTTTTTAAATCCCTAATTATTCAATTTTCCTTCCTCGTTAAATACTCGTAGCCCAGTTCATTTTTTTCATATTGAGATTTTGATACATTATCATTGATATTTCTCTAACTTTCACAGATTTTCGAATACCGGGTGTCCCAGATAACTTTTCCAGCATGGGGATCTCAGTATCTATAAGAGATACAGGTTTGGTTAAATGAGATGAATTATTTGTAAGAAAGGGGTGAGTATTACTACACAAAAAAATATTCATAATTTTATGTGGTTTAGGCGGTATACCCAAAAACTGAAAATTCGGAATTTCTTTAAATGGCTATAACTTTTTTGTAGATAGTAGTAGATAGGTATTTTTTGTAGACGGTTTCTCAAAGCACTTTTTGTGTAGAATCGATTGGTATATTTAGATTTTTTATATCACCTTTAGTTTCCGAGTTATGAACCCTGACTTTAGTTTTTCTTATGGGCCACTAAGTTGGCTATGGCATATTTGAACGTGTTTTTTACTCTACTTTACAACGATATGTCACTTGCCATACTTATTTTCAAAAATAAGTCGATGTACTAAATGCCAGTGATATTTGTTAAGTATTTTATTACAAACATTTAAGTGAGCCATGAAAAACAAAAATTGTAAACAAAAATCATAATTACAACAGTCAAAATAACAAATGACCATTTGAAAACAATTAACTATTAAAAAAAATACATTATAATTTTTTTTCGACAATAAGTATGGCAAGTGACATATCGTTGTAAAGAAGAGTAAAAAACATGTTCAAATATGCCATAGCCAACTTAGTGACCCATAAGAAAAACTAAAGTTAGGGCTCATAACTCGGAAACTAAAAGTGATATACAAAATCTAAATACACCAATCGATTCTACACAAAAAAGTACTTTGAGAAATCGTCTACAAAAAATACCTATCGACTTTGACAAAAAGTTATAGCCATTTAAAGAATTTCCGAATTTTCAGTTTTTTGGGTATACCGCCTAAACCACATAGAATTATGAATATTTTTGTGTGTAGTAATACTCACCATTTTATTACAAATAATTCATCTTATTTAACCGAACCTGTATCTCTTATAGATACTGAGATCCCCATGCTGGAAAAGTTATCTGGGACATCAGGTATATAGAATAAACTCGATCTATATGTTGCTTTATTTTAAATTTTATAAAAACAAAATTAATATGTATTTAAGCTTACACCTCTAACAAACTACGACAGTATCCGGAGTACCGGTATGTCATTGAACTTCTGAACTAGTACCCCGGGCGGTCGCAACAACGTATTTTAACAAATATTAACATTTCAAACATCAACCATTCTTTTTCCAAAGCTTACTTGACTGAATTTAATATTGCACTCGAGTGAATGTTCTAGTTTAACTGACGTGTTTTAGTTTTCGATGGCAATTGTGATTTTTATTTAATAATGAATAAAATGCGTTGTATCTTTGTTATGCGTAGTTTTATTATCGAAGATACGAGAAGTCTTGCGATCGTATTTTAAATGATTTTCTTCTAATTTCTAAAATTTCACTCGATCTTTCTTTTTCAGATCAATAATCGTTTTTTAAATTCCAAGAATATTAATGGACACATGTTTATATGAACTTTTTTTCTTAAAATATTTTTCTCAATACACTGTTCAAGTTTGTTCCACCTGATATTTCTCATCCTGTATACCGACTCTATTTCATCACCTTGATTTTCTACTTTGAGTTAACTTATTCATCTACGTAAATTAACTTTTAAGCTATTAATTAAATATTCTAATTAAATACCTATCTATCCTCTTATATAAAAGATATTTAAAAATATCTCAAATAAGGCCAAAAAACAATTATCGCAAAAACTTTTCGCATTAATTAAATAAATCACTTTATCTTATAATTAAAACACACACTGTAAATTGAAAAAGTGTAATTTGTTTTACCCTAAGCTGAAAATCTCGCAACCTGAGACAGTACATACCAAAATCTGATCCTTAATTTGAAAACTTTTCGTACAGGAAATGTTTGGATCTAAAATATATTTTATAACACAGGCCAGTGAAGGGATGATGCCGTATGGCTACTAGTTTAAAGTTTTCAACCCATCATTCGAATTATTTTAGTTTTACATAGTTTGAATTACGCACAAACCGTGAATAAATTTTACCTCAAAGAACCCTTTTTCATGAATTTCATAATGTAACCTAACATATATATTTTTTTAATTATTAAAGTAATTTATATTTAATATATAAACCTCATTTGAAAGGTTTTTCATTCTAAACAAGGTGCTTTTTTTAAACCTGTCTAGTTACAACAAAGACGATTTCAGACCAGGGCGATGACAGCCCTCGCTTCGTTCGGGCAGTCAACTCTCGCCCTCGTCAGAAATCGTCTTGTTTCAACCCTTGCTACACAATATACTATTGTTTTGAATTTTAGTTGTAAATGTTTGTTTTGTTGATCATAAAATCAATGCATTAATGGAATTAACAATGTAAAAAACTTTACTAAAACTAAACAGATTTGAAAAAAACAAAAAGCACCGAGTTTAGAATAAAAAAACCTTCAAATAAGTTATCACTTGCCCTATCATGCTATTTAAAATTTTATGGGTTATTTTATAGCGCTGAAGGTTGAAAAGATTCTTGCAAACATTTTATAGCAAAAGATGTCCCCCTTAAAAGCAAAATCGACATGTTCAAGCATTTTTTCAAAATCTTATTTTAACTGACCAAGAACGCGACCATTTCGTTTTAGTTGGGGCATCCTATATATTTGTTGATATTTGAAAACTGCTATTACAAGATATTAATCTATATACATTTAACTGTCTTACATCGTGATTTGATGATAATTGATCATTTTGTTTAAAAACAGTGAACAAATAACTATCGCAATTCGGCTCACTATCAAGAAAAGGGTATATTCTTATGTAAATACTTTACATTGTTTTAAATTTTATAACTATTTATCTTATAACCAGGGAGTCGAACCGAACCCGAACCCGAACCGAAAACCGGTTCCGGAACGAAATTTTTGGTCGAACCGGAACTGAACCTGAACCGAAATTTTAAACATGACGTTGAACCTGAACCGTAGCCGAACCGAAAAACAAACTTTCGGTTACCGGTTCAATAACGTTTAATTTTACCGGTTCAATGAAGTTTAATTTTTCATTGCAAATGTTTTTATATAAATATATTTATTATTCTGTTTCTAATGTAAAATAATTTTGGCAATTACTTAATTGGCACCACTGACAAATGGGTCAGTTCGCGGTGACGGGTGTGACATTTCAACTTGGATTGGAGTTCATAATTTCTAAATAATACTAGTTAATAACATGGTTTCACCATTTTTCTGTAGATCTTAATGTAATACATGTACATTATGGTGGGTCCAAATTTTTCACTCCACGGGCAACTCGCGATACTGGTACTATGGGCCATAACAAGTATTTTTGCCAATGGAACCATACTTCTAAAATCATTTTCGAGCTTGCCGAAATTTGTCTGAAGATATTTTCCAAAATACTCAAAAATTGATCTATTTGGTACATTTCGAATATACAATTATTGAAAATGTGTATACCGGGTTTTTTTGGGTCAATATTAAATTTATAATAAATGTGGTCACCCTTAGTCATTATTGTTGGTGAGGGTAATTTTTTTTTAATTTGGTCCAACGTCACATTACATATGTAATTGTCAAAGACTTAATAGTTTGCCACGATCGTCACTTATTCTTAAGTAAGTTATTGTGATTTATTTGTTGTCCTTTTTGAAATTTTTTGGAAATTTTTTTAAATACCGGGTGGACCATTTTAACCTTTAATGGAGAATAACTCGACCGGTAAGTAAAATAATAAAAAAAGTTTTCAGATAAAAGTTGTACGGTTTGGAGGGGGACATAGACGTACTTGGGTGACATTTTTTTAGGTGGTGTTTTCAAGGTGGTATGAAGGTCAACATAATTTTTTTAAATAAGAACCTATAGTTTTTATCAAGTAATTTTATTTAACGTGAATAGACACGAATCTTTCATTGAAAACTTTTTTTAACAACTTAACCTTTCCAAGATATCTAACAATTTTGATATAATAAAACTAAAGAATTATTTTAAAAATTTTAAAACTTCTTTAATTTATTTTATCTAAACAAAAAAAAAACAATGTTAACAAAATTTTAGAATAATTTTTAAAATTTTAAAAATAATTCTTCAAGTTTTATTAGACCAAAATAAACATTTTTTGTATTTTATAATTTTTCTCTAAACCTGGTGGTTTCTGAGTAAAAAAATATTGACTGTTCAAAATCTCGAATTATTTTGTTAGATATCTTGGAAAGGTTAAGTTGTTAAAAAAAAGTTTTCAATGGAAGATTCGTGTCTTTTCACGTTAAATAAAATTACTTGATAAAAGCTATAGGTTCCTATTTAAAAAAATGATGTTGACCTTCATACCACCTTGAAAACACTACCTAAAAAAATTTCATCCAAGTACGTCTATGTCCCCCTCCAAACCGTACAACTTTTATCTGAAAACTTTTTTTATTATTTCACTTATCGGTCGAGTTATTCTTCATTAAATGTTAAAATGGTCCACCCGGTATTTTGAAAATTAACTAACATTTTTCTAATTTTCTTTTGGTTTATGAAAATTGATGTTAAATAGCCTGTTAATTTTATATTTTAGTATTTATTTTCGTAAAATATATTTTTAACTATATGGTATCGATTACCGCGGACTGACCCAAATGTAGCTGTGCTTATACCTATATCAGTAAATTAATAACAAATTTCGATTTTTTGCGGAATTTATAAATTAATAAAAAAACACTCTTTGTTCATCTTTAAAAATTGGCCTGCTACCAGAAAAAGTCATAAAGGTAATATACAAGAAAAAATGGGAAAGATTGAGAGAAAAATGGTGTTTTCAGAAATACATGAAAATTGTTATTAAAATACACATTAAATTTAAATTGCATTGAGCATAGTCTAAATATGAATTGTCAATAATTTTATTATTCCGGCATAATCACATTTTTTTAATTAATACAAATAAAGAAAACAAGCCATAAAAAGTATTGATACATACATTATACACAAAATTGGAAAGTAAAGATATGTAGGAAAATATAATTCAAAAATTATAGGGTAGGTTTAATTATAATTTAATTAAAATTATTACATATATTTGAATAATTTACAAAAGTAAAAAAAACCGGTTCGAACCGGTTCGGAGGTACATTGAACCGGTAACCGAAATAATAAAAAAATAAAAAATTGAACCGGAACGAAAACCGGAACTTTATTTTCTGTGTGAACCGGAACCGAACCGGTTCGGGAAATAGCACCGGTTCGGCTCCCTGCTTATAACGTTTGTGTAGTTATCATTTTATAACACAGCTCCACAAAAAAAATCGAACTTTTGTTTGCGGGGACCTGACCCACCGTACTATATGTAATCGAGCATGCTGAAACCGAATACAGAGTCCAAATAACCCCATCACGTCAGGTTTTTTTCCTAACCCCAAAAATAGACTAAAAGTCATAAAATTCAAAACCCCATAATTATACATCCCATCAACCCCACAACCCTATAACCTTAAAACTCTATAATCCTAAATCCTATAACACTAAACCCTAAAACTCCATAACCCAGTGAAAAAGAAACTTAAGCTCGTTCAAGTACCTTAACAAATTATTCAAAAAAATTAATAATGTTCAAAAATACTTCAGTTATTCAATATTTTGCATTTATTAAAAAAAAACAATACAGGCTTATTCTGAAAAAAAAATGTATTTAAATTTGTCACATAGTGTTTAATATTTATAGAATTCAATAAAAAAAATTAAAAAAACAAGTCAATTTTTTTTTTCAAACGACAAAAACTGAATTGCTAATGAACATCGCAGACTCGAGGCTAAAAGCGTAGGAAATTAATATTCCGATTTTCAAACAAACATTCAATATTAAATTAAACAATCCCCTTAATTTCATGTAAATTTAGTCATTCGTACATATATACATATATTTACTTTCTTTTACGAATATTATTTTAACGTAATTTATAACCTATATTACCAAACGTATCTTATTTCTTTGAGAAGAACGTATTCCAACAAAATAAACATAAATAAATTTAATTTTCTATACACATTTCTGTTTACAAATATTGAATTACAATTACCGTTAAAATATCGGGTCATTGTATAAAATGTAATAAAAGAAAACGATGGCGAATAAGCTCTTACAGCGTTGCGCGGAGTAATGAAATTCCATTAATATTGAATCGAATTTAAAGATTAGTTTTATAGAATTTCAATAAAATTCCGATGCTTAAAATAGAGATGGGTATACCAACAACAATCTTATCATGTGCAGAACCGTATTAACACCTAGGTTCATAAGTTTATAGCAAAGGATTTACCAGGGCCACTATTCTCGAGTTCGTTCGACTTTTTATCATTCGAGATTACTAAATTAAAACTAAAAGTCACTAACAAGGAAAGATCCCGAGGTGTCACTCTCGGATTTGAATGAAACTTGGTAAAAATGTTAATCAGGTAAAAATTAAGGACACCTATTTTTTTATACGTGCCCGTTTTAATATTTAGGGGGTGAAATCGATCCTTGAAAATGAGGGTAAAATTTTTAATTTGTAAATAGCTCGTAAACCACTTGGAATAGTGACTTGTATATAATGCAACATTTGTTTGGTATTACAATTGCTATAAAATAGCATAAATGTGGTACCCCCTAAATATTTTATTTGAGGGGTATAATTGACACTCCTCAATTTTTTTCAAAAATTATTTTTTTTTCTTTCATAAATCAATAGAGTGTAGTATTCTGAATTCAATGATATCAAATTTCAAAATAACGTGTCTTCAAACTTCGGAGATATCGGGAGTTTTGTAGTCCGGCATATACTTTGTACACTGTATAAAGTATATTACATGCCGCGCCGCGCCCTGGTTAAAGCTAGTGGAACATTTTTCAAAGTAGTGTGGATCTATTATAAGTTGTGATATTAATTTGATAATTCACAGATATCATCAATATGGGTTTATTTTATTCAACATTAAATAAATATATTGAACTTTAAAGATACTATATCACTATAAATAAATATTTTCCACTAAAAATAAATACTTCGCACTGAAAAAATAATACTTTGCATTTGAACTAAATTTGGAGCTGTGAAATTTAAAAATTACGTATTTTTGATGTATTTATTGTGATTTTTGTGTTTTCTATATTTTAACCTAATGTAAAAACTAATCAACCTCCTTTCGTCCCAATAGATTTTATATTTTTAATGTGAAATTGTATTTTTAAAACGATTTAATATTGGCCTTATGCATTAAAAAAATTTAAAAATGTATTAAAATCTATGTTTGATGTACAAAATGAATACTATCTAATATATAGTGCAATTAAATATAACACTAAAATATCTATATATGTAAATATGTTATTATATTAACTTCACCTATTAGTATATTTAGTTCAAATATTGGAATTAAAATTTTGATTTGTTCTTATTAAGCTATAAAAATAATTTACAAGTGAATAAGTTCATTGACAATACAATATAGTAGGAATATCTAATATTGTTCTTAGCATTAAGATAGCAGATCACCATTTTCGTAACAACCCCCTTGATATGGGTAACAAATGAAAGAGATTGACGAGTAGAATACGATTAACTATATGACGTCATTATAAACCCAATATGGCTGACAATAATAAAAGGTTATTTGTAAAAAGTATTTTTACACATATTTTTTATTTTCTACATTGTTTTCAGACCACAAAAACTCGTAAAAATAATACTTTTTAGGTCCGTGTTATTTTTATTTTATCTCAACTATTGAAAAATTATAGACATTTTTTTAATTAGTTTGCCGTCCTAGGTAAGTACTCGGACTTTTTTTTTTGTTATAAATCACTAATAAATAATAAAATACAAACAGGAAAATATTATATCTTAATATATATAAATTACGTGTCACATGTTTGTCCGCGATGGACTCCTAAACTACTTAACCGATTTTAATCAAATTTGTACACCGTGTGCAGTTTAATCCAACTTGAAAGATAGGATAGCTTACATCTCAATTTATGATCGCAATATTATTTTATTGCAAATTATCTGTCTTTATCTGTTAGCTCCAAACGATTCTAACAGATGGTGACATCTGTTGACTGGATTGAGTAAGTATTCAATAGATGGCGCTATGTCAAACTTCCAAACGTTTCATATAACCTACAATTAAAGTATAGGTTAACCACAGCAACGCGTGGCCGGGTCAGCTAGTAATTTTATATAGTTTATCAAAAAGTATAAGTATACCTACATAATAATTCTTATAAAAAGATCATAAAAATATGATTCAAAAATTAGATAGAAATTAGATGTTTCTCGGCGAGTCATAATTTTCAAATCTGAAAAGTGATCTTAGTAAATTTCACAAGACGGCACTGATAAAGTGTACCTTTTTTTATTAAATATCAGAGATACTGTGATTAAATTCTCCTAAATTTAATAATAACTTAATTTCTTACCGTTCATGTTGAGTTCGGTGGCAGCTTTTGCATAATCCCTGCCGTAACTAGCTGTGCCATAAGACGTGGAGGCGGAACTGGTAGAGGGGCGCCCGTTATATTGACCCACCGAGATCAACTCCCCATCGCTGGGATGGAGGTAATGGTGACTGTGGTGATTATAATTAGAAGTCCTATGTTGATGTATAGAGTTCAGTATAATGTTACTAGAAGTTCTTGACAATGCTTTTCTCTGTCTGATCGCTTCTTTATATATCCGATAGTACATGGTTAACATAACAACACCAGGTATCCAAAAACTCACAGACGAACTAATCAACGCGTAATATTTGTTCACAACGAAATTACATTCATCAGGATTGTCATGTCTGTATTTCAGATGATCTTCAGTCGTGTAGTAGCCCATAAATATTGGTAAGAAACTAATAAGTGCAGGCAGTATCCATACTTGTGCTATCATGAATGAGACAGTATTGTGTGTCATTGTTATTGGGTATTCAAGAGGACGCACAATCGCATAGTATCGATCAACACTGATACAACACAGATGCAGAATAGAAGCTGTGGAGAAATACACGTCAAAGGAATTCCATACGTCGCACATGAAATACCCGAACATCCACTGACCTGTCAGTTCAACACTTGCATTGAATGTCATTGCACAAAGTGCCACTAGCATGTCAGCCATAGCCAAACTCACCACGTAGTAATTTGTTATGACTCTCAGCTTCCTGTGTCTGTGTACACTGATTATTACGAGAGCGTTGCCCAGCACGGCGCTCAGTATAATCACTGCGAAAATAAACCCTTTGATGGTGAGTACAAGGAGATCGCTCCATGTAGGATTCGCTGCCTCGATGTTTGTGGCGTTAGTCTGGTTGTCTAACGCCGCGGTCACGTTTTGTAAGGAGTTGGTGATTATTGCGTTAATAGGTACGTCCGTCGTTGCCACGGTAACGGTGATTGTTGTGGACGACGACGCCATAACATTGATTATCATTGTTGCTTATGTTTTTACACTGGGTGACACAACGGTGCAATCATGTTTGTTTGTGGTTAACCTGAACGTTTATGTGCACTCCGCTTGAGGACATTACAGTTTCTTCCAGTAACTTGTAATTAAGTTCTAAACGTCACCGCAATTCTCAGGATAATAATAGATTTTCCAGGATAAGTATCTTGAAATACCATTATCACAGTGTTATGTTTCTAGTTGTATCCTCATTCAAAGTATATGCGTTTCTATATACAGGCTACATTTTTGTATCTCTTCATTGATTCAATTAATAAAAATAAATCAATATAAGCTCAACAAATCGTCTCATTAGCATTGACTTCCTTGCATGAAAGTTTTTTTTAATGATGCTACTTTGCAGATCAGGCTAAATGTAGCGATCTTAGTTTATCTTTCATTTAAACGTTGTTAATTACCAGCATTATCTCAGTCTACATTCTCACAATTTAACTTTGATAATGATATGATGGTTGTCGGTGATGTCTTACGTCGTTTTCTTGCTATAATTGTTCGGGTCTTGTGTATGATAGCAGCCCGGGTGTTCGTGATTATCGCTTTTATGGTAGAGCTGAGAGAAATTTGAACGTTTTCAGGTACACTGAACACCTCTCTTGTAAATAAATGCAACAGATTTAACCACCTTTTCGTCTCGTTTACTGCCTGCTTCTTATGTTGTACTATTGTATCTGAAAAATTAAATGGCGTGTTAATGTTTATTATACTTTTATGGCATTATTATTTTTATTATTCTTATATGAAATAAAGGCATTTGTTTTACGTGATGTTTTTTTTCATCTAAACACAAGGTTTATAAATACTGTTTTGTACATTTTTATGGTTCCGTAGAAAACTTATAATTTCTCCTTGTCTGTCCGTCCGTCCCTCCTGAAAACTTTTGACATAATAAGATAAAATTTCGTATAAAGTCGTAGATTGATGACCCAAAAACAAAAATGATAAGATTTAAAAAAAAAAAACTTTTTAGACCCCCGTTTCATAAAATGAAAAGTGTTTTCAAAAAAAAATTTCACCTACCCCATTGAGTGGGGTGTCGTTAGAAAGGTCTCAAAAAATGCGACAAAAAATGATTTTAACCTTTTAATCACGATGTATTTGCTCTCCAAAGTCATTATTATTAAAGTTATTATTATTGATAGCGCCTCCCTCTCTATTTTCTAAACTATCGATTCAATAAATCTGAAAAAAATTCAGAATGTAGCTTTTAATTAGTACTTTTACTGAAATTATAACGTCAAAAATATTTTGAACCCGTTTTCATAGACTGAAAAGTGAACTCACATTTTTTTTCATTTACCCCATTGAGTGGGGTGTCATTTGATAGGTCTCCTAAAATGCAATAATAAAAGTCAAATGAACTTTTGATTTTAACCCTTCAGTCACGAAAATTTTAAAATAAATCTTTTTTTATCAATCATAGTGAGAATGACTACGGAACCCTATCATGTGCGTGCCCAACACGCACTTGCCCTTTTTTATTATTTACTGTTTATTGAACACATTCATATTTTTTTGTACAAAAAAGAAGGAAACGTATAAATCGCAATTTAAAGCATAAAAATTCTTATTTTCATTTGGGGGGGGGGGGGGAGGGCATACAACAATCATATTATATCAGCAGATTTTATTCAAAAAATGTTTTAATACTATGCGCTCTCACAAAAAAGATTGCAAAAATATTTCAATTAAAATTCAAACTAAAGTGCACTGAAGAATAAATTTTAGCTTAGAATATATTGCACACTTTTAACTGTAATGTTTGCATTTCGTTATTTATTGCTTATAGCAGTTAATCAATAAGTAATAATTTATAATAATACTAACAAAAACAATGTAATATTCAGGGGCGCGCCAACCCGAGGGTGCAGGGAGTGCACCGCACACGGGCGGCAAATTTTAGGGGCGGCAAAAAACCGCCTCGTCAATCGTTTAATAATAATCATAAAAAACGTTTATCATGTTAATTAATTTAATAATTGTGGATTGTCAAAAAAAAATATTTTTGTTTAAATGACGAAAATAAATAATGTAGGTAATGTTAGATAATTACACTGGCCGACAGCCATTTTGCTGTAGGGCACACAACAACTTTTTAAGGGTAATTTGGACACGCTGAATCCAAAAATGACCACCATTTTGCTCAATCAGCTCTTGTTTTTGCGATATTGCAAAAAAAATGTTTTTTTCGATATGCAAACATTCAAATTTGTATATATATTTTATAAATCAATGACTTCAAACAATTATCATTCAGAATGAAGCTATGGGTCCTAATTGAACTAAAAAGCCTTAAATTATATACATTCATAAAGTTATTCTTTTCGAAAATCATGTTTTAAACGAAAAAAAATCGATTTTTTAGCAAAAATTCAAAGCGCTGTAACACAAACAATTTTTGTCCAATTTTAATGTTATTCATTAAATTTGTAGCTTTATCTATCTTTTTTATTGTGTTAAAATTTCAACGTAATCGAATGAAAATTGGCGAAATGGTACTATATTAACTGCGCGTGTCAAAATTTAGTAGTTCGTTCAAATATTTTTTAAATTAAATGTTTCAACCAAAGATCATTCGGAATGTAACTACCTATGGGTCCTAATTAAACTATAAAGCCTCAAATTATACACATTTTTAAAATTAGTCCCTTCGAAATTCATGTTTTAAATGAAGAAAATTCGATTTTTTAGCCAAAATTCGGCGATTTTTAAAATTCAAAGCGCTATTACACAAACAATTTTTGTCCAATTTTAATGCAATTTACTAAATTATAGCTTTATCTATCTTCTTTATTGAGTTAAAATTTTAACGTAATCGAATTTTAGTGAATAACATTAAAATTGGACAAAAATTGTTTGTGTTACAGCGCTTTGAATTTTGGAAATTGCTGAATTTTTGCTAAAAAATCGATTTTTTTTCGTTTAAAACATGATATTCGAAAAGAATAACTAAGTATATGAATGAATATAATTTAAGGCTTTTTAGTTCAATTAGGACCCATAGCTTCATTCTGAATGATAATTATTTGAAGTCATTGATTTATAAAATATACATACTTTGAATGTTTGCATATCGAAAAAAACATTTTTTCTCAAAAACTAGAGCTGATTGATATTGGATTCAGTGTGTCCAAATTACCCTTAAAAAGTTATTGTATGCCCTGCAGCAAACAAAAAAAAATTGTTTGTTGGCCTGTGTTATGGAAAATGCAGGTAGTATTTTAGAACGAGTACTTACAGTGAATTAAACATTTCTAAACTCCAATTTTGCGCGTAAATTTTAAAAACAAATGGACTGTATAAAACATGGGTCTTTCCCGAATATGCCATGAAATTGGGATGTTTCCGACGATTCGGTCGTTTCATTTTATTTTTCATTTATTTTATTTTTATTTTTTGCAGTCAAATAATAATTTTCAAATGGGTTAAAAAATATGAGATTATTTAGATACATTAAAAATTGTATTGTGTTTTATTGTCGACATATACATATAGGGGCGGCAAATAAAGTCTTGCACCCGGGCGGCAAATTTCGTTGGCGCGCCACTGGTAATATTAACCGTAATTTATCTACTATATAAAAGGAAGTGCCCTGACTGACTGACTCACTCACCTATCAAGATTTAGAGCATTTCCACTCATCGCAGAAAGTTGAAATTTGGCATACAGACTCAAAGTGTGATTATTAGGACAACTAGTGGGCCTTTTTTGGATAAGTTCAAAAATGGGGTAGATAGGGCCCCCCAATTTTTCAAATAAAACGCCAGATTTTTTTAATTATTTTTTTCGTTTTCTTTGGGTGATACAATGTACAAATCAAATGTTTGCCTTTTTTTAAAAGGGCCTTTAAGGGGGGCCCCAACTTTTGAGATGAATTACTATTAGAAGGAAAATCGATATTAGATTTATTTATTTTTTATCAAATGCTTCGTTTAATTGACAACCATAAACCAGTGTTTGATTTTTGAAAAAGATCCATTAACGGGGGCATAATAAATAAATAAACACCCGATGTTTACATAAAATCCGTTTAATTCGTCTATTTAATTAATTTCATATTTTGTTACCATGGAAACATAACTCTTATTGATTTTTATTGAAAAAAATTTGGCAGGTCGCCATTTTAATTGTTAACAAGATGTCTCAATACAGTATGTAAATATTATTTTCTTTTAAAATTTGAAAATATATAATTTTTATTTGTTGCAAAATTAAGTCATTGTTAATTTTTGTATAGGTACATATATAGCCAATTTAACAGCTGTCAGTACTTTAGAATGCTTCACAAGAAATATACATGTGTACTATGTACATATAGTTAAACTGAAAAACCAATAAATTAAACTTACCAAGAATGATTTATTGCAAATTCATGAACTGATAATGTTAAGTATGACGTCTCTTTTTTTAATATGATACTAATTTTACTAATATAATTATTTAATGTCATTAATTTTACAGATAATATAAATGTATTATTTTTGTTCATACATAATAATACCTATATGTAAGATTCATCTCTAGGATTTTATGTTTGTCTTATGTTTTAACTCCAATGTCAGACTCTTTTTAATATAAAATTACAGGTATGTGTAATATATTAATTTGAAATATTTTTAATTCTATATACAGTTATGTCATTAAAGTCATAAAATAATTTTTGTCATTGTCGTATCAGATACAAATATCTTATAAGGTTATATTCAGAATATCGAGCCGGTTTCGCTCCAACAATATATAAATAAACAATGAAATCATTTACAATAAAGGTATTGCTCAGGGCTCAGGTATCGATGCAATCTCTCTCCGATAAAGCATAGTACAAAGAATATTTTAGGTAAAATTTTTGTACTACGCTGTATTGGAACGAGATTGGACCGAAACCTGTGCGATTCCTATACAGGCAGTGTGAATGATTTCAATGTTTATTGTTTATTTACATTTGATTAGAGAGAGACCAGCTCGATGGTCTGGATTGACTCTAAGTATGCAGTATATATACTACATGTCGTATAATTATGCAACGGGCATTATCAGTTTAAGCGCAAAAAAGTTCCAAATTAATATTCAGTGGTTTTAAATGCTGCGATATGTTCAAATATGTTTGAAAATCATTCGCTGATTTAAATTTACTAATTAATTTTATATATTTACAAAATAATCAAGGTGTTCCATTTAAAATTTCAGGATTTGTGAATTGTTCTGTCGTAGGACAAGTTTGGGAAACACTGTTCTACATCATACTGTAATATCAATCAAATTGACATTGACCCATGTCCCATAAGATTTACTTAACTATTTCGATCTATTCGTGAAGTCTAAGAATCTAGCGTCATGAAATTGGTAAAAAGTTTCAATTACTATTACAATTTATATTCCAATACAAAATTAATTTAGTTGAAAAAATATTAGGCAGTTTCTATCTTACAAATAAAATTTATAAACCCGGGTCTAAAGTGCTATACATTATATTAAAACTTTTATAAATTACATCAAAATAGTTATATAGGAGAGGGAAAATTAGTTTCATATACATCCCTATGTCAACGACTAGAGCGCAGATAAAATTTAGTTTAATATCTAAGTCAACGACTAGAGCGCAGATAAAATTTAGTTTCATATCTAAGTCAACGACTAGAGCGCAGATAAAATTTAGTTTCATATCTAAGTCAACGACTAGAGCGCAGATAAAATTTAGTTTTATATATAAGTCAACGACTAGAGCGCAGATAAAATTTAGTTTCATATCTAAGTCAACGACTAGAGCGCAGATATTCATGAATTATAAAATTTTGCTATTTTTGTCACCGATTAACTTGCAAGTTACTCCTAAGACCTGGAAATCGTTATATTCCAAAATATATCTTGATAGTAAAGGATTAAATGTCTGCATTATTGTAAAAATGTCATTTTCTTCTGTAGCTTTTTTATGAACTTGATCTCCGGGCTGTTTTTTGTTCTGACGTATCTACCACGTGGGAGTATTTTTTAGAAGTGTTTCAAAACAGCTATTAATAAGTATATAATGATGGAATAAATCAGAATTATGGATATTTGATTATATTTATGAAGTATCTACATAATATGTATTTGTTTATCTCGATATGCTATCATATGGTATGTATTATTTTTTTTATGATAATCTCAGTGTTTAATTGTCCATACGATAAATTGTTTTACGATAAATTGTTGTTACGGTAAATTCTCCATACGATTAATTGTTTTACGATAAATTGTTGTTACAATAAATTCTCCATACGATTAATTGTTTTACGATAAATTGTTGTTACGGTAAATTCTCCATACGATTAATTGTTTTACGATGCATTGTTGTTACAGTAAATTCTCCATACGATTAATTGTTTTACGATACATTGTTGTTACTATAAATTCTCCATACGATTAATTGTTTTACGATTAACTGTTTACGATAAATTGACCGGATCTCGTGCTGATATCCAAGGTTGTGACGTATGAAAAATATATTATAATTTTTTTCAAAATAGTCATAGGGGATAGAAATTTTGCTTCACATATAACTTTGTATAAGTCCAGGGGCGCCGACTCCTAAGGGCTCGAGGGGCTCAAGCCCCCCCAATATTATCGTCGGGGGGGCTGAGCCCCCCCAATAAATTTATGCATTTTGCCTGTGTAGTTGACTATAATAAATGTATATGAAAAGCATACGGCACCACCATGACCACGACCACCCACATTATTAAAACTTTTAACAGTTAATTGAGAAAAATATTTAAAGCAAAAAACATTATATAAACATGTGTTCGAAAACTTTAAATGGTGCTATGGCAGCTATTGCACTATCAAATAAATATGTCAAAGATCTTTGACAAAGATTTTATCATATATGAAATTATAAGTAATTTCGTAGCCGAAACCGTCCACGAACACTTTTCAGTCGCCATTTTGATTTATTCGTCAAAAAACTTTGATCAAATAAAGAAACTGTCATTATCTATGATAAAAGAAATATTATGAAGGTAAATATTACGTAAATGTATAGCCGCCTAAATAGCACTCCAAAGATTTTTCAAACATTTTTTTTAATATCTTGGCAACCTATTGTAATGCAGTTATGTTTGTAGCAAGTAAGACAGTCTTTTTTTATTTATTGTTAGTATTTATTTGTTCTTTTATTTTTTCCTAACAATAAGCTGAGCACTAATATTAGATTATCTGACACAAACATATATTTTGCTTATTTGTATCCAAACAAAATAAAGGACTGCAGAATTTTACTGAACACGGATGCTTCAAATTATACGAAATAAACTTATATTCTTATTTATTCTATGGTTAAAAATAAGAAAAATATTTCATGGTTATATGTTATATATATAACCATGAAATATTATGGTTATATATAATATAATTATGGTTATATATATAAGTGGTTATATATAACCACTTATAGTCAGTTATAAATTAAAAATGGCTATTTATTGATAAGGATACATTTTTGGAGATATAAGAATCTTCATTGTGTTATTTGAAGCATCCGTATTAAGTAAAATTTAGTTCATTCTTTTGTATCTATATACGACCAATGAGCATAGTATATTTTTGTATATTTTATATTAGTGTCCAGATCAGGAAAAAATGAAATAATAAAAAATTACTAGATAAAAACGACGGTCCCACTGACCCCATACAGCCCCAGTCTAAACTATTATTAGTTGGAATCTTTATTAGTTTCGCTCTATCCGTCTGTCTTTAAAAAAATTAAAGATAATAAGATGAAATTTGGTATATGGAGTATACTGATGACCATATACCAAATTTCATCTTATTATCTTTAATTTTTTTAAAGACAGACATATATGGATGACCCAAAAACAGAAATGATATAAAAAAATATTTTTTATCAATTGAAACGTATATTTAATTTGTTTTCACTTATGTTAGCCCATTAGTCGCCAAGTATTTGCTCTTCAAAGTCACTATTACAGTGCCTCCGCCCTCTAATTTCTGAACTATTGATTCAAAAAATCTGAAAAAAATTCAGAATGTAGCTCTTAGTTTGTACTTTCAATGAAAATTATAACGAATACTGTCAAAATTATTTTGAATCCCCCTTCTATAGACTGAAAAGTGTACTCCCATTTTTTTCCACTTAACCCATTGACTGGGGTGTTTTTGGGGATATGTCTCCTAAAATGCAACAAAAAATATTAAATGACCCTTTGATTTTAACCCTTCAGTCACGATATATTTGCTTTTCAATGTGGTTATCAGAGTGTCCCCCTTCAAATTACTAATTTATCGATTCAAAAAATCTGAAAACATTTCAGAATGTAGCTTTTAATTAGTAAATTTAAAGATAATTATACCGAACACTGTAGCAAAAATAGTTCTTGAAAATTTTTTAAATAACTTTTTCATATGTAGTAAGAATTACTACGGAACCCTATCATGTGCGTGCCCAACACACATTTGGACGTTTTATTTCCATTATATCTTACTTTAGATTAATTTATATTATATTAAAAATTATTTTTATATTATGAATTTATAATAATTTATTATGACTTATAATCCAATAACGCGATGGCAAAGAGTTATTTTACAATTAAAATAACATGGCTGTTTGTTAGGTTAATAAATAAAATTATTGATTAAACGAAAACAAAATTATTGAAATAAAAAAAAAACTTTTTCATCATAACTTTATTTAGGGGGGGGGGGGTACACGAGATTATTATTTGACCTTTGTAAGGGAGGAAGGGGTCCAAAAAAATTGCCCCCCCCCCAATATTTTTAGCAAGTCGGCGCCCCTATATAAGTCAACGACTCTAGCAATAATTAATGACGTTTTTAACTTTTATACAAAATCTTAAGCACAGATACTTATTAATGAATTTTTTAAATTTAGCTACTTTTATCACCTATTTTATTGTCTTGCAAATTACTCATAATCCCGGGTTAGACCAGGTATTTGCGCTGTACATTATACCAAAATCGTTATAATTTTCATCAAAATAGTCATAGGGGAGGGAAATTTAGCTTCATATAAGTCAACGACTCTAACAATAATTTGTGACATTTATAACTTCTATACAAAATCTCAAGCATAGATATTGATGAATTTTAAATTTAGCTACTTCTGTCACTGATTGTCTTTCAAGTTATTTCTAAAACCTATAAAATATTATTTTCGAATATAGAAATAATTTAAATAAAAAAAATATTATAGCATGGTTGTATGTTAAATATAGTTTAATTTAATATCCCCGGGTAACACCGGGTCATATGGCTAGTTAGTATATACAACTTAAAAATATATAATTTTATAGGTACTTCACAGTTGATATTTATAACTATTTGTCAACGATATATCAATTATAACAATATGAATAAATTTGCATAAATGTCATGGGATAAATCAAGTTTAAAAATTAATTTCACACTTCTAACTAGTTGCGAACCTTTTAAAACAGAATTATGACATTTAAATTTAATAAATTAATTTTTTTGACACCGGCTGTATGATACGAAGCGAACTTTGCTATATAACTCTTGGGGTTGCTGTTTTAAGTGATGAGGTTTTAATCAAATTACCTTAAAAGGGTTGTTACCTATTCTATATTTGTAGGGAATTATTTTAAGAATTATAATTTGTACAGTTTACTAATTAAAAATAATTCTAAATTTTTTAATTGTCTTTTTTTAAATTAAAGAAGTTACTTAAAATGTAATTAATAATATGCTCCTCCCAGTCTCTCAGTTAAGAATTCAGTTTACAAAACGATTAAATATTTTAAATACAAAATCAATAGTTGAAAAACATTTTTAGTCACAAAAATCTAATATTGTAGATTTAATTGACTTGGGATAAAATCAAAAAAATATTTAGACATACAGAAAAAACCGATTATAACGACATCGGATTTATCGATTCAAAATAAATGTGCCGGCTGAATGCCATATAATTACCTACTTTTCTAATTTACCGTTAATAACGATTTTGCTTACAACGAAATACCGCATTGAACGAATTTCTGTTTACAATATTTTCGGAGAATTTTATCGATTTAACGACGGACTGTCTTTTGGTTCAATTTTTCTTTAAATACACTCATCTCGCGATTTAACGACCTTCGATCAAGCGGATGAATTACCAACAACGTCGTTAAATCGAGCGATGAGTGTACATATGATTGTTTATATAGGCAATACTCTTTGCACTTGTGTTAAGTAAGTCACAATTTTTTACAGTTTCGTTAATTTTCTGTTGCGCATGTGCGACATGACAGCTACACTCATTTCGCGATTTACCGACTTTTGATTTACCGACGGGCCAAACGCGTGATTTGCCGACCTTCTCCTATCCCCTCCATAATCCTATGATGCTATATTTCTGCGTGAGATTTAAATTCACCAATCAACGTTGAGGTCGGCACGGGGGGGGGGGGGGGGGGGGCTCGACGTCGTCAAATCAAGCGGTTGAATGACCAACAACGTCGGTAAATCAAGCGATGAGTGTACATAGTATTTAATGTTTTGATTTGATTACGTGTACTGGTATCCACACATGAATTTGTTATTTATTATAAGTTTCTAATGAAGAAATAGTTTTTATTTTTCCTTGAAATAAAAATAACAATATATTGAGCGTGAACGATTTTTAAATACCGTGCCAATTTTATATACTTTGCGGCGTTGTCATAGCTTGTACCGTGATAATTTTTATCAAAAAATAAGTTTTTATTTTACTTATAACTCCAAATATATTCATTTAACTTCCTTGTTTTTTTTTACAAAATTTGAGCTTCTCTTATATATCAAGAGCCCATGGTAGTTTTTTACCCTTCATAGAACATCTTTAAAATGTGTAGCTAATATGAAAGTAATCATACGACAGAACAACAATCCGTCGGTCGCCCTAATCAAATCCTGTGCATAATTAAGATAATTAACGCTAATTAGCGCAATTTTCGAAACGAATTCCCGTCATAGAACATCCGAATGAAATTTATATGGAAATATAGATAAATATGTATAGTTTTAGAATATACCGGTCACCCTCACCATATCCTGTGCAAACCACTCCAAAAACCGACTTAAGGGTGTTATGGAGGTATTTAAAAATGCTACGGATTCAAAAATTTTGTATTAAAATTATTGATGCATCTGTTCTGAATCTCCAAAAAAAATTTGGAGTCGATTCACTAAACAAATAAAAAGTTACAACGATTTTAATTTATAAAGAATTAACATGCACTCTTATGGCAAATATGTCTTAGCATCAATTCAAATAGCTTAAAAGTATTGAAAAAATGCTACCAGTCATTCCAAAACTTGTCAACATATACTTCAGATATCTGGGCAGTATATTGCGAAACAACATTAACATTCACTGATTTATTCTCAAGTTATTAAATAAAAGGTAACACAATTTGGAACAATTTCATAGTTAACGCATCACTCACTGTGTAAACGTGGCAACATGGGAAACAGCTGACAGAGATAACTCGAACGAGACTAGCAACATTTATGTTTGTTTTGCCGCCAATTATTTGAAATTGAATTCCAATGGGATACAGCTGACAGATAATTTATTTTTAATATATATTTTTTAATGTTTTCGTTGCAAAATAGTACGGTAAAGAAAAATAATTAAAAATTCTAATTTGTAGAACTAAATAATGTGGATAAGTATATTTATAATACTTATAAAATAATTCTAATAGGTATTTTATACAAATTGCACATTCAGAGATAAATATTTTTTTATTACGAGTATATTTTTACATAACTATAAAATAAGCATACAATAAATATATTCAGTATTTATTATAATAATATATATTATATAAATATCTTATTAATTTTTGTTAAAAATGTGTTTTACACAAGACTAACCTCTGTTCACAAAATATTAAACGCGTACCCGCACACCAGGAGAGCCAACCTACGAAAGTAACAGTGTTGCAACGTTCAACTATCCGCAATGGAGCATTTTAAAACATTGAAATTGTTAATTTAGCTATTAACTATATTTAATTCTTATGTATTTACTGCTTAATTACGGTTATACTGTTTCATTGAGCATCATAAAGCACTGTTTAATAGTAGATTATTGTATTTATATAAAATTAATTTTCGTTTTGTTAAGATGAATGTGATGTATAGTCAAGTAAAAAAATTTTAATAATAATAATTAATAATTCTGAAAATTTATCGGAAATAGCACAGACATAAGAAATAAACATTTTTGTGGATTCATTTCGTCCTTTACTAGTGTTTTTCAATTTTTAAACGATGCTATGATGGACATTTTCATCAAACTAGAGTTTGAGTTACTTTTTATAATAGTGTACATCCATAACACCCCTAAATGTTTTAACAAAAATATCTTAATTATGCACACAGGATTTGATAAGGGCGACCGATGTATTGTTGTTGTCTAGTATGTTTACTTTCATAAAATATTAGCTACTTATTTTGAGGATGTTGTATGACGGGTGATAAACTACCATGGGCTCTTGGTCCATTAGTTTTTCCGAGAAATACCTTAAAAAATCTAACTACCGGTTTTTACGACTACTGGTCCCCTCGATGTCGTTATAACCGATTTCTACTGTTATTTAAAATTCACGTTTCTATAAGTTTCTTGTGATAATCTCAATTTATTCAATAAAATTACTTTAAAAAACTTTTATATTACTACGAGTACATATAAAAAAGAATAGACGTAATTTGAATGTACCTACATTTATATTATTGTAAAACATTGAGTTTGTGTATATATTGTAGCTGTTTTATTGTAAGCTGTTATACATAACAAAGTGGAACAAGCGGGTTTCCGCCATAGGTCCATAGCCCACTTCAGCGCGTAATTAAGCAGTAAATGTATGGACTGGTTTATGATTACAGACACTGTTATAAGTAATTGCTGAAATTGAAGTGTCTTACATATAAAATTAAGAGTTTAATTTAAATTTTTATGCGTTCTGTAAATTTTAATTTAAATCATTTATTAGTTATTTATATTAAGTCATATTTTATAAAAGAATCGGAATTTAAAAACTTAAATAATTTTAAAATGTTTTTTAATCAAAACTGTTTTTTGCCAGAAATCAAAAAAAAACAGAAACAAAAGGGATCATTAGTTATTGGCATAATGCTCCGGATGGACGAAGGGATTTGAAAATTTTTGAAATTTCACAAAATGGCGGATGTTGAAAGTCAAAGTTCTTTATTCGACTAAAATTTCACTCGCATTTTCGGTTATAAAAGAAATCCTTCGTCCATCTGGAGGACAATTATATATAGAATAAGTGATAAAAATTTCAAACCGATCGGCAAAACCGTTCTCAAGTTACAGTGATCACCGACTTCGCGCGAAAACATGGTTTCGAATGAATAAACTTTTACACCAAAAACAGGAATAAATTTACAAAAATATACAAAACTTTAGTAGAATAGACTTACGATGGTAAATCACTAAAAAAAACGCGCGAAAATGGGTTCTATGGAAAATATCTAAAAATAATGTAATTTACGTTTGTGTAAAAAGGTAAAAAATCAATAAAAAAACGTTTGAAACAAAATTCTGATATTTAGATCTAATAGAGGAGATTCAGTTCTACAATTTTTATCCTTATCAACTTTTTGGTAAAATTAGCCGTTATGGAAATATTTACGATGAAAAATCTTGTCATACCGATTTTTCCTTGCGATCCAAAAACTACCCTTCACTTTGAGCATTGAATGCGAGAGTAGGCTCAGGATTAGCCGAATAGTGCATATGACATTTTTTACGTATAATTCCATGCTTAATCTTAAATTCCTATAATATTTTTTTCTCCGAGCGGTAGTTCGGATGAAAAATGGGAAAAACTGGAATAAAATTCACTCCAGGGGTAGTTTTTTACGTAAAAGGGGATGTTCCATCCACGATTTAGGTTGGAACTTTTCGGGGTCTTATTTCGAATCCTTCTGAGAGTACGTGTACAAAATATCAAAACTTTATGATTTTTTTTTCTATTTGGCAAATTTTAATCTAAATACCGTGGACTATAAGTATTCAAAAATTGAAACAACTGACTAGCAACAAAAATGTCAACGTCAAATAATGTAAAAAAAACTAAAAAAATGAATTAAATAAAAAAAAATAAAATGAATTAATAACTCTTAAAGATTAACCTCCGATTGCACAAAGCAAAATAATTCACGAATAGTTAATCAGTTGTTTTCAAAGCATTATTACGTCAATTCTAAATATCGGTATGGAGAACCATACATGACTTCCATGTTCTATAATATCTTTTACAATAATTTTTAATATAAAACTCACCTTTGTATTATAAATATTAGTTTTCTAATATTCTAATGTCACTTGTAGAATAGACATTTTTGTAAAATAATAATTATCTGACATTTGAATTTAACTGCGCTTGTTTCCATGGCAACATGAATTTATTAGTATTTAAAATTAAAATTTTGAGGGTGGTTTTTACCCCTTCAGTGGCTATCTAAGCACGTTTATGAAATAAGTGCACCTTAGATTGGATTGAACTACAAGTGTACCAAGTCTTATCAAAATTGGTGAGATAATACTCACTTTTCAGACGATAATAGGTACAAAATTTCGAATATTTCGGAAACCCCTAATCCGATTAGCACCAAAATCAATAGGTCTGGAGTACTCACTGAGGCAAACATTTTCCCCAAAAATAATTCAAATCGGTGCATATCTACATTAGTTATCGTACACGGAAGAAAATTCTACATCCAGGCACACACACGGACACACAGACACACACACGCACAGCCGCCATGCGGAAATTAACTTTTCTTTACGTTTTGAAGTTAGTACAATCAGAATCTGCTTTTTTTCGGACATGATTTTTTGATGGTATTACAATACTTCCATTTTTTCGAACATGAAAGTAAAAAATATCACGGCTATGATACATATTATAAGGTATTTTTTTTCATATTTAGTGAATTGTTCATTTACAAATTGAGAATAAGTTTATAATAAACGTTAATCATGGATTGAAAACAACCGATTAACTAATTGTTAATTATTTTGTTTTGTGCAACCCGAGGTAAATCGCAGGGTTAAAATAATATACGTCATTTGCGATACAAAACTCAATTTCAGAAAAATTTTCGCTTATAATCTGGAGGTAAAGGCTCGATATATAATTTAAAAAAAAAAAATTATTCGAGCTTCTATCATTGGCCTGAATTGAATATAATTTTTAACATTGACCTTGGGTTGCACAAAACAAAATAATCCACGATTAGTTAATCGGTTGTTTTAAAACCATTATTACCTACGACAATTCTAAAAAACAATCACGGTTATGATACATTTTATAAGGTAAACAATTATCATAATTATTGAATTTTTCATTTGCAAATTGAGATTAAGTTTAGAATTAACAATCAACCCAAGGTGAGAGTTATTACGTTTTTTTTTCAAAATAAAATATTTCCTAGGAAAATCTATCACATATCGGGAAAATATCGTAATTTGACATTACAATTACATATCACAAAACAGTTTTGCTAATAATTAGAAGAATTAAGTATAAAAATCAACTCCCTAACAATTATTTATACGTATTTTAGTACTAATTATAAATACCGAAATACCGGTATAAAATGCACTAATACCGGTATTGTAATACCGGAGAAAAATGGCCGGTATCCCGGTTTTCGGTATTTCGGGATCCCGGTATTGTATTCACTAGTTACAATACGTTGAAATATCACTGCTCTAAATTCCTTAGCAAATCCATAGATACCTACTATCACAAAATTAATATCTCATTTGTGCGAGTGCTTGCTTGTTTCTTATTTTCTCGATCCTAAAATTCTTTCATATAAAAATCTATATATGATGTATTTTTAACATATATGTATATCCAACATATTCTTTTTTAGATTTTGTAAGAAAAACCACACCGGTGATATTGTTATGTAAATGTTTCTCGAAATAAAATACACATTATGTTTTCTTGTAATCTGCAAATGTATAACTTTAAAAAAAAGTTATATTACATTTTTGTTTCTAGTAATACACTCACCGCTTGATATAACAAACTTTGATTTAACGACCACTTGATTCAACGACGTGACAATACTTGATTTATCGACCTTCCTTATCCCCACCATGGCTAGAACATACTAGCCATTCCAAAAACATTTCTCACTCATCGGCACGGCAGTGGGGGCCTCTCTCAAACGTACTAGTCATTCCAAAAACATTTATCACTCGTCGGCATGGTGGTAAGGGCGCCTCTCTCCGTCGTTAAATCAAGCGGTTGAATTACTAACACCGTCTATATATCGAGCGGTTAGTGTATATGAGTCATTTCACGTCAAGCGGGACACTTTTTGACCTCATGTTTTCTGATTTGGCTATAATTTTTTTTACAGCTTCTTTGGACCCAATTTATATGTCAAACAATTTTTATTTTAATAAAGTTTAGAAATTACAAGGGGTTGAAGTTTCAGAAAAACGGCAAAAAAATCGAAAACATGCTTTCTTTTAACTGCTTATATCGCCGGTTCTATTCATCCTACAGACTTCCGCAAAAAAAAAACATTTTGAAGCTCTTGAATGTCACTTTAATAACGTATTTATTTTATTGTTACAAACAATTTAATGTATTTGTTATAAACAATTATATTATTTAAACGTGGTTTTCAAGGAGAGAACACGCTTTGAAAATTTTGAAAAAAATATCAGCGTACTCATTGATCAATTCTCTATAAAACTGCTGAGTTACAGAATGGAACTCTAATGGAAACTGTGTCAAAAAAACTGATTAATACAAAAAAACCGCGCACGCGCACATATTCGCACGGTATTGCTCAGTAAAGGAAGAATTTTGACAAGGTCATGGTTAATTATTATAGATTTTGGTGCGGAGAATTCGAAAAAAATAACTTGGACTGGCGAAAAGTGGTGCAACACCCTTAAAAATAGGGTTGAAGTGGGAAAACCCCGTTTCGAAGTGATTTACAATTTCTCTCAAAATTCAAAGCGACAACGAGGTATTTTTATGGTTGATTCACAAATCTGAAAAAATGTAGATTTTAGTTAGAACTTTCAACAAAATCAAAACAAACACTAGCAAAAATAATTTATGAAAAATTTAGAAGTAATTGATTTTTAATAAATCGTCACACGAACACGTACACTTTTATAAAAATTACATCTCGTAAACATGAAATAGCTCTTGATACGTTTTACCAGGTAGATCAGTGGTTCCCAAACTCTTTTGGTCCACGGACCCCTTTTCATAGTCAAAACTTGCCCACGGACCCCTTTTCATAGTCAAAACTTTCCCACGGACCCTGGGTGAAAAACTACTAAATTTTGACACGCGCAGTTGATTTTAGTACCACTTCGCCAATTTTTATTCGATTACGTTGAAATTTTAACACAATGAAGAAGATAGATAAAGCTACTAATTTAGTGAATAACATTAAAATTGGACAAAAATTGTTTGTGTTAATGTGCTTTGAATTTTGAAAATTGTTGAATTTTTGCTAAAAAATGGATTTTTTTTTCGTTTAAAAAATGATTTTCGAAGGGAACAACTTTATGAATGTATAATATTTTAGACTTTTTAGTTCAATTAGGACCCATAGCTTCATTCTGAATGATCTTTGGTTGAAGTCATTGATTCAAAAAATATATATACGAATTTGAATTTTTGCATATCGAAAAAAACATTTTTTTGCAATATTGCAAAAACAAGAGTTGATTGAGCAAAATGGTGGTAATTTTTGGATTCAGCGTGTTCAAATTACTCTTAAAAAGTTGTTGTATGCAGCAAAATGGCTGTCGGCCAGTGTAATGTATTCATTGTTATTTATTTTAACTTCCATATTAATAAATATTAATAAATAAAAATAAATGTGCGCGGACCCCCTGACGTTGTTCAGGGACCCCCAAATCGATTTTTATTTTCCATGGACCCCCTGAACGATGCCAGGGACCCCTTGAGGTCCGTAGGGACCATTTTGGGAACCACTGAGGTAGATAATGTTAGTGAGAATTACTACGGAACCCTATCACATGCGTGACCAATTCGCACTTTTAAATTAATAGTTAAACTTACTGCAAATAATAAAATATTAATATTTTTTATTTAAAAAATTAAAAACAAACATAATTTTTTCATTAGAAAATTTGAATAGGAAATATTAATTAATATATGTAATCAATCAATGCATGATTCAATCAACTCCAACCCATGATATTATTATTTCAATATTTGATTTACAATTTCAATATTAGTTAGGGTCGGCTGCACATTGTCCAATTCGCAAAACATACATACCTACATACATCGAGGATAATACCAATATAGTTTTAGTAAATAAAAAAATATGGGAATTATTTAAAATAATACATACTAGAAACAATAATTTAAATGTATACAGTAATTGTATTACGTATAATACAATTATTGTATTGCATATAATACAATTCTTGTATACATATCAATAATTATTTATTATTATTATCCACAATTTACAACAAATAAATGATGTATTGTTCTTTAATGTACAGGGCCCATAGGTGGGCACAGTTAATCGAAAAGTTAACTTCGTTTATCGTTAATCCGTTAAGATAATTAATAACATAGCATAACGTAGAAATTGTCGTTAGGCCTTTTACGACAGCTCGTCGTGTTGTGTTATTGTAAGATTATATGTTTTGTATTGGGTTGGGTAGTTGGGTTCATAGGGACACAAGAGGGATTGGGAGGTTGCTGATGAGCCGATCATAGCAGGGTGTAGACCAGTGGTTCCCAAAGTGGTCCCTACGGACCCCAAGGGGTCCCTGGCATCGTTCAGGGGGTCCGTGGAAAATTAAAATCGATTTGGGGGTCCGCGCACATTTTTATTAATATGGAAGTTAAAATAAATAACAATGAATAAATTACACTGGCCGACAGCCATTTTGCTGCATACAACAACTTTTTAAGGGTAATTTAGACACGCTGAATCCAAAAATGACCACCATTTTGCTCAATCAGCTCTTGTTTTTGCAAAAATGTTTTTTTTTCGATATGCAAACATTCAAATTCGTATATATATTTTTTGAATCAATGACTTCAACCAAAGTTCATTCAGAATGAAGCTATGGGTCCTAATTGAACTATAAGCCTTAAATTATATACATTCATAAAGTTATTTTCTTCGAAAATCATTTTTTAAAGGAACAAAAAAATTTTTTAACAAAAATTCGGCAATTTTCAAAATTTAAAGCGCATTAGCACAAACAATTTTTGTCCAATTTTAATGTTATTCACTAAATTAGTAGCTTTATCTATCTTCTTCATTGTGTTAAAATTTCATCGTAATCGAATAGAAATTGGCGAAGTGGTACTAAAATCAACTGCGCGTGTCAAAATTTAGTAGTTTTTCACCCAGGGTCCGTGGGAAAGTTTTGACTATGAAAAGGGGTCCGTGGGCAAGTTTTGACTATGAAAAGGGGTCCGTGGACCAAAAGAGTTTGGGAACCACTGGTGTAGACAAACAGGGTGGCCTGGATGATAGGAATATACCGCGTAAATCACATAGAATTTTTAATATTTTTTGATGAAGTAATTACTCACCCGTTTCTCAAAAATAATTTATCTGTTTTAACTACATCTGTATCTCTTACCGTTCAGGATATCCCCACGCATTTCACGCTTATATTGGATACATTGTATAAATAATCCATGACTTTTGGGACATTTATATATTACAAATATTCATTTATCTACTTATTTTCAAAGCTTTATACATTATATTTTTTAATTTTCTGGAAATATTTATTTATTTATACACTTTTAAAATTAAAATCATTTAAAGATATTGAGTGCTTAATATATTGTAAACTTCCGGGACATTAAAAAGAAAATATGGTAATAATAGTATATTGTGTAGCAAGGGGGTTAAAACAAGACGATTTCTGACTAGGGCGAGAGTTGACTGCCCGAGCGAAGCGAGGGCTGTCATCGCCCTGGTCTGAAATCGTCTTTGTTTCATCCCGTGCCACACACGCTATTTTTCATATCACATGCATTGAAACAACGAGTTTTGATTTCTGTAGCCAGTCGAAGTAAGACTATTTCAGACAAATAGCGCAGTAATATCTTATACTATTTTAATAATAGAATTATTCAGAAATAAGATTCGCTTTTGTTTATTACAAATGCGATTCTGACAGATTTAAAATTAATGAATTTGCTAGTCAGAAACAACGTTGTTTCTGCTCGGTACAATCGCATTGGTCTGAAATTGTCTTGTTTCGACTGTCAAAACAGGGTTCAAAACTAGTTGTTTCTATGCATGTGATATGAAAAAAAATTATGAATTTTTTTTTGCTAAGAAATCTGTTGGCCACCCCTGAAATATATGTAGAGTAAAGAGCATATTTTAATTAATTAATAGTTGATTTATTATATAGGTATATTTACATGAATTGTTCATTTTGCAATGCATACCATGTGTATTGTTATTTTTCTATTTTAGAATTGCTTTATATATAATTATTATGAATTGAATAAATATTTAAGTGTTTTATTAATTATTTGTAATTATGTTTAGATTCTTTTAATTGCATTTTTTAATAATACGGAAAATTAATTATAAAACAAACCTGTTTTATTTGTTTCATAATAAATCATTTTTAATATATGTATAATGTACATATATAGTTTTAACACAAACACTGACTAAATGACAATGCAATACTTTATTATAAATTCATTATACTGTTTTCTGTCGCACGTTAAAAAAACGTAACATAAAGTTAGACCAATATAAAAATTGTTTGTTGCTATTCAATATATTTAAGCAAACATTATGTTAACGATTAACGTTTATAGGGTTCCGTAGAAAACTAGGAACCTAGTTTCTCCATGTCCGTCCGTCCGTTCGTCTTCAAAAATTTTGAGATAATAAGATGAAATTTGGTACACGGTCGTAGATTAATGACCCAAAAACAGAAATGATAAGATTTTTGTAATAAAAAAAATTTTAGGCCCCCTTTCCATAAAATGAAAAGTGTTTTCAAAAAAAAAAAATTCATCTACCCCATTGAGTGGGGTATCATTAGAAAGGTCTCCTAAAATGCAACAAAAAATGTATCAGAACTTTTTGATTTTAACCCTTTAATCACGATGTTTTTGCTCTCCAAAGTCGTTAAAAAAGCGTCCCCCCCCTCTATTTTCTAAACTCATTTTTTCCCCACTTACCCCATTGAGTGGGGTGTCATTTAATAGGTCTCCTAAAATGTCTGATAACTTTTTGATTTCAACCCTTCAGTCACGATATATTTGCTTTTTAATGTCGCCGTCAGAGCGTCCCCCCCCCCTCTATTTAAGGTCTCCTAAAATGCAACAAAAAATGTAACAGAAATTTTTAATTTTAACCCTTCGATCACGATGTATTTTCTCTCCAAAGTCATTAAAAAGCGTCCCCTCGCCCCTCTATTTTCTAAACTATCGATTCAAAAAATCTGAAAAAAATTCAGAATGTAGCTTTTAATTAGTACTTTCACTGAAAATTATAACGAACATTGTCAAAAATATTTTGGACCCCCTTTTCATAGATTTAAAAGTGAACTCACATTTTTTTCATTTACCCCATTGAGTGGGGTGTCATTTGATAGGTCTCCTAAAATGCAATAAAAAACGTCAAATGACTTTTTGATTTTAACCCTTCAGTCACGAAAATTTTGAAAAATACTTTTTATAAATCGTAGTGAGAATGACTACGGAACCCAATCATGTGCGTGCCCAACACGCACTTGCCCGTTTTATTTTATACTAAACTCGGTGCTTTTTGTTTTTTTTCAAATCTGTTTAGTTTTAGTCAAGTTTTTACAAGGATACAGCTGTTTAAAGAAGATTTGAAAATATCATATATGCATTTTACCTATTAATATTCGATCGCTCGATGGTACGTGTTAATAATATCCAAACACTTTTAAATTTTGTATACATTATTTTTTTCTTACCTTTAAGAAATTTGGGGGAGGTGACCTTAAAGAAATTCGAAAATAAGAAACTTAATGGCCACCCTAGTAGAGACATAATAACATAAAACATTTTCAATTTTACTATCAAATAACTCTTTTTTTGGGCAGAGATTAAAAATTGGTATCTATATTATGTATTTTAGATCCGTTAAAATAACAATAAAATATACGTAGTAAGTTAAGCCAATTTAAGTTAGTGATGAACACTCGAACTTTGTTGTAGAGAAAAGCAAATACCACACACACGTGTTAACACAACAGTTTAATTATGCTCTCGATTGTTTGGAAATTGTAAATAAAGACGGCTAAATCAACACAACGAACGCCAAGCTGAAAAAAACGGTGGTTTTTGTATTGTTTTTGGTCGGTTTGAAATGAACATTGTCTTCAGTGCCGGAATGTATATAGTTTTTAGTATAATAGTATTGTTAATTTTTTTTTAAATTACAAATAATGGGGCATAAGTTCTTAAATTCGAAGAAAATCTAATTTTAAATAGACAAAAAAAATTAAGATGAAGAGTTTTCTATTTTTTTTAAATATTTAACATATTTTTTTTTTAGAAATTTTAGAACTCACAAGGGGAACCCTTCTGAGGGCCGCTTTCGATTTTCTTCATATTGAAATATGTTATGAAGGAGGGTTCACTGATAACACCTATACCCGGTTTCGGGCGCAGACGGGTAATAGTTTAAAAACTATGACCCAAAATATATTTTAATGTTGGATATATACCTATGTGTTAAGTCTATTTATACAAGCGTCTGTTGGCATAGCGGTTATGAAAATAGACCGGTAACCAATGCACCCGTGGTTCGAGTCCTCTTAAGTTTTTATTTTAATTTTTAATTGCAAACAGTGACATTATTTAAATATATTATTCTCCTGTAAAATATATTATGAATTTATTTGTTTTCAATGTTTTTTTTTTCAAAATGTGCAATTTAATTTAATTTTTTAAATTTTGTTGATAAACAATTCAAAACTGGGATTGTAAATAAAAAAATATATATAATTTATGCTCAAGTAACTTATTTATTTATGAACGGTTGACAACATTTTGGAAGGTATCTATCGTAAATATACAATACATAAAAACATATTTCACCAAGGACATTTTATAAATGATTGAATATTTAAACAATTTATACATTTATTTATTAATAATTCTTATGGCATAATTGTCCATATAACCATTAGCAACAATAATGGTTACCGGTCTATTATCATAACCAACAGACGCTTCTATAAATAGACTTAACATATAGGTATACATGCAACATTAAAATATATTTTGGGTCATAATTTTTAAACTATTACCCGTCTGCGCCCAAAACCGGTTATAGGTGTTATCAGGGGACTCCCCTTCACAACATATTTAAATATGAAGAAAATCGAAAGCGGCTCTCAGAAGGGTTCCCCTTGTCAGTTTGGTATTTAAAACGCTAAGATATCTTTTAGATGTTCATGTTTAATATAGAAAAAAAATGGCAAGTATCCAAAATCATTGAGTATTTATTAAGTATGTATTATATGTATGCCCATCATTTTATGGAAAGTCATTAACAATAAATCCATTTGTTAAGGGACTCCGTAAAAAAGTAATGAATTTTGCCTTTTTGTTGAATTTTATTAACATAAAAAATGATAGTCAAAGTGTGCTGACCAAAAGTTGTAATGGGAGCAACCTATACGAAAACACATAATTTCCGCTTCATAGGGCACCGAACTATTCTACATTTATTTTTATCTCCTAAATCAAAGGTTCCAAAAATGTGCGCCGCAGATCTCCCGGCTATCCTTCCCATTAATTGAATGTTAATGATTAAATAATAAATTAATTTTGTTCAATAATGATTTTTTTTTCTTATTCATTGTTAGTTATTAATGCAATGACTTGGGCACCGCGAGTTAAATATTTTAATTTTTTGTTCTGGCAGTTTTAATAAACAGCATTTTTACTCTTTACAAATTTTTCTAAAAAAGTTGATCCTTAAAATTAAAATAAAGGCAAATTTTTCAGTACTCCCTGAATTATGGGTTTTCGTAGGTTACGCCCTTTACAAATTTTTATCAGCACACTTTGATATATCATTTCCCTAAATTAAAATCCAATTCTTTTCTCTGAGATCCTATGCCTATCCTAAACTAACGGCTTTATTGTCCCAATTTTACTATTACTAAACTTCGTTTTACATACTATGTGTTTCTTCAAAAAATTTTGATAGCACTGTATTAGATTTTATACAGACATACATACATCTCTAACAGCTCTCGGTCCGGTTCTGTATTTGCCAATCAAATAATTCTGTTAAAAATTTGATTTAATTTTAACTCGGAAAGAAAATAAGTTTTAATTATGAAAGTGCATGGTGAACTCGCAGGTCTGGGTTTTTGAAACAGTTAAGTACACTCACCGATCTATATAACGACGGCGTCGGTAATTCAGCCGCCCCATACAACGACGCACTATGGGCCAGGATACCCTGTTCTGTGGCCAAAAGTCGAGTAGTTATCCGATTTAATTAAAATTCATTTTATGAGGGTTTTTGGGACGCTGATTACAATTTTTTTATAAAAATTGAAAAATTCAAAATGGCGTATCAAATATGGCGACCAATATACTTCAAATGTTATCCGATTTTAATGAAATTAATTTTATAAGGGTTTTTTGGATCACTGATTTAAAATTTTGTACAAAAATTTAAAAATTCAAAATGGCGAATACAATATGACGACCAATATATTATATATTTTCAAAGTTATCCAATTTAAATAAAAATTATTTTAAAAGAGTTTTTGAGACACTATTTTTAAATCTTTTATAAAAATTTAAAAATTCAAAATGGCGAATGCAATATCGCGGCTAATATATTTCAAAAATTTTCACAATAACTACTTCAACTAATGCTGAATGCAGTGATCTAATTCGTTTCCTCAAATTCGAAAGTAAACTTTTGGCCACAGAACAGGGTATCCTGGCCCATAGTGCGACGGCGAGAGGGGCCCCCACCACCGTGCCGACGAGTGAGAAATGTTTTTGGAATGCCTAGTACGTTCTAAACTTCTAACCATGATGGGGATAGGGGAAGATCGTTCCATTGAGCGGTTGGCCAGTCATTGTATGGGGCGGTCGTTAAGTAGAAGGTCGTTGTATATATGTTTGGTAATTTATTCATTATCGGATTACCCGTCCTCCCTTTTCACATACTCTCTAAAATCTTCAGTTAGTCAGTTATGATAGAATAAGTTAAGAATTTTCTTTATGTTTTTTTAAGTTATCCTTAGCATATTAGTAATGTAACGAAATGTATGAGCACCATCCAAAGAAAATAACAGGATTAAGTTAAGTTAGGTAAGGTGTGCATACTTTTACACTAGTTATTAGTTTTGCTAGATATCTTAAATGTTACAACCCTGAACTTGCACGCTCATGAAAATAATATTACTAATGTCCGGTCGTATAGAGGAGCTAACAAATTTGTTAGCTTGCAAGCACCTTCAAATGAGGTATCAAACTTATATGGCAGTTTTTTTGTGAATTTTTGAGAGATAGTTCCATGCATGCGTATACAGGGTGATTCAGCACTTTCATGCCAAACTTGAACACTAGATTGAAAAAAATATTTTAAGCAAAAAACTCCCAATAAACATGTGTCCGGAAATTATTCCTTAGGGAACTACAGGCTTCCAAAGATTTTACTAAAAATGAGTTTTAATTTAATATCTAGAGAACCCTTTGTGATAGAATTATGAAATTTAGTATTTGGTTTAGTAATAATATGTGTTATCGATTTCTAATATTAACCAATTATATTTTAGGCCAGGGCTGTATGGGGTCAGTGGGCCCATCGATTTTGATCTAGTAATTGTTTGTTACTTAATTTTTTTCCTGAGTTGGTACTTTTATAAGATTATATGACACAAAATACACAAAAACATACTTTGCTTGTGTATAATAGGATAAACCGTTTTTGAGAAATATCGATGGAAAAGAAAGCATGCAGAATTAATCTTAATACGGATGCATGAAATTATAAAAAATAAATTTATATTCTTTTTCTATGATTAAAGGTAAGAATAAAGTTCTTATAAATAAACCTCCTAATATGAATCCTCTAAGATCTATAGCCAATTCTATTACTGTTACATGTACTTTATTAACATGACTAAAAAACAAACTAAAAATGGCTATTTGTTGATATGGATGCATTTGTGGAAGTATATTTATATTAACTTTTTGTCTTATTTTTTATCATGAAATAAGAATATAAATTTATTTTTTATAATTTCAAGCATCCGTATTAAGGTTAATTCTGCATGCTTTCTTTTTCATCGATATTTCTCGAAAACGGTTTATCCTATGATAAACAAGCAAAGTATGTTTTTGTGTATTTTGTGTCATATCTACTATATAAAAGGAAGTGCCCTGACTCACTCACTCACTGATCGAAATTTAACAATCAACCGTACGGTATCTTCCACTGTTCATAGAGAGCTCAAATTTGGAATAATATATTCCTTGGTTATCGAACCTGAATGTGACGTCGAGTTTTTTTGAAAAAAGTTCAGTAGGGGGGTTAAAAAAGCCCCTCTAAACATACAATTCGCATTATTTCGCCTAATATTAAATTAAATTCAAGTGTCGTAACTATGGAAACATATATTTTTATTGATTCGTATTCAAATTTTTTTTTGACACGTCGCCATTTTTTGTATGTTTTAAGTACATTATTATAATATAGAAATACAAGATACAATATCAATACAAATAGTGTAAATCGTTTTAAACTGTTATAATCGAGATTCAGGTTAGTAAAATTAAAACTGTCAAAAAAATTTCAGATTAAAATTCCGTTTGTGGTATTTTCTATTAGTTTTAAATATGTAGCTAATATTTTTTTTTTCAAATACATGTAAATATTGTAAACGATTGAACTAATAGTTAATTGTTAATATATATACATCAATACAGTTCAAATTTAAAAATATATACATAATTGTTGCATTTCAAAGAGAGCTGTCAATTGTAACTAATTGCAAGTTGAAGAAACATGTTTAAATTAGTATACAGTACCTATGTTTAAAATCCTTAGTATAACTGTCCGAATATAAGGTTTTTAATTAAATAAAGAAGATAAAGAACTAATAAATAATATTAGCACATGTATCGCAGGTTTGTAATATGTAGTATATAATTTGTAATATTTAAACGATGTTTCTGATAAAAGTCAATTCAATTTCAGAATTATTAATGTGATGTACCTATTTAAAATTATGATAAATGTTAATTGAAAATATCAATATATTTACATATATAGAGGCATTGATGGAGATGTGTTTTGGAAATATACACGAGCAGAAAAACCAAAGAACTGGTGTATACGTTAAAGTTTTGTGGCCGTTGTTCATATGATCATATGTATGTCTTGCCTTTTGAATACCAAAAATGGAATGTTGGCTGGCTGATTGATCGAAGAATTGTTTATGTAAAGATTTTATTTATAACTATAACCAATAATTCAACTATTCAAACTTAAAGGTTTGTAACATGACGCTTAATATTACGAATTATGAACCAAATATTCCAAAGTTATGTAGCTCTTTTTCGAATATAACTTGAAGGTTTTCGGCAAACCAGTAAATGAAACTCTGTTTATTTCTTTAGCTTTGCGTTTCTTACAATTGTATTGTGATTTGGAGCCACGGGAACATTTAATTGTTGTCGGAACCACATATAAGGTTCCGACAACGTTGGAATAAATTTTAAGATTAAAATTAACGTTACGTGAACGTTGGAATAAATAATTTGTGCAATATGTCTATTTTTCGATAAAAGAAATCATACTTTAGTTAAAAAATATAAAATAAACAGAATATACACGGGACCAAAAACTGTTAACAACTTTTCACGAATAAACTTACAATCACGAAATCTCAGCGTGAAAGGGTTAACGCTGACAATGAATAATTCTATTTTTTTACAAAAGTGGCTATAATAACAATAATTTGTGACATTTATAACTTCTATATAAAATCTAAAGCGCAGATATTAATGAATTTTAAAATTTAGCTACTTCTGTCACCGATTGTCGTTCAAGTTATTACTAAAACCTAGAAAATATTATTTTCGAATATAGAAATAATTTAACTAAAAAAAATTATAATATGATTGTATGTTAAATAGGGTGGTCAGTTTCTGGAAAACCGGGAAATGTCAGAGATTTTTGCTATACAGGGAAAAGTCAGGGAATTTTTATAAAAATGCAAAATCACACAAGTTCTCGCAAATATTTAAAGAGTGACTTTTATTAGGTTTTTTATATAATTTTTTTTAAATAAACAACGAAAAAACGGGAAAAAATTCTCCTGGAAAATCGGGAAAAGTTAGGGAAATTTGTTCCAGAGAAATACTGGTCATTCTGTTAAATATAGTTTAATTTAATATCCCCGGGTAACACCGGGTCATATGGCTAGTAATCTTATAAAAGTACCAACTCAGGAAAAAAATAAGGAAGAAACAATTACAAGATCAAAATCGATGGGCCCACTGGCTCTATACAGCCCTGGCCTAAAATATAATTGGTTAATATTAGAAATCGATAACACATATTATTACTAAACCAAATACTAAATTTCATAATTCTATCACAAAGGGTTCTCTAGATATTAAATTAAAACTCATTTTTAGTAAAATCTTTGGAAGCCTGTAGTTCCCTAAGGAATAATTTCTGGACACATGTTTATTGGAAGTTTTTTGCTAATAATATTTTTTTTAATCTACTGTTCAAGTTTGGCACGACAGTGCTGAATCACTCTCTATAGGAAGTAAAAATAAGTAGGTAAATCAGGTAAATGTACATATGTATAAAGTATATTTACTAATGTGTATTTACCTTGAGTAAAAACAGTAAAAACTTACTGCGCATGCAAATATGTATTTGTTAAAAACTCAAATATCACTGTCATAAAAGTTTGATACTCCATTTTAAAGTGCTTGCTAGCTAACACATTTTGTTAGCCCATTTATGATATCGAATATAAGTTTAATTAATGTAAAAGATTTATACAATAAAAGAATACCTATTAAAATTTTATGAATTTGTTAGAACATCCGCCACTGAATGGTATAAATATATATTATATAACTATTGTTTGCCGTTGAGATATATGTATATTGCTCGCTGCTATGAACCAAATGTGGATGGGGTTAACATAGATTAATTGTAGGATTTACTGAAATGGACAATTTTGATTTAAGAGAAATTATTTAGCTCTGGTAGACCTATCATTAATATACATATCTATATATATTTTCATGAATATGTTTGGGCTTATGTAGGATATTCTAAGTTTAAATAATAAATTCATGTCATATAAAGTTACATAATGCCATCCATTTCTTCTCGATTATAA
Organism: Sialis lutaria; assembly: GCA_949319165.1. Taxonomy (NCBI): domain Eukaryota; kingdom Metazoa; phylum Arthropoda; class Insecta; order Megaloptera; family Sialidae; genus Sialis; species Sialis lutaria. The sequence continues at coordinate 7,340,777 of OX439243.1, read as the reverse complement.
TACAAATAAAATTTTTGATCATCAACAAAATATAAATTTATTATAATTACATAACTTTTATTGTGGTTACTTTTATACAGGAAGTGAAATGATGAGATACTGCAAACAAAAAGTACCTATCTACACTGACATAAAAGTTATATAGCAATTTAAAGAAATTCCGAATTTTCAGTTTTTAGGATATACCGCCTAAACCATGCACATAAAATAATGTATATTTTTTATGTAGTAATATTCACCCCTTCCTTACAAATAATTCATCTCATTTAACCACATTTGTATCTCTTACGGTTTAGGAAATCTCCATGCATTACACTCGTATCTTAGACATCCTGTATATTTCTAATGATGATTGTTTAAATTTATTATTTCTTAATTTAAATAATGGTGACAAAAAATGGGAATTCCTAGAACCGTGAATGCGTGAACAAATAAATTAACTTCCTTAGCTATTATTGGATTTTTCCGGAAGTTTTGACTATGACAGTTCAATTATCAGTTCACTCTTGTTTCACTGCTTGAGCAACACTTTTTTAATTAAATTATAAAAAAGTCAGGATATAAGAGATGTTTCATTTATAAAATAAATTATGATACCCTTACTGGATATAATAATCTGATAACTATTCGATAATTATCTCAATAGTTACTATCAGAATTATTTTCTTCAATAGTTAAAATGATTATTAATATAAATTATTCCGTACCCTGAAACGTAAGATCGAGTGAAATTTTTGAAATCGGAGAAATTTTTTTTCCATTTGAAATACGATCGCAAAGCTTCTAGTATCTTAAAAACAACTCATAACAAAGATACAACGCATTTTATTCATTACTGACTAAAAATCACAATTGCCATTGAAAACTAAAATATGTTTGTTAGTCGAGACATCATTCATCAGCCAAAACTAAGATTCACTCGAGTGCAATATTAAATTCAAGTCAAGTGAGCTTTGGAAAAAAGAATGGTTGATATTTAAAATTTTTATATTTGTTAAAATTCGTTGCTTATTTGTGTAATGTGTAATAAGTATAACAGCAATGTCAGTTTTAGGGTGGAGTTCAGAAGGGACGGTGGACGACCACATGGAGAAAAACTTGGCTTAAATTCTATTAGATTTTTTTGTCTCTTTAAAAAACATCAATTCAAATTCTCCAATCTTATCTTTACTATCGTATCTCTTGTAAATTTTATGACAAATTAGCAATGTAATATATGTGTATTTTGTGCCATATGACATTATAAAAGTGCCAAATATAAGAAAAAAATAAATACAATACTAGATAAAATCAAATGACCCATGCACTGGCCTCAAACATCCCTGGTCTAAGTAATCATTAGTAGATACAGAAAATCGATAACAGGTCAGGTGTTAATACTAAACCGAGTATCAAATTTAATTACTTTATCACAAATCACAATGGGTTTTCAAAATATTAAATAAAAATTAATTTTAGACAAAATCTTGGAGAATCTGTAGCTCCCTCAAGAAAAGTTTCCGGACACATGTTCATATGAACTTTTTTGTTTGAAATATTTATCTTAATAAATAGTTCAAGTTTGTTCCACCTGATATGACTCATCCTATATAATGTACAGTGGTGCCTCGCATAACGAACTTAATTCGTTCCGGGAGCAAGTTCGTTATGCGAAAAGTTCGTTAAGTGAAACGCGTTTTCCCATAACAATACATGTTAAAAATTTTAATTCGTTCTGTAGCATAAAATATGGTACTGTAACATAAAAAAAATTATACACGAGTTTTTAATTTTTTAGTCAGAATCAGATTTAGGAGAGTCTACCGAGGCTTGCAGGGTCAAATCCTCTTTCTAATTATTTCTTGTTTCATTTCAACAGAAATCACCTTCTTGATTTTTTTAGAACTCATAATATAGACACACAAAATTACATTTATTAAAACAGGTGTGTAAGTTAAGCACAGAAAAGAATGACTGACGCGCGTTGATGCATGTTCATGCAAGTTTGAGCATCGACTGCGTGCGACCTTGGAAATTCGGGCGACTTCGTGATACGTAGGAGCGTTCGGGCGGCAAAATTAAACACGATGCAGTTCGTTGTGTGAGTCGCGCAATGAACGAACAGAAAATTCGTTGTGCGTGGCGTTCGTTATGCGAGGCACCAATGTATTTCATATAATACGGTATTATTAAAAATATTATAATAGATTTCGGCAAAATATTTTTTCATAGAATACATAAAAGAATATAAAATACCCCTGGTTTTACCAATGTTACATTTTATTTTAGCATATTGTAAAACTTCATGTATGGTATGTACATATGTTCAATGCAGTAGATGATGTTTTCATTTATTTTATACATTTTTGTACATCATTCGTTATATTGTGAATGTGGAACTTTTACATGTATGAATTCTAAAATATAGATCCGGTTCATAGTATGACAAGAATGCATAGTAATAAGAAATTCTTAGAATTACTTGAATGAATATTGAAATGACGAATGTTATAAAAATGATAATTTTATATTATTTTATAAATTATTCATTTCGTATGATAAGTGTTGCTTTGAAATGGGTTATATTTAATTGCACTATACAGTAGAAACCGGTTATAACGACATCGAAGGGACCGGAATTTTTGGTCGTTATAACCGATTGTCGTAATAACCGATAGTTCGATTTTTTAAGGTATTTATCGGAAAAACTAAAAATTTCATGAGTATGCTGAAATTTTGTGAAATTCACCGTTTGCGCGAAAATATACAGAAGCGACACTCTTTACTGGACATTTTGTTTGACGTTATCTCTCCACCAATCATGTACCAATATACGAATATTTGAAATCCACATTTGTTTTCTATTTATTAGAATTAAACCTAACCTTTACAATCCATGATGTATGTATTACATATTATGCCAAACAATATTTTTTATTGTACACAAAATTAAAGGCCCAAATTATGTCAGACACAATAAAACATCACGGATTTATTAAAGGATAAACTTAATATTCTTACGTTAAGATTAATGAAATAAAAACACAAAATTGTTTTAATTAATGCTAAATAACACAAGTGCCAAGAGTATTGCCTATATAAAAAATACAATATTTAAAAAAGGAAACAAAAGTCGGTCCGTCGTTAAACCGATAAAATTCTTCTAAAATATTGTAAACAAAAAGTCGTTAAAAGCGGTATTTCGTTGTAAGCGATGTCGTTATAAACGGTATATTACAACAGGCAATTAAATGGGTTTCAGCCGGGACTTTTATTTTGTGTCGTTATAACCGGTTTCTACTGTATATTAGATAGTATTCACATTGTACATCGAACTTAAATTTTAATACTTTGTTTAATGCATCAGGCGAATATTTAATCGTTTTAAAATATAGAAAATCACAAAAGTTACATTAAAAACATCAAATCAATTGGGGCCAAAAGAAGGGGGTTAGTAGGTAGGTTAAGTAAAAATCACAATTAATATGTACCTACATCAAAAATATGTAATTTTTAAATCTGTCAGGTCCAAAGGCTGTAGCCGGGTAAGCATGCAAAATCGGTCTTTGCATGCTTTTTGCTGATTTTTGTTTTGAAAGTCGCATTTCTATGTTACTTTCAACCAGACCAAATATTATCTTCCAAAAATTTGTAGTTTTCGAAATGGCAGTTCCCATACATTCCCGGCTATACAGCATCTATATTTTATTTTTGTCAGGCCATGTGCCCCGTCAAATTCCCCGGATCCTTCCGGGCTAGTTCATCCCTGTTGTTTAGCAACAAATTAGAGATGTTTTAAAAGTATAAAGACACTTGCACTCCATACAGTCCACCCGCGTCACGCCCACAAGCCGTTATAAAATACTTATAATTTTTTTTTAATTGTTAAGAAAAGATTTGTATTTTGTTAATTGTTCAGATGTCAAAATGATCAATATCTCAATAATCCACAAGTTCGATGTTTTTTATAAGTTCATAAAGTTGAATGGAAATGTAGAAATATAATATTTTTCCGACGGTACTAGGGACTCGTGGGTAACTTCGATATCACCAATGCAACAAAATATGTCACTACATTTTGAAAACGTATACAGTGTATTCCAAGTTGATTAAGGTGGCTATTACACTATCAAATAAATGTTATACTTCTTTGATCAAAGAAATTTTATCACATTTCTTTGTTAGTGTAATATCCGCCCGCCTATGTTAAATGTGATAAAATTTCTTAAATTAAAAAAATATGACAGTGTATTAAGTCATCCTTTATAATATTCATAATATTTCTCTGATCACAGATAATGACAATCTCAATATTTGATCAAATCTTTGTCAAAGATCTTTGACATATTTATTTGATAGTGTAATAGCCGCCTAATTGTAAGCCATATAATAGGAAATTTAATAATGGGGAGAATTAGAAGAGTTGTAGTAGCCTTTGGTTAAATTTAAATAATATGCCATTGGTGCATTTTGAAATGACGCCACGAAATTTAATAAAATATTCATTAGTATTTTGTTTTCAATTTTATATGTCAAAAAATATTAATAATTAAAACATAATTGCAATCCACTGTTTTGTGAAAACAAAATACTATTGACTATTTTATCAAATTTTGTGGCGGCAATTCAAAATGCACCAATGGCATATCATTAAATTTGACCAAAGGCTACTACAACACTTCTAATTCGCCCTGTGTTAATTTTCCTATGGTTTAAGGATGTATGGCACGTACAGTCTGAGTCAACAATAATGTAAATCTAGATGCAATGGACGATCAAAATCAAATTATGAATTAATCACTTTAAACGCTTGTAGGAAAGTCAAATTCGTTTATAAACTACTCAAACAATATTAGTACTTATGTTTAAAACCTTATTTCCCATTTTTTAACTGTTATTTTACAATTTTAGTCAAAAACTTAATATTTGTGTTGATTACATGAAAAAATTTTATTCTGAATTTATCTGTCAGATTTAAAAACAAAAGAACCATTTTATTATTATAAATGACAGAAATTCAAATATTATTAAATAATATTGTTTAAAACATACGTATAATATACAAATGCAATGAAAACAATAATATTAGAAATTTATATGCTTTTATATATGAAAAACTATGTAATAAAACAAATCATTACATTTAAGAACGCCATTTTATTTATTTTTTTAATATTTTTCAGCAGTAATTATTTTTTTCTCGCAATTTAAGTTCTGTAAGAGTATAATTTTTTTTATGAAACGTGTTACTAAATATGTAAGTGACGTGTTGTGAAAATTTCAGAAATTTTTCGGTGTTGGAACCATGTGTATTATTACAATTTAACCGTCAATACACCATTTTGCCATAAGAGCCCATGTTAATTTCGTTAATTTTAAAACAATAATTTCTCTCAAATTATGTAGTAGAACCTTTTGAAATTTTATGTGGGTACTTAAGTTTTATTAAGGAATAACTCCTCCAAATTTAAACCATTTATTGGTGAAATGAGATACCTGCCATACATCCTTAATCAACTTGGAATACACTGTATATCCAGAACTAATAATAATCGTATAAATATAAATAAAATGCCAGCAAAAAGCTTTTACAGTTCCATTTATAATAATACTTTTAAATCCTCCACCCCTCAACCCTTAATTACAGAAGGATAAAAAATATAACCTATTTTTTACAAGATTTTGAACATACTATGTATAACCGACCTAATTGATAGTTGATATTATAATAATACAGTAGAAACCGATTATAACGACATCGAAGGGACCGGTCATATTGGTCGTAAAAAGCGAATAGTCGTAATAGCCGGTAAAAATGCAATTATATGGGATTCAGTTGGACTTTTATTTTGAGTCGTTAAAACCTATACGGCGTTTTAACCGATGTCGTTATAACCGGTTTCTAATGTGTATTATATTATAATAAATGTTGTAATTCATGTAGATCTGTTTAATTAGCTATGGCAGTTATGGCACAGTTGAATGAAATTTTAGTAATGCAATAAAGATAACAGGATGATATGCATGTACATTATTGTACATGTATATTGAAAGAATAAAAGGTATAAAGTTATTTTACAAAAAAAAAATGCCAGCGTTCAAAGCCCTGTGACATGTGTGACGCCAACTATTGCAAGTCTTGCAACCTCTATTCAAAATCTCAAAAGTTTAGCGAAAATATTGAAGTTACTTTATAATAATGATACTTTAATATGTTACGAATAAATTATTTTTTAGTAACACAAGAGCATCATGTAAATACGTAATCTATTTAACTGGTTATTACTCAAGAAACATTGTGACGGGTGTGACAAGTTGAATAAAAGGATACAAGGAGAGTACTATTTGTGTGTTTAATTGCTTATTGATATTATTAACTAATACGTATAACAATTATTTATCAAATACATCAATAGACTCGTTAAATTTATAATAATGCGGTCACCCTTAGTCATTATTGTTGGTGAGGGTAATTTTTTTTAAATTTGGTCAAACGTCATGTTTGATATGTAAGTGTCAAAGACTTTTAATAGTTTGCCACGATCGTCACTTATTCTTAAGTAAGTTATTGTGATTTCACCTTATTTGTTGTCTTTCTTGAAATTTTTTGGAATTATTTTGAAAATTAACTAGAATTTTTCTAATTTTCTTTTGGTTTATGAAAATTGATGTTAAATTGCCTGTTAATTTTATATTTTAGTATTCATTTTCGTAAAATATTTTTTTAACAATCTGTTATCGATTACCGCGGACTGGCCCCTAGGTGAAAGTCTCGACAGCGTCGCCATTTTCAGCCAAACCAGCATTTAAATAAAATCATTGGTGTATTATTTTTTAGTAATTATAAAAAAATACCATTAAAATAGAACAATATCTTATACACATGTTCACTTATGTAGATAATACAGATTTCTGTTATGATATTTACAAGGGGAACCTTTCAGTGGGCCGGTTTAGATTTTCTTCATATTGAAATATGTTGTGAAGGGGGGTCCCCTGATAACACCTATACCCGGTTTTGGGCGCAGACGGGCAATAGTTTAAAAATTATGACCCAAAATATATTTTAATGTTGCATATATACCTATATGTTAAGTCTATTTATATAAGCATCTGTTGACCTAGCGGTTATGATAATAGTCCGGTAATCAATGCACCCGTGGTTCGAGTCCTCTTAAGTTTTGATTTTTATTTTTAATTGCAAACAGTGACATTTAAATATATTATTCTCCTGTAAAATATCTTATGAATTTATTTATTTTCAATGTTTATTTTTCAAAATGTGCAATTTAATTTAATTTTTTAAATTTTGTTGATAAACAATTCAAAACTGGGATTGTAAATAAAAAAATATATAATTTATGCTCAAGTAACTTATTTATTTATGAACGGTTGACAACATTTTGGAAGGTATCTATCGTACAAACACTTTATACATAAAAACATATTACACCAAGAACATTTTATAAATGATTGAATATTTAAACAATTTATACATTTATTTATTAATAATGCTTATGACATAATTGTCCATATAACCACTAGCAACAATAATACCGGTCAATTATCATTACCACTAGGTCAACAGACGCTTGTATAAATAGACTTAACACATAGGTATATATGCAACATTAAAATATATTTTGGGTCATAATTTTTAAACTATTACCCGTCTGCGCCCAAAACCGGGTATGGGTGTTATCAGGGGACCCCCCTTCACAACATATTTCAATATGAAGAAAATCCAAACCGGCCCACTGAAAGGTTCCCCTTGTTAGTAGAACAAGTTTTTTTGGAAGTTATTAGTTTTGCATTTGGTCGCTATAGATGTTACTAGTAGTCGCAGTTGTTAGGTGTCATGAAAAAACGTTTAATAACATGAAAAAAACCTGATTTTAAAAAGGACAAACTTTCTTTCAATTTTCGCACCCTATAAGTAAAAAAAAACGATCATATTAGACCTATTGGCACTACGTGGAAAATGAACATTTTTTTCAATAAAATTAAGTGATCCTTTAATTTTTTCCATGAGTGCATATTTGTATAACTAATTTTGAAATTATAAAGATGCTGTTATTTATAATATAATAATATCTAAATATTTACATTCTACATACATAAATAATAACATTAACGGTATTTTATTATTAATATTAGTTAATGATTTAGTTACAGTTACATTTTATAACAAATAAACATATACATACATATTTTATGTACTCGAATCAGTGGAATAGATTTGAAATATTTATAAAAATTAGTAAACAATTCAAATGAAAATTATAATAACTAAAATATATATAACATAATTCTAATAAATAATTAACTAACTATTTTATTTACATAGCTGAACATATTTCTAGAATTGAACTACCGTAAACTGGGGTTACTTTGACCCAATTATAATTATAAAATAAGTTTTATCAAATATAATATATATTAAACATATTCATATATTTATTATTATTATTATTATATGATTATTATTCTTGTTTGTATATATTAGTAGATCATTTAATTCTAAATGTACACATACAATACACATATATGGTAAATGTACATTTGAAATAGTTGAACAGATATTGTGTATGTGAATTTAAATAACTGTATTTTGTACGTAGCAATTTATTGCTATCAAGGATCCATCAATATAAGTTACGGTTTTTGAGCCAAATCACCTATACCAGCGGTTCTTAAACTGGGGTCCGCGGACCCCCGGGGGGCCGCCAAACTTTTACGGGGGTCCGTGAAACATTTTTGGCAAAAAAATAATTTACATAAAGTACTTTTATATTACTATTTATCAGTGATTAATTACTATCTAACGACCTTTTTTGTTTTTCTATCAGGGATGGGGGTCCCTGAAAAATAATTGTTAAAAAAGGGGGTCCCTGGACCACATAAGTTTAAGAACCACTGACCTATACCATGGCTTAGGCCTACCATAGACTAGCTCCATTGCATGCTCCATTTTGGTTAATGGGAGAAAAAGTTTTTTGTAATTTCAATTTGAATATTCCCAGAATTTTTCTCAAAATTTTTAGAACATTCTATAAACACATAATAACACACGTGATTTGAGGACAATATAGGCCCTCACTACTGATTAAAACAATCTGATAAGTACACAATAATTACAATGATTGATTCTAGCAAGTTTTTGTTTTGAAAGTGTGTCAAAAGTAAATTTTATCTCATAATAAACATCAGATTAGGTTTTCTTGTACAAAAAAAACTCCCAATACACATTTTCAAGCATGTAGAATGAACAGAAAATGAATTTGAAATTTACATTCTGGGAATATTCAAATTGAAATTATAACTTTTCTTCCCAATACCCAAAATGGAACATTCAATTAGTGTTTCCAAATTCCCGGGAATTTTCCAACGCCGGGAATCGGGAACAGGAAATCGAAATTCCCGGGAATTCCCGGGAAAAACGGGAATTCTCGAAATTTATATACATATTTTTTACATTTTCATAGCTTCTCTTAAAAAGTAATAATAAGAACAATAACAAATTAAGAACACTTTTTGAATTTTAATATTAATCGGTGATTATCTAAACACAATACTATTACATTTTAAGAAAAATTGTTAATTGAAAATTATAATGAATGAAATAATGAGGCATAGATATAATAATGCTTTGGATGAAGAAAATATTATATAAAATAGAAAAATAGTCTAACAATAAGTGGAAGCAGAAATTATTTTATATTAGAAATATTTTTTTTTTTTTTTAATTTGCTGTCTCTAGCAAAATGCTCCCCAAAGTGAGCACCCCCTCTGCAAATGAGCAGTAGTCACGCAATATAAAGTTATAAAATCAAATACTAATTTAATAGAATTTTAAAAACAAACAAATATGCCAAGTCTTATTGTTAGTTTAGAGTTTAGACTCTATCTAAACTCTAAACTATCATTGAATGCAAACTGACAATTTGAATTTTTACCATAATAAACCTTTTCTTTTTAACTTTAAAATGCATTTTTTATTCTTTCTCAGAAAAATACAATGCACAAACAGCTAAAACAACCCTTACAAGAATTGCAAGCTAGTAAGATAATTTTAAATTACATACATCTTGATGTACCAAACAAAAATTTAACTTCCAATCCATATTCTTAACTAAAAGTACATACCATACATTATTGAATATAATAACAATATAAGTGCCCCTACAGTTGAAAGTATATATTTCAATGATTATTTTTATTTCCCGAAATTCCCGAGAAATAATTTTATTTTTCCCGGGATTCGGGAACTGAAAAAACTACAAAATTTTAACAATCACCTGCCCTGATCACCTCAGGGTAAATCCTTAACTTCTAGGTATCATATCAGATGGCGGATTTATAAAATATTAATTGATTACATATTAAAATAAATTAAAAAAAAACATTGAATACTTTCGATGAAATATTACTCGGAAAATAAATACAATAGCAACCGGTTATAACGACATCGAAGGGACCGGTCATATTGGTCGTAAAAAGCAGATAGTCGTAATAACCGGTAAAAATGCAATTATATTGGATTCAGTTGGACTTTTATTTTGAGTCGTTAAAACCAATACGTCGTATTAACCGATGTCGTTATAACCGGTTTCTACTGTAATTATTTTCATTTTTTGATAATTATTAAATAAATCAAGAAACTTTGAAATTAAAGCAGAATATTTTTTGTATACTTGAACTACCGTTTTTTGGCTTCAATAAAAAAAAGTTTTTATTTGATGATTTCAACCAGATGAAATTATTTCCTTATGCTTAGTAATAATTTTTTTTATAATCAATTTGTCTTTTGAGACCAGTTGGCCTCTTTTAAACAGTTTCCTATTTTTCTAGGTGGTTGAATTTAATGGTGTTTTGTTTTATTTATTTGTTTGTTTCTCTTATTTTCTAAAAACGGGGACACATAGATGGAATGAGATTAGCTTCGGGTTAGTAATAATTATGATCGGACATGGTCAAAGTATCCCAATAACTAACAAACTTTGACCGGATGACAAATATCCACTTCCTCCTCATAAATTAAATTATATAACTTTGATACCTAGTATGCAAATCACTATTTTCAGTGTAGTCTCCATTTAAGCCCTTTCATATATTTTTAAAACGATACTGAAAAAATACTAAAAAATATTTCTCAAAAATAAAAAAGTTTTTACGATATCTTATGTGTTATTTATCAAAAAAAAAACAATTGGTTGAGCTTTAATTACTAATATTTTATACAAATATTTTTAAGACATTAAGAAAATCAATAACTGTATTTGTTTTTTATATATATTTCTCTGCATTGTACTAAGAAATTATAAAATAGAATTAATAAGTATATACTTACATTAACAAATTAAATAAGCTATTTAAATCACACGAACTAATAATAGTTTATATATACCACATACAAGTACATTAAAATAACTACAACTAATTACACTGTTTCCCAATAATCTGTGTTTGCTAATTTTACTCACAATAAATTGTTTTGTATTAGTTTACACATGTTAAATAAAAGTCACACAAGAACAATTATAGACAAAAATATGTCATTTAAAAACACTGTTTCTTTGTTTAGTTCTAATAATAATAGTTTTTAAGTTTATATACTTAATATTAAATGATACACTTATTTGTATTTAAACAAATTTTAAACACAGGAAGTTAATTTATTAAATAAATAAATACTATTTTAAATTAAATAAAAATACAACAATAGTGTTTTGTTTAAATTTTTGTTTACTTCAAACGCACTTGATTTAAAAAAATAATAATGATAACTTGAATCGTCTTTTGTTTAATAAACAATTATTAAACTTTTAACAATTGACAGATGAAATATTCCGGCATGACGAACACATAGCCCGGTTCCGGTTATACTCCGAGAACGAGTCGTGGACGTTAGTGGCGGCAGTCGGACGCGCACTATTCGTGTCTGGGCGACTTGACTGTGCCGGCGTCTCGACGCCTGCGCTCGGCCCGAGTTCTTGCAGTTGCAACATCGGGTGTTGGTGATCGGGTCGATCCTAGATGGGTACCACTGTTTTGTTATCGGATTAAATAATAATATTTAATTGCCGAGAGAGAAGTTTGCTTGAATTATGATCGCAAATTAATCTGGATCATTTAACAACTGCACTAATTTACTGTAATTTGATTTATGTGTTCCTTTAATGGTGTAAAAGTTTGAAAATGAGACACATATTTGGAGGTTTTCGAATAAAAATAACTTAACAAAAAAATTATAATAAGTTATAGATTATACAGGTGTCCATCATTTTTTTGACCCTACTTAAATAGGCGATTTCGAAGGTTTTTAGAGTGCTGAAACCGAATCCGTTGCCCAAATGGTTCCATCACGTCAGGTTTTTTTAGATAACCTAACTTTAAAGTGCAAAAAATACGAATTTGACAATTTTTTTAGAATTTGTTACGAATTAAGTAATTTTTTTCTAAAGTTTTCGTTTACGGTAAGAAATGGTACTATATTTTCTCTATAAAATGCATTTTTTTAATTAATATAGTGTAGATACAGGACACAGTGACACATCTTCAAACTAGGTGAAAAAAAATTTCGGTGAAAATAATCGTACAGTAAAAAGTAAAAATTCATTTGACAGAGTAAAGTAAATATTACTTTCTTAAACTTTAGAAAAACAGTAGAAATTAACTAAACATTACCAAAATCGTCATTTTGGCACTTTTAGGTTAGGTTATTTTAAAAAATCTGATGTGATGGAGTAATTTGGGTAAATAATTCGGTTTCAGCGAGCCAAAATAATTAATAAATTAAATCGCGATAATTATTAGTCCACGGTTTTTAAACAAAATGATCAATTATCATCAAATCACACTGTAAGATAGTTAAATGTATATAGATTAATATCCAGTAGATATTGGCAGTAATCAAATACATATATCAACACATATTTCTAATTTAATACATTTAAATCAAGGGGGAAAGCTACTGTGACGGAAAAATATATATATTTTTTTTTAGATTTTTTTAAAGTATATAACATATTCATAAATATGGGTACAAAAAATTTAGTTTAAATTCCGAAAATTGACGGAGTTACAGTCAATTTAGTGAGACGAGGTAGCACGGCCGGTTATGACATAATAATATAAGAAAAACATTAAACACGTTTATCTCGAAATGACATTTTTCGATCTGGTTGACACGATTCCTCAAAGACTAATGAACCGATATCATATTTTTTTTTAATAATTTTCGTAATTGTAGTAGCTATCGTTGTACGTAGCCGATTATTGAAATTTTGATAAAAATTCCCAAACATTGACAATTTTTTAACCCGTCACAGTGGCTATCCCCCTTAAAAATGTTCAAGACTGGTGCCAGTACCTTATAACAATCATTGAAATAAGTATTATTTTAATCTAAAACCCGACGCAAAAAATTACAGTCGATCTATCAAGTCAAGTTTAACATTTATAATCCAATTTATATAAAAGCAATTCAACTCTAATGTGTGTTTAAAAAATGTATTTATTACTTCACTTGAATACATTTACTATTTACTACTAATCTTGGCTTAAAAGTACCTAGTTGAATAAAATAATTGATATTAAATAAAATTGAAATTTTCATTTTATAATTTTGATTAAAAAAGTTAACTAAATACGTGGAAGCTAAATGGTTATATTTCGATTAAGTTTATTATTGTGATAAAAATAAAAGTCTCATAAATTAATTTTGTTTATTTTTTATTAAAAATTTTGTTACGTTATCAACGTAATCCACGTTGCGTGATTCATCCGGTCTGAAATTTGAGATCAAATATTTCATAAAAAAATTATGAAGTTAAATTACATATACCTCATTAATATTTTATACACATTTTTTTTATTAAATTACATCAAGTATCAATTTAATTATAATTATGACTAAATGATTTTTTTATATTTTCTTTACGTTTATGTATGTATATAAATAATTTGGCGACATAATATGTCGTATATATTATATAATAAAAATGTTATACATCACTTATTTTATATTGAAAGTTCGTGGCTTTATACAGGGTCATCGAAAAGTATCGGACCCCCTAATATCTTCAGTTAGAATGCATTTTGGAGAAAATGATCGATAACAAAGTTGTATGGTTTCAAGCGGGGAGTAAGATGATGACCTTAACTTTGACCTTGACCATGTCCCTCAAGGTCATTTCAAGATCAACTTTATTTTTTTAAATGGAACCCTCTACATTTTATTGCATATTCTTATAGCTTATCTCGAGAACTTTCCAAAACACTATAATAAAACATTTTTTTATTAAGTAATTCACCGCTCGATATAACGACGGCATCGATAATTCAACCGCTCGATATAACGACGGTTAGTGGGGCTCCCACCACTTTGACGTTAATCGGTGAATTTAAATTTCGCGCAGAAATATAGCAGTAACGGTAGTATTGTGGTGGGGATAGGGGAAGGTCGTTATAACAAGCGGTCGGTCAGTTGTTATATCGAGCATTCGGTCAGTCGTTAGATCGAACGGTCGGTTAATCGTTATAGTTAATGAGCGGTGGAAAGTATAGACAACAGAAATGATGTCGACCTGTGCAATTAATTTTTAAGTGGTATTTTGTACTTCAAATCTCAATTATACAAAAATGGTAGTTAATGTATAATTTAAAAGTAATTTCATTCAGTTCTAAAATAACTTTAATACATTTACAACTTCAACATACTCTAAAGTTCTATTCAATATAAAGTTTTAGAATTTTAATTGAAAGTAAAAGTAAATATAGCACATATCTATATATGGTATTCCCTATGTGTACCTTTGCACATAAACATAGCAGTAAATACCTGGAAAGCATTTATATATAGCTACCGTACGACTTATTCACTAAAGTTTCAAATTAAAATTGTCGTGCTTGGATTTATATTTCTAACCGTACATGGATATTATATAACATGGGACAACAAAATTGTAATATCTCGTCGAAATAAAATGATATGCATACGAGGATTTATAAACTTTAATTCTCATGTAAATAAATACGTAGAGTAAAGTCGGTATACAGGGTGACCCATTTTTAGGGTACACCTCTAATAAATTTTTATGGTGAAATGTTAGTTTTTATTAAATAATTTTATTCTACGTAAAAAAACACAAATCTTTCATTGAGAACATTTTTTGGAACAACTTAACCTTTCCAAGATATCAAACAAAATAATTCGAGATTTTGAACTTTCAGTATTTTTTATTACTCAGAAACCATCAGGCTTAAAGAAAAAGTACAAGATACAATAGTATATTGTGTAGCAAGGGTTGAAACAAGACGATTTCTGACGAGGGCGAGAGTTGACTGCCCGTGCGAAGCGAGGGCTGTCATCGCCCTGGTCTGAAATCGTCTTTGTTTCATCCCGTGCCACACACGCTATTTTTCATATCACATGTAATGAAACAACGAGTTTTGATTTCTGTAGCCAGTCGAAGTAAGACTATTTCAGACAAATAGCGCAGTAATATCTTATACTATTTTAATAATAGAATAATTCAGAAATAAGATTGGCTTTTGTTTATTACAAATGCGATTCTGACAGACTTGAAATAAATAATAAATAAATGAATGTGCTGGGCAGAAACAACGTTGTTTCTTTGTTTTTGCACAATCGCATTGGTCTGAAATTGTCTTGTTTCGACTGGCAAAACAGGGTTCAAAACTAGTTGTTTCAATGCATGTGATATGAAAAAATTATTTATTGTGGTCTAATAATACTTAAATAATTATTCTAGATTTTTTTAACTTTTTTTTTTTTGCTGAAATAAAATAAATTGTAAAAGTTTAAAAATTTTATAGATAATTTTCCAAGTCTTATTAGATCAAAATAACATTTTTTGTATCTTGTACTATTCTCTTGGTGGTTTCTAAGTTAAAAAAATATTGAAAATTCAAAATTTCGAATTATTTTATTAGATATCTTGGAAAGGTTAAAGGATCGATCAAACAGAGAGCGGACTGCCCGCTTCCTGTTTGACAGGGCCTTAAGTTGTTCCAAAAAAAATTTTAATGAAAGATTCGTGTTTTGTCGTAGAATAAAATTATTAAATAAAATCTATAGGTTCCTATTTAAAAAATTATTGTGACCTTCATATGACCTTCAAAACCACCAAAAAAAATTCATTCGGGTACGTGTATGTCCCCCCCCCCCCCAAACCGTGCAACTTTTATCTGAAAAGTTTTTTGATAACATTTCACCATAAAAAGTTATTAGAGGTGAGCACTTAAAATAGATCCTGTATAGGCAGGTAATATGGACACCTCCTTTGGTGCTCTATTTTAAATTTTATAAACACAAAATTAATATGTATTTAAGTTACAACTCTAAATAACTGCGTCAGTTGACATGACTGTGTTTGGAGTACCGGTATTGAGAGCAATTTAATGAAATTTTCCATTTTTGATTATTTATGTTAAGGTAAGTTAGTTGAAATTTGTACTGTATTAAATTGTTTATTTTGCTGTTTACAAATGCAGGTATAGTGGGTTCGGCTGTATGAACAGTGCCTTTAATCCACGTAATAATTGTTGCCTCGGCAATAAATTTTTTTTAATACATGTAGGGAATTATGGAGTACGATTATGAAGTATAATGACTAACGAGAATCATGGTGAGGCAAATAGTGCAAAAAGTATATAGTCCAATCAATTTGTATTTTTGGTCTGCATTGTTCTACAGAGTCATTTTTTTTGTTTTAAAATGTTAAGGGGTGTATTCTGAGTACTACATTAAGTTGGCGTGGTCTATGATCTTGAGCGTTGTCCGCCATAAGCACGAAAACTTTAAACGTAATTATCTCGTAAACCGCTCATTCTACGATAAAATTTGTCATAACCTTTCTTATTCACCAGGGTTGAATCTACAATTTTATTTACAGGCTCAATTCTCTATTGTCAGTTGGTGACGAGATATATTGTAAAAAAGTTCACAAAAAATGATTTTTTGCATTTATTTCGTAAAGAAGCGATTATATTGAAAAAATTTAAACCACAATCTTTTAGAACTCTCAATTTGCAATATTTTTGTTGTTAGATGCCATTTTGCAAAATCGATAGTTTGCGTGTTATAGCCCGCAAAGCATTGAAAAAACACATTTTTTCATTATATTTCAAAAACTATAATAAAACCTACAAAATGCGTAATAACAAAAGTCAAGATCACAAAATTCTACACTTTTTTTGTTCAGAGAAAAAAATATTTTTTTTGTAAATACATAAAAAAAAATTTTTAACGAAAAAAAGTTTTTTTTTCATTAAACAAAGAAAGTGTAAAATTTTATTATCTACATTTTTGTCATTACACATTTTGTAGGTTTTATTATAGTTTTTGAAATATAATGAAAAAATGTGTTTTTGCAATGCTTTGCGGGCTATAACACGCAAACTATCGATTTTGCAAAATGGCATCTAATAACAAAAATATTGCAAATTGAGAGTTCTAAAAGATTGTGATTTAAATTTTTTCAATACAATCGCTTCTTTACGAAATAAATGCAAAAAATCATTTTTTGTAAACTTTTTTACAATATATCTCGTCACCAACTGACAATAGAGAATTGAGCCTGTGAATAAAATTGTAGATTCAACCCTGGTGAATAAGAAAGGTTGTGACAAATTTTATCGTAGAATAAGCGGTTTACGAGATAATTACGTTTAAAGTTTTCGTGCTTATGGCGGACAACGCTCAAGGTCATAGACCACGCCAACTTAATGTAGTACTCAGAATACACCCCTTAACAATTTGAATTTAAAAAAATGACTCTGTAGAACAATGTCTTACGAACTACATTTTTTTGATAATTTGATTGGACTAATATTAATCATCCAGTACTTCACAACTATGGTCCATATTACACGCACATTTTTTAAGAGGCTGATTTTCGATGGTTTTAGATTTGATTTTTTTTCATTTAAGAATTCTATTTTTGCTTGCCCGACCTCGAATTAAGTTTTAATTTTCTCCAATGAAATGATAAGGGTTGATTTTAAATAATAAATAAGAGTTCTATTACCTAAGACATTGTGAAGTTAAAATTGAATCATTCATTGAAATGCCTAGAAAAAAAAGTGATTATATGTTTTTAGGGTCGCTGAGTCCAAATTGGAGGTTAGTTTGACTTGGCATTACATTTTTAACCTAAAAAAGTGATTAAAAAAAACACGAAAAGTGACCCCGATATCTCGGAGAATATTTATATTTATCTTTCTCTGTGATATGTCGTTCTTTTATTCACGAACAACCTATGAAGAGGGTTCCTTTTGAATGCTCAAAAAATGATTAATATCTTCTATGTACTAAACGCTAAATACAAAAAATTTATATCAGGAACAGTTTTCGGTTTTTAGGGTTCCGTAGAAAACTAGGAACCCTTATAGTTTCTCCATGTCCGTCCGTCCGTCTTCAAACATTTTGAGATAATAAGATGAAATTTGGTATACGGTCGTAGATTAATTACCCAAAAACAGAAATGATAAGATTTTTGTAAAAAAAAAATTTAGGCCCCCTTTTCATAAAATGAAAAGTGTTTTCAAAAAAAAAATTTCACCTACCCCATTGAGTGGGGTGTCATTAGAAAGGACTCCTAAAATGCAACAAAAAATGTATCAGAACTTTTTGATTTTAACCCTTTAATCACGATGTATTTGCTCTCCAAAGTCATTAAAAAAGCGTCCCCCCTTCTCTATTTTCTAAACTATCGATTTAAAAAATCTCAAAAAATTCCAGAATGTAGCTTTTAATTAGTACTTTTACTGAAAATTATAACGAACATTGTCAAAAATATTTTGGACCCCCCTTTCATAGACTGAAAATTGAACTTACATTTTTTTCCCACTTACCCCATTGAGTGTGGTGTCATTTAATAGGTCTCGTAAAATGCAATAAAAAACGTCAAATAACTTTTTGATTTTAACCCTTCAGTCGCGATATATTTGCTTTTTAATGTCGCTGTCAGAGCGTCCTCCCCCTCTATTTTCTAAACTATCGATTAATTAGTACTTTCACTAAAAATTATAACGAACATTATAAAAAATATTTTGGACCCCCTTTTCATAGATTGAAAAGTGAACTCACATTTTTTTCATGTACCCC